>CM023449.1:197872821-198472821 GCA_013339765.2 Haemaphysalis longicornis
CTGCCAACCGGAAACTTCACTTGAGGCAGCCAGAAGCGACGGTTCGGTTGAGCCTGGTATATACGACGCAGCTGCTCCTGCAGTATGAAAAGGAGACCTTGATAATGCGGCCGATAATGAAGGAAGGATACATTAGTTTAGCAGTCCCCGCGTTTGTGTAGTGAAATCTGTTCTACGCCCACCAACGTAGTCAAGTCTGATGGTGGTCGCAAGCTCGTCCACATGGTCGCCACCCGTGCCCGCAACTTAACCCGTCACACTAAATCGCTTCACTCCCCAGAAATGAAGCTTACGCCTTTCCGTCACCTAAGTAAACGTGATGCCAGAGATTAACACCGGGCTCTCAATGGTCAAGAAAGGCATAAATAAAGAGCGGATACTAGCTGAAATGTGTCCTAATAAGATATAAAATCGAGCATAGAGCAACCAATACAAACATTTAAATCTTTTCTCCAACTTTACGAGGCCCCACCACCGCCGCAAGCGCTGCCTTGCAAACGATGGATGGAGCCAAGACGGGTAAGTTTAAAATCACCCACACATAGGAAAGGATGTCATCCCATAGAGCACTCCCTAAGAATCCCGGGCGCAGCCCTACAAAGAAGCGGCCGAGACGATCTCATAATCGCCAAAATATAGAAACATTTTACCTTGGCCCATATTTTAGAACGCGTGACCATGGGGACAGCAAGAATGAAAGAAGAAACGAGAACGCTCACGCAGACACTAATCATGAACCAGATATAGCACAGCCTGTGTTACCACAAATAAACCCACAGCGAAGAGAACCAAATAAACACCGTCACAAGGCTTCAATATAAGGAAGCCGTAAAACTGCCAATTTTCACGGAATATATAAAGGTGCTATAATAGTTCCCTGATAACGCCCTCTAAACTTCCAGAGGTACCACTCTCCGGGAGCGACTGAGAAAACAAACTTGTTACGGGCCATCCTAAAGGATACGCACCCCTCCGGAGAGGAAACGGCCAGACACCATTCAGGACATGCCAACAAACCAGAGACGTTAGACAAAAACACATCGCCTACCAGAAAGCATAGGGAAAACCCTGCACAAGAATGGCCGAGCGGCCAAGATCGATTTTTTCGATAAAAGATCCGAAACCATGAAAACTTGTATGCACAGGCGACATGACAAACGAAAGCACGAGGGCACCAAGTGTGGTTGTGGGCTACGGTGGCACATTTTGTGACTGCATGACTCTCCTACACATAGGAACAGAAGAAAAAAAACGGAACCATCATCTCGCCATTCGAACTAGGGAAACTATTGAATAGAAGCTTATACATCATTACAGACTCTGACAAGATCATTCAGATGTTGGCTGCAGGCACAATGCCTAAACGCCTCGGAAATATTCTTCTACCCACAACAAAGGATGTCTAATCGCATGGTCACCCGGACACTCCTTGCTACCCAATATTTTCAACTTTTTGCCGGTCGGTTGGATCTGGTAAAGGTGACAACCACCTGCCGAGGATACTCAGTTTATTTATTGGTACGTCCGTCATAAGCTGGGTCAATATCGTGGATACCCTACAGTTTTATTTGTATCCCTCTACCATCACAGCAAAAAAGAGCACCCTTTATTCGGGAGCAGAGCTATCGACCAAGTGAGAAGTACCGAAACGCGTTAGCATAGAAGCCACAGCTGCTGGCTGCGTATTAAGACCCAGACTCTACTGTTGTAGAATTGCGTCTGCAGTTAAAGCTGGATGTAAAGAAGTTGACAACATGCCGAATTTTTTTTGTTACATACAGGTTTTCGTTACATGCAGGTTTAAACTATTCGTTTTTTGGGGGGAATGAAGCAGAAACTAAGCATAAATGCTGGAGATCAGTGAAGGTGAACTCACGCTTCATGGATTTATTTCACAGCGAAAACTGCGTGAGGTGCGCCTCCTGCTCTCGCACGAGATTACCCACTACAAGGCGCTCCAAAAATCAAGGTCACGTTCCCCCGTATTAACAAACGTGACTTAAGTATCCCTTTTGCCTTTTGACACTTTTCGGCGCCTTCAGCATTACACGAACCAAGCTTATGCTGAAAGGTTGCCTTTTTGTGAACTTGATGGTCTTTACCGCACTCAAGATTGTAAAGAGGGTGCTAGCTGGGACACTATACCAGGTGGCAACATTCTTTTCTCGCCAACGGAGGCGGCATGAACATTGTGCGTTTTCTTGAAAGTTCACAATTATTCTTTTCTAGCAACAGCACTCATCACCGACGAACGGATACCACAGATAGAAGTGGAGACGCGCGACTACACGCCGACCGGACGGCCTAGCACCTCAAAGCTTAAGTCTGGAACCTAAACCGCCCTCACACGTGGAAGCGCACGGTAGCTTGCGGTGATGGCGAAAAAAAAACGTAAAGGGTAGTAACACTTGCAAACTGGTGTGGTGTCACGCAACCCAAGCAAAACCAGAAGTGACTGCTACGTTAGCCAAGGATGGTGCTAACCCCTTCGTTCATCATCATCATGAATTTTATGTTTTGGCGATTCCAGACGTTTTCATTGCTGCTGGCTCCTTACGAAATTGCTATTATTCGCTAAATTAGCTATCACCGGTCGATTTTTGAGTAGATGCGCAAAAAATGATGATTGATCGGCTCGCTGACTTCGTTACATCAAGGTTAACCGCCGCGACGTTTCGTTACATAGAGCTCGCAAACACATGGGCTTCAATGCGGGTGGAAATGGGAAATTGAAACACTTCGTTAAATCTAGAAATTCGTTACATCGAGGTTCGTTACATCCAGGTTTAACTGTATACGCTAAGACAGATACGCCCAAAAAGTAGAATAACAGGGTAATTTAAACGAACCGCACTTCGAGCTACGCCACGACACCGGTAGTGAAGGGATGCGGATTGATTTTGCCTGGGATTCTTTTAGCGATGACCTCAGAAAGCACGCTACCAACAACTGCGCGTGCGGATTTGCTTTGAAAACGTAAGGCGGCATGTCGCTGCAGAGGAATTGCTCGGCTCTGATGTTTGCCGTACCGCTCGGCACCAGATTTATTAACGTCAGGCTATCGTTTCAGACTATCATGCGTTTCAAAGTTGGTGTGCCGTCTTCCCGTACTCATTCATCCCAAGCACCAGCAAAGAATGGAACCACCTTACCGCCACCGTCGCCGCCATACTGGATACCGATACCTTGAAAACCATCATTCATGAAACGCCGTGTTGAAAAATTTCTTTGTACCTTGCACATTTTTTTGTGTTTATTCGCCCACTCCTTTCTGTATTGCCTTCGGGCCTTGAAAGTATGGTAAATAACTAAATAAATAAATAAATAATAAATAAATAAATAAATAAATAAAAATATAAAAAAATAAAAATAAAAGTGTCTGAGTGACCAGGAGAGCCACCATGACAGAAACGCGGCAGATGAATTTCTTTTGATTCATAGAAACGTGGCTCCTAAAAAGGATTTATGGCCGCAAATAAATCCCCTTTGACTGCGAAACGAGCAGATGGGACTTTAAATGGCGGTTAATCCGCAGCAGAGAGGGGGGCGATGCGGGCATTAAGAGGCTCATATAGGGTCTAACCAAAACGAAAACATTTTGCCAGAAGTGGGATTGAACTGAGACCCCACAGTCACCCTAGATACACAGTTTTCACTCGGGTGGTATTGCGTTTTATTGCTCATGCAAAACTTACACTAACGCCTCGTGATAAAGTCTGCGTAACAGGAAACTCAATTTCTTATAAGCGATACTTCGTTATACACCGGCATGCTGTGCTCCCTATACACTGCCGGGATGACCATAAAACATTGAAAATCAAGCGACTTTGTTATAACGAGAGTTCACTGTGCGTGGGTTTATTCAAAACGTTTACCAGCTCCTATCAGTTCGAAGAGGCTGTTTAGTAGTTCTCAATTTTTAAGAATCGGCATCGCTGGTACGAGCAGCAACGAAGATACAAGTCGGCGCAAAATACCTCTGGAAGGAAACCGACAATTATGAAAAAAAAACTGCCCAGACACATACCCTCAAGAAAGACATGCCCACGTGCGGGTTGAGAAAAGACGTCTAGGGGCGAAGTGGTTGTTGAAGAAGTATTAGGCAAGGAATGTATCATAAGTAGCGGCATCATGCTAGGGTAGTCGATTTTATCCCTCACCTTCTTGCAAGCTACTTGCCAGGAAATGAGCTTATTCATGGGTATATTTTTGCGCGTTATGGACGAGATTTCGTTGTAACGAAACCACGGTCGTCAGTTTTCAACCATTCTCATAGCACTGTTTGCGGAAGCGGTTTGTCTTTTGTCATCACTATTATCCCGACTATTAGGACGCGAGTGAAGTATTCAACATGGGACACAGAAGCTGCATGCCTCGGCGATGCACGCGCCGAAATTCCAACAGCTCCGGAAATTAAGAACAGCCTTTTACAGCAACAACAAGTAAAGAACCTGAATTGGTTTAGTTTATTAGAAATTGCGTAATTAGGTTTCCGAGGGAAAAACAGACAGGCTTAATATTCCAGAAGCAAGTACTTCTGTAGACACGTAACATTATTCGAGTATGAGCAGCAGCGAAGGTTTCCTTTTTTTGCCTCGCATGCCATCCAGCCCCAAAACTTCAAAGACCGCTTCGCGATTTGATATACAGATGCAAACTTACGTCTGCGCAGATGGCACTAAGGCTTGTAGTCAACGATTATCATTATGTAAAAAAAGACAACTGCATTAAGTACGCACTACGAGTAGGGAACATAAGCCCGCAACACAAACGCCCACGTGCTCGCAAAGATAAGGCTGTAATTATACGAGAAAGCAGAAAAAGAGGCAAAGGTGAAACCCGCAAAAAAGCGTCGCGAAAAGAGCTCACTTAAAGTTCGCTGCCTGACGGCCGCCTCGTATCCCGCGTGGGCAGCAACGCTCAGGCCGCCTTCTCTGTCCCATTAAAACAGACGCGCGCACGTGCATGGCGTCATCGCCATCAGTTTTGCGTGCCCCATATTACGCGCGCCGTGCTTTACTATATCGCGCATGTCACGTACACGCCAAATAATTTGTCCCGCTCGCAACAATCCGCGTACCGTCACGAGCCGCAATCCATCTAGGGAAGAGGTATGCAAGGATAAAGGGTTTCTCAGATAGAAGCCGCCAAAATTGAAAATCTCGCCTGCGCGGCTTTCGCAATTACGAAATAAATTTCTGCGCTTGCGTGCTTCCAGACGTCGTTATAGTCATGGCTGCCTCGCACAGAACACCCGTCTTTACGTTAAAATTCCTTTGTTTCAATGACGCCGACTTCCCACGCGCGCTTAAAATTTTTCGACGACACACGTTTCACATCGCCTCGAGTATGTGTGTGTGCTTTCATCTGGCGCAGAAATGGAAACTCTGACAAAGCTCACCTTCTTTCACCAGCCAGAGTATTCGCATTACGCTTAAGGACCCTTGAAGCCACTACGAGATCGACGCGAGCGCAGCTCAGCCCAATTAGCTCTCGACGACGTGACTGCGCTGCCACAATACTAACGACCGCCGAGTGCGTCTCTGCGCAGCGCATTATCTTCAAGAGCCATTGGACATGGATGAGCAGGTTGAAATGACACTGCTTTCACATTTAGCACATCGGAGGGGACTTACCGCACCCGCTGTTTCAACGGTGGTCCGGGGTCTGGCTTACCGACAAGCAGGAGCCCAAACAAGTAGGCTGCCCGTATGCATGGTGTTGGGATAGATGCGACTACAGTCATTAGTTGATACTCACGTAAGCCCGCTCTAAGTCGGGTCTAAATACTGCACCTGTCAACGTTAGTAAGCTACGCTCGCGAAGTCAGTCCGTATCGGAGCTCAGCTTAGAGGAGACACGAATATTTAAACCAGGAGTGCTGGTACGTATGACCCGCCGCGGCGGCTCAGTGGCTATGGCATTGTGCTGCTGAGCCCGAGGACGTGGGTTGGATTCCCGGCCACGGCGGCCGCTTTTTTTATGGAGGAGAAAAGCAAAAACGCCCGTGTGTGCGAGATTTCGGCGCACGTTAAAAGTGCCCAGGGGGTCAAAATTATTCCGGAGTCCTCCACTACGGCCTGCCTCAACGCCTGTGTAGCGTCGGTGCGTTAAACCCTACAATCAATCAATCAAGCTAGTACGTCCAAATTTATTTTGTAAGTGGCTATGGTACAAGCCGTTAAAAAGCTGCGAAAAGTGGAGTCGCTAATTTTGCGGTAAAATAATGAGCCAGAAAGTAATCGGCGAAAAAATAGCATTTGGCACACCATTAGACCCAATTTTCGTCCATCCGGGTTATGATAAAAAAAGCGCGTCTCCCACAGGTCGATTGCTGTTTTCAGACATTATAATGCCGCATTACACAGCTGCTCTAAAATGATCCCGACGTTTTGTTGATTTAATAAATCATGTAGCATTAATTGTCGGTACAGGATCCAGCGTCCGCAGCTAATGCAATGTGTCATCTTAACAATGACTGAATCTGTCTCACCGGAACATCGCCTCGTCACAATTGGTACTATTTCTGAAGCATAAATTTCGAGACCAATAATATTTTGTTGTGGATGAGTTAGAGGCTCCCGTGGCTAAAGCTGGTACCGCTTTTGCGGCTACGTTTGGAGATATCGGTGGAACTTGGGACGAAGATAGCACTGAGCAAATGGAAACTTTGAAACAGCTTATGTGGAGGAGTTATGTGAAATGAACTGATTGATTGATTGATTGGCTGTTTATTGGAGGAGGTCATAAGACCCTGAAGGGGATGGAAAAGAGTTGGAAAAGGAGAAAAGTTATCAAAATAAAAGTCATCAAAAACACATTTGTACTTGTTGTCACATTAGAAAGTCAGTTCGCACTTGTCACAGAATCACTGACCCATACAGGGCTTGGTCAATCACGAATCAAACTGCTTTAGAGAGACCATTCTGGAGGGAGAATTCTACAACTGTCTCTAATAAAGAGGGATTAGCGCGCATTTGATGAATATGGTCCTGTTCATCACACGGGATGGAGTGTAGTCTTAAAAGTTGCGATCGTCCTTGTGAAAAGGAAAAGCACGTCCGGATAAGATGGTAAAGATTGAAGGCGAATAATTCCTCACAAAATATGCACTTTGGATTATAAGCTGTACGAGGATGGTCCATTTAAAAAGAATGTCGGGAGTATATGCAGAGTTTGCGTACATCTTGTTTGCAATAAATTCTCCTTTTCTGGGAAGACGTTTTAGAGCTGTGAGAAAACCCACAGGGGAGGATTCCTGGAAGCGCTGGCGACTCATGATCTTTGCTTTGCGGTAGTTTTCAGGCGAGGTCGCGTCCTGTGGGGGTGGGTCCGAGCAAACCATGGGAGGAGGTGAGAGACTCTCCCGGGCAGCCATTTGGGCTAACTGGTTCCCTGTGTCACCCTCGTTGTGCACCGGGGTCCAAACCAAAAGAACAGATACGAATTCTTGCCGTAGCTCCTGAATCTTTCTCAGTATAATACTGGCAGTTGCAAAAAAAAATATGCTGTTCCACTTTGCGCTGTGATGCTTAACTGGACAAGACTGGCCAGTCCTACTTTGGCGTATGGTCTTTACCTGACTGGAGACAAATTTGAAGGCTGGTATCGACACCTGTGTATTCGTAAATAATGTTGACGTGCGTTCGCTTGTGCGTGGGTACTTCTGCTCTTATGCTATCATCCATAAAATGGGGCAAATTAAATGTCACTACTTGCCCATTAGGACAAGTCGGATAACAAGTTCCCTTACTAATCGTCCTTGTGAAAATGACTCAGCCTCCTCCTTACAAACCCCATGACTGGGCTACCACCACTGCTTAGCCGTGTCCTTCAGGAGAATACTTCAAACACGTACCAAGTTGTTTTTTTTTGTTATGCCTGGTTTGCAGCCTTTAACCACTTGAAATGGCTAGCTAATCAGCAGTATTTCCGGCTGGTCTGTAGAGCCCGCGGAACGGCCAGCTATACCGCACGATTTCGCTCAATACGTTTTATTACTCCTCCTAGTGGGCGACGCACGCTTATACATGAAGGAAGGCGTCATTTCTTTGTACATTTGACCAAAAAGAAACGTGTTTTAGTGACCATACCTTGCCTCGTGTGGCTCCAACTCTTTCCTCTATCTGCAACCCACTTCTGTTCCTCCTTCTTTGCGAGGCCAGGGGACAGTCTGGGTATAGCTATTTTATAGCGTAGCACATTTTCTGTAACAACGTAGCCCAGATATCATGCTCTTTTGTTCCCCAGATTATCATCTATATTGGGTACAGGTCGTTTTAAAGCGCCGCACTACATACGAAATAACATGACAGGTGGCTACAGTGTGCCATGATAATTTTGGTACACAAGGTTTGCATGCATGCATGCATGCACGTAAAAATATTTGCCGAAAGACCACAAATTTTCTTGTTCGAGGAGGTCTCAGCCGCCGTGCAGTCGACCGTAATTGCGGGTTTAGCAAGCCCAAGCTGTGCTTGAGGGAACAAGGAGAATAAACTGGACTTTATTTTACCCAGAGAAAGGGTGCTTTCTTTGATATCTGTGGCAAACGCTTCCTCCGGTCTGAACGCCTGTAATAGCTGCGTCGTTGCGTTGGGGTGAGCCAGCCTCTACTCCCAGAATGACACAGTTGGGTTGGAGATGCGGATCAAAGTCGGTGGCCAATCCCAAGCCCATTACGTGCGGAATATTTTGGTGAACCTCCGCGGAACCAGCAAAGGGTGGTGCCGGGAAAATATTGGAACCGATGTGTGAGATGTTCGGCGGGTAATCTGTTAGTCTGTATGTGTCGCAAGCGGGCGAACTTTCGCCTTGTAATCGGCGGTAATCGTTCCTTACAAATCGTTTCCGAGAGTGAGAATCAGAACGACGGAGCTGTGCTCCGCAGTGGAACGCCTTTGTTTCCGCGCTAATTTGTTTGATATTCACCAAGCCTGTGCAGATTTGATGGGGAAGGTGAAAGTTATAACTGCATTACAATAAACAGACGAGAAAATATCTACTGGTACCGCCTAAGGCAAAGTCCCCGTTTCTATTATAAAAAAAAAATTCTACTTCTTGCAGGGGATGCCGAAATTTTGAGGCGAAATTCGACGACCGGGGATTAAGAAGTCCCCCTTAAAAGCATAGGGGCAAGATTGCACAATGAGATTAATTGCTTTTTTTCCTGTGGAGAATAGGCCCGAATATTGACCTACATAACACATAGCTTCTGCTTGTGTAATTAACTTCAACTCAAATTAGATGCTCCCCATAACCTTTCTTGCCTCATCAATACCAGCTGGCGCATGACAATAATGAGCAGCCACGAGTGAAGTGTTTCTTTAGCAGCGCATAACACAAAACCTTTGCCTCTGTGAACACACACACACACACACGCGCGCGCGCGCACGCGCGCACGCACCCACAGACCCACTCAAAAACACCCCCACCCCCACACACCGATGTATATATATTATATATATATAATATATATTATATATATATATAATATATATATATATAGATATAGATATATATATATAATATATTATATATATATATATATTTATATATATATATATTTATATATATATATGTGTGTGTGGTGTGTATACAAATATATATCAATATTAATATAGAAGGAAAAACTCACAAAGCCCGCAGAAATAGTATGAGTAAACAGTCGGATACACAGCAAGAACAACAAGAACGTTTACTCACGTAGCGGAAGTGGGACTTGCCTTCATCAGAGTACAGTTACATGTTGTTGCTGCCAGCAACACCTTGTAACATGTAACATCATGCATTAACACCATGTAACAGTAGTCGGATAAAGGCAAGTCTCATTGCCGCTGTGTGAGTAAACCTTCGTTGTGAGTGTTCTGGCTGTATATCCAACTGTTTACTTATACTCTCTCTCTCTCTCTCTCTCTCTCTCTCTCTCTCTCTCTCTCTCCATATATATATATATATATATAGAGGGGAGGAGAGAGAGAGAGAGAAAGAGAGCGAGAGAGAGAGAGGGAGAGAGGGAGGGAGAGCGGGGGGGCTTTTATAATAATCGAGCACTGAAATCGTGCTAATCCTTCCGCCGCAGCTTTTGGTCCCCCCGGTCTGGTCAATGAACAGGAGGTGGTGAAAAATGTCTTGATCAAGACGGCAAATAGGATCAAGACGGCCAACGCGGGAACGTTTACCACTGGAACTTGGTTTGAAACTACAAATCTGCCTCTTAATAAGTGGGAGATACTATTGAACTGTACAACAAATCAATGCACCGACGACTACATATAAAGATACCATACTTACCCGATTCTAACGCGCACCTTTTTTCCGCGAAAATAGGCCGAAAAATCGCATGCGCGTTAGAATCGGATACGAAACCGAAACTGCCGAAACAGCTAAAATTTCGTTCCACTCATCGCCATCGCCATCTCAAGATGGCGCCAAAGCTTTTAGCAACAATGTTTCGGATCTAGGCGCCTAGGCTTTTCTTTCGGCGTTTACACAAATCGTCAAATTATTCCACTTGCGTGCTTGATAACAGCAATGGCAGCAGCGGCAACGAAGATGCGCCGCTTCCCCGTCTTACGAGCGGCTCCCACGCGTTCACAACGAGCGGTTGGCTGAAGCGTATGCCTCTGGAGAAGCTCGCGGGATGGGCATGCGAAGCGTCGGCCACGATCCCATCGAACATGGTTGAACGTTCGTTCAGAAGTGTGGCATCGCGAACGCGCTTGACGTCACCAATGACGAGATGTTGCGGTCAGCGGAAGGCGACAAGGAGCTCTCAGAGAGCGACGAGGAGTGAGATGAGTGAGATTACTTCGGGGAATAAATCGCCCCTTTCTCTCGCATTCGTTTGTCGTGCTCTCAAAGTTCCTTGTGCGTAACAAACGGAGGTACAAGTTTTTTCGGTTTTTTGCCAGGAAAATCAGGTGCGCGTTAGAATCGGGGGGGGGAGGGGGGCATTAGAATCGGGTAATTACGGTAAATAAGGCTGCTGGCCACCTAATAACGCCACCTAATTTTGAGACTATTACAAAATTTGTATATTTCCCCTACATACTGCTTTAAAACAACCAAGCATCCGCCTAAACTATTCCCTCTCGGCGTACTGGAATGAGAATCATTTTAGGGCAATATTTGCAGTACCCGCGAATGGCAGTTTAGCAGGTATTCAACGATTTTTTAGAACAACCAAAGTTTTCGCCGCTATCTTCAAAACGCGATACCCGAACCCAGACACGAAATGAACTGAGCTCATCGGTGCGTTCTTCAACGGGAAATCATCGGCCGCTAATGTATTGCAGGTTGATATTACATCGCTACTTATTTTTCTGTGTGCGCATTAAACAAGAGGAAGAAATTCCGCTCCGTGCCTTCATTTCAGTCCGGAGGAGAAGCTAACGGCTGATGAGAAATTGCCTGCACTGATGCATGCATGGTTTTAACTAGTTAACTGGGCTTCTTGTCAAGCATTTGTGGTTTCTCTCTTGGCAGGCCTGTTCGCCTTCGTTTACGCGAATTTGGGGAACAGTTTACGCCTTCACAGATGAAATAGGGGGGTTGGGGTATTTCGCATACGCGACCATTACCGATGGTTTGAGGCCCGAATATACTTATATGCTTTGCTTTGGCATACACCTGCATTCGGTGCTGAAGCTCGACATAGTGCTACAAAAAACACCCTCAAAAATGTTTGTGCAACTCCGCAGAGTTTAAGGCAGTATTGAACAGAATAATGAAAAAAAGCAGTTAAAATTTTGTGAATAGTATTCTCGCGGGTTCTTTATTACCACGAATATGATAATTATTGTGATAATGGTGAAAATGCTACGACATTCGAACAGACGTATAGTATTGTGGATTCAAACCCACATCATTTTGTGCCCTTTAAAAACCCGCCAATTGTAAAAATGAGCTGTAATATAATGGAGCAGCTGACGTCTTTGGTAATATGCAAGGTAGCAAGGATAATCACGAACCGCAAGGTAGTAAGGCGATTACATAACAAGAAGACGAAGCTGCAATGTCTCTCCGGTTTCTCTGTCGTTGTCTTTGCGCCATGTTCGATGCAAAACGCTTCCTTTTCTACACTTGAATTCATTTAAACGAAATCAAATCAATCGCATTCAAGTTATCGTTCTTTTGGGCGTTCATATTTGCAGCCCAGACCCTAAAAATAAGACAATGGGGTAAATGCTACATAAACTGAAACACAGTACTATCTTTTGCTAATATGGTTGTAAAAAGGAAATAAGCTATCGGCCTCTTTCGTTTATTTTTTTTTTTTTTGCCGACAGTGAAGCTGGGCAAACTTTAAGAAGCTTTTGTTTAGTCCTCACTTGCAAATGCATGAGCGTGTCATTCCCATAAAACGCTTGTCATCGAAGCACTGCACACGTATCTCAGAAACCGTAGTCAACTGTTTCCTCTATACTTGTGCCAACGGCTGTGGCCTCCAGTAAAGTACGAGGATTACCACCGTAATGTCTACAAATCACTGCAAACATTGGTAATGGAAGTGGGGTTAGTTCCAGCAGTCTTAGGCGCCTTCTTTATACCCTTAAGTGTTTTCATCTGAAGGCGGGAGCCGTCTAGACGTCATTGGGGATGAAGTCTTAGCGCTTTTTTGTCTCGAGCATCTACACCGGAGGTCAATTTGTGGCCCGAAACAAGATTACTGAGACCGGTAGTCAATAAAAAAAAAGTGAGTTCCCCGTACTTTCCTTACTCACCCAATATCTACTTCGGTTTTACCACGCTGAAATTAGTCATGTAGAGCTCAGTAGATGTCGTTAACGCATGTTTATATGTCGACGGCCACAACACATTCGCATGGTTCATCATTAGTCAGCTGGAGTCATCGAGCTACGGTTGTGTTTCCAGGCTCTCACCTCTGCATTTCGGAGTATCCTTAGGGGCGATATCCAGCAAGACCAATATAACCAAAGTATTCTTTTAAACCCAATTACCTCAATTTATTTATAAATGGCTCACTGGGAAACTTGGCGTCAAACCAAACCCAAGTTTATTTGTTTTTGTACGGTTCAATCCGTTGACCACTTCGTCGCCATCTTTTTCCCATGGCCCCGGATTTTGGAATTAGAGAACAAGATGCTTGATTTTGCATTTTAAAGTGGCTACCTTTGCTCGCAAAAGCTGTCTGACGTTCTAGAGCTGCCGGTTTCTCGCGAATTCGGTGACCTCTGGTGCACCCAGCTAAGACTCACTTCAACGAGGACACGAAGAAGGCAAAATACAACTTTATTTTTAACTACTACACTTCGGTACCTCCCTCAGCTTCATTTGAGCGACAAAAGACGCTTTTTTAACCGAGAAAACGCATGAAGAGTTCTGCAACTTTCAAATTTCGCACTAGCGTCACGTGTCATGTGCAGGGGTCACCTCACCTTTGCCAAACACAAACCGTAATTCTCGGTGTGTTAACTGCAGGTATAGCATAGAAATGATGCCTTGGAATGGAAATACAGGCACCACTTCAATTGTACAGCCATATATTTTAGCGACGGGTTAGTTCTGCGGCCGCCATTCACGCAAACAAGATTCTGTGACGTCATAGAAGAGTTTCAGGAAAATGGCTCGCGAGGCGCCATTGCTTCTCTTTAATATCGCTGTTATTTGTTTGAAGTTTGAGGTAAAATGGCTATAATTTTTATCGGGACAAAGCAGCCTTTCTAATTAACCGAAGCTCTACTTTGTCATTAGATTGTTTTAAGGTGAGGAGGCAAGCAGCGTTTATTTACCGTCACATCGCCCACATGCCGAGAGAGGCCATATGACGAATGCAACATTGGGCGGCTACCGGCTTGCACCTGAGTAATTTCCCACAATCAGTCCAATTTGTACGGCTATCGAAACAAAATACACAGTAAAAAGGCATTTCAGCTATAAATAGCCAAATGTGCTCCTGCAACAAGGGTAAACCGAAAACGTAAAACTGGCATCTATGAACAATGCATCTGTTGCCTTTGACTTCAAACGCATTACGCGTTTTCTCGAAGGCCGGGGAAATACAAAAGCGTGACGTATGAAAACTCGTTACACAATTCAGAAAATACTCCAATCAAGTGATCTGAAATAAACGCGGCGATTGTTAATACTACGCTGAAAAAAAAGGCTAAACAATTGCGCCTGCGAACATTCACATAATTATTGCTTGCCCATCCTTTATTCATAAAATTCAGAAAAATTCGCGTTTATGTTGTCCATATTTTCAGAACGTATAAAGAAATCCTTAGTATGAAAAAGACAAATTCTAATCGAAAGGCTCATGAGCATGACGCAGCTCACTTTGTTAACTTCAGTATTACGGTAAAATGCACGGCACGCGGTTAACAATGCAGTCCCTTGAATTCGGCTACAACGTAAGCTCCACTAAGCCTTTCAAAAAAAGCTTTAAGTAGGAAATGGTTAGTGTTGTCGCTATAAATGCGGAATGCGAGGAATTTAAATGGGCGCTTGAACTAAGGGGTAGGGGGAGCCATTTTAGATGCCCCCAGATTTTCGTGGTCGGGTGTGTCCGCTGTTGTAGATGGGTTCACGGAGTACCCTCTTAGTGCACCATGCATTTCCGACAGCTCAACATTACCGTAAAAACCCGCGTATAATACGAGGTTTTGTTCCAAATTTTACTATGTAAAATTTGTGCCTCGTATTATATGCGGATCCCAAAGTTTTCAGCCGAAAATTTGCACTTTCGGTTTCGGTTTCAGCGGGGGGTGGGCCATCTTGCGGTGGCATTAGCTGGCTGCTGCTTCTCTCAGCCGGCGCCATTTTGATTGTTTTGACCACGCGTAGGATCGGCACGTTCACCGCAACTCTATCACGATGTCGGGTGCATGAAGGCAGTATTCAGTGGCAATTAAAAGAAAAGGTTTTTTATGTGCCGAGACCATCAGGTATTCCGCCGCAGGACGGCAGTTCGGCGTCACCGAAGGCAGCATTCGCGGGTGGAGAAAGCAACTGGTGCTTGACTGGATAAAGTCTGTGTGGTGTCGGCGGCCTGGAGCACTGTTGGGGGTTCCCGTCAGTGCTCGTGTTGGACGCCTTTCTCTGCCACCTGGCTGCTTCCGTGAAAAAGTTGTTGCGCGAACCCCGCATCGAACTCATTGCCATTCCAGGAGGAATGACATCCCAGCTGCAACTGCTAAACGTTTGCATCAACAAGCCTTTCAAAGACTGCATCAGGTCCTGCTACCAAGAGTGGATGAGGTCAGGAGACCCGTAAGTGACAGCTACCGGATGGCTGACGCGGGCTTCTCCAGCGGTGCTTTGTGGCTGGATCGCGGATGCGTGGGCCAGCATCCCAGAGGAGCTCGTCAGTCGCTCTTTTAAGAAATGCGGCATCTCGAACGCCCTTGATGGCACTGAGGACCATTTTCTGTGGGAAGACATTTCCAACAAGGCGACTTCAGGAGACAGCGGCAGCGAACCTGACGATGACTGAATGGACGTCGGGAGACAGTGCCAGCGAAAACTGACAATGACTGAAGGGTAACTGCAGTGCAAATAAATGTTTCTGTGCTCTTTACCTCGTATTATATGCGAATAAAAACTTTTTTTCTGATTTTGCTGTCCCCAAATTACACCTCGTATTATACGCGGGTCCGTATTATACGCGGGTTTTTACGGTAATTCACATGAAGGATCTTCTTTTTATGGTACATCATTTTTTGGCTAGTAACCAGGAATTTTCAGGGTTTCAGCCCAAATTTCGGTCCCCGTTTTGCATCCTCCGAAAAATTACTAGCGCCATATAAGTGCCAGTACGTGAACGTTCCAGCTGCGGAAATTTGGCCAAATTAAGAAAAAATGGCCGTTCTTATAATTACCGAGCATGAAAGCGGAAATTTGATAGGCGAGGCCTTTCGGAGTTAGTATCAGTGTCCGCGCTGCTGATACATGTACACACTTCTCGGCGCAGAGTCATTCTTGAGCGTAATTACTGTAGAATACATGTACGTATATGAACTTAGCAGTGGGTTCTTGAATACATATACAGCTTGAATTGGTTTTTATGAAAATAGGCTAGAAAAAAGTGGTGTCCGAGAAAGGCGACGTAATAAAGCTATCGTCTCGGAGTCGCGAGACTCGTTGGCGTATTGTAAAGATAGAAGGGCGCCACGTGTGGCGCGAATACGGAAGACGGAGCATTCGAACGCAGGCAAGTATACGTAGGTGGGTCGAGTGATTCTGTAAACATCAGGCCGCAAAAGCTGCATATAATGCTGGGCGCTGTATTACCAATTCGTGGCACGGAGTCTAAGCATTTATTTCTATTAGCGGAGTAGGCAATTCTCATTTACTTTTCACATTCAAAGTGAGGTAGTAAACATTACTGAGGGAGCAATTTCAAATTGGTTATATACAGGAAGTACTTAACAAGGTAGGCAACCTATGCTGCGTTACCCACGCCACACAGAATCCGTATCTCTTTTAAGTTCTCGCCATAACAAGAAAAAAGTGCGGCATCTTTGGAAACAAATTCGATCCGTCTAGCTCGTTTTCACTCTTTCGTGCCATAACTCCGAAATTTCGTATCGACCCCGCGTTTTTTCAGAATGTAAGTTTAGAGCGGTAGATATTTCTTCCGAGAAATACGATTGAATTGCCCTGTACTTTCTCTATACACACGAGAAAATGTTTCACACGCAGCCGCGCGCTTAACAGATGTTCAAAGTTATACGAACGGTTACGGAGAAGCGAAAAGTACGAATATCGCCTTACTTCTCTCAATCTGAGGAGGAGTGGGCGTTGGCTATCAATCTTGCCCGCTTGATGGATGGCGGGGAAAACTAATCTTGGTGCCCAGTACGGACTTATGAAGGTTGGCAGGGAAATTTCGTAGATAACACCACATCCCATTTCATTTTACAACAATAAAGGCTACAAAGTTCCAGAACCTAATGTGACGTATTGCTTGGTTTTTTTTTTTTAGGAAACGTTTGCAATTCAAGATATTTGTAAATGAAACCTGCTTGGTCGAAAGACTTCCAGTGGTAAAACAAGGCAAGAAAATGGAAACGCTGGTTCTTACAATTGACCATGAGGACATGCCGGCTGAACCATCCTTTTCGTGTCTCTTCAGCGCTAAAGGCCTTTATGTACAGAAGACTTTTATGTACATTGTGTAGTTCACTTTTGTCGAGGCTCACGTAACCTAGACCTGGCATGCTTACCTCTGTGTGTGTGTCGGCCCGTCCGTCCATCCGTCCGTCCGTCCGCCCACCCATAAGTTGCTGTCCTACTTCAATATAAATGAAGGTTGCTCATGTACGGACCAACACAAAGTGATTGCTTGACTGAACATAAGAAAAATAGAAAAATTGCAATGCACATAAGCACTTGTCGTGACTTTGTGCCTGGGAAAGCATTACAGCTGGATTGTGGAACACATATTGCGGTATTGCCTGCCCTTGCTTGCTGTGGCAGGTGGCATGCCATCCCAGAGAAACTAGATGGTCGTAATGTTCCATTCTCACCCGCCGCGGTGGCTCAGTGGCTAAGGCGTTGCGCTGCTGAGCACGAGGTCGCGGGTTCGATTCCCGTCCGCGGCGGCCGCTTTTCTGATGGAGGCGAAAAGCAAAAACGCCCGCGTGGTCGAGATTTCGGCGCACGTTAAAGATCCCCAGGTGGTCAAAATTAATCCGGAGACCTCCACTACGGCGCGCCTCATCGCCTGCGTTGCGTCGGCGCGTTAAAACCCACAATCAATCAATCATGTTCTATTGTCACATGCTGTTGTCCGTATTGATCTGTATTAGGAAGTTTTTATGTGTGCCACAAGCGCCATTCGCATTTACATATTTGTTACCTTCGTACTACATTCTCGGCGCATCATAATTTTCCTGCAAGCGATGATATGTAGTGCCGCCTTTGTTGAGATGTGCAACTCTCGTAGCAAAACGACTGACCAGTAATGTTGGTGTTCGAAAGTTGGAGATTTCTATTTCTTGACAAGCACAAAATCTCGCATTCCACAATGAGCCCTTTGTGAGCGCTTGGCGAATCGCTATCAGTTTGCGACCCCATGAGCCTGCACGGGATTCCACATCATCCAGGTTTCATTATTTATCGGCAGGCTGACAAGCCGCGCAATGGGAACGTATCTCAATTTCCAGTGCGTGATTATCAGCTCCCTGCCCGATATGCAAGGCGTCATTTATTCTGCGAATGCACAAGTATGACACCCGCGGTCAATGGGAAGTCTTACAACCTCCCACACCTCGCCTGAAAAGGGGTGGTAAGGTGGCCCATGAATACCACACTGTCGTTCGCACTCAATGTGATAGGAGAGAGTGTTGGCTTCACCTATGCGCCAAATCCCTGGTGAGATGGGGTGATATTTTGGCCAGGAGTGGCCACAGCCAGTTCCACCGAAACCACCGCAACGTTTTATTTATATTGTTAGGTTGAAACTAAGGTGTATTTACGCTGGTTACAGGAGTAAACGCCACAGCAGCAGACAAGCAGACCGACCGCAACCGTATACGTCAACGTCCTCCTCTTTTTCCTCGATCTCAGGACCAACCAGCGCCTCGCGATGCTGCTACTTCTTCGCCCTTTGTCGGTGCTCCTGGAAGAGTCACTTAGCAGTATACAATATCGAAGATACTGACAGTCCTTTTTCCATCAGTACTAGCAATATTTCTTGTTTTAGACAAAGCTTTTCACAAATATTGATAATGTTATCTTCCTGACGCACATATGAAGATATATATCTGTTTGCAGATATCAAAGTAATTTTAACAGCCGAGCTGTTTAAGCTCTTACTCCCGCCGCCTAGTGTTGCCAGACAACTCATCCCCGTCAAGCGCCCGTGGGAGTGCGCCTCGTGAGAAGCGCCCGGCGTCGTCCAGCTCGACCTTAGAGAACGTTCTCCCCAGCGTTCCTGGCGTCATCTCTCGCGTTCGGTTGTGCCAAGGAGGTTAAAAAAACAGTGAAAAGCCGAAAAGCAGTGAAAAGGCGATTAAACAATATAAAAGGACAAAATATTGCGAGATGTAGATACGCCTTTTGGTGGTACAAGTAAAATTCAACTGTTGCGAATACCATGCGAGTATTTCAGCAGCCAGTGTTCTTGGAGAGGAATAGCACCGACTGCTGACTAACAGCCCGAAACTCCCTTTGCCCTAAAAGATAATTTGATGCGGCTGCAACAATGTCTGCCACTTTTCTTTTCCTGTTTATTATTTTGATTAGTATCACTGCTGTATTGTTTACTGCAGTTCTTGGTCCTGATTTAAGTCACCCTTTTTTGGTATCTCTGACTCCGTTTACTTCGAAAAGCAACAAAACGGGGTTATTCTATTTGCTAGATCTGTCATACTTCTTATGTTTTTCCTGCCAATAATCATCACATATCTCGCTCTTTCGTTTGTGTTGTCACAGGAATGCTTGCTACTTCCGTCATAAGGGGCTCACTCGAAGGGTAGGGGTCTAGGGCGGCGCAGTAACAAAGATGTTGCGCTATATCCATGCGGAAAAATGTCTGCATGGTCCTAAAAGGCCGTAGGGAATCGCCGCCCCCCCCCCCCCCCTCCCCCGCAGAGAAGTCTTAGAAAAACACGTGCTCAGGCCCCATATTGCGATCGTGCACTCGTATGCATACCTCCACACTCTCCTTCCCGAAAAACAAGTTGCTTCCAAACAGACGTCACAATTCTCGTTCTCGTTCTTTTTTAAGTCACGGCATGGTTGACCCGGAGTATACAGTCGAACACGGATATATCGAACACGGGTATATCGAATTATTGTCTATATCGAACTCATAAATTATCCCCTTGAAAATTCTGTGTAAAAGTATAGGAATTCGTACGTTTATATCGAACCGTATTTTTCCCGAGATTGGGTATATCGAACTCCGCGCGAGCTGGAAGGTGCTCTTCGGCGGTCGCTGCACCCCCGATTGAGGTTGAGGAGGATGTGGAGGAATGCGCGGGCATGGCGAAGACTGGCTCGCGGAATGAATTCCCCTACCGGAACGAATTTGCTCTTGCCCAGTCGGGCCCGCTACGGGCGCCGTAGCGTTAGCGGACGGAGTTCCCGGCTTGCCGAAAAAGATTTTTTTTTCTCTCTCTCTGGGTATGTCTTCCCCCGATGTCGTCTCTGGAAAGGGAAGAGGGAGCGAAGGCGCTGACGGCATCCTCCTTCTTTTGCATTTTTCTGCTGATTGCTGCTGCTTTGCGAGTTTTCCTCCGCACCTTTCGGAGATCACTGTTTCTCTCGGAGATGACCATCGCGAGCCTTTGTTGGAGTCCGTTCAGAGAGCGGATTTTACCTTCAAAGTTCTGTGGTACGTGCGCGCGTCTTGCCTGGTGTTGGCGGGGCGAAGGCGCAGCGTATCGGAATTTCTAGTTGTGCAGCCTCGAGAATCGACCAGCGCTTTAATTCATGCAGGACGAGAAGCAGGCCAAGATCAGCGATTTTTTTTTCACGGAAAAAACGTCCGTTGCGTCGTGAGTGCGGAATTAGTTGTCATTCTCAAGGGCCGATCGTAAGTGACCGCCGTAGGTGGTCTCAGAGCCCTTCTTTTTATATCAAGTTTTCATACATCGAACTATTTCTCGTTCCCCTTGGAGTTTTAAGTCCGTGGTTGCCCGGAGTATAGTCGCACCAGTGTTGCCCGGGATAAGCTTGGAAGGCTAACGTAAAGAACACGGTTCTCGGTTAGTCTATATCACTTTTATACGTTTATAGCGAGTATCAACCGCCTCAGTCTGTTTACCTCATGCGATGGCGCCAATACCCTGGATCCGGCTGACGTCACGACTCATGTGGCGTCCAGAATTGAAACCCATGAAATACAACTCACTTGAAGCTTCAGCTCCCTGTACACCCTTTCCGTGTCCATGTTTCGTATCACTTTCACTTGTTTTCTTTGTCAATCCTTTAGTCATCCTAATCAGAAATTATTTAGGCTTCCAGCGACCAGTCCCAACGGAGCGCTTCGAATTCAATTCCTCTCCGAAAGCAGATAGCGGTGTAGCTCGCCGCTTTCGCGAATCTTTTAGGCTCCCTTTCTTTCTTTTTCGATGGGGCTCTCTCTCCCTCTGTTTTTTGTTTGTTTCTTCGGGGATATTTGTTTATACTGCTGTCGGTTCGCTCTCTCGCGTCGAGTCCAATTTTCGCTGACGTGACGGCCCGCGCTGCTACGCATGCATACGCCGTCAGCATCTGGCTGCAACGAACAATGTGCAAAGGCGTTCAAGCCTTCTGAGTTCTGTTACGCGGTGAACTGTTGGGGTAGGATTCCACGCGCATACATTACAGTAAATCCGCACCGCCCGTTTAGTCAGCGTTGATTCCCTTATCCTGGTCGTGCGCGCGTGCCTGCGTGGCCATGCGTGGCTGTGGTTTTTGTGCGGCCTAATTCCTACAAGTCGAATAAGAATGCCAAGACTACTTCCTAAAGCAGTGCAAAGAGAAACTCGTACGTAATGCCGGACCATTGGCAAGAATGCCTGAATGCTTATGCATTCGTTTAACAGAATTTTCGTGCCATATGTGTACTTGAGATTTGCGCCTGCCTAGTGTTACAATTTCGAATGGTTTCTGTCACTCATGTCAATCCCGTTTGTGCACCCATGCCACCAGATGCAATTTAAGTTTTGTACTTATATCGTCGCGGAATTTTAACGGAGACACTTGTCTGCAAAATGTGCAGCTTGATATGTAGAGGAATAAGGGGCTCGTGGATGGAATACAGGAAAGAAAGCCAGCAGTCCATAACGCCAAAGAAAGCGTTGGAGATTTTGACAATTTCTGGTCGGTTTCAGCGCGTGCGGCGGCGTTTCACTTTGGGACAAATGTGATACCCTGTGACCAAAACAATCTGCGCCTGCCAGTCATGCATAAGGAAGACTAGAGTGTGAAAACTGGTTAGTTGTTTCATAATCACGGCCAAAAAAAAACAGCGCACAGAAACGAAGCGGAGGAGAAAAAAGAGACAAGCATGGACGCTGACTCTCTTCAGCGCTGATGTTTTTCTTGTTCGTGTGTTCCGCTTCGTTTCTGCACACCGCTTTTTTTTGCCATGAGGAAGATGACGATATAGTATATGGATGTGGCGATGAACACTACTACTACCACAGTAAAAACCGACGATGGAGCATGTAAATAAACAAATTTCAAACCTAACGCAATGCGCGGCCGTGTGTCCTTCAGCGTTTATATAGAAAGAAATCCTTCAGGTACGCCTTGGTGCAAGTCTTGCGGAACTTAGTGAAAGCTGCGCCATTTTGCTTGCGTTATGGCTTACTTTATTTGTCTCCGGATCAAGGCAAAATCCAACGTGGCAACAGGAATGAAGAAATGTTTACACATTCAATCACAGCGATGGCAGAGGTTAAGGGTTTTTAAACATTCAGTAAAAGCGGTAGCAAAGGGCCAGAGGTTTTTAAATGCAGAGCATTTCAGTAACTCACGATGTCACCCGCGTTGACGTCCGTAGTCCGCACCGCACCCCTCCCTACTTATAAAAAAAATACTATCCGCGCCCGGTTTCGATCCCTCGACCCTGCGGGCGGAACGCAATGTACATGGTGCTCTACCCACTGCGCCACAAAGCCGACACAGAATGGGAAAGCTACGAACGCGCCTTATATCGTTGACTCATTCAAATTACTGCTGACGAGCGCTCTCTCGTCAGCAGTTGCCACAAGTGCAACATTAACGTAACGCAAACTACTTAACGTCGTGCGCCCCGGAAATGCTCTGCATTTGATCGTGCCCCTCGCGAGGGGGATGTTTCACTGCGTCTTCTCTCGGTCGCGGGACCCGTGGCGCCATCTGGCGGAGGCGCGGCACAACTCGTAGCACTTTCTTGAAAAAGCGCCTCGAAAGCGCGGCAAATATGAAATAGGGATGACGCGCTTTCGAGGCAATCCGCCGACGCGGCTGCTTTGTGTACAGACTCGGCGGCGAGCGTCCCGGGATTCTGGTGGCGACCGAACCCCATTTTTTTATCAGAGAAGCAGTTCTTGCTGGCGGCTTTCATGGGACAATTTACGTTAAAATGGGGGCCTCGATGTGGAGGGGCATATACTACGGAACGGGAGAACAAGCGCCAAGCACAGGTGCAGCAAGTCAGTAGATTTTTTGAACGAGACGTTTATGTAGGCAAATCGTTTTTTAACGGCTAAAGCTGGTGGCAATATTTATAATTTTTGGAATTGTTTAAGAAAAAATAACATTAAAGGCATATTTGAGGCAATATATCTACTTATAAGTGGTATCTGCATTTTTCTCTTGTTTAAAAATAAATGGCTGCTGGATTTTTCGAATAGAACTGTTCGCATTTTGGGGCCCTAATCTCGACTGCACAAATTCCCGGTAAATGTGGAAATATGCTGGAAGTATTTTCTGATTGGCTTTCAATTTTGGTCACGTGCTGCTTGTTTACAGAGCGGTTGTGTGTGGTTTCGTCATTTTGACGTTTCATGACGTTCACTGTAAACAGTCTAAAGTTTGCCTTTTTCTCCCTACGTGAAGTGCACAATTCTTGGCCTGCAATGAAAAACTAGACTAACTACACCGGACATGACAACGTAAGCCTGTCTTTGCTATTCAACAACAATATTGCTTGTAATACACGTCCTCTCTGTGATTGGCTGAGAAGGTGTGACGTAATTTAAACTGTTGGCGGGACCGACACGTCACGCTTTGGCAACTTCCGCCTGCGTAAAATGACGTAATGTTACGTAACACCTTGAAAATTGCGGCTGCTTTGCCGCAAATACCGCAAAAATTTCCCGGCTTCGGCGCCGCGAAATGTCCGCGAATTAGCAGCAGGCGCAGTTTCGCATGCACCGTTTTTAAAGCATCTTTTCTGCCGAAACAAATTATAGTTTCAACTGCTTCCAAGTCAGCGATCATGGAGCATACAAATAACGTGCAGTATTTTGCTTTTATGTTTGGCAATAAATAAAAATTATTTGTTTGGCGTACCCGCAACATAAGAGGGTAGTACAAGCCTCTCCATGACAAACAGAACCCAATGCATGGCATTTGTCCACACTCGTCCCAGTAAGCTGCTGGGTCACATGATCGAACTCAAGAATAACAAAGAAAAGGGACTCTTTTGTTCAGTACAGCGCTGATTGAATTCGAGCTTGACGAATGAGCGAATCAGTGACATCGGTACGCTCCGCGGTTATCAGGCGTAGCGCTTCGCTGCTCTTACGTGTCATAAAAGTGATGGTCGCGGCCGTCTCTTTCTCTGATCACGCCTGAAACATGTAACATAGCAGGAGACGATGGCATGGCGGTGGTGGCGGCCGGGAAGGTGATAACGCAACAAAGCTTGCATTGAAGCTCAGAGCCCAACTATGTTACTAAAAGCGATTGAAATAAATAAATAGATACGGTAAAAAATTGTGTGGTGTTCTTTAGCTCGACATCGGCCTTTCGCTCGCTTTTGGATCAACGTTACTCGATCACCTTGTGGTGTTGACGACAATTTCGACCTGCAGAAATGTGCTTCCCCTGCCAGCCTCAGCTACCGTCATAATTTGTATAGTACATGTCAAGTGTTTTTGTATCTTTTATGCACAATATTTGATACCTTGGCTGTGATGTTTATGAGTGAATCGTCAAATTACACTGCATGTCGTCAGAGATATACGTGCATCACGTCACTGATTGCCTACGTTCTGCTTACGAAAAAAACATGGCGAATTTCCCGGGAATTTGTGCAGTCGAGAATAGGGCCCTTGACCAAAAATAATATTTGCCAGTTGCGCCCCTTTGTGGCAATGTTCCGGGTTCAAAATAACAAAAACCTCTCGTGGCGCTCCCTAGTGGCAGTGTTCGAAGTTCGAAAGCAAAAAAAGGTTCCAGTAGTTGGCGTGAGCAATGGAGCACAGCGAAAATGAATTGGCGTGAACGTGAATCGATCTGCTGGCTTTATAAAGCTTAGCCTTCCGCCAGCCAGCTTCGCTGTAACAACAGCGTTCGCGATGCTAAGTCACTGCAGCTGGGCTAATTTTTTTCTCTATACGATGAATGTCAAGAAAAAGAAGTAAGAACGAGGAACACGGCTGCGGCTTTTCGGCAAAACCTGGGTAAGAAATATCTTTGTTGAACGCCCAATGTAATCTAATGGGCGCAAATAAAGAAGAAAACGTCCGACAGACCGCATAGCCCCAGCCCCATTGCCTCACTCCGCGTGGGCTCATTCTGTACGAATTATAACTTACCCCCCTTCGAGGGCAGGACGAATTGATTAGGCTCTAAAGAAATTGTACTCGCGTATCTTATTCCTTCGCACTTTTAAAGCTGTTGGTTCTCAGAACAAGGTTGCAGTTCAACGAAAGCGTCTTGTATCAAGCTGAGAAACGTATGTCATTGGATCCAAGCTCTTGCGTGAAGTCTCTCTCGACTCGTAATTTATTGTGGTTGGAAATCGGACACCGTGATAAAGTTTTTTTTTTACTTTATGAAGCGTCTAAAACGTAGTGATGGTGCTTGTGGACCGCTCTGAATACTCGTTTGCTACGAACGAAAAGAAAATATGAGAAAGAATGAAGAACAGAGCGTCCTTGTGACCCAGCTACAGCGGTCCAAGTACACAAAAAATTCTTAACGTACAGGCTATGCGGTCTAGAAAAAAACAGAAAATATTTATCTGCCTGCAATTTTATTATAATAAATAGGCCTCGGGGAACGTGGCGATTAAAACAATTTGTAGGTGTTTTTTTTTTCTTCGAAGGGAAGCGCGTACTGCTCGTGCACCCTAGAGTCACCACAAAAAAAAGGCAATTCCCACACCTTTGCATCTCTTTTAAGGCCTCGTTAAAAAAACATCCTTAGTTAGCCTTTCTGGAAATTGCCCAGGTTTTTACGTGTGAGTAGTGCCGCATTTCATGGGCATTGTACAACACCGTTCGCCGCTGTGAGTTAATCCGGTGACCTTATGTGTGGTGGGTGGAATTGAATCTTTTTCAGCATTTCTTCTCACTGTCCGATGCCGACTCATCCCCGCGGTTTCGCGAGCAGGAAAGGAGAAGTTCCGCTCAGCCCGCTGTTTCGTCCCCTCATTTTTTCTTCATAGGCCTACCAGCTCTCTCTACTGGACAGAGCTTCGCCGTTCGCATCAATTGACACATATGACAGAGTGCATGACACGGTAGAGCAACGCCGCTTGCGCCACAGGTACGGTGCCTAACGGTTATGAACGGCTGCCAGCCCAACTCTGTAGGCTATATTTAGGCTGCAGATGAATCTCTCCTAACTTCAGAGGTGCGCAACACGTCAACTCCAAAAGGCAAAGATGATGTCGAACCACAGAATATTCAGTGTTGCCACTTTATTTTTTTGTGGGCGGGGGCAGGCCTTCTGATCTGGACCATTGACTTATGAAAGCCAAGGGTTCATTGCCAAGTGGTGCTTATTACAATAACACACACATTTTAGTTTACAGGGTATGTCCCAACGCAGCAAAGCATTGGCGGTGTTGTATCTCTTTTCGACGGAGTTGAGTACGCGTTGTTCTTTGTTATTTGTCCTGTCAATGACGCCCACTTCCGTAAACACTTCCACGTGGCTTCCGGGAGCGTTCTCCTCCGCCGGAAGACAGTAAATCAGACTAAGCGCTGAGTTTCTTGGCATGGCAACAATCGCCCTTCTTCGTAGCTGAAACTAACGGCTCCGAAGCGTGATGTGGACCACTGATCGAAGCTTCAAAAGGCAAGTTATTGCAGGCCACACAGAATGGGAAAAAGCAGAAGAGAAGACAAGGACAGCACGTTGTTTATACAGCGCGGCAAAAATGGCTGTAAATGTCCCAACACTGGGCGACATTTCTTCTTAAATGGAATTACCGGGATTTCCTCACGCAGCGCTTGAACACCCAAGCGAAAGGGTTTGATCACGGCGACCCCTCCTTAGCCGACCTCCCCTGCGAAGAACGTGGGAAAAATTGGGAACTAATGCCGCAGTGTGCCGCGTGCGTCACTTTTGCACTCAAATGAGACCATTTCGAACCTTCTTCGCAACCTTTAATTTTTGTTTACATTTTCAAAAATCACCAACGGAACAACAGAAGTGGAAGAGGGGAGAGCTCAGTACTATCATTTAGATTTTAAGGTTGAAGACTCGGTGACATTAGGGGCAGGAAAGATGCATGGCGAAGGGACGTGTTACTCCTAATGTCTGCGGCGAAACTTCAAGTCTCCCCGTCTACAGCCTATCAAAGGAACACGTGGCCGTTTTAGTCGGCAATCTATTCAGTAGTACAAAATAACAACTGTACTCCGAAAATAAACTGCTGACCACTTAGTGCGAAGTGCTTACGCGCAGAACTATCCGGTATTGTATATGTGTGCGCGCGGCAGCCAATTGCGTGATGCCTTCATTCAATTGAAGGAATGTGCCTTATAAACACAACGTGATCTAGAAGAAAATACGCAAGAGCGGTTAAATATTATTTAATAGCAGAAACTCACATGCGTTTACCAATGCACTTGAAATGTTTTTTTTTTCGATTGTAACAGTTGCGGGAGTTGTAGCATTGGTAAAAGTATAGGGGTAGCGATAATGTTAGTGGTTTAAGTAGTGGCCGTAGAACGCATCGGGCTCCAATGGGGTCGCGTAGGTACATTTGCAAGCACCACGCCGAATGCGCCAAGTGTGTGTACTCACATTTAGAAAGGACAGAGGTCAGAGGTTAGCAAGAGGAAACCAATTCTTGCGTTCATCAAACGAATGGGAGCTGCATGCCGTGCCCTGAGCGGAGTGCGATGGAAGCTTAAGTTTGTTTCCATTGCCATGGTAGTATTGGCATCCACTTCAATACCACAAAATATCACGGCATGACTTAGTTCTCGGCTACTAGAAACTCACTGAAAGCTTAATTACCGAAGCCTTAAAGCTTACTTGAGTCACTGAGCAGCGGCGTGAGGTGAGATGACAAAAAATTTAGAAAACCTAATTGTCACAAAAATGTCTAGACAAACAATGGTGAAGCGAAGCTGAATTATTCTTTCAGAGGAACATCGTAACCAGTAATTTAACAAAACTCGTTGGAGGGATAGTTGGTTCATCATTTTTAAATATTTTTAGCGGAAAAACCAAAGACGGTACACACAAAAGGAGACAGGACAGGCGCCTGTCCTGTTTCTTGTTCTTGTGTACCGTCTTTGGTTTTCCCGCTAAACATATTTAAGAGTCGCAACCGGTGAATGGGCAAAACGCAACACCGGTCACCGTGCTCCTCACTGACTCCTTTCCTACCTTCCTCTTTAGACGAGAAACCACAAAATCTTTTGTGTAGAGGGGAAAATGCTTTGAACTGACGTATTAGGATTCGCTGATAAAGGAGGCGGCTACTCTAATGGGGAAAAAGTTGATGGCTTTTATTCATATTACCCCCAACGTCATTCCCGCAACCCCTCAAGGGGAGATCGCGCTGTGTCGCCCTTAAGTTCCTTGCGTTAAGAGCAGCGCAGTTCAATCTTTTTTTTTTTTGACGTTGGCTGCCAAACCAGGATGGAGGAAAAGTTCTCTGTGGAAGCGACATTGGGAGCTTCGTTTTTATGCAAAAGTGCCAGGGGCTAAGTACAGTTTCTCTTTTCTGGTTAATGCTCCAGCATTACTTTCGGAGCACCTTTGGACGGCCAAGATGTGCAACTGAGAAATGCGAGAAAATTGTTGAATTTATAATATAAACGAAGATTTTAAGGAAACCAACAACAAATAAATTCAAACAAAACAAAACGGCCCTCAACTTGCCAATTGATTAGCCGAATCCCGGCAATTTGGCCACTCATGCCCACTTCTGGGAACCAGCGTCCGCCTGGAAAAACAAGAACAACAAAATAATTATTAGAAAAATTGAAAATGAAGGGAGGACCAACCTGGGGCAGAGCATTTACGGAAGTCAGAAAAAATACAAAAACTCAAATGTGTAAAAAATGAACTAAATTAAAAATGAACAACAGAAACTACAAAGGTGTATCAAACACAGCGCTTTTGCTCGAATAACTCCATAACAAAAACACAAGCAAGGAAGAGGATGGTTGTATTGGCATGTTCCTTCACTGCCCCCAAGGAAACGTAAGGTTGGTGAAACGGCGAAGCGACGTAAGAACGCGTCGCGATTAGTAGACAGTTCTCAGAATTTGTGTATCTTCTTTGTTTGCATGGACATTAATAACAGTAGAAAAGCGAAAAATCTTGGTATGCAATATGCAGTAGATTGTATCATTATTTAATAGCACGGGTGGTGTTTCTTCAGGAGAACACACATTTGCCGTAAAGGCATTGCAAACACGGTAGCGTGGGCCAACCCAGCCACGAAAACTATTAAATTAACATCTGCAGGAGTTTGCACACGGTATATCTTTCTTAAGGGGCTCTGCAATACTTGCAATAAGCGTTTTCATTCTTTCCTTCGCTTTTGGATGCACTGCGAAAGCTATACATATCGCCAGCACGGAGCGGCACTACGTGATTCGCTCGTCGCAGCAGATACACCTTCAATTTCTGTTTTGCTTTTGTGGCTCTCGTTTTAAAGTGGCTATCGGTTACATTCAGTACTGCAACTGAAGGAAAGCCAGCCAATAGCCGCTACAACGCTGTAATGGCGTAATTCTAGTGGTCAAAAGAACGCCTACACCAGGTAAGGGGGAAAAATTATTTGACGAAGTTTTGAAGTTATGTGATGGGCATACAGGAATGATTCTAGGCTGAGATATTTGACCCCCTAATCTAAGTACTGGATGTGTTGGTTGACTACGTTCTGCAAGCATTTAAAGTTTCTAAAGAAAGTTCAAAAAGCATTGCAGGGCCCTCTGAAAGGAACCCCGGGGTATCCCAGCGATGCATTGCCGGACTTACTAAACGAGAACTTCTGCATTACGCTCTCTATATAACTGTTGCCACGGCTACTAGAAACAACACTCCCACAGAAAGTAGAACCCATAGACACGGAGTTCCTACGGCCCATCCCCATGCGCCATCAGTTATCAACATTCGTTCCTACATAAAACAAAGGCCGGTGCGTGCCGGGAAAGCACTCTATGTTTTAAACTTCCACCTAGGAAAACTTTTCCTTTTTATGTGAACGGAAGAGCTCTTCCAAACGTTTTCCTGGAAGAAAATGAAAACAACGGTTCCAAATTCCGTTTTCCGGAACCGCACTCCGTACTGATTGCATGCTGCAGTTGCCTCGTCTCCATCGTTCATCGTAAATATTTTCTTGCCCGTGCCAGAAGCAGAGCTTGGAATTTGCGGGGGTGAATTTGCCATTGGAAGCAGTCGTCCGTGACGGAAACAAAGTGTGTAATCAAGAACTGAGCGCGAGCGGTTTTGATTGCGCGAAATTTTTATGGAGCTGGTATTTTGTCTGGGACCTCGAGCATTTCTAAAATAAGGAGCAAGGATAAAGTTGCAAAAAACGTGGTGTCATACACGTAAGAGCACTTTTCCGTGTTTTGTTGCCGCTTGTTTTCCTGCTTCTCCATTAAAAACGTAGACATAATAAAATGTGCCCTCTGCTAAGAAAGTGACTCAAACTTCTTAAGTTTCTCTATAAGTGCGGTTCGCTTCCGCGTTATAACATGCCCCTTGAGAGCGCAGACTATGTCGAATTCTTCTATACATCCGACCGATAAAAATGATTGTTTACTCAGAAGCACCTCGCCGATTAAAAAGTAATCCAGATATCGTTGGTGAAACTTAAAACAGACGTTAAGAAATTATCCAAAAGGTTGTTTTACGCATCAAAATTGTAAGTGGTTTTCCGGCTGTGCCTTGGAGGATTTCTCGGTAATAATTGCGCCCGCGTAAGGATACTTACCTTCCGCGAAATACCGTACTCACCCCCATTTGTGCATTCTACTTTCACGAAAAAGTAGTCGTTGGGACCAGGTGTTAAGCCCGTGGTTAAGTTTTAGAGCGCCTGTAAAACCGAACCACCGCGGGGTGTATATATATAAAATGTAGGTACACTGAAGCACTTCTACGAAGAGCAGAGCGCACAATAGATTACGTCATATGTTTCGCCCTGAGCAAAAGAACTTACAACCAAGGAATCAGAAACTGAACTGGGAAGCGCCTGCGCGCTGCAGCAAAAAGTGATACTTGCGCGTATGTCTTCTGTGCCTTAAACATACCACGGACGGGACTCTGATGATGAAAATAGTTTATTTGAATTACAAAGCGTCATACTTGGGGTTACGAATTTTTTCAATCTTCGCACGACGCCCAGAAACCCTGCAAGGTTTGCCGCACTTTCCACTCCTTTGTTTCACAACCCCTAAGTGGCAGCAAACTCAAAAGAGGCTCAACAGAGACCCCAACACTGGTGGCCAACACACCACGATCACACTAGGAAATAAGCACAGCGCGAAGCCGAACCGTGCACTTTCCTGAATGTCGAAGACAACAGTAAAAGTGCTGTAAGACCAACGACAACGATTCGTCCATAAACTGGCATGCTTTGGCAATGACGTTCACGCAATTCCCTTAGTGTCTTTGACTGTTGTCGATCTAGGCGAGTGCGGCACTTTTCAAACCAATGGCGAAGCCCTAAATGAAGCCACGTTACACAAGGAAATGGTTCACCACGGCTCCTCGCGTTACACCGACATTCAGCCGAGTTACTGTCGAAAGGGCGTCGTTACATCGAGAATGTAAGAGGCGGCACGAGAGGGTCGTGTATGTATGTGTTCGCATAGTAGCTGTACGATGAGCAAATGGTAGAAGGAGACTCGCTATGCGGCTGTCGAAGAGAGAGCAAAAATAGTGAAAAACAGAAGGGGAAGTACAGAAACGCAGCACTAACATGCAGTTTCTTGACAGCATACGTAATATGATTTTTAAAGGGTGTCCGAACGGGCGTCGGGTGCCGGGCGGACGCTGACATCGAAGAGCGGAGTGCAGGGGAGCGCAAAACTGCACAGACTGTCGTTCAGAACTCGCGTAGAATTAGGCAACAGCCCGTAGGATCTGCCGCATCGTCGACAGGATGGATAAGAGCAGCACATCACTATGTCGCCCACACCATCCCTTTTCGCACCAGTGCCGGGCGGCTTATGGACGCGCAAGGCCGCGAACTCGGCTGGCCGACGCTTGGGTAAGTCGACCCAGGCGCCCAAGAGTGTTGTTGTTTCGCAGGGCGGCGTGGGCGTGAGCGGGTCGGACGTTGAAAGTACGGAGTGCGGGAGAAAAGTGGCACCCGCGCGGAATCGCGATGCAGCAGCGAGCCGCATCAGCTTTTAACCGATGCAGCAGCAACGACGGTACACGCCGGAAACAGCAGAGGGGCGAGTGCCGAGGCTGTAGGACCCAAACGAGCAAAAAGCGAAACGACTGAGAGAGCCGGCAGCCTACACGCACGCACCATTGATCTTAGTTCCCCCAGCGAGCACACACCACGTCCCAAGATGCTCTACCCCCTCTACTTTCCGTGCTTTAAGTTGCACAGCGATAGCTTAGCGGGCACCTTTCCGGTCGGCCTCGGTGGTGAGATTGCGGTTCGCAGAACGAGTCATCTTGCACGCCGCCTTGAGGGACGAAAAAACAAAAGCGAGGGAACACAGAACGCCGTCTGCGCGCAGCAGCTGAGGAGAGCGAACTTAGGAGACCAGACCTCCGCTGCCGGAGGAAGCCGTCTGCGTGGATTAGCAGACTTGCTAGCTGAAGTCGCACAAGGGTGCTTGAAGACACTGCCAGCGAGCATGCAGAGAGCTGGACGACGTGTGAATCCATGCCCAACAAATGGAAAGTATCGGTTTTACTCTAGAAGAACCGAAACAGGTCCATGTCCGGCTGCATTTTGATATTATTTTCCCGGACGAACTAGGTGGAGCCCCGAGGAAGACAACAGGTGTGTCGCGGAGATTTTTTTTCTTAATCTTCAACGTTTCCCGAAAACAAGCGTGCAGCCTGACACAGCTACAACGTCAAGTTTCATGGTGAAATTAGTTCAGGCTTTATCGCAGTAACCCAGGCACAGCCGTCAAAACGGTTAATACCAAAAGGACGAGGTGCCAGCGTATGCACAGAGCGGCGGCTTACGATAGCGCTCAGGCTGCTAAGCCAGGCTTTGCACATGCGCTGAAGCACCCGAGTGCAGCAGGGCAGCATCGTGAGGGCCGATAACCAAGGTGCAGCTGTGGCTATCGTGAGCTGCCACTCTGTGCGTCAGCAGGCACCTCGTGTTTTGTTGTTGTTAACAGTTTTGACGACTGTACCTGCCTCGGCTGCTGGAATTGAAGCGATACGCTTTCTTCTAGACGAGTCCCACTCACTCACTCACTCTCATTCATTCATTCATTCATTCATTCATTCATTCATTCATTTCATTCATTCATTCATTCAGTGACTCAGACAGTCAGTCATGCGGTCGGTCGAAAAGAATCCGGTTGTTCCGATGACTTTGTTGCGTTGGTGTAATGACAGGGCTTTTCATCCCATCTTAATAGGGATGGTAGAGTAGGATTGCCACAAAAGATATATACTTCTAGCGCCAGTTCTTCCTCCACTATTACTATATTGAAGGGAAAATTTGTCACCCTCGCACTCTGTGTACATTTTTTTGAAGCATGGAGGGGATGACTGACCTTTTTTTATTTGAGGGATCAGATTACGTTAGCCCTCCCACGCCTACTACCCCGGTTCGCGTTAGTGAGCAACGCTTTATCCCTTTGTTTGTGAGAAATAGGTTGTGATGGTGGGAACCATCCCAACAGGGATTCCGCGACGTACACGCGTACGCACATTAGACGTTTATCGCAAAATGCGATGTTATTCACCTGGTTCCAGCACAACCTGTTTTCCCTACTCTACAGCTTCATCCACCGCAACTTGCCCTCCCTTTATGATGAGTTAGATGGGGCTTCTGAGGAGTTAAGGCTGCTGAGAATTTATGCGACGCACAAGTTTGTTATGACTTTACGTTATGCCGCTAGGAAATGTTCTCCGTACGTTCATACATCACGACGGACTGTCGTGTTTATTAACATTGTGATAACATCCCGAATAGCCACGGATTACCAGCACTCTGCAAAGTGTTGGCAGCATTAGTTGACGTAAAATATGGGTGTTCTTGCGGGGAGAAGGAATACACTTGCCGAGGTATTATCTGCTCTCTTCAAATTCTTGGACAGGGGGAAAGACGTGATACCGAGATGGCTATTATTTCGACAGAAATGTTATGGACAACCAAATAGAATGACAACTTGCAATAATTGTTTTTACATATGTCCACAGCGACAAAATTACGCAATTCGTCTCTATAATATTTTCTTGCGCCTCAGCGTGCTCCGCATGAACCACTAGAGTTTCATACTCTTTTCTTATCGTTTACAGAATGTTTTTACATGTCATTTTGAGGGCCTTTTTATTAATGTCGAACATCTCTGAACATTGGTTATGTAAGATTTTCCGATAATTATTTACAAAAGTCACCTTAGCGAGAAACTCGGACAGAGCGAGGGCAACTCTGCAGGCACGAGCGCTGACGAGGAACTGATGAAATTTTATTAGAGTTGGCAATAATTAGAAGAAGGAAACAACGTAATCACACGCCAGTGCAAGAACGAAAAGCGAGATAAACAAAGCCTAAAAAGTGGCGTCCGCTATAAAAGGCGATAAAACACACAAACATTCTTTTTATATGGCTAGATACGCAATCTCCCGCTCAAAGACGGCCAGGAAAGGCGAACTCACGCATCCCTCGCCCTTGATGCTTATGACCGAAGCCTCAAAAATTTCGCGGGATCGGGTGTCACGGTACGTTTTTAATATGTGGGTTTCGTTGAGCGGGTTCCATTGACAGGCGTCTGCAATCTATCCTTCCTGATGTGGCAGTCGTACGAACGTTACGGTAAGTTGGTGACTACCTGGTACCCTTCAAGGTTTGTGAAAACCCGTTGAGCCAAGGCGACAAGCTTCTGGAGGCATTTTTATCTGTTTGAACGGCCTTCACATTGACGAGCGAGAGGCCAGAAGACTGCTATTCCTATACCTTGAATTACCCAACGGCAGTCACGTGTGTTTGCAATATTCTCCACGTTTACGAAAAGGACTCCTGCCGTTAAGTTCGGGACACTCGAAAGTGGTGAAACGTGGGATCACCGTGGCAGCCATTCAAAACGCAGTGACAAGGTCCTGCCTTCGGGCTATGACGAAGAGATTGGACAGCCAGGTCAGCAGACTAACTTTCGCAGGTTATCCCACCCCATTGCTTCGCAGCTCAGCGGAGGCCGTATTGAAACGGGTGGGTTCGATCAGGGCTACAAGAAAGTCGCAAGAAAATGCCCGGGGCCGCCTCAACGTCATCCCCTACCTACACGGCGTTTCGCACCCCCTGAAGAAGATAGGCGACAAGGCAGGAGTGCGGACAGTTTTGTCAGCGCCTAACAAAATAGCCACCTTTTGCGCCATAGTCAATGATGGAAAGAATCCCAGGGCTACGTGTGGGACGAAGCATGAGAAAAAAAGTATGCTAAATGCATGGACTGTGTAGTGTACGAGATCCCACTTTAGTGCGGGTGGGTCCATGTGCGCCATAGTGGTAGGTACGTTAACGACCATCTTCGTGAGCACGCGTATAACATGCGGACAAGGAAGAGGGAGCAATCTTGCCTTACACTGTAAGAATTGCAAAAATTCCTACCGCAAGCTCTACGAAACCCGCATCTTAAAACAGTACCGTGACGCCCAATCCCGCGAAATTTTTGATTCTTCAGTCATAAGCATTAAGGTGGAGGGATGCGTGAGTTCGCCTTACGTGGCATTCATTCAGCGGGAGATTGCATATCTGGTCAGATGAAAAGAATGTTTGTGTTTTTATCGCCTTTTATAGCCGACGCAGTTTTCCAACTAGCCCAAAGTCACGCTTTAATGAACAAAAGTATTTTAACAACTAGGCAACACCGCTGGTGTAATCGGAGCCCCATGTATAACCCTTCTTAGCTGCTCATTCGATCGGAAGGAAGGCAGCGAAGAGTTCATCGCCGAGGCTTTTGCGACACAGTGCACAATGCGGAGTATCATGCTGAAGCAAATTCGTTCTCAGAAACCTGTACGGGAGTAGAAAGGGCAATATCTAAATCTTTATTGTGGTTCGGCCCAGGCAATGTGCTTCGCGCTTAGTTAACAACAAACTAGTGAGGGGTTTCAACAACTCGACAGCAATTTCGTCCCAGAAGGGAAAATCAGTCCATGCAAATTAAATCTTTCCCTAAGCGGGGAGTTCAAAATCCCCCCAGCTTACTTCATTGCCACTTGAGGCATGAAGTTCGCTAAGCGTATTAAAACACAGCAGGTAGTAATGGCCTCTAAAGGGCAGACCTCTTTTACAATACAAGGATAATTTAACCGGCCACGCGCTTTCGAATCTAGCAGCTTTCCGCTCTGTGTTCTGTTTGCGAGACACCCTACTTATCTCCCGTTTCCTTGTATAAAGCACGCGTATGTATGCGGGTCAAAGGATGCGGTGACCTAGAAGGACTCAAGTTGCCGTAATTATAAATGTTTTTGAAGCCATGCCTTTTACCGCTCACATTTGCTAAACCCATCATCCCTTTTTGAAGACACGCACTCCCGTCCTTGCGATGAACGAGACCCTTAGGTGCCTCATAAAAAGCGGCTTTAGGGGTTCTTGGGGATGAATATTCCTTCAAGGTAGTTAAAACTTATTCATGCTCTAAAAAAGTATCGAAACTCACTTGAGGCCAAAAGTCTGGAGAGAAGCACCTGCCGGTTAGTATAACGCTCATAGCAATCATTTGCAAGCTAGAAAAAGTACCGAGTCGTTCAAAATGCCCCGAAAATGGAGCCCCAAGCCACGCAATCGGCCGTCCTATTCTATCGAAAAAGGGCCCCTGCTAGCTCTGTTTTTTCCGCTCGCCCGAAACACGGGAGCACATCCTGGGCATCAATATTTAAACGACTGGCACAACATGCATTCTGCTTCCGGAAAAGATTTGGTGCATTTTTTAAATGTTCAAACAACATTCGATATCTCCCTTTCCATAATGAGTCGTACTTCTCCGTTGCCATATCATCCCTGGCTGGTTTTCAGGCCCTATACTACGCTGGCGATAGAGGACGTCATAACAGCGGCTGTTATATTACCCGCCCACACTGTTTACTTTATGCAGTCTAAATCCTTTTGCCAGCAATACACCCAAGGCGAAGGAGGTTTCGCTTCGTAACAACGATATTTATGTGCTCAAATAAATAAGAAAATGAAGTAAGAACCTCGGTGTGATGTCTGTACTGCATTGACGTCACCGGAATTATTAATCAATTATTCTCGTGCCGATGGTTTGCCATGTTTGCATATCAACTTAAAACACGCACAGAAATATGGTTCTTGATTTAACTGGTGGAGCACTTAAAGAGGCTCACATTAGGTTAGCTACTGTAAACGAACAGTTTGCCCGGTTCGCCAAAGCTAAGAGCGATATAGAGGAGTACAAAACGAAGGTGAAACTAGCTTTCATGTCGTGACACTTGTCAGTGCAGCCGGGTATGCTGTGTTAATCCATGAGGGGAAGAGGTAATAGCAAAAAAACTGCTTGCTTAGGATGTAAGTGTATGTAGAATTTTGCGGCGAAGCATAAGTTAAGGGGCGGGCACTGCTTGGTCTTTTTGTTTTACTTGTATATCGGGCTACGAGCGGGATTTGAGCGAATTTTGGCCCTATTTGATTTATGTTGCCTTAACGCATCTCAAGCACGACAGGGCGATTGCCACCTAATGCCACAGGCATCTCAGTGTAATCCTTGATTAAGTTCTTTGACTTTATTTGCTGGTATATTCTTGCATCCTGTTGATGCATGTTCCTTTCCATGTCGCTGTTGCCCTCGCAAGAATGGTCGCACATCACTGCAGACAACCCCTTTTGGCGCAGCAAGCCCCACGGCTGGTCGGGCTGACCTTTCCAGTTTTCCCTTAACAGCTCGCACAATCTTGCTCTCTCTTCTATATTTTCACCTGCTCATGTGATTCCAGGGGTCGTATTAAAGATCTCTCTCTCTCTCTCTCTCTCTCTCTCTCTCTCTCTCTCTCTCTCTCTCTCCTCTCTCTCTCTCTCTCTCTCTCCTCCTCTCTCCCTCGCTCGCTCAATCGCTCGCTCGTTCCTACTGTCCGTTGGGCCGTGACTCATATGATTAATGGGATGCGAATGAATAAGGAAGTAGTTTACAAGCACAGGAAATTAGGCGCATAAAACGATGGCCTGGCAACACTCCAGTGACGCCACTTTCTGAAAGCATCGAAGCGTGAACGTCAGCATGTGCAAGGTACGGTTCTAAGATAACAATACGAAACAAGGCAAATTACGTTATGGCCGGTAACACGGTTTACGAATGAAGTTGCAACATAAATTGTTTTACTGGAAGAAGGGGGCTAGTTACACAATGCATTTCGCCGTTTTTCTAGGCAACATTCGCTTTATTTCATTGGGTTCAAGCAAGGATAATTCTTCTTGGGTACTGCTACCAAGTGAGTGTTCAGTTTGGTCTTCAATTGCAGAGAACTAAAGTACGGTTCTTGTCCAAGGTACAAACTTATTTTCGTCTCTAGTGCTGTTCTTGTTCTGTTCCTGTTCACTAAAACTTTTCCCTGCAGATTTGTAATTACTGTTCTCGACAACTAGGTCACCCCTGCTAAATCCACCGGAACGCATCGCCTAAAGCTGAAATGAGTTCTCGTAATTTGTAAAGCAGTGGTCACAATTTAGTAGGACAAAAATATTCCCCGGGCACTAAAGTTGGCTTACGTGCTTTGAAAGTCATAGCCTGGGGATAATTATCGACGACGTTAGTGCTACATCGAATTTGAGTCATTTCGCTTTCTTATCTTCGATTGTTAGCCTGTATACTTCGACTGGCTTCCTTACTGCTACCCCGAGTTTGCGTCTCTTTCTACGTTTGCCTTTCTTCATCTTTGGGGGCGAAATTCTTAAACTGGCAGACTCATGACGCACGCAATTACAGTTACAGCTTCCTCAGCACCAAACTTCGGCCCACCTGGGGTGCACTGTTTCTACTCACGTGTACTCACGTTCTCATTTTACGGGGCACGCACTGGTCTAACGTTTATTACTCTTCTAACAACTTATGGAGAGGACACCTTGGTAAAATGCTGGGCTTTATCGAAGCCCGGGTTCACATCGCACGTGAATTCAAATTGGTTTTTATCTACCGCTTGCAACAGCGACCACTTCCATACGGCATAACAACTACAACAACAACGACATCAACGTTTTATCGCACAATGCGGTCACTCAGGGCATTCGCCTTAACACTTTTTGGTGGACTCTGGGGAATGGGAGCGAACTTCCAGAAAAGTGTATTAGGCTAAATGCGGCCATTACGGTAAGAAAAATACTTGGCCCTTCGTGGAACGTCGACTGGTCTCATAAAACGGCCATATCAAGTAAGAGGTGGGACCAGGACAACGCGGCGCCTTCCCTTGAGATAGGGGGAGGAAGTTGTGATTTGATTAAAAACCGAAACAAAACGAACCACGCATCCCCGGGTATGCCGTGTAGCTAACCAATTATGTTGCTTAGACTTGCGGGGCACCCTTGTGAGCCGATATCACTCCCTGAACCATTGCTGAGATTCTTATCGTGATACGCACCTTCCTGAGAGTTCCTGCAACCGCAATTAGCCTCGACGGCCCAGTTAAACCATCCGCGCACACCATTTGTGCAGCCCCGCGGCCTCTCACCAGATAAGGTAGCTAAAAATTTATCGTTTCAGGTAAGACCTAGTGCCGGCGGGCTGTTTAAGGTGGCCAATTTAAAGAAGCCGGCCGGCAAGCAGGCTGGTGTTCCATACGTAAGTGCACGGTTTAACTAAGCCGGACGTTGCGGACCGTTTCTAGCAGGTGCACGGGGGAAGCGATTATGGCGATTGTTGGTTCGTACCATACAACAAGCTCTGTTTGTAGCGTTATTTACCCGAGTGGTCAGCCGTACAGTCCGGTAAACGAGCCGGAAGAGTTTGTCCCAAAAAAATTGCGCGACAGTAGGACGGTAGAAGGAAAGAGGTGGTTTTTACAAACACATGGCAATAATCGAAGTACTTTATTGAAAGAGAGCAAAAGAGCAAACAACTAGCAAGGCGTGAAAGATCGAGCAGAACAAAACAAAAATAGCTCCCGTGTGGTTAAACACGTGCATTATTGTAGGTGGAGAATGTATGGAGCAAGCGCGTGAAGAGAAAAAGATTGCGCGTTCAAATGAACCTGCATGGGCCGTTTCCCTGATGGCGGCAAGAAATAAACTAAAACGCCCAGATTTAGGCGTGCAAAAGGTGCCGAGGTGGGCTCAATCTTTAGGCCTCCACTAGGGCGCACCTCATGACCCAGGTTTAGCTTACACCTGTTTTTTTTTTCTTTTCGCGAAAGGAAGAACGGCAAGTTTATTAGAAAAGCTGCTTTGCCTCGTGGCTTCGGGCTTCACTTCAGACAAGAATAAACAATTCTCTACACCTTATATTAGGCTCCGCTTCTGCTTTTTTCGGCTTTTTGAAGTGATGGGATGGGGCTCCCAAGCTAAACAGGCGAGAACATATGGTATCGCTAGGGCAATCAGTTCGCTGAGCAGACTTTCCATAAACTGTAATATAAGCTCATTTTATGTAATTTTCTATCTTCCTCTTTCTCGCACCCTGCGCGATCATGATGTCTGTATTGTTTTGAAAGGGTTGCGTCATTTTTTGCAAAAGCTTTGGTTTGATCACTCTCAAAGACTTTGAAAAAATACATAACATACACCTACTGCCAGCATACGTGGAGTTTATATTTTATCTCGTTGTGCATTGTTCCGATTTCTCCACAAATTGCATAATAATTACACAGCCTATACAAATTATATAAATTATTATTACACAGTCGGCGTTTTGTCAACCGCAAAGGGCTTTAGTACAAGCTTTAAAACATGGCATTATCCATTTGAGCTTCTTAAAACTGAAATGTACTGGACGAGGAGTCATATGGCTGTCGGTACCAGGATTTTTCGGCTGACTGTGTAAATAGGGCTCCGCTAGAAGAAAAAAAACCGATTTAAGAGTAATTCACTTCACTTAGCTATAGAAAACGTTTTGTAGTGACTAAACATCAGGAGATGGGAACCTGATAAGTACGATGACGTATTTCGTAACAAAGCAGAAATATTCATTAGCTTTGCTTCAATTGGTAATTTGACCTGCGCTTTTATTGTAACCTAGTAATAAAAAATTCTCGCTAAAACTTTTGATACTTCCAAAGTTCTCTTCGCCAATTCTGTCACAGGAATGTAAACGCGAGTTTACACGCGCGGCTTACATCTCTAATGTTGGTTTGTGCGAGCCGTTTTTTCGTATATTCTGTCCATCTCGCGGCCTGTGCAAGTCTCAGATTGATCTAAAGTTTGCTGACATAGGTCTTTCTCACGTAAATGCTTGTGGGAATGCAACACAGGGAAGAACAAGATTGTGTTACCTCCCAACGGGTATGTTTAGTTTATTTCGTATATGCAGGAACCATGTTTTTATTTTATTCTGTTTTTTTAACCCTTTTTGCGGAGATGTTACTGTGCTGGTGCACGCCAGAAGGTGAAATAAAACGAGTTAGCCATGAGCGCTGTCATGAGCCTTTCATAATCGTTGTCAGTCTGAATTTATTGCCAACGGTTCTTTTTCTTCTCGATATACTTCGCGTTTGCCGGGAAAGAAAGCACTGGCTTTAAAATGCGCACCTCATTTGTTCAGTTGTGGGACCTGCATAGAAAACACAACCTAAACGAACTAACTTTGCTTTTAGCACTGAGTGGATCGGGCACAAGACGATGCATACATTTCCATGTGGTGCACCGTCCCAGGACGCCTTATATACAAAGCTTGCTCCCTATTCCTTCGTCTTCCGGTTCCTTTCCTGGAGCCCTTATGCCCCGCTCCTATCAAAGCGCCCCTGATGGCTTCGAAGTTATATAGGCCGGAGGGAACTGAAGAGCCGAGTCTCTTAGGAGTAGGTCAACAAACGATCAGTGAATTCGTGCCGGGCCAGGAGTGAAGAAAGGTGCAGGAACTGTAGACAGTTTACGGGCACGGCAGCTCCGGAAGAGATAGGTTGGACCTTCGGTTTTGCATAGCTTAACGGCACAATGCACTCAACTCTTCGCTGGAAGACGGTCCGAGAATGGCTCTGACTGTTTTAATTGGTAGCATGAATAAAGTTGGAGAAACGTACGCCAGGACTTCGAAGTGAGCATACTTTGAACACTCGGAGGAACGGAAGGGAGCTTGAAGAGTTAGCAAAGCAAACGTAATGCATATGTAATAGTGCCAGGGACGCTGACCACGTCAGCTCATCCGCCAACGCTTTCGGATAAGAATGAGTTCGCCTTTTTGCTCAACTTTCGCGGCCCAGACTTCCGAACACGGACCATACTCCACGTGGTTTTTTGTGCCCAAATATTAGTAGAACAAACTTCTTCAATCAATCTGATAAAATGAACTTGGATGGCACAGGGATAATAATTCCTTGCCAAGAAGATACAAGTACTGCGCAGGGAGGTAGCCAGGCAAGGGTGAAGCCCACAGTGATTGCTGAAAGCAGTAGAAGGTAAACACAGAATAAATGGGAAACGGAATAGTTAGCGCCATGCTATCGAAGGTATAAATTGCAGCGTGGACAAAGCGGAATAGGGAGAAAATTTATATCCGCACGGGAACGCCAAGCCTGCCGGCAAGAAGGTGTTTACTTTTAAAGAAAAAAAAATAGCATGGACAAGACAACGCCAGCAAATGACACAAAACAATCCTCATCAATTTGGGTTTCACGCGCGTCAGCAGTGAATAAAGCGAGTACTTGAAGCTTTCTGTAGGGGGATTTTTAATTTCTCTGCGCGAGAAGGGCAGTGAGATGCCATTCCCCTCGGCTGTCAACTCATAGAGATTGTCACAACCACCACGTTCCCCATTTCTCTGGAATGAGGTGAGCAGCTTCTACCTCTCGTGGTCCGCTTCCTCCTTCCGCTTTTCGGCAGCGTGGAGAGCAGGCAATGATGATGATAATAACGATGACAATAGGAATTACGCGTTGTACGCGCGTATGAACGAAAAAATGGTTGCTCGGAGTTATGCTCATATCATCAGTCAAAGGCGCGGCATTTGCCGCGAAAGTTACAACTGGTTTCGTCGCATTGACGAAAGCTGTTGCGACTACGGCCCCACGTGGGGTTTCCTTTCGTAACATGTGGCAAAAAAATGCCATGAACAGACAATCCTTCAAAGAGACATACGGTGGTAAAAAATGAGAATAGGGGAGAATTAACTACTGTAAATGGAAGGATAAACGAACGAAAGGAACAACTTAAAATTTAAACAAGCAAAACTCTTCCCACTGCGGTTAAAGCACTACACCTGATCTGCCCGTTGTTGTTTTTCTTTCCTTCAGTGTGTTTTCTTCATTTTTTTAAGGACTCGTGTAACAAAGCCACTACACCTGCTTTGTTTTCTTGAATGAAGTCATTGGATAACTGTTGTGCCCCTTTTTGTGTACCCTTATTTTGCAACTATCAATTTCGACATGAATGTGTTTGTATTTGAATTTCCATGAGTGTTGCTCTTTTTAATGTTACAATGTGTTTTCTTTTTCACTGCAACCCTTATGTTGCGCCCGTAAGACCATTTAGGGTAAATAAATTAAATAACGAGAACGGTGACGTGCCAAGATTTCATTGCACGTTATAGGTCCCAATGAGGTCTACATTTATCCGCAGCCCTCAACTGCAGGTTTCCTAAAAGCCCAGGTGAACCTTCGGTCAACCTGAAGAAGAAAGTGTATGACAGCTGCATCTTACCGGTACTCACCTACGGCGCAGAAACTTGGAGGCTCACTAAGAGGGTTCAACTTAAATTGAGGACTTCTCAGCGAGCAATGGAACCGAAGATGATAGGTGTAACGTTAAGAGACAAGAAGAGGGCGGGGTTGGTCAGGGAACAAACGCGTGTTAAGGACATATTAGTAGAAATTAATAAGAAGAAATGAACGTGGGTAGGGCATCTAGTGCGCAGGCAAGATAACCATTGGTTATTAAGGGTAACAGAGTGCATCCCTAGAGAAGGCAATCGTGGCAGGGGGAGGCAGAAAGTTATATGGGCAGATGAGATCGAAAAGTTTGCGGAGATAAATTGGTCGCAGTTAGCACAGGACCGGGATGTTTGGAGATTAATGGGAGATGCCTTTGCCCTGCAGTGGGCGTAGCCAGGCTGGTGATGATGATGATGATGGACCTTCGGTGCGTTAATCCCCAAAGCTTTTAAAACTGATACAAACCGGTATTCAAGATTTTCCAGGCGTACGCACCAGCATTTGGTTAAAATGCCGAGTTAATTACTCCGCAGATGTTCCAAAGGATGTTCGGTGTCAGGAGGGCCCGTAGATGACGGATTGCTTCTAATGAAATGCGCGCAAATTTACAATAACTTTGCGCCTAGAGGCCCAGTGCATTAGCCCTCACTAGATCAATTGTGTCCATACGGGCTAGTTAGATTCTTCATCATAGCAAATTATGTATAAGCGCCAAGAACCACTCCATGGAAAAAAAAAAACATTCATAGGAGACAGGTGCATTAACAACTACGCTTTATTGCGCAATGAATGCGATTATAAAGCTGTGAAAATACACCATGTGAAACTTTTTCAAAGACACGTATAAATTATTTACCAATTTCTTCAGAAGGAAAGTTGAGAGATGCGCAGAAGGGAAAAGTGCGTCCAACCTTCGCTGGAAGTGCGTCCAATCCATCGTGAAAGCTTCAAGGACCCCAATTGCAAAGGAATAATAATCCACAGGGATGATTTTTCGCAAACTATGTAAACGTACCTACGAACGATCTAAATGTACACGGCCAAGTGGTCTCTGAGATAAAGATATACTACTGTACTCCTTCTTCATGATTGATGCTTGAACTCTCATCTAGAACCTTCACTCTTTCGCGACTTCCAAGTAACCGTTTTTACACAATAGAAGCCCGGTTTCACGCACGCACCGTGTGTCCAGAGATCATATCAGAGCTTTTCGGTCGGCCACCGGTCTATGGGGAAATGCAATAGTTTTTTGATGCAACGCCATCGGGCTTACTAAGAAAAATTTCGCTTTCGATGCATGACGCAGCTCCGCGCTTTACACGTCCAGTTCCTTTCCATGCATTAACGCGCACCCCACAAGGCTCCGCGACAGAATTGGGCGAGACGAGAGTACTGAAGACTCACAGCCCACAGCGAGAAAACGTAATTTCGGAAGTCTACGCGATATACTCGATGAGGACTACAGGCGTTAGCAAGACTGCGGGGGGACTATTTTCTTTCGAGACCGTTATCTGGAAGATTAGAGTGCTGAGCTGCGGTCATCCCTTTACACGCACCCGCCGCGGTGGCTTAGTGGCTAAGGCGTTGCGCTGCTGAGCACGAGGTAGCGGGTTCGATTCCCGGCCGCGGCGGCCGCTTTTCTGATGGAGGCGAAAAGCAAAAACGCCCGTGTGTACGAGATTTCGGCGCACGTTAAAGATCGCCAGGTGGTCAAAAATAATTCCCGGAGCCCTCCACTACGGCGTGCCTCATCGCCTGCGTTGCGTCGGCGCGTTAAACCCCACAATCAGTCATCAATCCCTTTACCACGCGTATTTCAGACATTATTCAAATGGTGAACTTTTAGAGCTTCATAATCGCTGTCGCTGCGAAATAAAGCGCAGTTTTTAGTACGGCTCTGTCCGATCGGCATATCTTTTCCGAAGTCGTTCTTGCCGCTTAAACATAATTCCTATGTTATTCGTCAGGTCAATTATCCACAGGTTCAAAAATCTTACTGCTACATATGACGCCATATCGGGCACGTACTATCACCTATCGTTCCGATTAGCATTAAGACTTGTAAAACTCCAGCGTCCAACGTGAAACATTATACCTTACTTGAAATAAAGTTTATCTTTTGTAAAAGAAATGGTGTAGTTTTAAGAGAAATGTCGTTGGGAGGTGTCCACATCGCAGGCGGTCGGTGGGGTGGAAACACGAATTTCCGGTTTTCGTTACAAACAGAAACATGGAAAGTGGGGCTTGAGTGAAGAAATATGTTACCAATGTTGTGGAACTGCGGTTACAAGCCTATTGAAACAGCGGTAAATGTTGGAGTTGTGGTTCCTTAGGATAGCAGAACTGCGAAGGGTTAAGGCACAATGTGTCAAATCTACACTCACGGTGTGCAGACTGCAAAACTGTTCTAATGGTCTGTTTTTTGCTTTGATTGCAACTTCTTACCCTGTCCAAGGAGCCTATCTTCTAATCGACGCCCGCCCGACACAGCGGCGACTTCCTAAGCGAGGCCACTTTACGCACACGAGATCTTCGCCACCCATTGGACGCGCGCCTTTCCAGAAATGCATCTGGTTTGAGCTTCTTTACAGCCATTGGTGCCTCCTTCACCATTCCGCGCGTATGTGATAGGGCTCCGAGCAGACGTTTCGGGCACAAACGAGGTAGCATTGCCTTTGTAGCAGGTCGCTCTGAGATCACCGCTTATTTATTGCCTATCACAAAAGACAAACTCATCCCCGTTTCTACTTGCGGTGTCTTTAATCCGGAGGAATAATGACGCGTGGCCTAGCCATTTCGAAGCAACGGGCCGCTGGTGTTTGCCATTTCCACGTTGACGCTGATAAGCGTGCACCACCTCCCTCCCAGCCCGCCATTTTCTCTTTATCTGTGCTTCACGCAGTAGCTCGCTGCACTGGCGCTCTGCTGCGAGAGAGGTGAATCCAGCCACTCTTTCTCCCCTTACTTCTTATTCCTTTCCAACCTCATTGTTTCTGTGCATCCATTTAAGGTTGCGTCGAGGGAGTTTTCTGCGTACAAAGCAGAGACTCATTTATTTTGCATAGGCACATTAACCTTTGCTTTATAAAATAAAACGAGTACATTCCTAAAAAAATTAGCTCGGGTATTTACAACCCAGCGACTACTCGTAAGCCGACATTTACAACTTATCCGAGCCATTCTAATGCGTTGGGGGGGGGGTCTTTTGCGTCAACCACTCTGTTGTCTTTTGTGGGAGCACTCTTGCGCTAACCGTTGCACCGATCCATAAAGCATTTGCGTTGCCTTCGGTAGGCCCGTTTCTACTAGGTAAAAGGTTCTAGCAGGGAAAGTACGGCGAGTAAAGTACTTGGAAAGTGTTGAGTCGTCCACTGTCCTGAGTCAGTGACTTCCTTCAAAACTATGTTTCCAGTAAATCCTAGAAAACTATGGTGAGCAATCCTGCAGGCTGGTACGTGGCAAACGGCGGGGTAGCAAGTTGCGACTGTTTTTAGCGGCACAGCTATGGGGACCCTGGCGTTCGCTGCCGTTGCGCGATCGCTTGGTTCGGTACCACGGCGCAGCGATTTTCCCCTCTTTTCTCAGGGCAAGCTCCCCCACGCGCCATTGCGTAGGGCCTAGCCGAAAGCTTTCGAATTCCTGCCGAGGTATATGCGCCAGCGTCCGTTGCAGGGGAAAAAACGCTATCACACGGTGGCGGCCGCTCCGCCCTGGTTCCTGGTTAACTTAAACTTACTGGCCCATTTTGAACAGGACCCGAACCCTGCCTCGCCGGGACGCGCAACGCGTGCTCTGTGCGGGAGACGGATCGGGGATACACTCTCCAGGACCCCTAATGTACGTCACGAATTCTTCACCTTCCGAACGAGCCTGTGTGGCGCTGGGAAAGCTCACAAGCCCATCCGGCTGCCGGCCACTGACAATAATATTTTTACCTTAGCTTGCTTCTCTTGTCCCTAGGCTTATATATGGGCCATACGTTGCACTTGATGAGCATGCAGTGGGGTTCGCGGCTCGGAGCGTACGGGCTGTATCTTTCTTTTGGCCAACCCATCGGTCAGTGCGGCGGTGCGGGCGCTCACATGCGCGCGGCCCCCCAGATTTTTTTCTGAATGGTGAGCCCTCTGCTCAACGCGACTGCGACGTGCTCACTGGCGTGTCGCGCCAGATCGCCCCTGAGCCCATTTCCACTAACGGTAAGTCCAAACTGTAAGGGGGGGGGGGGGGGGAGGAGGCGGTTGGTGTAAGGATAAACGTCTTCTCTCGGTATCCTGTGCATATTATTTTGTCGCCCCTACACTGTAAAAAAACTTTCTCCGGTTTCCGCAACAACCCGGAAGTAGTGTATTGCCGACCACTTTCCGTAATGTCAAAAACGGCCAGTTGCAAGATTACGGAAGATCTGTAATACGAATTCATTGACTTCCATTACGTAGTGACCATGCAAGATAAAATGTCAGAAGTCCGTTTTCTGCTAACAAAAATTTCGTATCTCTGAATATTTCGCAAACCGCCCGTTCTGTACGAACAACCATTCCTTCACTCAAATGTAAGGTGTCCGTTCTCGGATAATATATCCGTAGCTGGTCTGTAAAAATCGTGGTTGCGCCGTGGCTTGAGTGACCAGGTGTCGAACACGTTGAGGAGTTCCATGCGAGCCCAGATATTCGATCATGCACGTTCACCATATGTATGCACGCAGGCAAAGCCTGTACCTCTGTCTGCAAAAGTCTCTGACACGTGCTGGGTTGAACCTAAATACATACAATTTATTTGTTACAAGGTGACCTCTGCCTTGTTCGGTGGCATTACCTAAAAAAAGGAAGAAGAAAAAACACAAGAGCAATTAGCCACTCCAAACAAATTCAAATTTAAAACTAAATTTATTTGTGTTGTAGTTTCCCTGCCCCTTAAATACAGACAGAGAAAAGAGTGACGAAAAAAAACTGTAGTAGACAACTTGAGAAGGCCGCAGACCCCTTTCTACCCAAAAGCAGCGCGCTACAAGCGAACAAACACAACCAGGAAAATAAACAATAAAGAGCTTTCAGTAATACATTTATTGGAATCACACGTAATTCCCCTTATCTTCAACGGCTGCACAAAACTAAGCAAACAAGAAAGCGTAGAAAGACAGGAAAGAAGGCTAACCACACATTTTGCTACAAATGGCACGTAGTTGTTGTTTCGAATATCTGTACACATCAAAACTAGCACACCCAAACTCATTTAAATAGGAAGCCACAGTATTGAGTAACCACTCTTTCCCACTACTGACACAGCCCGTAGAGATCACTCAAGGTTCTTTATTCCTTAAAGGGTAGTATTCTCCTTTACAAAACTGAGCCAAATTACGCATATGGTTTATATTTGTGTGCCTACTTTAAATGGGGCATGAACGCAGAACGCAACTTTGGTTCATTTCAATCCCTCGTTAGAATTAAACTGACTTTTAACACAAACTTCACTCACATTAGCTATATAAGTATGAAAAAATAGTATGGTTATGCGACCCACTAGCTCACTTCCCGCACTAGAACCTATGACGTATTTGGGCAGCTGTGTGAATGGCTGAGGCCGCCAAAAGCAAATACCAGTTAGGCCAGGCCAATAAGCTTGTAAAATGAGCTATTATTCTTAAACTAAGTGCATATTGTCACGGGACAAATGAACAATGAATCGCCGTAGTATGAGCAGAGTCCCAGGAAACGCCGCGCGGACTTCTTGACAGTTGGGGTTTCGAAACGAGAGACAGTAACTAACAAGAAGTCCGTCCAGCGAGCAATGAACGTATACGAACAATCTATTCACACTATTTACAAGCGACCATGGGCCGAGTCCACCCGTCTGCACGCCCGCCTTTTCCTTGCCGTCTTCGATGCGGGGCGATGGCACCATAGGTCATTATCCATCTGCCCGGTGACAATAATATTTTTATAGCAGTAAGAATGGTGGGGATAAACAACGGAAGTTACGAAACGTAGAAAAGCTGTCCACATTCGCTCTGTTTTTGAGTGGATTTGCACCTGCCTTATTTTTGGTACGGTTGACAGTAATCGTTTCGTGAAACATTGGCTATGCTTTACAAACAGTGTAACGTAAGACAATGTCGCTTATGCCAGTTGGTAAGTGTCATGTGAGACAACCCCAAAGCGCCGGAGTGCACTGTGCAGCTGTAACAAGCATAATGCGCGCAGTCCGCGCTCGTGCTTCTATTACACGTAAATATAAAAGCGCCAGTCTGTAGAGCATGTACTATGATTGTTATAGCTGTACAACGAAGTGATATTGTCTTACGTGACCCTGTTTTCCGGGCCTACCGAATGTTTCACGAAATCATTACTGTCAGCTGAAACAAAAATAAACGAGCTGTAAATCAGGTCAAAAACTGAGCGAGTGTGGACAGAGGCCCTGAGTGGTATTGGGGTGCAACCTATGAGGACTGGCAGTAAACAACGCTTTCTGCCGTACACTGCAGCCCTTGTCGGCCTACTAATGTTCCCTTAAAGACTTGCCCTGTATACATAATCTCATACGTCATGAAATAATTGAAAAAATGCGCTAACAGGACGGGACTGAGGGAAGGAAACACAAAACAGCGCAGACTAGCAAACTGAGTTTATTGACCACAGCATATATACTACCACTTATCGCACGTGGGCAATCAACAAGGAAAGATAAAACACACATCACTAAACGCACAAGCAGCCACATATCGGTCAATAGTCCAGGAACGCGATTTCTTTGGTCGATAGGGATATCGACGCAGCGCTTATGCAATTATCACCCGCATGCGCAATTTCTCGTGCTTCTATAATAAGAAATAATAAGAAATCGCGTTCCTGGACTATTGAACGATATGTCGCTGCTTGTGCGTTTAGTGATGTGTGTTTTATCTTTCCTTGTTGATTGCCCACGTGTGATAAGTGGTAGTATATATGCTGTGGTCAATAAACTCAGTTTGCTAGTCTGCGCTGTTTTGTGTTTCCTTCCCTCAGTCCCGTCCTGTTAGCGCATTTTTTCAATTATGTCAAGAGACCAACTAGCCCCCCAGACAGCTTTGATGACGTCATGAAACACACGATTCAGCAGGAAAATCAAAATTTGTTCTTAACGTAGCCGTGAAGAGAAAATGCATTTGTATTTGCCTAATTGTGTCTGCTTGAATGATCTATTCAGAAGATACATTACAAATATTTTCACAAATCACTGCTTCTGAAATTCAGGAAACGTCTGAAATTATCTTTTTGAGGTGCACCGGAAGCGACCGTCGGACGGCAGCGCAACTACTATTGACGTTGCAGAATGAACATTAAAAGTTCAACAATCTTTGTATATATTGTTGTGTACAAGAGCAAACCTGATATTTTAAAAATAATGCATCCTTTATTAGTTGCCATAAACAGTTTTCTATAGACGTGATCGGCGTTGCGAGCGCTTCAGTTCTCTGGCAACCACTGTAGCAGAACTCAGATGTACTGGCTTTTTGAATGATTTCTAGCCAGTTTCCTCGAATAGTTCACGTAGTTTTTTTAGAATTCTCTTTGGAATCCTACCTTTTTGTATCACATGGCACAGAACCAATCAAGCAAAAAAAAGAGAAATGACCCGTGTACGATTCGAACTTCCGGCTGCCGGTCCAGCCCAACGTTACGGCCAGTCTACATTGAAGTCTTACACTTTACCCGGTACACCTTCGATGCGAGAACAGCGCGTCGCAGAAAACGGCAGCATAAAAGCCGCTTCGCATTTCTAACAAGCACTCTGTTATGTTTTCGTAAATTCTAATCAACCCAGAGCTTTAAACATCAACATACTGTTGAACGTTTCTGCAGTAAGCGAGAGGGGAGCATATCCAATCAACGAAACAACGCTAACATCGTTTTTATTGGAGGAAACTGGAAAGAAATCAAACTTCGTTATGGTGGAATTCAGTGACCCGGTTTCTCACTAGTTAGTTTTGCCGCTTGACGAGTAAATGATGGGTTAGTTTTAAGTTCACACTACTCGAAGTTCATTCGATAAACATTGCTTATAGCGTAAATGCTCAATTTAAGCTTTCCGTCAATTATCTCTTCAGGTCAGAAGTTTCATGTTCGCGCAACTCACATTACAGGCTACGTGGAACAGACACCGGCAGTTTAGACTCACGCGAAGCAGTGTGAACAGTTTGCAAATACCCAGTTTATTTCAAACGGGGCTACTTCTGCCTGCGCCACTCGCCTGCGTTGTTGACTGAAAGTTCGTCCATGTTGATCAGATGTATCAGAGATCTGACATCTCCCGTTCAGTTGCAGAGTGAGTTTCATCATGGCGCCGATGATGTACCTTTATCGGACCCTTTGCGAGCCCGCTCTATGCCGACATCTTGTGCAGAAGAGGGGGAACTGTGATTGGCTCCTTACAAAACGTCACTTCCCGAGTTCAGGAGGAAAGCGTCGGTGAAACATTAACGACATTTTTTCCCTATTTGCCAATACCGAGCAACGAATCGGGTACGCTGTGTTTGTTTATCATGGTTACACAGGTATACGTACCAACACAACAATTTTTTTTTTTAAATCTCCTCATGACCTTTTTAAATTGTTCAATTTCTTTGTTCAATTGTTGGCTATTGGACAAGCTCTTGGGGCACTAAAAAAAACAATCCTAAGGAAAAAACAAAGTTGTCTTTTCTCTTCATTGCCCCAGTAAAATCAAAATCTTTAACTAAATAAAATTAGTGTATACTTGTATACAATAGGGAGAAATACTTTGAAGTACCCCAAACAAGTTAACAATGATTTAAATGGGAATACAAAACAGTATTATACAGTGCAACTTTCACAGGCTTGAGGCAAAGTGCATTGTAACAAATGCTGTAAGGACCCATTTTGTTGCTGCACAAAAAGGTTAAAAAAGCTGCAGGTCTTGGATTGCTTTATAGTTTATTCCCTTGGAAAAGAAAACACTAGAAAATATTGCAGCCGGACGTTGCATAATCAACTGCAGCTTGGTAAATAATAGTGAGAATGCAGGTTTGAAAGCCGATTATTACTGCAAAATTAAAGTTTTTAAGGAAACCTTCTTTCAAATGCAGGAATTTCAAGATATGCATTTAGGTGCATCCTATTTTCACACTACTCGGTTGATCCTTTTTTATAAGCGTACGGTGCCTTCGATGGTGCAGCATACATAATTATGCCCAATACTTGAACTATGAGCTTGTTTTTAAAAAACCCATTCTATTTGATTTGTCGACTTCCTGTAACCAGTTGCTGACAGCCTGCATGGCTGCAGAGCCAGAGTGAAAAAGTTGTCGGTGCATCTTAAGGTTTGTTTAACAAATATTCGGTCTAGCTAGAAGACATTTTACATACAGCATCCATGCTCTTAGTGGGCATGGTGCTGGAAGTGAGGTCCTGTGATTCTCTTTGATCGAGCTCCTCTCCAGTGGTGCTTTGCCTTCATGCTCTGTAAATTGTGTTACCTGTACTTGATTCTACAATGAAAGGCTCCTTGAAACATCAACATGGCCCATAAAATTGTGTTACGCTGGATTTTTCTGCCTACCGTGCGTACAAAAAAGCTTGTAATCATAGGCTAGACAGCTGAATCCGAAGAGAATGAAGCGCATCAAAATAGGCAGCTAAGGCAGCCAGCCCTGGTGTACAGCTGCTGAGGTGGTTGAATGTTCCCAATGCGTAAAGCTGACTGTGCACAGTCGGAGTTAGCACCCAACACAACATTTCTTGCGTGGTGTAACCTTTAGGCATCACGGGCATGACTAAGGCGCAAAATGTAGTTTGATGCATTATTGCGAATTGCTAAAATTTTCCTGTCATATCAACAAGGTCATTTGTTTAGGTAATATACTTCCCTGTTTTGATAAATTCACTGTTTGAGTTTGTTGGCTCATTGCTGCAGAGTGCTATAACGCCAAACACAACAAAAAATAAACAAGATCACTGGCTAGCTAAAGAACAGGGGTGATATGCCTTTTGGTAACAACTATGTCAAGCCCTTCTTCTGATTAAAAATTTTGTTTATGGTTTTTGCAAGCTTGTATATCTTGGGTATAAATCGCTTGGCCAGATTCTTACTAAAATAGAGGCGCAAATCACTATTTCTGCAACATTGACTTGTGCTCTACTTGTTTCTTGCTTTTTTTTGTCTCCAGCTTCCGAAACGCTGAGCTTTGTGAACACAAACAGGGCAGGCAGTGCCTCTTCAAAGAAGCCTCAAAGTGGTTATGGCATCAGGTTTTTCCACTAAACAAATTGCAGACCTCTTATTTAGGTACATATAAACACATGGTTATTCTGTCCTCTTAATCGTGCCATCAAAGAATATGGCATAATATGAAAAATTGACGTATGTCAAAAAACAACAATAAATAAGACCAAGAATACTTGTCTTCTGTGTGTGCATGTGCAAACCTTCAAGAGTTCTACATGAAAATTTATTTAAATTGTAATATTTGTGCCTCTCCAATAGCTTATAAGCACTGAAAAGTCCCAAGTCAAGAATGGCTGCCAAAAGAACTCTCACATAGAAGTAAAATACGGTTATCTTGAGTCACTGGTCCACAGCTTTTGCACCAACTCCATCATCTTCGACTGCATGCTAGTGCGCATGCATCCCTACACTGCCCGTTTACTTGCTGTACGTTGCGGGTTGACGTTTAACAGCTCCCTGGAAAAGACGGCAGGCACTATTGGTTTTCGTCATGCTGCTTATATTCATGCTTTACTTTAATCTATAGGGCGTATGCACCGGCCACTGAGCCACACATTGAAGCCGATTCCGTTTGTGTGGTTTGAGAGGTGCGCAAGCAGTGCCGTTGATATAGTGATTTGTTTTCCGCTAGCTCGGTGTCATCCCCAAGCATCCATTTCCTTATTTCTGGCTTTGGTCCTAACGGCCGTGGCTGGAGTAATTAAATTTTTCTACCAAAGCTTGCAGCAATATTGTATGTAGTGGTGGTATGTGCGGCGAGCCGCTCATGTTATCGTGTCACCGAGGCCTGCTGCACGCTTCTTATGGAGTGTAAGAGACGTTGAGGAGCTCTGGCGACTGTATTCAGATGCATTGAACGCAGAACCATCCTCAACTTTGGCTTCCATTGAAGTTAAGAGATTATAGAAACCGTCTGGGTTGAAGTGCTTGCGAGGTGTGTATGCATTATAATTAGGTGCGACGGTGGGGATTCGCTCATTTGGGGCTACAAAGATTACAGCGATTGTTTCTAAGTGTTTTTTTATCTTCTGATGCACACGAAGTGGAAATTAGAAACATAACAAGCTCACAGAACAGGCTTGGTCATTACGGAACAGTTGAAAATGAATCAATGGTTCGAAGCTCGCAATTACCAGTGGCCTTGTACAGCACGTTCACTTCAAAATACTCAAAGTAGCTGAGGTTGATGCGAGTGCCACAATGGATGTACATAATCCGCAAAGTACACTGGGTGAAATAAAAGTGAAATTTTTAAGAAATAATTAATGTTTCAAGCTTGTGACGCAGCGCGAGATGACAGTGTCAACTTTGCATCATCCTCACCTGCAATTAAATTTGTGCCGCAGACTTGGTACTGATTCGCCACATCAGCAATACCTTCTTTGCGAATTCTTTGCATCTGGCCATCATACCGTCTTCCAGCGGTACCCTAACCTTTTATTTTAAACAGTCGAAAACCTGGTGAGTTTCTCGTCATCATGCGGCGTGTTTCAGGCCCGCAGTTGTAGGGAGCATGAACAGCGTAGTCCCGCATCCCGAAGTGAAACAAAAAGCTGGCTACCAGTTACAACGCATTTGTAAACCTACGAATCACACGGGAAAAAAAGCACCGACCACACAATTGTTTTTGCCAACACCACGCTGCATGCAATGTTTTGCGCAGGAGAATGCACTGTCCGCGTGGCAGCATTTAATCGTACAAATGAAGTCAGCGCCCTTGTGACGGTAGCACCGCCGTGCGGTTTATAGGCCAGTGCATAAACCCTATATGCTACCGGGTCCTTTTTTTTATAAAACTGAGATTTTATGCCTTGAGCCACGCCTGTGATATTTGTCATACAGTGGTCTCAAAACTATTTTAGGTCCCATTTTAGGCGGGATAATATGAACACATGAACAACCTATTGAAATACACCAACAGCATCTGAGAACCCCATAATGTTTGCTCAGGAGGACGACAGGTTTCTTATTAAGCAACCCAGGTTATTTTAGGTGCCTTTTTATGCAGTTCATAGTTTTCATAGAAAACCTGTCGAAACTACAAAAATCCCTGCCTACTGATGGACTAAATGGCGTGGCAGACAGAACACCTAAAAAAATTTGTTAAAAAATAAAAAGAATCATATCTTCCCTACATGTCTAAGCTCACCAAGAAAATTTAAGGGCATGATAAGAAAAAAAACTCAGCACCTAAGTATGCGGCAAACAAGAAAACAGTGCTAGGCCTGTTGAAAAAGTAGCTAACCTCTGGAGAAATTCACGTGTGGTAGCTGCATGCTCAGCGTACTCCAGGTTGAGTCCACAGTACACGAGTAGAGCCCCAGGTACAGTGCCTCTTGCTCGAAAAAAACAGCAGCGCCACTGATAGATAATGCCTGAGCAATGGAAAATACTTGTGAGAAACCTTGCCCAAACCGCTACCTTGCCCAATGCCGCTACCCAAACCTTGTTTGGGTAGCGGCATTGAATTAAAAATAAATTCCGGGCTCAACGCTCGACAATTCGCTATGAGGTGTGCTATAGTGCCCCAATCCGGAATAAATGCCAACTGTACTAAAAAATGTGACCTCTGGAAAACCCCAATTCTATTTAGTCTGCATAAAAATACAGCAAGATGCTAAATATGACAGCTGACATACGCGTATGCATGGCACAAACTACCATAAAAAATCAGCGACTCTGAAACCGAAACTGAGAAGAGTGCTGACCTAACAGCCAGGCTGAAGTGAAGTCGCATCCGGCAAGGCGAAGCAAACCTGCGCACAACCGCTTCACATTTGCAGCAGGTCGAGGGGAAGTGCACCCAGCGGAGCTTCACCGGTTCCCCTGGATCACCTGGTCGGCTGCAATATCACTTCCGCTTCATCGCTGTTTGCCCGATCCGCTGGCAGGTCTCAGGTTGTCTGCGACAAAGCTTTTTAAACATTTCCAACTGATTATCAAGGCATTTTAGAGGGCTACCAGTAATGTCCCAGTTGGTTTGCTGATACGCGCTGTACGTCCAAATTTTACCGAAGCCTCATTTGAGTGCAGTTGGCCTTCGATTGGCCCCCCTGGAGTACGTGCACATAGCACGTACACAAGCCTTTTAATACTTCACCATCAGAAACAGGTGTTGCAGCCAAATATAAAACCTGTGTCTCCGTGCTACTGGCGGACAAACAAACTATTCTGTGTGGCCTGAAGGTTAGCACGCACGCAGTTCACTATTTAAGCAAGCCTCGCAAACAAATATTAGAAATGTAATAAACATTATGGGGTTTAACGCGTCAAAGCTACACCTGGACTATGCGGTGTGCCTTCGTGCAGGGCTTCGAATTAATTTTCACCACCCAGAGACCTTTCACACGGTTCTTTATTAATATAGTCATTGTTCACACAGTTTCTTTGAAAATTAGATCTGATAATGTACCGTCAAGGAGAGCCTAAGCTAAAATGACAATATAGGAGCCAAGAGATGCCAAGAGGGCTGGAGGAAAAACAAGAGCACAGAAACAAAAACAAAGTAAACACCATCTCGTACCACCAAAATATACCTATGGGTTGCCATTTGTTTGTTGCTTGTTCTCAGTATATTTCTTGTGCAAATACTAAATTAATTACCTCTGGAGAGCCATTACTACACTTGTTGCTGGCTCTGTAGCTGGAGGAAAACTGCAATGACAAGAAAAGTGACTCAGTGCCAGCACTCTGTGGAGAGGATGGCAAAACCCTGAGCTTAGCCGGCTGCGCTGAAAAACGTTGCCATTTCTTTTCCGAAATGCACACTATCAAGCGACCGCTTGATAGCAACCTAAACTTGCCACAGCCTATTATCCCTAATCATTTTTCTCCAATCACCATTACTGCACTCGGTTTAGCTTGTGCAATTGATCAATTAGCTCTTAAAACCCGCCCCGCCCCTGACAGTATTAGCGCTAAGCTTTTAAAACTAACCAGCCAATTCTCAGCATTTTTGCTCCGGTTAATATTTCAACAATCTTTAGTTACAGGTTGCCTGCCAGAGGACTGGAAATCTGCTTACATAATTGCAATATTCAAATCTGGTAATAATTCACAGCCTAATAACTACAAACCAAACGCTTTGACGTCCATATGCTGTAAACTCCTCGAACCCATTCTCTTCACAAATATAATGAAATGGCTCACCCTAATCTAAAACAACTTGCTCCTAAACAACCAACACGGTTTCGTCCAAAATGTCTAATGTCAATCGCAACTCTCCGAGCTAGTTAGTGACCTTCATTCTGCGCTTAACTCTTCCATTCGTGTCGATGCAACCCACATTGAGTTCTCTAAGGCATTTGATAGGGTCTAGTACAAACGTTTATAAATCAAAATTCGCGATCTCAAGCTTGACAATAATAGCACAATGGGTCCTGAAATTTCTAACCGCTTCCAATCTGTCAAACTAAAGAGCTATGTCTCTAACCGCACTAGCATTTTATCCGGTGTTCCACAAGGTTTCGGTTACAGGTCTGATTAGTTTATAATATACATTATTGCCCATACATGCAACATAAGTTTGCAAACTCGGTTATTTACAGATGACTGCGTGATTTACAAGAAGTAACTAGCCCTGCCGAAATTATTTCACAATCTGATCTCGATGGGTTGACTGAGTGGAGCGACACGTGGCAGATGGAAATAAATGTGGGGAAAACTAAGCACTTAAATTTACTTCTGCTTCAATCCCTTCCCATAACACATACACCATAAATGATACCGGAGTTGATACAGTGCAATCCTTATATATTTTGGGGGAATTTCTCACTTTCCATCTAAACTGGACCACTCCTATTGAACATATCACCATTAAAGGAATAAAAAAACTTGGAATCCTCAACTATATGTTGGTAACAAAGAAACCAGACTACATTTATACACTTCCCTGATAAGTTCATCGCTCGAATACGCTTCAATCATATGGCGTCCTCACACTGAAAATTTAACTAACCTGGTTGATTGATTCAAAACAGAGCTGCGCTCTTCATAACATCGTCATACTCGCGTTATGAAAGCGTACCTCCTTAGGGAAATCGCTTAATATGCCCCTCCCTTGCTACCTGCCGTAAACTTGCACGAATATCATTTTTCTACTCATTTTTCCACAGAAACTCCCCTTTCGCGCGCAATCATATCCTCTCGCCATCACACATTTCAGCCCATTTTTATCCCACTAACAAAGTTAATTCAATGTTTCCGAGAAAAAAATGTACCAAAACACGCGTTTAACCCTCTCGACAACTGAATGAAATTCCTTGCTAGGTAGTATTGCAACTACAAGAAAGACTTCATCATTTCATAAAGCACTAGAAGTGTTCTTAGACATTCCTATTGACTATTGTAGTTATCCGATGGAGTTGCTGATGTTAAGTATTTGATTGATTGTTTTGTTGTGTTATTTGCGACTACACATTGTTACCTGGGGCATATTGTGTTCTTGTTAACGTACCTATTCTTGTGCGTAGTTTATATGCATGCTTTTGCTCTTATAACTTCTGTTGTGGGTATTTTTCGTGAGCGTTTACATTTTAAGCTTGTATAATGATGTCTGGCAAGAATTTAATGTATTGTGCAATGGTTCGATATCTTCCTACTCCACCGTATGTAAAGCCCTCCCCGGTTCCTTAGGGTGTGTAAATAAATAAGCAAACAAATAAAATTATCAGTGAAAAGGTTGACATCTTTTTACTGGCTAACAATGGGCTCTCCTCATGAACCAACGAAATGGGCCGGGGCACTGTGATAGCTTGAAGGTAGTCACTGGTTCCTTTTCAATATTATTTTTCATTTCTTGAGAGTGCACTGGTGTATCCTTAGCTTCTTTGCGGCAACTAAACTTATGCGTCATAAACGAGGCAGCTGACCTGATTACGTTGACATAGCCTGGGAAACAACGCACAACAGACTGTCCTATTGTTGTGCTGGTACACGATGTGTGGGGTGGGCTTCATACTTGACTCGTGGGTCCCTTATGACGGCAGAGTTTTTTGCCCATCCTGTTTTTTGGTGTGTGAAAATGTGGCTTTGAATGTTTATTAATTCCTGAAAACTACACTGTGTGAACTAATGGGACAAAACATAATTCTTAACATGCTACTGGGAAATGTAAAATGTTCAAACAGGTGAGCCGCACAGGAAAGGTTTCTCTACACCAGCGGCAGCTTTTAATCTTGCATTGCTATCTGGAAATCGCATTATCATTAAAATGTAACAATCACTACAGCCGTAATACTTCTGTATATGTTCATTGACATTTTCGTCGGAGACATTAGTTCAGAGACATTTCGCTGCGTGGTTTCAATTTTGGCGCACATGTACCCGTATGACCCGTACCTTTGGTGACAAATAAATGTGTAGCGCTCATGCCGATAGTGAGCTACACCTTTGACGATTACATGAGATTCGTGAAATCACAACTGGCAACTTGACTCCCGCCAAAGATGTGCATGTAAAACTTATTTAAGGAGCAGCAGAAAATACTCGCCGCGGCCTCGTAAGCATGCTTCTCAAAAGAAATTTACAGTGCAATCAGAACTGAACATGCATGCGGCGCTCCGAAAGTTTTACTGGACTGTGGAAATACCCTAGAAGGCTACGCGACTGTTATGGCCACTCTAGGTTTGAGATGGACGCCAATGACAACCTACGCCTGTTTAGAACCGCCGACAAACATGAGATGCTCTCCCGTCCCAGATGCACTAAGCCCCATTAGCGCGTGTTACAGTACAGCTTGGCAAGTAGTTTCAGATTTCATTTGCCGTACCAAGCCACGCCGCCGATAACTCATGTGAGCGTGTAAAGCTCGTAAAATTCCTGCTTGCAGTAAGGTCGCTTTCCACGGTCATCCCCGAGCGGAAAAACACTTCAAGGGGAGAAACACATGCGAGCTTACCTTCTCGAAAAGCACTAAGGGTGTCTCGCGGTGACGACTCAGTCACCGCGTCGTGCAATCTCCAGAAACCCGGGTCTGAATTGGTGGAGAGCAAAGTCAGGTTCAACCAAGGCGTTGGTTCAATGCGCCCCTCCACGCATTACTTGAAAGCAAGCAATGAAATTATTCTTACCTGCTGTCACGCTATCTGTCAATCGAGCGATGCGAAGGATAACGGCGAAACTGCGAAAGGTATCAAGAAAGCGCCGCGTTTGGGCGTTTTCTTCATAACGCGAACGGAGACTTCTCAAAAAGAACACATACCATGCGCGATGGACGGATGCGGTGCCGTGTGCCCACAGAGTCCTAGACAGCAGCCGGCGATGAGGTGGTGTAACTAGCGCTACCGCGATTGCAGGGCACGTTTGAATTTTTTATCCGCGACTCGTTGTAGACAAACTGCCCCGAACTATGAATTGTATTGGTCTATTTAGGTTCTGTTTTTATCCCCGGCTGCTCCTGGTTGTGTTATCTGCGTCCTAAATGAAGCGCCTGTTTCACTCTTTCTTACGTATGCCGCACGGGTTATCTCGTTTGAAAAAAAGAATGTTTTGCGTTAACGTGACTAGCCTACAATAGTCTTCTTTGAGCTACAGTGTTCTCGATGTAATTCGATGGTTCAAGAAACGCTCACGCCAAAAGATAAATGCCCGCAGAGCAGATGCCACAGCATTCGATTTACCGACACTCGCCTGCGCACGTCACTTTGTTGTCTGCTGCTTCGCCGCCTGTGCAGTCATTAAGTTGTTAGGGGAGCCCAAGGTCGCTTTAATAAACCTGTTTCCCTTAGACCGCTGCGTTGGTTTTGTCTACGTGACAATACATTTAGGAGGTCTGGATCACAACTGCAGGTTACGCAATTACGTTCTGCTAGCATCTTATCTCAGTTAAGCCAGATTCAATTTTTTTCCTTACTCTTTTTGTCGAATTACGGAAACTCCCTTCGTTTTCTGAAATACCGAAAGTGTTCAGGTTTTCTTGTGCACACTCTTTACGCTTCCCGATATACAGAAGCAGTTTACGCCTCATTACGCAGGCTTTGTGCTTAAAAATGTGGATTTTTTTACAGTGTACTCCACCTGCCCAATTGAGGCAATGTTGAGTTGGCGCGGCGGCGGTTTAGTCTCGCGAGTGGGCTGAACTAGCTGGAAACCATGGCGGTTCCTCGCAGTTCGTATGCGGGCATGCCTTGTATGCAGCATGCCTTGTATGTGGGCATGTCTTTGGCCCTGCATGCCTTGCGGGCATGGGTTATGTATGTTGTGAGATAGAGACCACAACACTAACAACTAAGTTGCATCCTGCAGATATGTTCACCGAGCCAATAAACTTTTGCGCTTACAAACAAACAAGAAAAAACAAAATTGCAACCAAAGGTCAAGGTGATAATGTGCTTGTGCTGGCATCGCATAAAAAATACCATGTTTTCCGAAATGAAGCAGTGAAAGACGTAGCCCGGCTGTCAGTCAAACTTCCTCCGTGCCTCAATGGATAAGATGTTTCGCAGTAAACGCAAAACCATAGGTTGAGCCCGGATCTTTCTGTTGCATGGTACAGCCAAAAACATCATGAGGCCGTCAGCTCATGCAAAAGTGCTTCGTAAGCACTTTGAGTAAAGGAAACACTTTTGCATGGGGTGGCAACCGCATGAAGTTTTTCGCTTACCTACAAGCAGAAACAGACAGAAACGAAAGATATGGGTTTCCGTTTAATGGCAAAATATCGTAGACTAGAACCCGCCGCGGTAGCGCTCAGTAGCTAAGGCGTTGGGCTGCCGATTCCCAGGACGCGGGTTTGAATCACACGCGGCGGCTGCTTTTCTGATGGAGCCGAAAAGACCTCCACTACGGCGCGCCTCATCGCCTTCGCAACGTCGGCGCGTCGTACCTCATAATCATACAATCACTCTGAGCATAGATATCGCTACAAGAATATTTGACACGTATGACCGATTGGCTGCAATTTCCTAAATGTATTTCTGTAATTTAACACAGAAACGTTTCTAACGTGCGTTTAAAACTAAGCTTTTCTAGTGAGAACAAAAACAATTTATTTTCACTCGATAAGCTACTACTAGTGGCGCTAGATAAGACGAGAGAGTATCGGCACGGTTTTCTCCTAATGTTCCGTACCGCCGCATTGACCATTGGTCATTTCACATCACGTGACATTTTTTTTACACTGCGGCGGTTCCTGGGCGTCGCCATTTTGTTGTTAATGTGTTATAGTCGGTCAAATTTGGATACTGAGCTTGTCCCTCTCTGCTCTGCGGCGGCGCGTGACTGACGTCGTCCCGACGCGATTCAAAGACAACCTGTCTAGCAGCATTTCACCAGCAAAAAGTGTGTCCGAAGATGACGTTTTGATGCATTTTTCGGCAGTGTTGTTAGGAAACCACCCGATCGGAGTTAGCGGCGAGGGCATAGATGCGGCAATCGCGCAGCACTGGTAAAACACCAAAATGGCCGCCGTTTTCTGACTTGCGTTCCTCACTGGCTGTACTCCTGCACCTTACCTAGTGAAACAACTAATGACCATAATGCGAGAACGTGGTTACCAAAAGAAAATGAACTTTATCTGCTCGATGCGTGTCATTTTAATTTAAAGTTATCGATTAGTTGCATGTTTGATTGCTTGATAGATGTGATTATCAGTTGTTTCCGGGCTTCTGTCATACATCCCGAAGCATTGTGCGGAACCGAACAAGAGGAGTCTTGATCGTCTCGTTGACCGCAACCCCCTGGGCATAAAACACAGGCGTTGGGGCTGTTATAGGCTTCCTCCCCGTTTCTCGCCGTCATGACAGTAAGCTGCTGCCTCGCAGTGGCGTCAGCTGACCCCGAGCTTCGACAGCGGCAATAATCTTCCTCGCTCTCGCTCCAATACCACTCTTGGTCCCCTCCTCCCCCAGTGTTTCCAGCCGGTAGTTTCATACCCACACGGTAATGGTTCCTCTGGCTAAAAGTCGGCTTATGGTTGCCCTTTTCGCAGGACGTCGCCTTTTTCCATCTCAGACCTGGCGCAGTTATTTGGATGCTTCTGGGCGTTGCCACGGGCGCAGCGTACACATGCTGGCTTGTGTGGGCGTGAATCGAAATCGAAAAGGGCCACTGGGTGCTTGGTTAAATGACCCGTGAAACGTTTGGATGTGAACGTGGTAAAGCGCAGGAAACTTGGCCGGTAGTTTTAAATGGAATAAGAAAGGGAAGGCCGAGAGCTGCTTTCTAAAACATCTGTCTTGCGATCCGTTATACGCTGACTTTGTGCGCAAAGACATCCAGCCATACAGTGTGCGCCATGCAAATAAATGGAAAAACGTCTTTTTTTTTTCAGTTTCGCGGGCTGTCTTTATTCCCATGCGGTTAACATAGACAAAAAACTGAGTTCATCTGAAGTTACTCGGCGCTCTACAAGTGTTAAGGATTCTGGAGAACAAACTTCGGCGTTACTTTGGCTACGCACTGCTAGCCGGTTTTCTTAATGCAAGGCCGACAGTGATAAAGTAAAGTGATAAAGTTGGCTAACAATGATAAAGCAACGCACGAAATGAGAAAAGCCGACGTTACTCGAATATTCTAGTAAAGATTGGAAAAGCTACAACCGCGACTACCTTAGTTATTCTAAATTTCTTCACGTGTGAGCAAAATAAACGGACGAGAACCGCTTTCTATCTGATGAGCCACCACCAATACCAAATAAAATATTAATGTGCTTTTGTGTAATTAAATAACCACATTGAATTAACAAAAAACAGAGGACGTCTAGCCCTTACTTGGCATGAGAAATGCCCGATAGAGGACACGGCAGCGGATGTCGCTGGATGATAATGCGACAGTTTGGAAGTTTCAAAGTGTATGTGTGTATTCTGTGAGCGTCGTGGTGGGCTGGCGGTTGGCCGTGTGAACGCCATCGTTGTCAGAAAAAGGTTTGCGGGGATGATACGTACGTTCCAACGTAGTTTGAAAATTTGTCAAGTTGGATGTTATTTAATGGGTATAATTTTTAATTAGCCACATGTGAGTTGTTTTTTTATTACCTTGTGGTTTTTATTGGTTTTGCTAGCCTAGAGTATATTTCGGTTAGTTTTTGCGGTTAGGTGGCGCAGTGTGTCTACCGAATTGCTTTTCGGCGATAGAGGCGCTGTGGTGCGATGTCGCCAGTTCCAGACGCAGTTGGTGGACGAGTTACCCCCCGGATAGGGTTTTAGACAAAGAGTGGTCGGTTGTGCAAGCTCCGATGCCTTGCACGACCAACCGGCGTGGCGCTTACTGAAATGGCGTATCATTTCTCTCTTTATGTGCAGGATACTAGAGAGATTTAGCTAAGCTCCCGTACCATGATACCGTGTGTACCATGTGTGTCTGGACCCCAGTGCGCATGCGCGCGTGGGCAAGGCGAAAAGGGCCACGCCTCCCTGGAGCGAATATGCGAGCACGGGGACGCGAGGGCCACCCGTCAGCGAAACTAAGCCACCCTACGGGAACGAATGCGCACATGCCCAATCGGGTCCCGGTACACTCGGTACACACGGTACACACTGTACGGGAAAACTCTATTGTCGCAGAATAGCTCCCCAGTAAAACACTCCAGTCGTACAGTGAGCCAGATTCCAGCTTCGGTCATGCCCGTTTCGGGTTGGCGGTGATTACGGTCCTTCCACGAACGTGCGATGAGCGTGGCTGATGGGCCAGGCTGATAACCACGGGAAACTACGAAGCGACCACGGAAATTAGGGTCATGAATCTGGTAACGCTATCGTTGTTAAAAGTACTAGTAGCCGGTTGTTGTATTGGTGCAGCCCTGTAAAAATTTAATGTACATGTGGCGTGTGCTCAAGAGGGTTTTTTAACAACACGCACAAACGCACGCGTCTGTGTGCGTGCGTGTGGGTATGTGTATGAGCGTGTGCGCCTCGGTCATCGCAAACACCCATGCCCACTCAGTCTGCTGCGCATCAGCGCTTGCATGCAAAAGTTGTAAACCGTGACACAGGGAAGCTTCAGAAATAAGGCTTCGGGAAGGAAATTTCACTTGGTGAAGGAGTTTACGCGTAATCGGACGAGGGACTTTAACGCAGATTTCACATTAAAAGGCTAAAGGGAGATTGTTCCTTGTCCTTCGCTCGCTTATTCCAAATAGACGTCGCTCCTATTGTCGACGGTGCGTGTTGATGTTCTTTCTTTTTTCATGTGAATTTCGCCGCGCAAGCATTGCTTCTCTTGTTGCCTAATTCAACTAGAGGTTAATAAGGTGGAATCCCAATACCCGCTGAAAACATCACTCTTCACGACAGCTCAACCGAGCAAAGGGCTTCGAAAATATTTGCTCAAGGGCACCGTAATGAGATCGCGCAGAAGGTTATTACAAAAAACATAGCAATCTGTAGTGAGGAAAGTAGAAGGAAATAATGCTGAAGGAATTTCCTGAGGATGAGAAGATATACTCGACTGCAGGGAAGGTACATCTGGAATCGTCAAATACTTATATGCAAACTGCACATTTCCAAACGTCTGCCCCCCATTTCTCAGAGTTTTCGGTGCCGGCGTGAGCTTTTTTTTATCACCGGATTTGGGTTTTACTTGTGTGCTTATGGCAGCGGTAACTGGAGTTCCTTTTGTCTATCGCAAATGATTAAAATAATTCTATGCTGGTAAAGTTACAATTTTTATTAGCCTATGTATTGAATTATTGATATTTGACTCACTATCGCTCACCTTTCCCTCCACTTTAATCCGTTTTTTCCAGCTCCGTTTCACTATCGGCGTGGCCCTATGTTCAAACTGGTGCATGGATTCTTATGTATTACGATGCGCGGTGTGATCGCGTACTTCATCGTAGAGGTAGAATATCGAACAGCGTTGGTGAATTAACCATCCAGGCTTTCCAAGGGCATAAGCAGACTTCAGAAACCCGGGCATTTTTTATGTTCCTGTGCACTGTGTCTATGCATGAACGCTCACTCAAAATCTGATGACGGAATAGGTATTGAATATGTATACGGTTTGATCTCATCATATTGAGCCCTTCTATAACGAATTATAGGATATTGCGAACTGAATGTGAACGTTCGTTGGTAACGCTTTTTTTCAGGAACACTGATTCTTTTTTTATACCCAAACTCAAGCCGCAAAACAGACCCGCTTGCGATATCGGCTGTAACAAAGGAATATCGAGTTCACGCGACGTTTAGAACTTGAACAAAACTAGCATCAAAAAGTAAAATAAAAAATAAGAAATAACTTTTTTATAATCGTCTGAAACAGTTGCGGAAATTTTGGTTGTGCGGCGCAAAAGCGCATTTGACTGCTCCTGCCCCTGCATGTGAACCTACATTTGAAATGCCACCAGGAGACAGGTAACAATGAACTCGTGTATAGCTGATTCGAACCCCAGAATAATGCGTTTTTGTATCCACAATTTTTGCGCGAGTCAGCTTGCCGTTCATTTAGAGCCTATTTTTAGAACTACTGTTACAACGAATATTGAATATAACGGACTAATTTTGTGCCTCCGGGAATACTGTTTCGTTATTACGAGGTTCGAGGCTCTACAGTATGTGTTCCTTTGAACGGATATAGCTAAAGGACGTAAAAAAATTACAGGAAGCTACCACTTACGCATAAGCCTTGAAGGTAGCGAAGCTGTACGCATGCTTCATGACCAACCCCACGGTTCAAGTCAGCGATTGCAGCCGATTTGCTTTTTCTTCGACCTTTACTCCATTGCGTTGGCAAAACTCCGAAGAAGAAGCAAATCCACCACAGTCGTGGACTACGCGAAGAGTGGATCTTCCGTGAACCAACGAATGGAACGAGCACACTTAAACTAGACGCCCCAGATGCAACATAAACGTTATCACTACGTTATCATGTACGTTATCAGATTTACGTTTCTGGCACTAGCAGGTGGCGTGATACCTCGCCCCCCAGTCGCGGTCGAGGGAGTAGGCCGTTTGACTCTCGGGTATTAATTTCCGGTCGTATCAGAGTGGGTAAACTACTGACTCTGTCAAACCGATTCTGACGTCCTGGCCGTTGTTCTCGTCTGTTTTCGGTCCGAGGCACACGCTTACGAGTACGCTATGACGTGTCCTCGTTCCGAGCAAGTTTTGCCGCGATACGGCGAACTCTGGAGTTTTTTTTTTTTTTGGAAGGGGGGGGGGGGGGCAATCTTGGCCAAATTTCCCAAGTGAGTATGCTTGGCTTGACGAAGGTGCGCTTGAGGCACGCTTGCAGAGGCGCTCGGAATATTCTTGGTATTTTTAGCTGCGGACACCATACACAAACAATTTGCTCAACAGCTTCTCTGTTAAAAAAGTTCTTGAAATCAACGGGCGGAGCATCGTCAGGTAGTGAGAAACCGGCATGTGATGGCGTTGGTGATTGCGGCGTGGGCGTACTCGAATGTGGCTAATTAGAACAATGTTGGTTATTACCTACCTTGAGTGAATAGGAAGTAGTAACTGGTGGGCGCATCTATGTGCCCGATAAACATGAATCTTCGCACGGCGCACGAGCACCACTACACAAGCACTGCAATGAAGGGGATCATAATAGTGCGCTATTCACAAAAAATCACTCCGTTGGGCTAACGAGTAGCTGAACTACGTGAATGGAACAACAATCTTTTCCTGCCTCTCGCTGATTGCCACCATGAGCGGGAAATACCGGTAAATAACGCTCTAAATAGAAAAAAGCTGGAGGGGCGTACATAAAGCAATAGCTACGCACAACGCAATGAAGTCTGTTGTTTTCGCTCAAGCTCCCGGTTAAGAGGTTATAAAAATTTAAAGGACACCGCAGCTCCAAACGTATTCCTTTGCCATATCCTTTTCAAGAATTCATTCCCGCATCAGGACATCCTTCCTCAGCAGAATGTAATTTCGGAGTGCCTCAGACGTCAGAGCCACTCCCGCCTTCTCAACCAGTACCCACGTAAGGTAAAGGTTTTCATTAAATTTACAGGCAGTATTTAAAGCCCACGATGACACCATGGATGTTTGTAGGGAGGCCGTTAAGTGGGAAAGGGTGTTTGGAAGGTGCTCGACGCCGATTGGGCCCGACACAGAAGTCAGCGGAAGTAGTAAAAGGTGGTTGAGAAATTCAAGAAGCACCATTCCTATCATTTTTCCTCGTCAGAACTGTCCCAAAAGGAATGACACGCGCTGTGACCGCGGCAGCCGAGGGAAATCTGATCTGCCCGCATCCATCTTGGAACCTCGTTTATCAAGGACTCCATGCCACCGATTACAGAGACACGTGCGTCCGAGCGCGAGGTCAGCCTGAAAACAAAAATGACGCTATTGGGAGGCTCTGAAAGCCAAGCGACGTGGAGCGCGATAAAAGAGCTTCCCCTTTGAACGCCGCCGCCACTCCTTCTTTTTTTCCCTGTCCGAACATAAACACCACCGACCTGACAACACGTTGTGTCTATACTTCCATGATTTTCCCTCTTCTTGTTTTGCTCTCTGGGAGTTGTCTAAGCCGTTCCAAACTCTTTCATACTTCCCTCTTCAACCTGGTCCTCACTGATCCCCCCTGATGAACACATAGAAGGCGCACCTTTCAATCTAGGCAGTTCCTTCCTCCCCTCTTTTCTCCTTACCATGTTTTCCTTTTGACAGCTTTTTCCTCATTCGGGTAGGAGCATCTGTCTCGCAAGACTGCTCCGCTCGCCGCTCACAGAGGCTGACGGGACGTTCATCTTTCATGCGGACGATTGGAAGAGCAGAACGGCTGGTCCAGTGTGAGCGCGTTCTATGTGTACACACAATAACACTTCCGCTCGGAGCCTATTTCCATCCACCCAGCTACGAAGGCGGCGGCGGTGGACTTGCTCCTTCGAACGTTCCTGCGTGGTTCGAATTTTTACTTTTGTCTTTGGTTGGACAGAAATAACGAACGCGAGCGGGCCACGAGACACACACGTGATGTAGATGGACTAGCTCACACCTCCTCTTTTTTCTCCATTCCTTCCCCTCTCACGAGCATGGCCGCCATTCATTTCACGATTTCAGCGTGCCCTTTGGGCAGCCACGTTTGTACGCTTATCCAGACCGAGACGGGAGAAGACAAACGTACGGCAAGGCTCGAAACTTTGCCGGTCTGGTCGTCCATCTTTTCCATGATTAAATCACAGAGGGAGAAACTGGGCAGGACAAACACTTTATATCGGTGTTTCCGCTCCGTCCGGATGGCGTCTATCCGTGAGTTATCGTCTGGCGGTCCAAAAAGCCTGGAGAAGCAGGAAGGGTGAATGAGCTGCGGCGTTAAATCCCCCCGCTGCAATAAGAGCGCAAAACGTAATTCCGTGGCTGAATTTTTTTTCGCGCTTGGGTATAGCTATATTTTATCAGACTATGACTGCCTGTGTGCTCTTTACATTTTTCTTTTCAAACACCTCAAATTTTGTAAACGGTCTGCTGCTTTAGTGCTGGTACCTTCACTTAGATCCTTCTTCCTAAATGAACAAAGAAGGAGCTTAATTTTCTTGTGGTCTGATTCAAACAGTTTCAAGGGCGTGAAAGTTAAAGGCCAACAGCAATAAAAATTTAGCTGCCCCAAATTCTGTTTCAGCGGGTGATGTACACTACTAATATATCCTGTGAACTAATTTTAAGCTCCACAGAAGCGCAACCCTTTTATTAAAATCGTTCGAAAGCACGCCACTTTGTCTGACGCAGCACCTCGCGGAGTGTCCCCACAACTGGTCACTGAGGGCCCTTATTCTCGACTGCACAAACTTCTAGGCAATCTGGGAACTTTCCAGAAATCGTTTCTTATTAGCTTTCAATTTTGGTGACGTGCTTACGGTTGACAAAGCGTTTTCGTGTGCCTTCGTCATTTTGACGTTTTATGACGTTTACGGGCACCAGTTTTAAATTTTGCCTTATTTCTCTTTGCAGAAAGCGCATAATTCTTAGCCGGCAATGAAGAACTAGACTAAATGAACCGGACGTGACAACATAGGCCTGTATTTGCTATTCAAAAAGAATACTATTTTAATACACGCCCACTCTGTGATTGGCTGAGAAGGCTAACGTAATATAAACAGTTGGTGGGAACGATCACGTCACACATTGGCAACTTCAGCCTGCGTAAAAGTGACATAATGTCGCGTAACAGCTTGAAAATAGCGGCTGCTTTTGCCGCGACAAAGGGCAAAACAATTCACCGACCTTCGGCCCAGCGAAATATCCGCTACTTTGAAGCAGGCGCAGTTTCGCATGACGCGCGGTTTAATGTAAGAAATAATAGTTCGACTGTTTCCAAGTCAGCGATCAAGGCGCATACAAATAACGTAATGTATTTTTCTTTGATGTTTGGCAATAGAATAAAAATTATTTCTTTGGCATCATTGCAACATAAGAGGGCAGTACCAGCCTCTCCATGACCAAACCCAATGCATAGCATTTGTGCACACTCCTCCTAGTAAGCTCCGGCGTTTATAGTACATGCCAAGTGTTTTTATATCTTTATGCGCAATATTTGATACCTTGGTTGTGATCTTTATGAGTGAAGCGTCAAATTACACTGCATTTTGTCATAGCTGCAGGTGCATCTCGTCACTGATTGCTAACGTTGTGCTTACGGAAAAACCATAATGAATTCCCCGGGAATTTATGAAGTCGAGAATAGGGCCCCAAGGCGCCAACTTCAGGGTGTGAAGTTAGACTGAGTACTCGCATACGGCCGTCACCTTTCCTGAGTAGCCCTCTTACGTGCGGCCTAATGCACGTGAGCTCCGTAATTCGTGCATCTTTCAGGAATATTTGCTTTTACGCCTTTCAGAAATGCGACATGCTGAAGAAGCTCTGGGTTGCCTAGACAAAAAGAGCCGATTCCCAGAGTGCCGGGGCCGGCAGACGCGAGGCAATACACCGTCGGCGAGCGAGTACGGCAGTTGCACAACGGTTGATTGTGTGGTTGTGAGGGCGGCAGCAGGCTCTCGGTCGACTCTACGAGCACGCGAGACAAAACGCTGCTGGCGCGGCTGGTTGGTGCGTCGGTGTGCGAACCAGTACGGCTACTGTGCAGCGCACTGCAAGCTCGCGGCCGGGCGTCTCCACGCGTGCGCAAAACGGGAGAACGGCTGACGCGAGACGACGCGCTGTTGTCGCTGCCGGTCGATACGCGAAAGAGACAGCCCGTCCTACATGGTGCAAGTTTCGGCTGCGAATACCCAGCTGCGGTGACGCTCGTGCAACAAAACAATCGATTTTAACACGAAAGTGTTTAATGGCGGGATCTGGCAAGATCTGACGAACGTCATATCCGTCACGCAAATGACATCCCCGAAAAACGCGGCTGTGCCAGGGTTCCAGCCTTGTGGTTCGTCACCGCCCCGCGAGGAGCCAGGTGCGTCACCGACTCCGCTACGAGCTGAGGCTCAGACAGCCGTGTAAACGTGTCTTATATATTTCCTATAGCCTCCTCTATTTCGATGGTGCTGCCGTCTATCAGAGGTGAAGCGAAGTAGTGCATCACGATGCTAATCAGCGCCGGTAGTTGCCGCCAGCGGAGCTCGTCGCAACACAACCGCCTGCGCCGCGGTACACTCCACGGAGCGAGGACGCAGTGGTGGCCCATTTGCTAAAGCGACGCGCCAGCAGGTTGTTGCTCCCTAAGAACACCCACAAGACAGTCGCGCAAATCACGCTCTCGCTGCAGCATACTGTGAGTTCACCAAACAGTTCGCTGGCAACCCGTTCGGTTTCGTTCGCGTGGTTTGCGAGAGCGTGTGGTTTCTTTCGGGTTTACGCAGTGCTTCGGCACGTAAAATCCAGTGTCTAATTTGAATAAGCCTGACGGTGTCATACCGACAAAATATAAATATCGATGTGCAAGTTCATATCGACTAAGAATAAAGCTTTAAACTGATTCTGTGAAGGTATATCTCACTTTCGTGTTCTACCGATTCTTATGAAACAGGGATCAACTGCATTTTTTTCTATTTTCGCTGCTGCGACAAATTGCCAAATGCCAAGCGAATTTCGCAGGAGACGTCCGACTATTCTAATAATTTCGCATTTTGTCACTGCAAGGAGAATACATCGTACGGCGCACAGCACAATCGCGGCCGATCGACTCTTTGAGAGCGCGAGTGGCACGACTGCGGCCGACACGAGGCACTACGCTGTTGTCACTGTTCTCGCGGCCGGTCGGGCGCAAACAAGTAAAGCACGCGGTGCACTGCACAAAATCGATTGAGTTTAAACAACTCCGTCAAAACATTAAAAACTAGCCGCAGTTGGCAACATTTCCCTCACTGGTTAGAAAAAATGATTTAAAGTGGGGGCACATTTGGCAGTATTGAGAATCCGGAAAGCTCACTCTTTCAAGACGCAGCGAAAAACACTGCTTTCGTCGCTACAGGGCATCATTATCGAAAGATTTGGTACGGGCACACTGCTCCAAGGAATAAAACTGCCCGTGTAAACAATAGTAAAATGTTCTGAATTTGAACTTCGATAACGTGAGCTAAAACTGATTTCTTCCAACTAGCCGGCATGTTTCGGCGGTTTCCTCCAACGTACCTTTTTTGTTGTTTGTTTTCTTATCTCACAAGTGCTAGATGGTTCGATCGGCACAGGGCATATTGCCTGTTCCGGACACCATCTAGCGCCCAACACTGCCTTTTGTGTACTTCATTCATAAATCCCTGCTTTGCCACGACGCCTCGCAAAGCCTGTGTTAACCTTTCACTGGACGACTGTGGGAGCGTCTAAGCCGATCCCAGCGAAGTAACAATTGTTGCACGAACTTCCCAACTCCTTATCCCGCCTGTTTGAAGTTCTAGAAGAAACGAACGACCCGAGACACATCGAATCCGCACCGTCTTCTCGCATGCTACCGTGGGGCAATCCGCCGGGATCGTTCGCTCGATTCCTGACTGATGCATGACATCCGGCCGGCCGTAATGGCCGCCCTTTTAGAAGCGGAGCATCTCATGCTCGGGGCTTTGTCCCTCCCTCCCTTGTCGTCCGCCGTCCTCACTCTACTGCGCATGCGCGTCTCTTCAGCCCCGTCAAAGTTTGGGCTGACGTCAGCGCACTCCACTATAAAAAAAAAGTTAGGCAGCGCCCGGTTTCAATCCCACGACTCTGTGGCCGCAATGAGAGGTACGTGGGGCTCTTGCATAGCTTAGCACAAAGTAGGGACATGTTTTTGACGTACTGTGAATGACACGATATACACAGTAATAGTTTAAACATTCTTTCGGCAGAGGTACAACAGTTCGCGTTGAAGAGTATTACCAGATGCCATCTCCAGAGCTTTCTCTCCATGCCTACGTACTTCATTGTGCGTGCTATACCGTCAACACTTCCGTTCCGATGGCCTTCATTAATTACTCTTAGTGGTCCCCGTACTTCCCAGTTCCCCGGTGCTCGACCAAATCCAGGACGTGCCCACGGCTGGTCATCCGGGGCTTAGTGGTATTTATGATCGAATACGGCGTCGTTATAAAGCGTAGTGTTCTTTGCCTAGTACCCCCATTGTCGGGACAGTGTAACGCCCTGTATTTCCGCAAAAATGCAGATTTGGTGGAAGTGAAACCCATAATCGTTATAATAGCGTACGTGGTGATGACTGGCCTGAAAGCATTTAGAAAAACAAAAAAAAAATGGCTGTAAAAATAACCCTCTGGACAAGTCGCATAAGAGTTTGCTACAGATCAGCAGACAATTATCAGAAATTATGCAGATTTTATATTGATTGATTGTAGGGTTTAACACGCCGAAGCAATGCAGGCGATGAGGCGCCCCGTAGTGGAGAGCTCCAGATTAAGTTTGACCCCATGGTGATCTTTAACGTGCGCCGAAATCTCGTACATGGGCGTTTTTGCTTTTGCTTTTCGCCTCCATCAGAAAAGCGGCCGCCGCGGCCGGTAATCGAACCCGCAACCTCGTACTCAGCAGGGCAACGCCTTAGCCACTGAGCCGTCACGGCGGGAATGCAGATTTTATATTGGCCAGGACCGTCGTTGCCCATGCGCCATAAAAGAAACAGATACAAATATATTGGCCAGGACCTTATCGTTACGTACGACGTTACGTCAATACTTGAGACGCCTGTGAACTACGCAAACAGCCGACCCCAGCCCCAGCTGATCTTCTGCAGGTGCTTTACGCGCCTCCTGAGCGGTTTATTTGCGTGCGATAGGCCGTTCTTCGACCTTTTCCTACCTCCACATCCGGAAACAAGTGGATAACTGTTGCCAGAAATTAGGGTACTCGTTATGCAATTACACTTGCAATTCCAACAAGCTGTGGCACTGAGGTCGCAACTTTTCTCCTGTACGATATAATTCTCCACCACGGTACTCCTCAGCCACTATTCTCGTAGACACATGGCGCTACTTTTTATCAAAAGTTGTCGCCGATATTCTTTGATCCTGCTCTACTCAGTACAAGCTCACCACTGAATACCATCGACAAACCAATGGTTTAACGGGATGACTCAACCGGACGCTCACCGAAATGCTCTCCATGTACGTGTTGCCGATCATCGCGATTCGGACATCACGTTGCTCCATGTCACATTCACGTATATTTCATCATGTCAAAACACCACCCGATTTCCCCCCATTTATCTTCTGCACGACGGTGAGCCAACCGTCGTAAATGACCACCATGCTGCCATCGCTTATTTCGCTAACCGAGTACGCCCGTGAGCCGATCGCCCGTGCTGACCATTACAACGTCAACATACCATTGTTACCATACGATCGTGGCGACGTCAAACACCGTGACGTCCGTTTTCCTCCCGCATACTTTGTCTTGCTATTGTCCGCTTCTTGTCGCCTGCGCCTTTCTGAAAAACTTCTCACGTGCTATGCCGGCCAGTAGCTGGGGCATGCATCAAGGTGGCGGCGAGTCAAGACGAAGAGAATGGCCGTCGTGTACGGCGCTGCATGAGGAAAAGAGGAATAAGATAGCAAATGGAGCCTGAACAACTATGGCGAGCTGAGGTCTGCCAAGGCTCTAGTGGTTTCCGCAAATGCACCAACATTACACTCCCCTTCGCCGTAACAATATAATAGCGAAGCTGAACATACAAAACAGCGCAAAAAACGAGGACTAGGAAAGAAGGGCACCGACGAACGCTGACAAACAATTGAGCATAATTTATTGCAGCTCGCTTATAAATACGCTTGTCACACACAAAAATATAATAATACAACAAAAAAAGATGATTTACACAACCATAAGATAGACGTACACTCTATTTTTCCTCCCATATACTCCCTAGAGGTTCTTTTTCTTCCTGTCCTCTAGTGGTCCTCCTTGTAGGAGGTTTTTTACTACATGGAACAGGGAGGTTTTGTTTACCTCCTCAAAACACGGCGTTTTTAGGTTATAGAAAGGAGGTATTTAGGGAGTGTTAAGAAATGTTCGGGAGAATTTAAGGAGGTCAAAATGGAGTATTCTTTACTTCCTGAAGGGCGTTTTTAAGTGATGTTTATGGAATTTTTAGGCGGTTGAATAGGAGCCTATTACGCCTCCCTTTGGAAGTACTTATGTTAATTTAGGGGCGTTTTTAGGAGGTTCAAGGGAAGCATTTACTTCTTTTGAATGGAGTTTGACGAAAGCTTGGGGAGTTTTGTAGGGCTTCCGAAAGGAGGTTTTCAAGGCCACAAGGGAGAATTTCTAGTTCCCTGCGGGAGTACTGATTTCACACGGTTTTTCTCGATTTCAGGTATATTTCACACGAACATTCGCAGACAAGTTTACATGGTACATGGTGTACACAAGGAGGTTCCGAAATAAATACTTATGGCGACCTCATATTGGAAATCACAAATGGTACATTGCTAAATAACACGCCAGTTAGGAATTGAAGACAGCAATACGATGCTAGTTGAACAAACCGTAGAAACAATATTACTACAACAACTGGAAATACGCGAAAAAACAAAGATAGGCACAAACACAACCGCATGGTAAGTGAAATCATTATAGAATACTACCGGATCGAGAACACGTCAGTACTTATCAGAACTTATCAGTACGCATCAGTGCTCAGTACACAGTGAAAAAAAATGGTTGCAGTGGTTTACAACAACAACAAAAAAATTCAGTAGGCGGTGATGAAATGAGCGAGAGCTGTGTGCTAGTTGAACAAATTGTAGAAACAATAATAATACAAGAACTGGAAATACTTGAAAAACAGATAGGCACAAACACAATCGCATGGTAAGTGAAATCATTATATAATACTAGAGGATCGAGAACGCGTCAGTATTTATCAGAACTTATCAGTACGCATTAGTACTAAGTACACAAAGTGAAGAAAAATGGTTGCAGTGGTTTACAACAACAAAACAATTTTTCAATTTGTGGTGAAATGAGCGAGAGCTGTGCAACGATTTGATATTAAAGGTAACAAGCATTTTGTAGGTGGTAAAGGCACAAGAGATAAATGACGTAGGAGACAGACCTGCAGTGAGATGGCTATGGATAAATGAGCAATATAAAGAACGAAAAATATGCTGCGGAAAATACCAGTGCGTTTTTGATAAAGACACAATGCGCCAAGAAAAGTGACCGAGTCTGACGGGTTAATTGCAATGATATAGAACAGAATGGGTACCCGCCGCGGTGGCTCAGTGGCTAAGGCGTTGCGCTGCTGAGCACGAGGTCGCGGGTTCGATTTCCGGCCGCGGCGGCCGCTTTTTTGATGGAGGCGAAAAGCAAAAACGCCCGTGTGTACGAGATTTCGGCGCACGTTAAAGATCCCCAGGTGGTCAAAATTAATCCGGAGCCCTCCACTACGGCGCGCCTCATCGCCTGCGCTGCGTCGGCGCGTTAAACACCCTACAATCAAGAACAGAATGGGTGGTATCGCGACAGCTTCTTCAGAGTGAGAACAAAAAGCCATGGAATTCGTGGTTTTCGGATAATTTTTAGTTGATTCATTTCACACCAGTTGCCAATATTATTTAGATAATTGTTTCAAGTTAAATTGGTTGGTTAATATTATTGCTTCACTGAAAGATAGCTGTATTATCAGCATACAGAACGGCCCATCAAATATCCCCTTTTCAGTGAAAAAAGAAAAAGTCAGAAATATAATACGGAATTCTTTTTGACTACTATCCAATATTACAGATTGAAAACAAATATTAGTGAGCGATATTGATGCGATAAAAGTTAATTAGTTCTAAATCCTTCACACGTGGTTTGGTGCTGGCAAGGTCCAAGAAGGCATGTTCCACAAAGATTAGAGCTCTGTGTGCCTTCTTGGGATATTGAATGTTGAAAACCCAGAACGATGCAGACTACACAGTCCTCCCAGTAAAGATGATGCAGTCAAGACACGCTGGCCATCGATGTGGAGGCTAACTTTCTCGTTCACGGAATGCAGGCAGGGAGTCAGAGGAACATCTGCCTGAAAAAGCAAAAAAGAAAAAATGCCCCACACGTAAAATTCAAAACAGACACTATGGTTAAATGAACTTAATAATTCGGTACAGTAATAAAATTTGAATGTGAACATCTTCGACAGAACTCTGTCTGGTTGGGTTAAACTTAAGAGGCAAATACACCAACCAAGGGCGTTTATTCAAAGCGGTCCCGCTTTGAATAAACCGCCGCTTTGAATAAACGCCCTTGGTTGGTGTATTTGCCTCTTAAGTAATAAAATTGTAAGGCCAGGTTCCCTGCGAATTCCAGTACCTAAATTATGAATGCAAAGGCTTCATAAAACCAAGTGCCAGTACATTAACCGTCGTGGCTTTGGCAGCAATAAAAAGGATATTACTTCCGCACATGTACTCGAGCACAACTTTAAATGACAGTGAAGATAAAATGCAAGTCTCTGTAGGTTGATAGATTAGTTTTTGTTTTTGACTGAAAAACACTTTGGTATTGCATGATTTTGTTAACTGCTGTCTCTTGCTTTAAGATGCCAGCTTGCATCTATTCAAGTGAGTGGGCACACAGTTAAAGATGCAAACCCTTACACTGCCTCTCCCCTACCATGGTGGCTCACTTTCATAGAAAAAGTGCAGCTTTTGCGAGCTGGACGGCTGTTGCAAGCCGTGGCAATACTCACTTCTGCTGGAGGGGCCAACTTGGTTTCCGAATGCAGCCTTGCCTTGTACAGCACAGCCTATCCTGCCTTAAGATCTATGAAGTCATTCAACTCGATCATGTATCAGGATCTGCAGAAGAAAATCGTGTCAGCAAATAATGAATTCATGCCGGACAGGCACCCACTGTTTCAGTTATACTTGCAGATACCTCCACCTATTTCCCTCCTGGTGTTACATCCAAAGCTAATTTGTTACGGCTTGTCTCATCAAGTATGGTCATCTGTCATAACACAGCTAGTCATACAGGAAAGTCCTTCACTGGGTCAGAAAACACTTTCTTTTTTTACAGTAGTGATAAACTAGGCGACTCAGTCATCCGTATTCTGACACCTTAATATTCTGTGTCACCGAGCTGACAAGCATGATTGGTGCATAAGGTCATTTGTAGCCTGAACCGTTACTACAGCCTTGTTAGCTAACGTAAACCTCGTTCATGGCACCAAATTACTTGTGATTGCATGGCAACCAAAAAAAAACAGCTGAAATGGAAACGCTATTCTCGCAAACTTACCAACGCTGCATGCCTTAGTTAATTTACCGTGATTGTAGAAGTTTCCGTCACGCAAAACCACAGTGCACTTTTTGGAGCTGCAAGCTCCGTGTCAAAATCGAGTGTCAGATGAATCGAATAATTTTTGTGTATGGTCTTACTATTGATTATGACAAAGTTATTACCAACAAAAGAAGAGTGTGTGCATTGTTCTTCTAAAAAATGATATCCTTTTTTATGCCCGGCAGACTTGTGTCATGCTACGGCAAACTCGGTTCTCTTCCATAAGGGCATGAATTTGTGTTTTTAATTACGTGGCCTTAGCTGGCGACTGACGGGCCCCGATTGTATACAGACCCCTCATTATCATCCGAAAGGGAATAAAAACATTTCGGTTTCGAACCACGTCGCCGTCGTGGTCCACACTATATGCATTTAATCGTTCGATAGGCTCATAGCATCTATTACGCATGTCACCGTTTCCTTAATAGGGGTACGCTGTTAGATGTGAAGAGTCGACTCAAGCGAGCAAACAACCCCACCGAATCTACAGGGAACAGTTTTCGAAGGGGGTGGCCGTCTGATCTGCGGCTTTCGCCGACCAGAGCGCTAAGAATGAGTCACTGCCTTGAACGAAAACAACACAAAGACTTATATTTGGACAGGCAAGCCATCAGGAGCGTTAACAAATAGATATTACAAAGTAGAGCAGTTAACTAAAAAGAACACGAGCAGTTCGATGCATATGAGAGACAGAGTCCCACAATATTCACCGACCGGGCCCGACGATGCACCGCTGTCGGAGGCGATTCGGCTACCTGAGTAACCGTCACGTTGCTTTGAAACGACTCCGCGCGCGACAAACGATTTCATCTCGAATGCCCTGTTACAAACCGGCCTACAAAAGAATGCGAATGCATACCCCAAAAGCCACAAACAAGTACAATAAAACGAGTGTGCGCTTTTTTCCTTGCCCGTGCGTGTACGTGCTGTGTGCGGCACGGGTACTTCGCAGTTAACCCTATCCAAACGTTTGACAAACGCATCGACTCATAACAGACCACTTACCAGCGAGCTGTCCACAGCTGTCGCCGTATCCAAATGCTGTTAGCGGCCGTTCCTCGTGTGACAGGGGCACATAAAAATCTTTCCACCAAATGGCACTACTAGTCCTTCTCAAATAAGAAAAAACGATGGCCCAAGGCGAGGCTTGAAGCTTCGGCCGCACCGAGCCACCGGCCGCACTGCGTTGATAGCACGGAGGTTGTTTACATCCGGGCAGCAAGTCGTGCCGCCAGCGCCGCCAGGGCAAGTTGAGTCGCTGCAGTCGGGTGCGTTGGCGCGCTGGCACGAGAATTTCAATCGTCTATATATGCGCAAGCAAGCGAAGTAGATGAACATTGCAATTGTTTGCAACGGCGAGAACTGTCTCTTTGTTATCAGCAGAGTTTGACAACACCTATCGCCAAAATAAACAGATTGAAACAACACGGTGCGCTGTCTGCCTGTAATCGCGCTGGCTGAAGCATCTATACGGGTGTATACGTATGGTATGGGGTTTGTAGCTGCATGCAACCGTCGCGTCCTGCTTTACTCGTTGTAATTAGCATTAGGCCACGGTTGAAGTGCTGATACACGGAAACAACAGAAGACTAACATGGCGACCGCCCGCTTGAGATGATTATCCCAGATGGGGAGTTTATTTTGGACGTGGTACTATACAAGGAACCGAACGCCATCTCACAAATGGTGTTAAGTGGTTCTAAATCCTCCCTTTTGCCACACGGATGGGCAACGGTACTACCATGGAGGTTCGTCCACATTTTTAAACCATGCCTAGGGAGTACATTTTTTGCTATAAGTACTTTTCAGGGCCCATTACTTGATTAAAACACCATTTCCCGCTAGTTTGCGTTTACAGTGTAGTCATATCGCGTCATTTCTACGCTCACACGTTTACCCTTTCAAGTAACTTATCTCTTTTAGAGTTAATGCCACCGACAGCTTACTGACGAATTTTTCTTCCTTCTTAGCAATTTCGAACGCTTCGTGTATCTCCCTCGTGTCTGTATCTCTGTATCTCTTCAGAATGGCGCAGTCATCATGAGACGGGGAACACAACCGCATGATGTGCAATGAACTGCGAGGTTACTTCCCGTGCGTGCCTTCAGTGAGTTGGTGCGTTCACGCCGCCGATCATTCACGCATCTTCCAGTTTGCCCGATGTACGAGCGACCACAGCAAAGTGGAATGTCGTATGCAACTTCTTTGGTGCACTCCGTGAAACGTGTGGCGTGATTCTTGGTGCACGTTTTCCGTTCTTCATTTTGCGACTCAGCATTCACTTTACCGCATAAGTTACTCAACTTGTTTTTTGCTGAGAACACGACCTTTATCCCCGCCCGGTTTCCTACTTTCTTGAGCCGGTGGGATACGCCATGAACTTACGGTATAACCATGACTTTCTTATTGACAAGCTCGAGCTCCTCATGGCTTATAGTCCTCCGTACCGTTAACTCGGCTAGGAGTCTTTCCGCCACCGCCATCAGGAATTCCTTCGGGAAATTTTTATTTTTGTGTGTGACAAGCGTATTTATAAGCAAGCTTCAATAAATTACGCTCAATTATTTGTCAGCGCTCGACTGTGCCCTTCTTTCTTAGTCCTCGTTTTTTGCGCTGTGTTCTATGTTGAGAATGGACCAACTGGCCCCACTAGAGACGCTAATACAGCGAGGCTGTCTATGTCTAATCCCCCTAATTGTCCTTACGGTGAAGCCGGTCTAGTTGCCACCGCCCAGCACCTCCGCCTTCTAGAACTTTATATGATAATCCAACTCCGTACAGTTTGCGATTCACTGCCATGTTCCCCTAACAGGAAGTTGTGTAGAGAGACAGAATGAGGCCATAGAAACCTTTACAAGTTTGCACTGCCGGCTAATAGTAGATGCGATATTCGGCACTTTATTGAGATGCTTTGTTCCGTCTACTTGAAGATGATGCTGTTTTATATATATGTACGTAGTGGGAGAGACTTAGCTTGGGAAGAACTAAGATGCTGATTTCGTAAGCCTGCTTATTGACGTCTCCCAGCACACTTCACAATTTCCAACAGATTGTCCCCTGAGGCGGATGGCGGTGCGTTCAACCATATCAGAGTGCTTCCATTCAATCTTCATTGGTACAACGATGAGAACAAGGGAGGAACGTTGTTTGGAAAACACACAAGGTAAAGGGCGGAACGCAAGGCATTTGCTTCGCCGTTTCGTCGAAGCCCGTTCACGCTGGAGTTGCCCTGAATACAGGTAGCTGGAGTCGTGTTTGTTAGCCCGCCATTCCACACGTGGGCACCAATTTGAATCAAGTTTGTAAGCGCGGAGGGTGCTGCGACGTTGTCAAGATTGAGGCTCTTTGAACCGCGATGTTGGCTGTAGTTGTTTCTTGTGGGGGGAAAAAGAGTGCGCGCGTGCATGACGCGAAGGGGTTTTATAGAAGAGCTGTGAGGAAATCTGCGATATTATGGATACCTTCATATCCATCAATGATTCCGTGTTTAAACTTCAACATTTATTGCTTCAAGCTTTAACATGTGCGCCTTTAAATATGGCAGCAACGTTATTCCCAAGGATTTATTAGCAGCTGACTGCTTCCCCGTTTCTTGGCGATGTGACCAATCAACAGTGAACACAGCCTCACTTTACGGGAAAAGTTGACCTCCCGAAAGTCAGGCAGGGGGGGGGGGGCTCGGTGTGACCTTGGTCATTCTAGGGAGAGCATGAACGCTAGTAAAGCTACTAAAATTTCGTCATTATGCGGCTGATGGCCCTGAGAAATGTGCACGCTCGACATTCTTTTATCGCGTATCGCTAAAGGAGCCATGAAGAAAGAATGCACGTTTGATTTGTTTGAACAGTGCTACCAATTTTATCGCGACAATCAAACAAAACAAAAGCAGAAATACAGTAAATTGCCTATTACCACGTACCATTTTAAGCCGCTTGCCTTGAGTGAGCTTTTTATAGCCAAATATTGCTAGCACTCGCGAAAGTCGTTGTAATATGTTATTCTGGTTAAGTTTTCTATTCCTTGTTCTCGCCGATGATGTAAATTTATGTCCTTGTAGCCATGAAGTGCCTTTACTTAGGTAATGATGTCTTGTCGTCGTTTTGCGAAGATGAAAGGCACACTGCAGAGCTGACCCATTTAGGCTTTTCTTTTATTCTTATTTCCAATGTTCTTTCACGGATTGTTCTGGTTTATTCTTCTGTTTTGGGGGAAATCTGTAGTATTCGAATATTTTATTTTGTGAAATTCTTTTGTAACATTTCATTTTTTTCTATTTTTCATATTGGTTGGTTTTAAAAAGTTTTGTCCGACCAACTATCTCAATTTACGCTAATAAAACGATTAAATGTAGAACGTCCGCGAAATCTGCATTTTTCTAGAAATGCAAATTGTTAGTGTTCAAGTTTTGGAAATTTTTATTTCGTATTTTCAAGCGTACTCTTGCGGACTTCTTTTGTTTATTCTTCCGTGTTTACGGCAGATGCATAAGAAGCACATTATTGATTTGATCAGATAATTTTTGTTAAAATTTCATTTTTTCCAGTGTTCTTATTTTTACATTCCTCAAAATTCTGTACTAAAATAAACACCACTTAAGCTATTATAACAATTAGGAGTTGAACTTCCGCAAAATGTGCATTTTTGTGAAAATCAAGGTCGTTGCAGCGTTTTTTGCCTGTTTGGTATTTTTATTTCATATTTTGAACATTTTTTTGCAGACCTTTTTTCTTTATTCTTAGCTTTTGTGGGGAGACGCATAGGATGTATGTTTCTGATTTTGCCCCATCATTTTTGGCTAGATTTCAGTTTTTCTAACTTTCTTACATTTTTCTTGTTCAACATTCTGGTCCACCAATAATCCTCATTTACGCTATCATAAAGGCTTAAGGTGGAACGTCCGCGAAATCGGCATTTTTGTGGAAATGCAGGCGTTATAAAGTCCCGGCTGTGAGGTGCTCGGCCAGCAGTGCTCCGCATTATTATTCGCTATAATAAAGAATGCAGATAAAGCAGTGGCTACTCCCCAGCCATTTTGCGGCGTCTTCTTTATGACGTCACAGAACCAGTCTGACAGCCTCATACAATTGGGCAGTTATTAAGCTTAATTCCCCAACAAAACAAAAAGACGGAAACCATCAGCGGAAATGTCACAAATGGTTGCTTTAAAAAAGGGGACTTGAATTTAAAGGGTTGGCACAAATTGCAGGGTGAGAATAAGTAAGCTCTAGAATGATTTTCTGGAACCTAGGCGCTACGTGTCATCTAGGTATTTAACTTTAAACAAACCACATAAAATAGTTCTTCTCAGGAGTTACACATTTTGCTCCGCAGTCGCAGAAAGAACTTTCCGAGGACACTCGAATACGATTTGCATGGAATGCAGCTCCTGTTAAGTAACTACTCCAAAGCACAGCGCGGTGTTCGCGAACGCATTTTAACCATCTTGCTTTTTCAGCGCTTGCGCTATTCGAAGCCGAATAGACTCTCCCCCGTGTATACTTTTGATGAGAAGAACCCTTTCGCCGTTGTGGAGATTGCGGAATCCCAGCGCGTACCAAAGTTCGCCTACACGCTCACAATGTTGCATTGATCAGTCCAATCGATTTGGCGGCGGACGGTGCACAATGGACTCCCACAAAAAGATAGACATCAAGTGCAAAGCATGTCGACAAATTTGTACGACCGATTTCACAATGACAAACTATCCCTCACTTGGAAAGTTCCAACCCCGCCGAGGGTTGTGATCGGTCCCTGTTACTGCCAATAGAAGCCAAGCGCTGTATATTAAAAGATCCGCGTCACTTCTTCCATTTAGTCGAGAAGCTGAGGAATGTGTTGGAGACAAGGGGAAAGGGTGCGAGAATGTGTACAACTATGTGAAGACACAAAGCAAATTTCCTCACCCCACGCTAGTATGATAGCATTCACGCACTAAAGGCGCTCAATAGGCGCTCTTTACGGAGGTGGAGCGGCCGCCCCCGGCGCGACCCGATAGATAAGACGGCGAGCGAAGTGAAAGGGCGCTGGGAGTAAATCGATGCCCGACGGAATTCCTCGCCTCCTTTGCTGCCCGTGGAGCGTATACAGCACGAGGAGATTGCTGGAGGGACGCGGCCCAAAATAGAGAGGCGACGGCGTCCACTCTACGAGAGGGCGAAAGGGAGGACAAGAAGCTGCCTCGGCTGCGGTTCTAATTAACGGGAAAGGGTGGACCCGCGCGAGAGAAGGATTGGGGACGTGTCGTTTAAACGGCCGCTGGGGGCCCCACACAGTGTTCTTAATTCGCTGCAGCGTGGAAAATGCTGCCGGCACCAGTCACTCGACCAACAACTGACAGCTCCGCGCAAAAACTTCGCGCGAGTAATATCCGCAAAGTTCTCAATTAATTTGCGCGTGTATAATTACGCCAGGAGAGAGGTGCAACACTAAACCACGTCCAGTAAACGTTCTGGCGTGTCTTTTCAGTAGCGTCGCAAACGAAAGGAGGCAGCAGCTGTCGGGAAGGGAAGATATTTCGTCAACAACACCTCTTCCTGACAAAATTATTTGGGTAGCAGTGTAGCCTGAAGGTGTTGAATAACGAAATAAGGGCGGAAGCGCAGGGACACTGTTTATTTTAGGAGGATGTTCCCCGACTAGATGATCGCTAAAATACAGTTGGTAAAACTTCTATGGATTGCTCTACGGAAAATATAATGATTGTTTAAATAATAAGACATATCGTGGGACGACAGTCACCGATTGCTGCTGATCAGGAATATTAATATCCTAACACTACCGTCAAATGGCTGAAGAAATAATTCGTTTAGTGTAATTTGAATGCATCTTCCGAAAAAAGAGGCGCTCTTGATAACGTAAAATCATGGACCAGTGAAAGCGGTCCAAAATAATAAAACACAACACACAAGTAGCGCGACTTCTTTCCATGCCGGCCAACTTTACGCGTTGCTTACTCTAAAAGCAGTCAAGAAACGCGGATTTCCAAATGTACAACAAAGCGCCATTATTTGACCTCCATGAACACTTCTTCTCAATTTTCTCCGTTCTGGTTTATATTTTCGTGGTCGGATATCATTTGTCCCTTACTGTAGAAAGAGCATAAAGATCTACACAATAAATCTAACGTGCCCACTGCGTGTAGGGTTGATATCATTTTTTTGGTATTGCGTCAAAGAAAAGGTACTTACAGAAATGCTGTTTGATTACGCTGTGGAAATAAACTTTCGGAAAAATCAGCACCGTCAATCCAGATGTTATTTGCCATGACGGGTCTTTCAATGTGGAGTGCACGAATTGCACATAAGAGCAATAAAAGCGGCAAGCGTAATCCCCGAAAAGAATCAATACACGCTAACGCCGGAATTTCAAGTGGAATTGGATGGGGTACAGGGTCCCCAGAAATTCACCGACACCGCAAGAGAATGGGTAATAATCTCGGAAGTCGAAGTTAAAAACAAAAAAAGACACCTTTAAAAATTTTGGGAGTCCCCGAATACAATGTTCGAGTGAATCTGGCAACAAATATATAGATTGGGTTCCATGCATAGATGGCTTTTCTGATTTCAGCAAGCGAGAACAAAAAATCTGTCATCGACGTGGTGCTTTGGTGGAAGAAATTAAGTAGCACCCTGGGCGAACGAATGCATTTGACTACTTTGCGTGACAGTATTATTAATTTAGAGTTTTCTTGTAGAATAGTAAATATCATCGAAACGATAGATTTCCACCACTTGTGTCAGCTGTAGATTTGTAACCATGTTTTTTGCCAGACATCATGGCGGCTTGTAGTTTGGAGGGGACATTCATCACAATCTATTTTACCGTTGACCCTCCTAATATGCTTGAAATCCTGTAATCGCAACGTAATCCCGCTCCATTTTCGGAGCGAGCGCGCATTTACGGGTACTATTTTGCAGGTGATATTTTAAATAGGCTTATGATTCTCTGCCCTACAGGTTGCCCACGCCATAGCCGCTGCGATAATCCTAGTTGTCCTCTAATCGTCATGGTTTCGATTAGCAAATTGATTTCAAAGTGAATAGTTTAACAATTCGAAATCAAAATGAATATTACAAATAGTATGATTTTACTATCTCGCTGTTTAAGAACCCAAGCAAACAAGTTTTGCGTGGCTTAAATTTGCAGAATTTTTCAAACGGTGGGTTCACAGTGATACCGCTCATATCGACCACATCATCAATGGATTCTTAAAGCGCTGCTTTAAGAATATTTCACGACATCTTTCACTGATGTCGTCTGTAGTCAAGCCAAACTTTCTCTCACGGTGATAATGATCATGGATGAAGTGAAGAAAAATCAAAACGCATTCTGTGGCCGGAATTGAATCTGGGTCTCTCGCGTTCTGAAGCTCACGTCTATCCATTGCGCCGTTCATCGCTCGCTTTTGGGTTGGTTCGTTTGGTGTTGGACTTGATTTTGGAAAGCTTCGCGTTCCTTTCGTCCTTTCCGACAGATCGTAGTTGTTTTTTTACGCCTGTTTAAAAGGTGCTTCGCCGTTAACATGACACCTTTAACGCAAAATTACCCTAACGGGAATTCTGATGGCTGTTCATTCGGATGGGTGAGGCTCACAGAATTGGGAACGGGGACTCACTGCATCGGAGCCGATCTTCTGTGCGCCTTTGGCTGATGCGCGCTGATGTGCGATTCCTATACAAGTCTTATTGCAAAGCTCCGGTTTCTTTGCAGAAGGGGTTAGCATCGATTTCTCAAACCTGAGACACTCTTTGAAATACTCAGTTAAATCAACTCACGGGGAGTAGAAAGGAGCATTCACTGTATTTTTGTTTATTATCCTCTTGCGCTACAGAAGGCTTCAAGCATGCTTCTTTTCTTTGGCTTTCTTGAGAAATTCAAAAACGCCGAAAATTGTTTTTGAAGGTTACTCTAGTTTTTTTAAAATATTCCAGCTAACCATCAAGAGAAACCAAAGGGTTTGTTCATCCTCAACAATACCCATACTCCACTATTTGTTCTGATACCGTATTAAATTTGTTTGCACAAGCTTGAATTCTCCTGTATTTCTGCGCACTCAGCGTGATTTTTCTCCAAATAACTACATCAGTATTTGCAACTATTTCAGATTTTATTGGTAAGCCATAACCACTTTTCAAAACATTAAACTACCATGCCAGCAAATTTATCAAGATCTGCAAGTAGGCATGCACCGATACGGACCAATCGAAGAGCGTTAGGTCTGGGAAGCGTCCATTCTGCTTTCAGGCGTACTCGGTTTGTGCCCAAAGTGACAAGAGTGGGTACACAGAAGTGCTCAACAAAGCGCTCCTGACACCTACGCCTATTAGTAAAAAAAATACTTAAAATATTCCTCACGAACACCTGAAAATGTGTTCGTAATAGGTCCATACAACCCTTTATTGTTTCCTTCTACGACAGTGGAGTCAATTACGACAATCTTGCCTCATTTGCTCAGTAGTTTGTAACAACGCAGAGAACTACTTTTGATGCTTCCTCATCTTTCATCTCCATTTCATGGAATAATGTGCCGAGAACGACATTTGTTGAGTATGACTGGGTGATGCAAAACATACAAGACCCAAAGCCATCCTTTGCATTTGGTCATTACAATAATACCAAGGCCCCTTTGAAGGATTTAAATCCTACCCTTGGTTCAGCACTAGCCGCTGTATTTTGTAACTGCGTCCATATTTCCAAGCTTCTTACGGCTAGGCAACAGCTTTATTGCACTTGTGCCTAACTGGGGATCTCAAAAGACGGCAAATATAAGAAATAAGTAATCTCAGCGTTATTATACCACACATTTCGAAAGCATGATTCCTTTCCTCCCCATGTAGGTGTAAAAAGGCGATTTGTCTTTACCTACGGTGTTTTACAAATCGTCGCTAGGTTCCTAAAAACTTATTTCGTTTTATAAAAACTGCGTCTAGACCGATAGAAAACCTAGGCCAGCTAAGCACATTTTCCTACAACCTGAGGAAGACATTTTCTCTGAAAGGTGGTTATTCGTCGTAATGGAGAGCATCGTGAAAAGACCGGGACAAAAGCTGGGAGAAAGAAAGCTTCTGTCCCAGTTTTTTTCAGTTTTCTTGCGCTATTCCCAGTGATTTACGGTTGATGTTATTTCCCAGACCGTGTTGTTTTCAAAGCTTCTGAAGTTCAAAATCCCTGATGCACTCCTCGTACTCCTGCACTCTACCTTGCTTGTGGGCACTGCTTTGTGAACTCTACTGGGCGGCGCTCTAGCTTGTACTCCAATTCCAGTGGTAATGTATTCGCAGCAATTCAGTGTTCCTCATTTTTTATGTACATAGACAGGTGAATATAAGAACACTTACAGATGGTTAGACTGTGTGCTGCTGCTACGGGACATAACGGTGTTTTCGTGCTCGAGCTTTACGAAGTAGTTGAAAACAAGGGTGGCGTGAGACATATTTAAACCACATTATATCTCTTTTAAGACACTCGACGTGAAGAAAGTATATTGGGAGCACCAATATACTTGGCATATTTTAAAACACTCAAGCCCTATCACTTAATAGCTTAGCTATCAGACGCATCATTTAATCTCCACACTTCACTTGGTCGTCCTTTAAAAGGACACTGTAGTGATTTGTAAACATTGCGCACTTACTAGCGCACACTGTAGTCCGGAGTCCGCATGCCATGTTTCGACCACTCTGAATGCGTTTACGCGAATTTAATTAATTGAAAAATCAATTCGAAAATGCTGTTCTCCTCTCTGCATTCTTGTCCATTTTCTGTGGCGTTTTCGGTTGATGTCACGAGGAGATGACATGGCTTGACTGCGCTACTGCACGGCTCGCCGACCTTTCGACAGAGTGAGTCGGCCCAGCGTTTATGGTACAGGGTTTAGTCCGCCTGCCGCCGACGGGTCATCGCAATTCGTTTGCTCAGTTGAAATTAACCCACGACACGTTTGTGAACGGAAGAATGTGCGTTTTTTGGTTTGTTAGTTTGTACACTGTATCAAGCTCCAAGTCCAGGTCGCTCCACACAAGTTCTGCACACGCGTACATGCGACGCTTCGCTGACTGGTACGCTAGTAGAAAAATCTCAGGCCACTGGCAGGCGGGAAAAAGTCATTGAAGACAATATAGGTACTAAGGAAATAAAATAAAATGAAATTTTTAACGTACAGCGTAAACCTAGGGAGCAGGAAGCACTTTTTTTTGCGCTGGGTGAACAATCACAGCAGTCAGCAGCACGACTACGCATCTGCGAACGGTTTTCCGTTTAAGAAATGCAATTGCTACACATGAGATAGAGTGGAAATTTGGGGGACGCTTACTACACGAGAGCTATAATACAAATAATCACCTAGGCTGCTTAAAACGCTAAAAGTAAAGAAAAGTGTAAGCTTGTTATACAATATACACCTTAGATTTCCAACGCAGGCAGCGCTGGGCCGTGGCCGAGTGGCCGAGATGTAATGAGAATGCAAGACGCGCAACATCACTGGGCCCACATCTTGGGTGAACTGTTAACCTGAAACGCTTTTAACACGCGGCACCCGTGGCACCGGGAGGAGTTTTTATCATTACCTTGTGTTTGGGCATGTGTCATTGTTTGGAGCGCTTTTTTACTATTGTGTTGAGCCATGTGTCATTGTTTTGTCTTTTGGTCACTGTACCAAGAGGGTAATAAAGAAAAAAAGCCAAGTGGTCTCGAGTGCTAGGTATAATACTAGGTATAATATTTTGCAAGTCTCAAGTTCGAATCGTCGATGGTACTTTTTTTGTAAGCTGACTTTTTTTTTCTTTTCGCCCGATGTTTTCTATACTAAGTTCCCCATTTTTGTTCCGTAACCTTCACTGCTCCACGAGCGAGTTCGCAGAACGCGCGCAGACTTACACTGGCGCGCTAGCCAGTTCTGGTTTGCATGCTGTTGCCATAACCAGCGTCTGATTGCGGGCAGTGGGTACAGGCAAGAATCAGCAGACCCTTGGCCTGGTGCGAACACGCTTTTTACAATACAAGCAAGAGCGAGGCAAGCTCCAAATATGGGGAAAAGCGCATGGCATTTGAGCGTCTGCGGTGACATAGAAGGCGTTCATCCACTGTGTAGGCCTCGGCTAGTGATCGCCATGATTCCAAGCCGTCCTAGGAGGCTTATCTTGGGCATTTTACAGCCGACCACATGGCAGAAGCGCGGTATGACGATTACTGAGATATCGAGAATGCCCATCAGATAACGTCGGATGTAAAGCAGGTTGTTTTACAAAACCGAAACCGAAACTTGTTTGAATGCTAATCGTGGGCATCGTACAATCATGGTGCACCTCGTGCGGTCGTCACAGAGTTTAGTTGGTCCGGCCGCCGCAGACCGCGCATGGTAGTTTTTCTTCTTTCCAGCTTTATAAAATAATCCCCGACTTGTCAACCGGATAAACGATGAAAAGTGTGCTAATTTGAGCCAGTCTACGCAGTGCAAGCAAAAACGGAAGCTTGCCAAATTCGCATCCGTGTCCCTTTAAGGTGCGCTTCTGAGGCCATACCAACGCCAAGTACACCGCCTCTTGAGGTTTTACTTCACTGATTAAAGCACGTAATACGTTTAAGGAGTATTTCAGCTAACTTATCATCACTACAAAGAGCTATTCCCCTTCTTTCAAGCACGTAACTAACACCTGAATTGGCTGCTTTGAGGGCACCAAAAAATTTTTATTTCATCGAGGGCAGCGTTCAGGCAGCGATAGTACTTCTGTGGGCAATTAGGACGACACTTTTTTTTTGTCTTTTTACCGCATTTTAGGATTTAGGAACCTGTTACAGGCTCGCCTATATAAAATTCAAGAGCCACTACACTCTGTGAAACCAGACAGCCAGCGAAGCATTTTAGCGCCCGACATAGGGTCGGGCGCTAACGCCGTCATCACGGTGCTTAGTTGGTGCGGCGCCGCAGACCGCGCACGGTAGTTTTTCTTCTTCCGAACTTTATAAAATAATTACCGACTTGTAAACTGGATAAACGATAAAAACTGTGGTAATCTGATTCAGTATACGCAGTGCAAGCAAAAACGGGAGCTTGACAAATTCACTTCAGTGTCCCTTTAAGAGGGGTAAAAATAGCAGGCAATCTCCACTAACATGAAACCTGACGAGGAGCGAAGTATGCGGTGTATAGTGTATTCAAAGACTGTAAGTCTTTCTTGTCACGCGGCGCGCACTGATTGGGCGGTGTAGAAGCGGTGGTGGGAGGAGCAATCGCCCGCTTACTGAGGCGGTGGTGGCCTCTCTGGCGTTGAACCCGATTTAAGCAATCGGGATACCACATCTGTCCCAGTTTTGACCCTGCACGCAGCACCTTGAGTAACCTTGGTGATGGTATTGGTGACACCGTGTACCCTGAGACCCCATACTCACGCTGTAATCTACCGTGGCTAGGAGTTTTAAGGTGAACGGAACAAACCACAAACGGTTGCCGTCGGAGCCCAGATCAAGCTCTAGCGGATGGGCTCCCTGTCTGTTTTCGAGGCAGGGAGCTTCGGGACCTCTTTAGCTATCAGGGTAAGGCAAACGACGGACGTACATCCGTGCCCTGCTTCTTTTACATGCCCTATGGTAAATCGTAACCTCCCCCACCATAACATCATCGGCCTCTAAAAAAAGGCCGCACCGAAGGTTTATTTGCGCCACTCCCTATCCGCGGTTTTCCACAGCCCAATAACTACTCTTATTTCTTAGTAATCAAATCTACTGAACAAGACAAGCCTCTTGCATTAGAGCCCGTGTTCCTGACCTCAAACTTTCCGGAGGGCAGCATTGATGACACATACAAGGCAAAAAAACAAAGAACTGGAGAAATCCTTGTTGAAGTACACAACCAACAGCAAGCCACGATCTACCGTGCTCAAACTCGCATAGCCAATCTTGAAATCAGGATGACACCCCACAGGAGCCTGAACAGTTCTCAAGGTGTCATCTCTGAACTAGACCTGATGAATGAGATCAATGCTAACCTGCTGGAGGGCCTGAGAAATTAGGTCGTGATGGCTCTGAGGCACATAACTAGAGGAGGTACGACAAAGTAGTCTCGACCAAGCGCATAATCCCTACTTTCCAACTGCCCACACTCCCAGAGTACGTAAATGCAGGTTTCGTACATTGCAATGTCCGGCCCTAGATTCCTAACCCGGGTCACTTCTTTAAGTGGCAGCGGATCGGGCACGGAACTAACTCCTACCGTGGCCGACCGACCTGCGCAAAGTGCGCCCAGCATGATCACCCATCGGAAAACTGTCCTTTACAAACCCTCACCTGCGGCAACTGCCAGCGGACCCACGTCGCTTGCTCACACAAATGCGAGAAGTTAAAACAGGTGACGCAGATCATAAATGTGAAGGTCACTGAAAACATCACCTTTCTAGAGGCGCAAAAGAGGTTCGCATCTTTCCCCGTAGGTTCACCGACACAGCTCGCCGGGGGGCAGAGCGACGTCTGGTTTCCACAGGGACAAAGTTCAGCGAGTCTCACCTGGGCATGCCTTCCCTCTTGGTTTACCAAAAGCAGCCCAACCTGTTACCGCAGCGCCTGCAAAGTGACAGCGGTGCGGTAGCAACCGGCACCGATGGGGCCAACGCGGCTCCTCTGGTTTTATGAACGCGAAATTCTTTGCGCCATCTATTTTTGCCTTACAAGCGCATACAGGGTATCACCAGGAGTTGTAGTATGACTTGGACAAAAGTGCGGGCACGACTCACCCGATCACAATTTAAAGGAATAAAGGTGGTGCTCATTGCGTAGTGGACAGATATCACCAGTAACACCTTCATGTCACGTGGGCGTGTACGAAGAAACCGGCGCTTTTCCTTAGAACTGCTGAGTACGCTCGCCATTGCGGGAGCAGAATCAGTTTCCAAGAAATCCTTATTACGTTCTGCTTGTACGTGAGAATCCCTGTAAGAAACGGATTTTGAGTTCGCACGGGGCTTTCCAGAGAATTTTATACTTCGCCCAATTAACGAGTTTAAATACGAACATCATTGACGGAGGCGTTGAATCATACGTAGTGCATAATACAATGCCTACCTTCGACTGTTTAAATTACTTTAAGCTTATTTTTTCCTGGTTGTTTGAAGGAACCTGGGAAACTTCAACTCGATGAAAACCATGCAGCTCGAAGAGCTTTCTGCCTACTAGGAAGATCTCAACAGTACGCTGGACGTATTACGAGGCAAAAGTGCCGCTGCATACATCGGCGTCGTGTCGCCCGCAGGCACTGATAAATGGCATCCGTACTCCCGCTGTGGCGTCGAAATCAACGTTTTTTTCCTATCTCACATCGTTGGCACATGCGCTGCAGGGGCACTGTAACTCTGCACGTGTCGACATTCGCTAAGGTAGTTTGCTTCGCATAAGACGCCACATGGATGGAGGAGACGCTTGTCGTAAAGCTGTGAAGTGACTAATTTAGCAGGCATAATGGTAGAGGTGCTATAAGCTTAGTGGAAAGGGTAATTAACACGATGTTATGCAACCATTAGGTACAAGTAGTCCTGCGAACTCTAATTACATCTTTTCCTTGCTGCATGACGCTCGCGAATGAACACCTGGCGCGAAGTACAGGCGCTTTCACATTTCTCGCTTGGTTTCTTTTAGGCATTTGCTTGCACTGTCGAAGTTAGGGAATTTAATCAAGAAAAGTTATACCGACCGACACTATCAATTACAATCACGCATTGGGTAATATTGTATAAGCTAGTTAAACTAGTCAAACGTCTGGTGCAATGCGGGGGTAACTAGCAAGAATTTATTTCGGTGTAAAAGAGCTGAAATGGTTTGTTGATCTCAGGATTTCTTTGCTAACCATGAATGATGTGTCACCTCTAAGTCACGACACGTCCACCAGATTCATTTGTTTCTTATACATCTGGTTAGTAGGCTAGGCGCCTCTGTCAGGCCAACCTCCCCAAGACCATTAAAGACCACTCTCTGTCTCTCTCTCTCTATATCTCTCGCTCGGTGTCTCTAACTCGCTCGCTTTCTTTGCATTTATTTTTAGCTCGAGATTGACAGGCGCAAAGGGGCCATTCTACGCACACGAAAATATCGCCATCTCATTTTACCCTCGTCCTTGCTTAGGTCGGCCGCGTTAAGTAAAGTTCAGTGCCACTAAACGAATTCCTTTCCTAAGTGCACTGCCTTTTAGGAAATCCCGCTGCGCTTACGTCTATTTTTTTCCGTTCTCTCTTCACCTAAGGTAGGCAGGTAGGCATGAAAGAAACAGTAATAACCAGCCGCTAGCCCCGCTAGAAGTCAAGAGACCAACGGGAACGTTAGAGCTTGACATACAGCCATATCTGTTAAACCTCGCTCGGCAGGGAGCGGCTCGTTTCGCGTCGCTCCTTGACGTGAGGCAATTCCTTAGGCTACTCACTTTTACCCCCGTTAAGAAGGGAAAGCAGACATCGATAGCTACGTTACGCAAGCTGCCTGCCTCAGAAGAACGTACGTAACGGGGGACCTTGCTACGGCGAATGTTTCGTTTATTCCATGTCGCCTCCCTTAGTAGGCACTCCCAGATGGCGGGAAAGAAGAAAAAAAATAAGATAACTTCTATATAAGTGCCTGTGGAAACTACAACAAAAACCACACGTGAAAATGAAACGAACTGCTCCAGGCTACACTCAAAAAGGAGAAGAAGTCGGCTTTAGTACGTCCTATGACTGTTCTCGCATTAGGAGAGAATTGATGAAAAACGGCGGCTTCCACGCATTACAGTCGCGTAAAAAGTGGCTGCTCTCTCCGTGACAGGCACCAGTTTGGACGGAACAGCCCCCCACGGAGCAGCTTCACATTTAGTCTCTCACATTGTTTCTTTTCCTGGCATCCCGAGGGGGTCTGGGGGAGAAGCTTTAATTTTTTAACCGTCCGAAAGCCGATTGGAAAGAAAATAGTGAAGTTGTGCAAACGCAAATCAATATTTCGCTCGAAGGGAAGTAAATTTTTTCGCTCATTTTGTTTTTCTGCTCTGCCGGAGTTTAAATGGCGACGTAAAACAAGGACTGTCACGTACGCGCAAACGTAGCGACAGGCCATTTGTCTGTGGTGCGCCACCTGTATTATGACTACCCACTGCTCGTCTCCCGTGTTTTTTTTTTACTCTGGTCAAAACCACTGTACATAATATTTGAAAGCAGAGCAAAGTAGACCAAGTCTCCTCGGGTTCATTTAGATGGCCTTCTAAGCACAAAAAAAAAACAGTAAACAAAACAATATCCGCACAGCTCAATGACCCATTACCGTCTCAAGTTCGGAAGTTCGAAAAAAAGGAAAGCTACATGCGAGCAGAGTAAATAAAGAACTGATTTAAAGGAATCAGGAAGCGAGATAATGCCGCTAGGTAATAACGTCTTCCTAATCGTCTGGGAGCGGCGTGGCGCCTTTTTATTCTGCGACTATTCTTATACCCGGTGAAGGACGTACAGAAGAAAATAGTTTATAAAACACAAATGCGTACTGGGCGTAGCAATTCAAGTAATTATAGAAAGGGACTTTTCAACAGATAGAAATGTAAAACCGGGTTTTCTATATTAACTGTTGAGCTAAACGTGAAGACGAAATGCGGAGCGAGGTTTAGACAAAACAAAATGCAATGATGAGAATAAATTAGCCATAGAATAAACAAAGAGGTTGTGACCTGCCTGCATACCATTAACTTAGGAACGCGGCTTCAATGCATTATTCCTCGCCGCCGTTGTTGACGACTCCTTTTTTTTTTCATTTACTCACCGCAGTGAGCTGCCAGTACTCGGGAACAAAACAAATGAGCTTGATGTGTCCTATACGGAGAGAAGCTGATTTGATTGATTGATTGATTGTGGAGTTTAACGCGCCGACGCAACGCAGGCGATGAGGCGCGCCGTAGTGGAGGGCTCCGGATTAATTTTGACCACCTGGGGATCTTTATCGTGCGCCGAAATCTCGTACACACGGGCGTTTTGCTTTTCGCCTCCATCAGAAAAGCGGCCGCCGCGGCCGGGAAGCGACGGAGAGAAGCGACGCGATAGATCTGGAGCCTCTTTTCGCCAGCCTCACCTAGTCCTTAGAATTCGGTTTCGCGGCTTGTGGCAGCTCGTATCTTTTGGGCGGCTTAGTTTAGTGGTCAGGTCTAAATGCGGTAAAAATATAGGTGGAAGGTTGCTAGCTGCTGGCTCCGCAACTCGTTCGCTATCCATCATGCGGTTAAGTAAATTGGGCGTGTTTTGTATTATAAGCACCAGAATCAGGATTAGGGGACACCAACGGACAGCTCTTTGTTCCTGAATGGTAGCGGAAGCGGAATTTAAGCCTAGTCAGGTTTACACCATTCGGGGAGATTCTGGGTCGCTGCGAAGTTAGGGGTTCAGGCAGAAAAATCTTTAGTGAGAGCACAAGGCGCAGGCATCGCGAAAACAATTCCCCGTCAACCGACCCCAGTCAAGGGAAGGTTTAGTTTCCAGACCGTTTTTCCATTATCAGTGAGATAACAATATTCGCAAGCTGGCGCGTTGTTTTCAGTGATTCGCGGTAAGGGCGAATTTTAAGCCACTTTTTTAGTAGTTCCAAATTAACTTACCTTGTGGATGCTTAAGAAACCTCGAAGAAAGGAATACATCCGAACCGGGACGAATGTTATGACGATCAGCGCTCATCAGTTGAAGTTTAAGGATTACGAAAAAAAGCAGCTGTGCTTTCACGCAGAATATACACTTCATAGGCCCCCTTCGTCGCAATGTTCCCGAATTGACCGTAAAAGAGACCACGTGAGGAGAAGCAGAGGAAGGAGAAGGCAACCACAAAGTATTTAACTCAAAAATATAATCTCAGCCGAGACAACACGCGATAAATACAGAACCACTCAATTGAGCTATGTTCCTTAGGAGATATATATTTTTGGTGAAATATGATTCCACGTGCAGCCATTCACTGAATTTGAACACTTGGTCTCTTCGAAGGGTCATACTGAACCTTTGTTGGAAGAGGACATGCCGGACCTTCTTAGGAGTTGCAGCTTTGGGCTTTCGCGATTCAGCTATTATGCCTTACTGACAATCATTAGCTCAGATCACTGTCTTATGCTCTGATTATGTAGTCTATATTTTATCAGAAACAGCGCTGTCCAGCAAACCACACGTATTGCTCGACTACTCCTCGTACCTATGCAACCATGCATGCTTTCCCTCAAAGAACTGCTGTTGTATGAGAGAAAATGACATTCAAAACTGTTTTTGCTAAATGAAACAAATTGCTCTGCCAAAAATTTGAAGTGTACAAGTAGGAGAGGTGCACGTGAAAATAAAACTAGTTCAAATACATTTTGGACAGTTCCAGTTAGTTGCGGCCCACACTGCAGCCCACAATTTCTCTCCAACTTAAGAAGATCCCTAGCCCAGCAGGCTGTTCCTAATGGAAAAACTTCTCAGCACGCCCACTTGATGCATGCTGCTACAAGAGACTTTATGTCTGCGTGCGCGTCCGTTAGCGCTCCGGGTGATTAGTTTAGCTGTCGCCGGCCCTCATGATATTATATTTGTGCTTTTGGGAGGCAGTTTACTGGATAGAAAGGGTTTTCACAGGACATGGGATGGAAACACCAATATTAAGAAACAAAACTTTTAAATTTTCACTGCGAAATGCCGTGACTCAGCGTTGAGGTGAGACGTATTAGCATTAGTGCGCATATTATTAAATAAAATCGCATTGTTTTAATGCGAAGCTTAAGAGGTTGTTGTAGGCGAATATTGTATTTCTCGCAAAGCAGTCTACGCATTGCGCCAGCACGAGTGATTGTAGCGTCGGAATAGGGCAAGCTTGTAACAAGCGGGTGTACTCCTCCCCGCCTTGCAGCCTTTATGCCACCTGCAAATGAAGAGGGAAAACGCGGCTGAGAGCAGTGCAAACCACATAACCCTCGGAGTCACGGGTACGCCAGAGCTTGTTGCTCTCAGACCAGCTCGGAACGAAGTCAACGCATAGCGGCGTTTTGCGCTCACTGCCTCATCTGACGTTGGTGGTTATAAAAGGCGCGCAGTGTAGCTTCTGTTTTATTCGTCTAGCGACTTGGGTTGGTTTGGAAGCAGGCCTCAGCAAATGGGCGTGTTGTCACGTTATCGCCTAATTACCGCCATATCTGCGCCGTCATTTCCCGTAACGTCGCATGGGCGTCTTTCTATTTATAATAATTCTATGTATGATAATTATTTTGAATACTCGCTAGCCACTCCTGGGATCATAACAGGGCCATAACAATTATTGTAATTATGCACCGAGCACTTCAAATGCATTTTGCTGCCTTTCTACCTTTCTCCCAGCACCGGCCTCAATATCCCCTGACTACAACAGAAGGGACGTATTGTGAATTTGAATGACTTTGCATTGCAAGTTTCCCTACATTAAAATCAATGTTTTTGTATGTTGGAACGGTGACGGGAGCGTAAGGATTTCAAATGCGGATAATTTTAGGTGCCTTTATCACTCTACATCTTCTGGCCGATGTGCCCACGTAACAAGAGTAGTAGACAAACCCGCTTACCACAGGCGCGCTGTGACTGGCAGAGAGACCATCACATTCACAGCCCGTTTCAACGAAATATTCGCTGCGGCGCAATTATCCAAAACATGCGCCACATGTATAGGGAGTGGAACAACGCACTTCTTCGTGTTCGCATTTGGCCTATGGACAAAACACTCAGAACAAGCTTCGAAGTGTAGCACCGCGGTCACTCCGATGGCAGGGATTGCGTCGTCAACTATTCATGAAGTCAGTTGTTCTCGATGTAGGCAATCAACCACGGAGAATACTATAACGCCGGCACCATGCATGAATAAAATGCCCACTAGATGTTCGCGTCGGCGGTTCAGGTTAGCAGAATAGAAGTTACATCGATCATTTCCCATTAATAGGATACAGTGGTGGTGGTATAAATGAATTAGGTTTACTGAATATAAAAACGTGAGTCTTTAAGCTTAATGAACCAGGTTTAGGGGGAATCCCCAATGTGCAGTAAGCTTCTGCGAAGGAACTGGACCAGGACCAGAATCAGGACGATTTTTTCTTCAACTGCGAAGTTTATGAGAAAGCTGAACACCTTTCCTCTGTGGCCATACGGCTGGAGTGAGGTGAATGTCAAATGTTTTCGTTGGAGTCTTTAAGCTTATACACGATGCTCACCCAGACCACAGATAACCAGTGCAATGATTTCTTTAGGAATGTTTGTAAACGGGGGAATCAATAATAACCCTGAATGAAGAAGGCACAGCAGCGCGGATAAAAAGTAGATCAGCATAGGGGAGTAAGCAAATTAGAGGCGCGCATTTTGCATTAAGTGAGCATAGTAATCTGATTGTCACTGTTGGTACAGTTTGTGGTGCAACCGCCCCAATTATGGATGCTTACTTTTGTAACGCAAATTAGAATTAAAGCGCAGCTTCCTATGCTTCGATTGCGCCGAAGATGGTAACACCAGAACTAACTACAGAAAAGCCAACTTTTCGCAGGGGTCTTCCACAAATGAAACCCGAAGTTTTTCAGACAGACAAAAAACCTTCCCGTCGTCGGAATGGCGATGCTGACTTCTATCCAATTGCGCCTTGCCGATGATCGGAGCACCTTGAATTTTTTGGGCTCTGGATTGACTCAGAGTTGCATATCAGATAGCTTCGCTTTGTAGTCATCTTACTCCTGAGAAGGGGGCTTTCATTCATAATTAATAAAATAACTGCTGTAACAAAGTAAAAACTGAAATGTGGGACGAATAAAGCGTTATAGAACACTGCTTTCCAGAATAAAAAAAACAGCCCGTAGTGACCGAAACACCATAATGACATTCCCAAAATATCCAGACATGCGCAAGGAACATCCCACACGCATATTTACTTTATTGTCTGCTGGTCAGCCTGACCAGGCCCTCTCAACTTTCCTAACCACGAAGAGCAACACCCCTCGAAGTGCCTGGAGTTTTAAAACGCATTGGCTGTTTCCGTGTTGAAAACAAATGTCGAAATTGCAGAGCGATTCCCTAATTTCGGTAAAGGTTCGCATATTCCCACGCAGGCTAGTCAAAAACCTGCTGCCTAAATGAACATTACGATGAACATTACGATAATTTAGCTCCGCATTTGCATCTCTGGAAGGGCGAAGATTTTCTGGCCAAAAAAATTGAGTGTGCTGAGGTAATAAATTTAACCAAAACTTGTTAACCGCGTCCTCTGGGATGTAATGTAGCTAAAAATACTGGATAATAAACGTTCTGGTTTTTAAGGTATTACCGACATTCCATTTTTGAATTTGGTTTATCGCTTAAAAGTTCATTGGAATTCTATTTTCCTCGTTTAGTCAGGTTTTGGTGATAGCTCCCTGTGGTTAGTCTATGCGCGTGGACATTTATAAACAACATTGCGCTGCTTCTGCACATCACAAATGCGCATAACGACATGCGAGAGCAAGGAAGACCTATTAGCTTTCCTTTTAAATAATTCAATGTAGGTGTTAAGCTAGATCAATAAAGACACGCCGGTCGGAGGCCGTGGAAAATTTAGCTCAATATAGGCATGTTTGTTGTGGCCAAAATTGCCACGTTGTTTCCTTGCAAAAGGCGGGGGTGGTATATCGAGTGCCATTTCGCTGGTCAAAGCGGATAATATGAAGGTAATTTTCTGAATACAACCAGAAAGCAGTGTGTACCCAACATTCTTCTGGAAAACGGTGCGCCCCGGTACATAAAGGTACTACAAATTTTTGTGCACCGAAATCAGAAAGGGTGAAATCCCCCCTTGGGAATAAAGATGACGAGTCATAGTGGAGCCAGATGCCGACGAAAAGGAAGACGAAGAAAGAGAATGCAAATTTCCCGCGAAGAGAGCGGACTAATGACGAGGTGACGCGAGGGAGCCACATGGAGAAATGACCAATGTGGTGGTGACCCGTGCGGCGGACACGGGCACAGCGAATGCAACAGTGCCGCGACGGCCGGGCAAAGACTATTTAATCCCGGGGCACAGGCCGGGAGAGGGAGAGATCAGAAGAACGCCACAGCAGGAAGGTCAGGTGGCACGAGTCCGAGGAACAAGCCGGGGGTACGAGGCCACGCTATCGACCGGAGCCACGTCTCCCTGGGCCGGAGTGGACCGACGTGGCATCGGCTCCCACTTCCGCATCATACCAGCAACCTGCGCTTTGGTGGCCCCAGCGGCGACGGTCGGGCGCCTGCGTACAGCGAGCACGCACCGTCAACTAACGCCTTGGCGGTCCCCACGCGGCGACGTTCCCGGAGCTCCCCTGTGCTACCTGCTTCCACGGCGACGGCCCCGAGGCCAGGGGCTGCTTCCTGCTACGAGGGCTACCACGAGGAGTAGCTGAAAAGCGGTCCACCGTGTGACTACCACGCCCAACTACGTTGGTACCACCACCACCGGCACCGCGGCAGCGGACAACTACGACTACCAGCGTGTCACGGCCACGCTACGGGTACGACACGTCAGCGCCGGAGGCAGCGGTATGCCCGCCCGCTAGGGACTTGGTATCATATGACTATTGTTGCTAGGATTGTTAACATGGACGTTGTATAGACTGGAACTAGGACGGTTTGCTTTATTAGGGACTTCATTGTAGTGACTTTTGGTTTGGTTTGTTGGCTTTTCTGGGTTTTTGTTTCCGATCAGTATTCAGGAATTGCTTTGGTTGAGTTCTTTGTTTGCTTTGTGTTTATTTTCCTTGGGGGTTGTAGTTGTGTATAATAAATGTGTGCTGTGATGAACGTGCCAACGATTCTCCCGTGTCCATTCTTCTGAGCTGGTCGAGACGTGCCACAAAACGTGACAAATATTGGGCGAGCCTGCCAAGATCTTGGCATATCAACTGCCAGGATTGGCCCAGTCACGTGTCTCGCCTGCTTAGAGGAATGGATTGGGGAAATCTTCTATGATAGTTGAAATTCTCGGTTTGAACAAGGATCAGGCGTTTCAATTGATTGAGAAAGAGAGTCGCCGAGTGGAGGAGGCGTTTGAGGTAGAAAAAAGAATATTGGAGCAGAAGATAGAACTGGGCGAATCAAAGCGGCGTCTCGTGCAACAAAGTTACAAAACAACATACAGCACCGAACTCGTCGCAACTGGGATGAAAGGCACGCGCATGGCAGAAAGCAATGAGTGCACGAAAAAATAGAACAAAACAAAAGAATGGAAAAAGAAAAGGGGCGTTCGAGACAGAGCTTGCCTGAAGAAAGATCCAATGAGAACGGTGAACGCGCCGTACGTGAGTCTGGAGGAACGCGGGTCGCTGACCTCTATGAGGCACGTGAGAAAAAAAGCACGCAGATACCCGACAGCGAAGAAGCACGTGCGGTTGAAAGAACGCGGTTTGTACACCGCTATGACGGCAATGAAAAAATAAAAGAATTCTCGCAAAGAACCGCTGAGGATAAAGGCGCGTTCGAAGTGCGAGACAGTTAACTGGCCGGGCGGGGCTCCACCGCAGGCCGGGTACTTGAAGATGAGCGCACTGAGAACGCGCCAGGTAAGGACAGCTTGCTGCTGCCTAGTAGCTCTGACTCCGTTGATTTCAAGGATCCTGAACCATTAATCATTAAGACTGAGGTACCTGATGCTCCGTGTACGGGTAGGAATTGCATCCGGCCAGAAGGCTGGAATCCTGGTCCGTGGAAAATGCCTTCGACTAGTGAGAGTACCTTAATCCTCGAAAAGGCCAGTGAGACGCTGTTAGACAGTGAAGCGGGGAGCTCAGCGTCTGAGATTGGCTACGTGGTCATTAGGGCACAGCCAAGTACCGGGGTGTCAGACCAACGACCACATCGCCCTCAGTCCGAGCTCTGTGCTGTTGATGAAGAGCTACAACTAGAGCAATGGGGCAGTAATGCAGTGCAGGGGCGAGTGATCTCCGGTGAAAAGTCGATGAAAGCTTTGAATAAGGTAGCGGAGGCACACTGCTGTAAGAAAAAGCCTGCACATAACCAAACAGAAACCACCGCAGGAAAGCAGAGTCGTCCAGCGGTAGCCCGGGTGCAAAATACGAGAGAAATACCCGATCGAAAGGCGGTCTGTATAAAAAAATTGCTCAGACAAGGCTCGGAGAGGAGAGAATGAGCAGACGGAGCGCAAAGATGAGACAGCGTGCGAAAAACGCCAATAGTGAGCATGGAAGGCCAGGCAGCTCGGAGCAGAGAAGAGGTCAGGCGCTAAGAGGCTTGCGAGCTAGGAGTCAAAGAAATGCGCCCTGTTGCATAGTAGGAGATGATCTTGCAAAGCCTGAGGGCCTAGAGCAAACAGTCAGCCAGGCTACGTCCCCGAGGTGCGCGAAGTAATATTAGCAAAGTTGGCTGTCAAAGCCAAGCCGACAGTGTAGCAAAGGGTGCTGAGTTGTTGAGGCGGAAGAAGGTTAAGATGAAGCCATGGGTCAACGAACGTGATGGAAACCACGGAGTTGACTCGTAAAGGAATTCGACCCATAACGGTGACGAACGATTGTGTGTTGTGGTAAAGCCTCAATAGTGTATTAAAATGAAAAGGGAAGCTTGTGTAAATGTATATATGAGAATAATGGTGTTTAATATAAGATATTGAAGTTGTGTGATTTTGGTAATGTTAGAGCAAATTGTATGAGTATTTTGGTATATGTGCATTAAGTGTAAATATGCAAGAAGTAGTTGCAAAGCGCGGTTGGGGAGTGGAAGAAGGAAAAACGTTAGTTTGTGCCGCTTGATCGAGTGTTGTCCAATAAGAGTTCACTGCAGTGTTTGATTTTGGTGATGTGCTAGAGCAGTATGTTTGAGTAGATTGGTGTTTAAGAAAGTGATGTATTGATGATAAAACGGGAACGTTGTGTGAGCACAACACAAGTGTTAAAGAAATGAAAGTGAAGTGTGTAGCTAAAAGTACGACTAAAGAAGTGAGCAGGGCTAGTGAACAGCAGACTGCGTGAGTAGATTTGTGTTAGACATGATTACTTGGGGGTTTGTAAAGTGATGAAGGGTGTGCGGACGAAATGTATATTATGGTGCGTAGAAAGAAGTGAACTATAGAGTGATGAACAAGTGAACGGTGGTGTGATACATCGGCGACAAGTGAGCAGTTTTTTGGCAAAAAAACTGTTAAAGAGGGGGCCCATTGTCATGATTAAGAAGGCAATCCCCCCTTGGGAATAAAGATGACGAGTCATAGTGGAGCCAGATGCCGACGAAAGGAAGACGAAGAAAGAGAACCGTAAAATCCTCTCCTGCCGACGGTACTCCTCCATACGAAAAAAGATACTTGGAAAACAGCTTTAACAAATTGGCCTTCCACTGTCCTGTTCCTCTGATCGTATCGTTCGGGAGCGAAGGCACTGGTTTTAGCCGCGCAGATCTTTGCTCCGCCGTGCACCTGTCATTTCGGAATCTGGCCGTTCCCGTGCTAGCCCCAGCCATGGCCGGGCTTCCCTCAAAAGATCCCTGCGTGTATGATCGCTACTATCAGGGCCTTCCCGCCCCTGCCTCTCCTTCGCCAGCTTCCTTCTTGTTTTATTCTCTACGTACTTTCATGTTTTCTTTCCTTATTTTTTTATTTTATTTTATGTTGGTTTCAACACTTCCTGTTGCTACGTCTCATGTTGAGGCAGTTTTTTTTTTTTTTTCTGTATATCTCTCCCTCATATTTTATTTACCCTCCTTAAATGTCTTTCTTTAATTACCTTGTAATTTCTCTCTGTGAAGCGCCCCTTTCCTGGCCAATCCCCCTGAGTGGGTATGAGCCATCTCTTTTGGGCACCACACCACCACCATATCCGCGAAGAGAGCGGAACTAATGACGAGGTGACGCGAGGGAGGCACGTGGAGAAATGACCAATGTGTGGTGACCCGTGGGGCGGACACGGGCACAGCGAATGCAACAGTGCCGCGACGGCCGGGCCAATGCTATTTAATCCCGGGGCACAGGCGGGGAGAGGGAGAGATCAGAAGAACTCCGCAGCAGGAGGGTCAGGTGCACGAGTCCGAGGAACAAGCCGGGGGTACGAGGCCACGCTATCGACCGGAGCCACGTCTGGCCTGGGCCGGAGTGGACCGACGTGGCATCGGCTCCCACTTCCGCATCATACCAACAACCTGCGCTTTGGTGGCCCCATCGGCGACGGTCGGGTGCCTGCGTACAGCGAGCACGCACCGTCAACTAACGCCTTGGCGGTCCCCACGCGGCGACGTTTCCCGGAGCTCCCCTGTGCTACCTGCTTCCACGGCGACGGCCCCGAGGCCAGGGGCTGCTTCCTGCTGTGAGGGCTACCACGACGAGTAGCTGAAAAGCGGTCCACCGTGGGACTACCACGCCTAACTACGTCGGTACCCCCACCACCGGCACCGCGGCAGCGGACAACTACGACTACCAGCGTGTCACGGCCACGCTACGGGTACGACACGTCAGCGCCGGAGGCAGCGGTAGGCCCGTCCGCTGGGGACTTGGTATCATATAACTTTTGTTGCTAGAATTGTTAACATGGACGTTGTACAGAATGAAACTAGGACGGTTTGCTTTATTAGGGACTTCATTGTAGTGACTTTTGGTTTGGTTTGTTGGCTTTTCTGGGTTTTTGTTACCGATCAGTATTTAGGAATTGCTTCGGTTGAGTTCTTTGTTTGATTTGTGTTTATTTTGCTTAGGGGTTGTAGTTGTGTATAATAAATGTGTGCTGTGATGAACGTGCCAACGATTCTCCCGTGTCCATTCTTCTGAGCTGGTCGAGACTTGCTACAAAACGTTACAAGGTCATTGTGGAGTATCGCAAAAATCAAAACGTATGCTCTGTGTAACCATGCCCCGGTTTTTCTGCAAGTAAATAATCAATTTCTACGACTTCTGAGCTTGGTGCGATCTTTTAGCTTATGTTGTGTGTATGGCTTGGTCAGAGCAACACTACATAGGTGTTTGTCAGTATTTACGTGATAGTTCGCTTTTAATTAGTTGGGAGTTCAGCAACGCCCTGTTTACTTCCTTCCTTACGCTGTTGTATTTTGCGTTCCCCATCAAGCTGTTCCATCAACGAGCCTGTCATTTCCAGGTACATATAGGTCCTGCTTTGTGAGGACGAAAACACACATATTATGATTACCTCATGGAGAACCTCCATTGGAACAGTCTGTTCACTTCTGACGAAAAGATGCAGCACCCCATTTTCACCTCACGTAGGTGCACACAGCGCACTGAGAACTTTGCAGCTCTGTTTATAGCGGCTGATCCCCGAGATATTGAGTGGTTTTCTAACATTCAATACATTTATATTGTACATTCTGTACTCTTGTGGCCCATCGCATGTAAACAAACGTCCGATCATAGACCAGATGGAGCGTAACAAAAAATGCGAAAGCGAAGGTACTAGGAAGCAACAGCACAGATCGCTCTTCCTCTTCAAACAACCCGCCCTTAATTAAGCCCAATTGCCCAGCCGAACCGGGTTTCCCCGGGACAACACTTCATGACACCGTGCGAGATAAGGAAGGAAACGCGTTGGGAATTAACTGTTTTTGTTTCATTATCGTTCTTCTGCATCCCCTTTTCTTCAGGGATGTATTGAGTTGACCGGCCTTTTAGTTTAATTTCCATCACATTTCAGCTTCACAAGATAGTGAGTCTCCTTTTGCGTATGCTGGATTCCTTGCAGTAACGAATGCGCCTCAAAGTGACTTTGACAGCTGCGCCCAGGAATGATTAGGAAACTGCTGTCTTTAGAGAAGACCAAGACGCCGCGCAGTAATCAGACAGAAGAAAGCGTAAGAACAGAAAGAACATCGTAGCCTTCAGTCATCCTTTAATTGAGGCGCCTTGAGGCTACGGTATGTTGAAAACTCCTTTTGTCTACACACCGCCTTGAGCCTTCCGGATAACGTTCAGTGTTGACGTAACTTCGAGCTCGAGGAAAAGACGTTTGTTCACCACTCCAACTACACTTTGTGCCTGTTTGCTTCTTTGTTGTGAGATGTTTTTTCTTTTCTGGGGCGGCCGTAAACACAAAGTAAAGTTACTAAAGGGAAGGCAGCAAAACCCACAGGGCAGTTAGAATTCTATTTTTACTTACAAACAGAATTTCTTGTTAAAAAAGATAATATGGGACCCAGTGCCATTACTTTCTCCCAGTCTCGTATCTGCTTTTGGTAACCTTATAACCCGTCAAACATTTCTGCGCTTCCCAAAAGTCGTTCCTGCAACGGGCTCCCTCGCAACAGCAAGTCATCTCCAAATTTACGGTGCTTCCCTTCCAGACAGCGTAATAAAATTACAGCATGCGTGAAAGAACGACCGGCCAATAACGGAAGGGAAAAGATGAATAGCCTAATCTATGCAAGAAATTTCGCCCCAGGAGCGCTGAACAAAATACCCATATCGATCTTCTTTGCACAGGCGGTGAACCACTTCAGTACCCCTCTTTGGTCCCTTCCTAGCTGCCAACATTCCGTACGCAAGCTGCGCTTACATTAAAGCTGCGGCTATAATCGTATATCTTTTTCGACGTTGTCAACTTTCTCAAGCAGTCTTGTTGACCCAGCCACTGTACGTAATGTATATTGGGAGTTGCGAAGTACACGTCAAGCTACCATGGCTTCGCTTAGAAGGGGCCAGCTTATTTGCTATTTAGCGCACGAAGCTGTTCTGTGGTTACTCCACTGTCTTCAACCCGGCCCTGTAACTTCAATGGCATTAAATCGTGCATTCCTCAAGATTCTTATACCGTTAATGGGTGAAACAGCCACTGGGCAGTGCGGAGCGAAGAAGCACAGCGCTATGCATGTAACTGCTGATACAAACTACGGATCCCCACCCGACTACACACAAAAAACGGTTGAACGTTGAAACCATATCAATTTTCAGAATGAGATTCAGCTTTTGTTTCATGAATTAAAGTACAAACAGAGGCTAGCAAAAGCGCGAAAAATGTCTGCACGTGCACGTTTATACAAGCACTCTTTAAAAATACATCTTTGTGAGTTGAAGCTGGGCGGGCATTTACCAGCTTTTTGACAGCGAGGTATGCTGAACAAAGAGAATTTCCAAGCACTAACAACACCTTCGCGCCAGTATTGAAAAATAAAACGAGCGTAATATGACACAAATATCATTTTACCTAAGTACGCACGGTATTTGAAGGTAGCAGCTGTGCGCTGTTGTACACAACGCCCTGTACAAAAAGACCCGGTCCGACTCATACAATTTATTCAACTTCAAAACAATCAGAAACTTTTTTCAAAGAACACAACGTCACGGCATGTGCTTTGAGGCCGAAACGCGAAAATACCAGGCGATCGATTGCCTCCTGACCACCGTAAGAGCAGCACTCGACTCTTGCTAATTGCAAGGTTGAAGCAGTCACTTCAATCCGGCCGAAGCCGAGAAAGTTTCTGTTGCACACACTCTACATACCTGGTGCGGGGTTGAATCGTAGGTAGTGATGAATACGAACCGAGTAAGCACAGAACACATGCAGGAGCACGCGGTCGCATTCCATCGAAAAGCGAGCGCGATCACAACACATACACACAGCTGCAGCCGCCGGCCTTACTGTAAAGCTTCGTTCGGCACACAGCGATGTCACGGCAATTCAACACTACCTGCAGGCAACGTGAAAATCACGCGGTATATTTAAAAGCACAGGGGACAGACACTTGTTCTATCTCACGGAAAATGATGCTTATAAAAGATCGGAACCGTGAAAGTCAACGTGTTACTTGCAGCCATGTTGTAAACAAGGAGCCCATTACGCATTACGCTTACGCAAGCCCACTACCGTAAGCTAACTTTTTGTGTACGGCTAAGTACGCTATTCTAAAGCCCTCTATTTAGGTTTACGACAGGACTGATGGGCGTACGTAGCGCAAACTTGGTATACGTATAGTTAGAGGTAACAGGCATTTGATAACGGCGAACCTGGTATAACCATGGGAAACGCTTGATTGATTTATTGATTGTAGGGTTTAATGAGCCGACGCAACGCAGGTGATAACGCGCGGTAGTGGAGGGTTCGAGATTAATTTTGACCACCTGAGGATATTTAACGTGCGCCAAAATCACGCACACACGGGGCGTGTTTGCTTTTCGCGCCATCATCAGAAAAGCGGCCGCCACGGCCGGGAATCGAACCCGCGTCCCTCGTGCTCAGGCAGCATAAAGCCCTAGCCATTAAGCCACCGCGGCGGGTCCATCAAAAACGCCACCCGCTCCGCTACTTGGCAGGTTGCGAACGTGGGCTCGGCATGAAATATAACTGTAAAATGCAATTGTTTGACTTACGAAAGTTTACATAGAAGCAAACATTTTGCGTGTTTCCTTGAGAGGTTGTGTGCGCACTTCTTGTTCTGTTGTTCGTCACGTGACTCTTGGCACATTGGCTCAGTCATTGTTCACGTCATCTCTCCTGGGCGAGTAATAGCTCCGTTTTTGTGGTTATTTACGACATTACTTTAAAAGTGCTGCCCCAGAAACTGGTATAATCGTTTTGTGGGGTGCCAATAATATTATTTAGACAACTTCAGTTTGTCTTCAGTGTTCTTTAAACGACCATAAACGCTCAGGCTGGTGGCGCACTACACAAATCGCCTTCCTTTTCTAAACTCCTCCTGGCTCGTGGGAACTCTGCGTTCTCGCCAGGAGAAATTGGAAGTTGTTCTCTTTTTTCTCACGTTCGCCCATTTGTCCCATTTATCACGCGGAGAAAACCAAATTAGGCTATCTCCTGGTTTACATTCCTGCCTTTCTTTGACCAACTTTCGTCTTTCCTTCCTCCGTTTCGCCAGGTCGTTCAGTCCGTCGGCCTCATGAAATGGCTGATTGGCTTGCCTACATGACTGGCAGGTTCAGACGGGAAGCCTGAATAAAGCACTCGAAGCCACATCTTCCGAGGATGTTTTGGCATATCGCCCAATCATACACAGTAATCTCGCGCAATCTTCCGTAAGAGGAACATTGCCTTTCTGCAAAACGACCAAATCTGACAACTTGGAGCTGAGAAGCTGGACGCATTGCGCGGTGTTGGGCCGAATGGAAAACGAGTAGGCACTACTTCATTCACTGATACTTGGACGCTTGCTTTTTGTACTCGACCTACTGTCGTAAGTGGTGGGTTGTTGGAGTCAGGTATCAGGTCATCTGACCTGGCTTGAAACCCAACAACGCACTTGCCAGTACAAAGGAAGAATGGAGGAGAGTTTCGACGTCATGGTTAGCGGCCAATGCTGGAGTAGGAGTACGTCAGTACATGACCCCCCCCCAAACTCTTAAAGCGAGGTGGCCAACTTGCCTCTACTGTGGCTACTGCGACCAGGGCAAACTTTTTAGCGTTTCGCTTCCTGTGGCGATCATTTCATAAAAGAAGCCGCCTCACTGCTGTGCCGCCTCACTGCCATCAGCTTTCCACTTTATGCAGTGGGCATTGATGTAGCCTACATCTCCGAGTTCGAGACACTTGAGTGGCCCCGAGTTGCTAAAAATAGCCAGAAGCTGCCGGACTATATATGAGGCGATATTACTCGCCGGAACAAGAATTGACAAAACGCGAGCAGAGGGGTCTCTCCTGTCAATTCCGACGTTGGTATCCTTTCACTACTCGAGTGAAACATGTAGGGTGTTCGACGCGTCGAAGCTACACCCAGGCTGTGGCGCCCTAGCGGGAGACTGTGGATTAACTTTGCCCGCCTTGCTACCTTTAACGCTGGCCGAAATTTTAACACACACGTGTTTTCACTCTTCGCCTTCATAAGAAAAGCAACCACAGCGGCCGCGATCGAACCCACGTCCTTGGGCTCAATAGCACAACGCATTAGCCACTAACCCACAGCGGCGCTTCCACAAGTCGAATCGATCTCTACAGGACCTGCCAATTTCCTTTTGTTTATGAATGCCGTACATGCTGTCCCATTGTACCGATTCCAGGCTGATTTCACCCTGCAACGATGGAAGAAAATAAGCAAAACGCACATTGGCGTTGCCCTAACCAAAGAAGTTACACCCCTGTTACCGACACATAAACATGCAACAAAAATGATTCTCCCAGCAATGCTATTTACTCCGTGCTATACAATCTTGCCCGTAGGATAAGGTGTTGAAGTCAACCAATAAGAGCGTGCGGTGAGTGCTGCAATCCCTGTAACGTCGACTTATCTTCCATAAAACGTCATAATTGCAAATGGCCGCCCTTGCCTCCCGTAAACATAGCCTCAATTATTTGTAATACAATGAATTCACGATTCCCAGAAACCGGGCATCACGATCACCATCACCGGGCAATATGTTTGTAGCCTCATTGTTATTTTCCACAATCGATTTACACCACACCAATTTCCTAGTTTTCAAATGTCGTTTCCGCACCGCTTTGAATTATCTACGCTTCGCTATTGAATTTATATTGATTTTAAAAGTTCCGTATTTAAAAGTTCCTGAAAAAAAAGTATTTTTAACTAAAAAAAGATAATTTGTTTAAACACGAATGCGAAAAAACTCAGCGCGTCCTGGTGGCCACAAGTTCGCAATGCCTCGAAAGTCTGGTCGAATTCTCTGTTTCACAGACTATCTGGGAAAAAAGAAGCTTCTGTTTTCTAACGGCCGGCCAAAGTGTAATTTGAGGTTAAAAAATGGCGGGCAACAGGCGCTGGAAACCAATAAAAAGGGATTTCGCGAGGGCTCTCAACATACCGCGCGATAAGCCTTTACAGGATTAGCTGCTTCCTTCCTGGCAGCAGACAACGATACATACGCTCTGCCATCTATATTTACTTTTCTGGCCCACACAGTAAAATATTTCCAAAAAGAGGGCCATAGGGGCTATATCTTGCGGGCCCCTGCCCAGCCAGCGGCAAATGACCGGGGTTATCAAGCTCATCGACAAGGCGTAGGAAGGGAAGCGGTTACTCTGTGTTTATATTTTGTAGAGACAGAGGGAACATAAAAAAAGCGTTTTCTGCGAGCTCGCCTTAAGGGATTATCTGTGAATCCGGCCTCCCCTCTGCGCAGTGTGCCCTCAATTTTTTCCGAAGCAATCATGTTAAAGTGTTGCAGATTTGTAGGGTATTTCGCGTTTTCGAAAGCGGCTGCTTCGACTGAAATACAAGTGAGTGGTGGATGTGGTCGTACCATCTATGTAGGCTGGATAGGAAATAAGTGTGCCAATGCCGGTGGTACACACACACAAAAGATTTCTCAAAATCGGTATACTTTAGTCTCGTTACGCGCGTTTATTGCAAAATCAGCACGGATTCGGCTGCGGTACTCTTTACTACTACAATGTTTGTTCGTGTCTTTAAATGCTTGCCTTCCTCCCTTACCAGAGCAAAGACCTTAGTGGACTCCGTACCGGATATTGACGGTTCCGTCTTAGCGCAGCTTTATGGAGTCAGCATGACACGCACGTGTAGCAGCCGAGAGTTATCGCCAAGGAAACGCTTCCGCTTTCGCAGTGGAAGCACGCAAGCGGACTAAAGTTTCTCGAGAACGTTTTTCATTTCGGCCCCTATAGTTCACATTTATTTCGCGTTAAAAGTCATTATACTCGTGTGGTTTGTGCAGGGTAGAGGTGAGGTCACCGCTTTCACCACGCATCGCTCGGTTGGCGTCGCACCCCGCCACAATCCTTTTATTCTGAAGTGATTTAAGCGTTTTGGGAAATACTTTGAAATTGCAGTTGAAATGGCGGTGCGAAGGCTTTTGCGAGCATCCGCTGCCCACAACGTCGGGCTTTCTGCCTTATGGAGCGCACAATTCCCTTCCCATTAAAGCGTGCTGATTGTTGTGACCTTAGCTGAGAACGGATTTCAAGGTTTTCAACTATAACCGTAACCAACAATACCCGCCGCGGTGGCTCAGTGGCTGAGGCGTTACGCTGGGCAGCACAATGTCTCGGGTTCGATTCCCGGCCGCGGCGGCCGCTTTTCTGATGGAGGCGAAAAGCAAAAACGCCTGTGTGTACGACATTTAGGCGCACGTTAAAGATCCCCAGGTGGTGAAAATTAACCCCGAGCCCTCCACTACGGCGCACCTCATCGCCTGCGCTGCGTCGGTGCGTTAAGCCCTTTAATCATTCTATCAATCAATATACAATCAGGCGGTGTGGTGCCCGCCGGAAACATGGCTGCGTCTCTCGTCACTAGGACAGTACAACGCTTATTAAGGGTAAACTGTTTGTCCATAGGCTGTCCGTAGCTATTTTATAGATATCGGTTCATAATTAGCCTATTCCAGTCCCCTATAATATGTACCCTCACTCAATACATACGGGTTAATATCCTGTTGTTCTACAGAATGTCCCTAGCCGAAAGTTAGCCTGCGCATTGTCGATAGATGGTTATTTCAGTTCATCAGACCCTATTTCACTGGGCTCCGTAAAGGGTGTTTATAACCTGTCCCTAATGGTAATAGTTTCTTTCTATTTCGGAAGGGAACGACTGAAAAAGCGGCAATACGGTTTTCTTTCGCTGTTTTTCTTAGCAAAGTACTGCTGCCCGGTGTTGTGAAACTTCGCAGCAGCTCGCAGTCTACGTCTCCGTAGCGAGTAGCTCCTGTTCGAATGCCTTGATTCCTGATACAGAAAAGCATGATGCAGAGCGGGGTGAAAACGCCCCTCAACGCACTATCCCATTTGCGAGCACATTTTAGAGGCTTAATCTTATGCAAGATTTCCGAACGACAGGTGCCTCGAGTAGAGGACCACGCGTAGACGTTACGACCTGTCTTGAATTTCGGAGCCGGATAGCGCACTAGACTACGCAATTATTGGGAGAACAGACAAAGAAAAAACTTTTATGACGAGGTTCCCTGCGTTATTTAGTGCTCACAGGTGCAGCGTATCACACCTGCGCAATGCGGTGTCTCCCGCTTGTGACACACCTCTTCTTATCGGGGAAAGGGGGGGGGGGGGTGCGTCGGGTGTCTTACACGGTGGCCTGGAAAGTTTCAGCTCCAGTGAAAGGCAGGCGATGTTACCGTGTATGGCTATATCTAGTAGCCTGGAATATGTGTGTGCTCTAGAGCTGCTTAAGCCATGCTTAAGTATGGATCGTTATTGTAGTGGCGGCGTGTGCCGCCGATGAATGAACGACTAGACAACTTGAGTGCCCATGGGAACAAAAGACCCTTTATTCCAACTTGCGCATGCTCATATACCTAAACAACACTGGTGCCACCTGCGGCAGTGATCGGGGAACCGAAACCAAATAGACAAATATACAACATATTCCCTTCCTTAAAAACAGCTACATGAATTAGTAATGTAGTAGGTTAGTATGTTAGTACATATGCAAAAATACTATTCGAAAATACAAACTGTACAATGAACATAGCAATATCGTACTACAAAATCACATCATTTACAAAAGAAATCCACCACACTGGATATGCCCGTTCCATTCGCTTTAGCACAACTTCGCTTGCTACACGTTGTAGCCATAACGCTCTGGTGGTAGTCTCTTTCTTGGTGGTTGCACCCTGCGTTGCTGTGTGACTGCTCCTGGAGACTTGGCCGACTGCGTCGCCGCAGGCGACCTGTGCGCCTGCGCAGCCGACGGAGACGCGGGTGCCTGCGCAGCCGAAGGAGACGTTTCCGCCTGCGCAGCCGAAGGAGCAGCAGCTGAAGTCGTCGTAGTTATCTCTGTGGTGGGTCCCTCACATGTAGGCAGAGATCCTCCTCCCCTAGCTGTACCGTTTCCTCCCCACGTATAAAGGGCGGCAGAGGCTCGTGGCACCTTTGAGAACTTCGATGCATTCCACGTTTTGCCGTCAGCCAGGCGGAAAGAGGATGGCCCCTTCCTGCTGATCACTTCTATTGGGCGGCTGAATTCTAGGTCGCCTTTAAATCTAGTAGTGGGTTTCTTCACTCTGACGAAGTCACCACGTCAACTCTGGTTTCTCTTGCAGCCCTCCGAGCGTCCGTATATCGTTTGCTGCTCTGTTGCTTTTGCTTCACCCGCTCACGTAAACGCCGGAGTTCCAAGTGAGAATCTTCAAAGAAGGTGACCGACGGATACCCGACGACATCCAACCGAGTTCTTGGCAGCCGCCCGTGTAGCAGAATAGCTGGCGCCCTTGCCGTTGTAGCATGCGGTGTGCATCGGTAAACACCCAGGTACTCTGTTACCGCCTGGCGCAAGGGTCGCTGCTCAAGAACCGCCACTTGAATGAAGCTTTTTAATACTCTGTTAAAGCGCTCCACTTGGCCGTTCACCTGTGGATAGTATACTGACGAATGTTTGACCTGGATGCCACGATCTTGAAGAAATGCCTCAAACTCCCGAGATGCAAACTGTGAACCGTTATCGCAAATAACCTCTTTAGGGTAGCCTTCGCGCGCGATCACGGATACTATGAAGCGTATTACTGTGCGGGTTGTTGTCTACCTACAGAAATGCACTTCGGGCCATTTGGAATAATAATCGACAAGCGTGATTGCATACCTGCAATCGTAGGGCGCCCTCTCAAATGGGCCTACAATATCCATGCCTAGTTTGAGCCATGGCTGCTCTGGAAAGGCGACCGGTTGCAAGGGTGTAACTCGCACCTTGACGCTCTTCTCTGCCTCCTGGCATATGCTACACCTCTGGATAGCTAGCTCGACTTGGCGGTCCATGCCCGGCCACCAATACTTTTCTCGCAGGCGCGCTTTTGTTCGCACCACTCCGGGATGCGACTCATGTGCTGCAGCGATTACCTGCTGCGTGAGTGATGGGGGAACCACAAGCCGTTCGCCACGCAAGATCAGATTGTGTACCACAGAAAGTTCGTCACGTACTTTGAAGAACGGCTGAAGCTCGGCCGATAAGGATTTGTGTGCCGGCCACGACATTTGCACATATATTTTGCATTGTTGCAGTGTGCTATCTTGCAACTGCGACTACTCAAACTGTTCTCTTGTAATGCAGGAAGGAATTTCGAGAACTGATACAACCTCGTCAAACAGCGTTTCTTCTTCCTGGAAAGACGACGCGGGCAAGCGTGAGAGTGCGTCCGTTACTTGGTTTAGCGACCCCTTGCGGTACTCAACGGTATAGTTGTACCGTAGTAGGCGTTCTGTCCATCGCGCTACCCGCAAGGGGCGCCTTCCTGTTCCTTGTGTTGAAAGCAATGCCACCAAGGCTTGATGATCAGTGAGCAACGTGAAGTGGCGTCTACACAAGTACACGTGCCACCGCTCGCACGCCCAAACACAGACCAGCGCTTCCCATTCTCCTACCGAATATTTCCTCTCAGCTGGCGAAAGAACTCGAGACGCGAAAGAGACAGTGTGCAGTTTATGTCCGTCCACTGCTGTAGGACCGCTCCAAGTCCGCACTCTGATGCGTCCGTCGACACTAAGACTGGAAGAGATGCATCTAACATTCTCAGTATAGTGCTAGATGCCAGCGCGTCTTTGGTCTTTCTGAAACTAGCGTCTATCTCGTCAGACCAAACGAATCGCTGCCCCTTTCTTAGCAGGACACGCATTGGTTCAACCGTGTCGGCGAAGTTGGGAATAAACCTAGAATAATATTCGACCAATCCCAGAAATGATCGAAGGCTGGCTGGATCAGTGGGCGCTGGAGTCTCTCGGATGGAAGCAACCTTTTCCTTCCACAGCACAATACCGTTTCCAGTGATCCTGTGGCCCAAGAACGAATCGATGACGCATTTTGTGTTCAGTTTGAGTGCTGCCTCTTTTATGCGCCTCAGAACTATACAACAGTTCGATCGATCGAAATATACAACAGTTATCAATCGATCGATCGTTCGATTGATCGATCGATCAATCAATCAATCAATCAATCAATCAATCAATCAATCAATCAATCAATCAATCAATCAATCAATCAATCAATCAATCAATCAATCAATAATCAATCAATCAATTAATTAATCAATCAATCAATCAATCAATCAATCAATCAGTTCATCGAACCTACCCTGTATTCTCCTTTTGAATTGCGAAGCCAACCAATTTTTGTTATACTCACATTGTGGTGCACACACCGGCGGGTCGATATTGGACAAACCTTAGGAAGGGGCCATGCTTGTTACTTTTGCGCAATATGGTGCGGTTGGCGCAGTCATACGTGCTCCTATTTTTGTTTCTAGGGGTGCAATATTGTATGAAGTGGCTTGGTGTGCAATCAATAAGGGTGTATAACGTCTGTTGGTTTACATGTCGTGCAGTATTTATTATTTTGAACCCACTCGCTTCACATCACAGTACACTTATCCAGCTATTGCAAGCGGAAAAAGGAACAACACAAACGCCACCAGAACTGAAGAAAAATACACACCGAGAACACGGGCGTAATACCGCACTGGGCGCACACATTTGTTCCTTGTGTGTGCATTGAGCGGTGCGGTTTTGTTTTGCACCGAAACGGTGTATGTTGCCCCCGTTCTGCTAAACCCGCTAATTTCGAGAAAACAGCTAAACAGCGCTCGCCAACAAGAGAGTTAATGAGTTTTCTGGCAAGAGTGGCTTGCTGCAGCGCGAGATAAGAGTGAACGGCGGTCGGTTACAGTTTTGTAAGCGCGCCGCATCTAGAGCTTCTGCATCTGACGAAACCCTGTGCAGACCACGTTGCTCTGGCGTGGCGCCCTGGAAGAGAGCCTGGCGAGCGCACCTCATGGTTCTGCTGAATACCACACTGGCGAAATGATATCCGCAACAGCATTTCTTCCCAGCACCTTGCTTAGTCCGGCCATGTTAACAACTAAGTTATGCTCCTCCATCGTCTCTTGCAGCTGCTTCTTCACCATTCCTAGATTTACCGCCAAATATTTTTCCGGAAGAGCACTAATTTTACGTCGGTTATCGAAGCCAACTTTCAACACTTGCCAACATTTTTGCCCTGGCAATTCGAAGCGCTAGCGACAAGTACCTGACGTCCCCTTACTAGCAGGCGTACAAAAGCTAGCCTGGCACAACTATCTGGCGCTAGCGCTCACAGGTGTTTTGCTTGACCGTTCAACTGTGGCTAACGGTAGCCTGTTTCGCCTGTTTACTGTTTCGTAGCTCCCCACCTCTTTCAGCCTAGTGGGCTGCTTCGCGCTCATGTCATTTTCTACCTGTCTGTAGTTATTTTGTACATAAAGTTTCTCACGCCGAACGTAGTCCAAATCGCCCCGTTCTCTGTTCCTTTTTGGCGCAGAGGTCCACGCCATCGCTTTGCCTCCTTGCGGCCTCAGCCGTTGGCGCCCTTTCAGCTCTGAGCTACGCTCGTCTGTGGTGATGGCCCCATGGGCTGTCGAAGCATCCAAAGCACTATCCCATGTAATTAAGGTGATATCTATGAAGATGCTTGCCCGTGGTTCCACATTGTTCTAGCAGTACGAGTAAACATGATTGAGTTACTGTTTTTGGTGTAATTCTCGTGTGATCAGGCCCTGTCATCGCACGTGCTGACCAGCGTGCTTTCAGGAGCGTGTGTCCACGAGCCAGTAGCAAGGGTGTAATCGTTTGCTCGCACCATTATTTGGGCCGCTAGCCTATAAGTAATATGAATAATCGGAATGGTTCAGGTATTCTCCAAAGAATGCTCGGAGGAACACTGCCACCAAGGATTACATAAACGCAATGGTCACCGTCCTCAGCTGGGTCATCCAAAGATAATCCAGACACAGTGGCGAGCATCGTGAAATCTATACGCCAACGCAACAGGTTTGTCTCACAAGGCACCTAACTTGCAGTTAAGTGGGTCTTCCAAGAGTATCGACACAATTTCGGTACGTACCTAAGAGCAGCGGGACCACTGTCGTCTAGATGGAAGTACCGCAACAGGCTGCTGTAATAGTGTAGTGGTTTTCATGCATGTCATGGTGACATTAACTTGTCTTTCGAAGATTGTTTCCCAATGTAGGCTGCACAAATGTGTTTCCTGTGCCTTAAGGTTATTATCACTTCGCCGAGAGAAGGAGGGGTCATTCAACGCACCTTGTACATAACATGCGTTTTGCACTATTTAGTGTATGCTTGGTGAGGGAGCGAGTCAAATAATAATGAGCAGCCTACAGAGAGCCCAACGAAACAACTCCTTTTCGTAAACTACACCACGTACCGGCCATCAGCAATGATGCTCTTGGAACACAGGAATCCGCGCAGTAGTTTAGCAGGAGTTCTAGCCCGTGTACTAAATAAGGAAAATTCTAGTTTACGTAAGCCCTTCTTCCGATGCAGTGAATGTGAAAGCATTGTTGTTGATTTTCGAACGGATTTCCGGAAAAGAATGCGCCCTTGTTTAACAGCTGCTGTTGATCTGAACGGTCCTGTTCAGATCACACTATACACCAGTAAATTTTGGTTCGTAGAAGAAGGTGGTTGGTGTCGCCGTGGATAGGTGAAAGCAGCCGATGACGAGACGCAGGAGGTAGATGATGAAGCAAAAGTCTATTTACACTTATTTACAGAGCAGACGATGAAGCATAACATAAGACAAGGAAAACTGGATTAAAATTAAAAAGCACCGCAGCGCAAAAAAGGGGGTATCGCGGCGCGATCCCTGATGGGGGCCCGGAGGCCAAAAAGGGTGCCGAACCGCCGCACGGTTGGCGAGAAATTCGTGGGGCTCTGGCGCCCAGAAACCGCCACGGGAGCAAGTCTTGGTGCGAGCACTCTAGGCCGCAGCTCCGAACAAACTCGTCGAAGCATGCGGGAGCAGGGCGCGAGCAATGCCGCCTCCTCCACAGCAGCGCACATGCCAATAAGGGTTTTGACCTCCGCTCCCCCCCTGGCCGTTTCCGAAGGTCAGGATGAAAGGAAAGCCTCCTCCGACGCCGCATAAAAGCCGCCGGCGAGGCCCATACAAAGGGTCGCGACTCGCTGGGCGTCGGCGGAGGCCGCCCCAACATTCCGCCACCGGATGGGAAGACCCAACAACGCCACGAGAAGGGAGGGGGGTCATCGTCAAGACGGGTTCATCGGCGCTGTCATCATTACAGCTCCCCCATCAGAAGCCTGTGTCAGGACTGCTTGGACTACTACAGGCAGAAAAACACAGTGATTACAGCGCCGTAACCCAAGCAAGCAAACAAAAACCGCAAGGAAAATCCCTTGAGGACTCCATGCATTCAAACAAAATTTTCGCGTGCGAGCAAAGCACAAAGTGAAGTGCTACGCAAAAGAAATCAAACAAAAAGGGTGCAAAAGAAATCAAACAAAAAGGGTGCATAACACTCCAGGGGCACATCATGCAACCAGCAAAATACCCGCGTGCGGGATACACCAAAAAAGGCAAAAGTGGGGCTCACTCGCGAGAACAAGGGAAGAAACAAGAGAAAATGTCGGCCCAATGAACAACGCAACTGCAAAATAAAGCAACAAAACGCCGGGTGAACGTTACACTCCACCCGAAGCACAGGCAAGAAAAAAACAGCAGCGGAATGAACCGCGCACGAGCGTTCAATCCGTTCACCACAGTTTTTCCTGCCGCCAGTAGCACTCAGATTAATCGGGCGCAGCTTCGAGGTGAGAGTCCACCTGGTTGCTGCACCAATTGCGATGTTCGGAGTTCGCCGAGGCGTGAGGTGATCCGCCTCTGCAAGCCGTGGGGGAAGTCCCCACTGTCAGAGCCACACGCATGACCACGAGCCGAAGCTTTGAGACGCGTCCTTTCTCATGCACGCGCTTGACAATGCCCCCTCCAGCGCATGAAAAGTGGCTCTCCACTGCCCCATTTTCGACCCTTGCTCTCATCTGGGACCCTCGATTTACTGCTCCCGCAAGCTGCAGTTTATCAGCGTTCGATACTGTGAAGCTGCGCCTAGACTTAGGCGACCCCAAAAGCTTGTACAGCGCAACACTGGAGCCATGGTCACAGCTGGTCGACGGCTTGTCAGCGCTAATGAGCGCTGGCGGGCCTTGCTGAGGATGCGTACCCGCCTGTGCGGACGGCGGCTCAGTGCCGTCCGAGTCCATGTCGCTCGTCGGGGCATCACCCGTCTGCGTTAGCCCGCTGGACACCGCCGCCACTATGCCTGCCGGGTCTCCGCCACCACAACTACCCGCGGCAGCTACTGCCGCCGGAAGCCCGTTTGAGCAGGATCGGGCACGATTCAGCAAAGCACCGCGATCATTGCGGCGGTCAACCAGGTTCGACGCAGCTGAGCCTCGTCTACTCTTAGGGGGACCAAATATGTCACCCGGCGAATTGCGCAAGCCTCTATTGCTCCCGGATAGCGGCTCGTCGAAGCAAGGGAACACCGGCGGGTATGCCCGGGCGTGAGCACAAGTCTGTGCGGACGGGGGCTTCATGGCGCGCAAATCCGGGTCTCCCGCCAGGGCCCTACCGGCCGGTGTTCGTACTCTGCCGTCGGCCGTCGTGCCGGCTGCAGTTTTACCACCGCAAACTTCGGCGGCAGCGTCTGCCCCAAGCGAACCATTTGGGCATGGCCGGTCGTGATACGGCAGAGGTTTTGCAGCACCCAAGCGGGCGTTGACTGTCTGACCGACCGCCGCAACCTCTACCGCTGAAAATCTCAGCGGAGGCGCCTCCATATTGCCCGGCTCATTTGCTTTCCCGGGACAGCCGCTGGCCAAGCCCGCCACCACTTTTCCGGCGCGTGCAGCCGCGGCGAGCGTGCCTGCCCGGCCCGTGGCCTGGCCTACCGACTCTGCTACCCTTGGCTGTGTAGCCCAGGAGCCGCTGACGGGAAGCTTCTGCTTCCTACGGGAAGCACCTTCACGGGAAGCTTCTGCCAGAGAGGCAGATTTCGCTGGCCTGGTCAGCTGATCAGGGGTAAAGATTCTTCTCAACAATGCAATTTCGTTCATTGCGCTGAGGCTCAGCTTGAATGGCTTAGCGGGGACACTCGGCCCCACTAGCCGGCCGTCCACCTTGTATGGCCGTCTTTTTGAGATTCCGGAAACCGCCGCAGTGACCAGACGCGGCTTTTCAACTGCCTCAGAATCGGCCACCTCGACCCACCGTTCCCTCTGTGGGAGCGGACTGGCTTCGCGATCGAGATAACGATAACGGCGACAGTCGGCGGACGAATGCGTGGTTTGACCGCAACTACAGCACGGCAGTACCACGTCATTATTTCCCGGACGCGCCCGGTATTCGGCCTCGGCCAATCTTACAAGCCTCTCGAGCTCTCGCGTTTTTGCGCGTTCCGCTTCGAGCACTTTGTCCCTAGCCATGCTGGGCTCTGGCAATGAGGATATCCCACCAAAAAAAGAAAAGGTGCAGAGACGGACCACTCACCGTCGATGATACGGCCGCTCCGCTGCACCACACACGTCAGTCCCACACGTCCCGCGGGGTCAGAAGGTGCTGAAGTGAAGTTTCCCCGGGAGGAAAACTAATTCATCCGTTGTCTCGTAGGCGGCCCGCAGCCGCCCTGCTTCATCGTTGTCCTTGCGTGTAGACGACTTTTTTCTTCTACTATCGCGGTCACCTTTGGGTCACACTTCGTTCACGAGTTCGTCACTTGAAGCGACGGAGATATCCACGACGCTGTCGGGCTGCGCCAGCAACGTTAGGTTCGTAGAAGACGGTGGTTGGCGTCGCCGTGGATGGGTGAAAGTAGCCGGTGACGCTGACGCAGGAGGTAGATGATGAAGAAAAAGTCTATTTACACTTATTTACAGAGCAGACTATGAAGCATAACATAAGACAAGGAAAACTGGATTAAAATTAAAAGGCGCCGCAGCGCACAAAAGGGGGTATCGCGGCGCGATCCCTGATGGGGGCCCGGAGGCCGAAAAAAGTGCCGAACCGCCGCACGGTTGGCGAGAAATTCGTGGGGCTCTGGCGCCCAGAAACCGCCACGGGAGCAAGTCTTGGTGCGAGCACTCTGGGCCGCAGCTCCGAACAAACTCGTCGAAGCATGCGCGAGCAGGGCGCGAGCAATGCCGCCTCCCCCACAGCAGCGCACATGCCAGTAAGGCTTTTGACCTCCGCTCCCCCCCTGGCCGTCCCCGAAGGTCAGGATGAAAGGAAAGCCTCCCCCGACGCCGCATAAAAGCCGCCGGCGAGGCCCATACAAAGGGTTGCGACTCGCTGGGCGTCGGCGGAGGCCACCCCAGCATTCCGCCACCGGATGGGGAGACCCAACAACGCCACGAGAAGGGAGGGGGGTCATCGTCAAGACGGGGTTCATCGGCGCTGTCATCATTACAACACCGCAGCAAATAAATTTGTGGAACAACCACGTTCATTCTATGCACCGCCATAATGGGGCTTTTCCGTTACATGGCGCCAGTGGTACGCATGATTCCTTTTTAACATCACCATTATCGTCCTCCCGTCGTCATTCTCTTCTGGCTACTTGACAGAAAGCTTTAGTCAAACGCCCTTGTCAGCCCTACTGACACGCTTTTGTTGGCAACCTACATTGCTACTCACATTATTCGTTCTTCTGATATCCGCATTGCGAGAGTATTTTCCGCAGTACTGAGTACATGTCTATAAAAACAATTTCTACATCGAAGGCCACAACCTTTCTGCCGGGTTGACCTTCAATTGACTGTAATCACCATAACCGAGTGATACAGGGGTTTCGTTCTTGTCTCACATTGTGGAGGACCAAATTTTGAAGCCAGCTTAGAGCAAGAGTCAGTCGATTTCATTTTCACATGATCCAGTTACTTCAATTATATGAACTTCCCCGAGACTCAAACAGTAACTTTTTAATAGCAGCTTCCCTGAGAGATGTGGGAATGGTGAACGAAGGAAACGACATTGCAAAAAAAGCAGAGAAGCTAACCAGATGACAGCTTGGTTGGCTACCCCACACATGGGAGATAGGAAAGGATGGATTTGAACAGTAAGAAAGGGCGTTTAAAAGGGGGGGGGGGTGTAGAATCTAGAAACTAAACAGCAAAAATAAGTACAAAGATCTAAGACCTACAACACAACAGTTAAACTGTCGAAATGGGCGAGAGAAAGAGTCTGCACATTCGTAATGTCCCTCCAATAGTTTTCACAAACCCGTGATTTTTATAAAATGAGGCAAAACTGTCATATTCTTTTGGAACTATGACAACCAATGCCTGTGGCACAAAGTCGTCTGCTCAGTAAACGGCAGGTTGTGGAGCTTGGAGAGACGTGTTTGATAGGCCTTGGCACAGGGCACAGTGACACAAGAGGTGTCTTTCTGTTTTTTTAGTGTACGCGCGAATTCTGTCCGGTCATTCAGAGGATGCACCGACCGGTTTTTGTGCTTTGAGCTCTCGCTCATATTTTAGGTGTCGTGCCTTTGTGATCCTGTGTGCCATACGCAGGCGGCATTTCGTGTGCCATGGATACCCAATTCTTGAACAACGTAATAAGCAAAGCTGTCGGTTTATTAATGACTGCATATGCAATTTATCAAAACGGTTTCTTGTTTTGTACACATGTAGTAACGCTAATTTTTAATAAATCATCACCCAGCAGATTCCACAAAATGCTACGTCACTGAAGAAATGCCCTTAAAATCTCGTTAACAAAAGTTTCTCGGGACTCTGTAGATTATCACCTGTATCAACGTCACGTGGCTGTGGGCGTATCAATACTTATTTTTTTGTGTTGTAAACCCACCTCGCATTCAAAAGTTATAACGCGGTGGAAAGATGACCAGAATCTTCACGGCAACGCATCGTGTACATAGTATTTTTATGCGAGGTTACGTCCGAGGAGCTCCCTTTGTTCCAGTAATCGCCGCATAGCGTGAGAAACATCGGCGTGGGAAACTTCGTCTACGCAGTGGAATCGCAGTGGCATTAGGGATGACAGAAAGGGTGTCGGAAACTGGTACTTCGGAAAATTTTCTTTTGAGGATCTAACAAATCCCATTGTCGGAAAAGTGCGCGCTTACTTCGGCATATTCAGCGGAGTTTAAACCCGCCTCCGCGAACAGTACAAAGGTGCTGGCGATTCCAATGTTTAGAGCCCATACAAAAATGCCTTATGGTTGTCTATTGAAAAATCTGTGGTGAGCTATGGCCGCCTATGGGTCTCTATGGTTACCCATAAAAAGGCATAAATTAGGCTATAGCCAGCTATTGAAGTTTTAATAGATCCTGCACTAAAGACTGTAAACCATACAATTCTCTTTAGACGATTATAGAACATCCTAGTGTGTTTAGTCTATAGAGTCAAAGCTATTCAGGTAACTGTAGCCAGCTAAAGAAATATGTATGGCTTTAGTTCTATAGACCAGCCGCGGCAAAGCTCTTTTTGCTGGCTATAGACCATTTTTTAGCTTGAAGTCTACAGACTCAAAACCATTCAGCTGTCTTTTGCCAGCTATTGAAAAGAGTTCGTCCTAAAGCTATAGAGAGAAAGCCATAAAAGCTCATTTGGCTGGCTACGAACCGTTGTTTAGCTCTAAGTCTACAAACTTGGAACCATACGGCTGTCTTCTTCCAGCTATTGGAGAGAATTTGCTTTCAAGCTATAGAGAGAAAGCCATAAAAGCTCATTTGGCTGGCTATGGGCCGTTGTTTAGCTCTAAGTCTACAAACTTGGAACCACACGGCTGTCTTCTGCCAGCTATTGGAGAGAATTTGCTTTCAAGCTAAAGAGAGGCAGCCATAAAAGCTTCTGCGGCTGGGTACAGTAAAATATATAACTGTAAACCTTTAGACGTGTGATAATTAGGCCACATTTTGCCGGCATTAAAAAAGCGTTTGGCGCAGAACTTACAAGCCTGCATCCATAAAGGCTTCTTTAGCTAACTACATAGTAACATAAGGCTCTAAGTTTCCAGCCGCTAATCGAAAAGTGTTAGCCTATAAAGGTATAATTCGAGCAACCATTAAATCCTATTCTGCTGGTCAATATGACTTCGGACGCGAAATTCATATACTCATGATTTACCTAGCTACATCTACAACACAGATTGGATAATGATGATGAGGTTGATCGGCCGGTTATATGAACGTATTTGTTCAATAAGGTTACGTACTTATTATACCAACAATACGGGAAAAGTACAATTAAAAGAAGCTACTGATTAAAGGGACACTGAAGTGAATTTGTCAAGCTCCCGTTTTTGCTTTCACTGCGTAGACTGGCTCAAATTAGCACACTTTTCATCGTTTATCCAGTTGACAAATCGGTAATTATTTTACAAAGCGCGAAAGAAGAAAAACTACCATGCGCGGTTTGCGGCGGCCGCACCAACTAAGGCTGTGACGTTGGGAGGAGGGGCGCCGTGATTGGACGATGCCCAAGGTTAGCAATCACACAAGTTTCGGTTTCGGTTTCGGTTCTGTAAAACATAACCAATGGCTTTGTTGGATGGGCAATCTCAATATCGCAGTAATCATCGTACCGCGCTTCTGCCATATGGCGGCTGTAAAATGCACAAGATAAGCCTCCCAGGACGGCTTGTAGTCGTAGCATTCACTAGCCGAGACCTACGCAGTGCATGAACGCCCTCCGCGTACCCGCAGACGCCCAAATGTCATGCGCTTTTCCCCCATATTTGCAGCTTGCCTCCCTCATGCCTGTATCGTAAAAAGCGTGTTCGCACCAGGCCAAGGGTCTGTTCATTCTGGCCTGTGCCCACTGCCTGCAAGCAGTCGGTGCTTATGGCAACAGCACGCCAACGAGAACTCGCTAGCGCGCCAGTGCCAGCCTGCGCGCGTTTTGTGAACTAGTTCGTGTAGCCATGAACGTTGCGGCCCAAAAAAGGTGAACTCAATATAGAAAACATCGGCGGAAAACAAAAAAGTTAACTTACAAAAAAAAAGCACGTACCCGCGGGGATTCGAACTCGTGACTCGCAAAACATTTGCGGGGAATTCCCAGCGCCCCAGACCGCTAGGCCACGAAGCGGGACGGGAATGCAGTGCTAATATACGGTATATATTGTACAACCGGTTTACACTTTTATTTAGTTTTGGCATTTCAAGCCGCTTAGGTGACTATTTGTTGTACTGCGATCGTGCAGTAAGCGTCGCCCGAGTTTCCACAGTAGATCACGTCTAGCAATTGCATTTCGTAGACGGAAAAGCGTTCGCAGATGCGTAGTGCTGCTGACCGCTGTGCTTGTTCGCCCAGCGCAAAAAAGTGCTTCCCGCGCCCTAGTTTTACGCTGTACGGTAAAAATATCAGTTGATTTTATTTGCTTAGTACCTATATTGACTTCGCTGACTCTTCTCCCGCCTTCAAGAGGCCTTATATTTTCCTACTGGCGTACCAGTCAGCGAAGCGTCGCATGTGCAGCGCTTGTGTGAAGCGACCTTGACTTGGAGCTAGATACAGTGTACAAAACAAACCAAGTAAAGAAAGGCACATTCTTCCATTCACAAGTGTCCTGGCTTCGTTTCAACTAAGCGAACGAATTGCGACCAAACAATTTTTTTTAACCTCCTTGATTGCGACGACCCGCCCGCGGCCGGCGGACGAAACGCTGGGCCGACTGACTCTGTCGGCCGGGGCGCCGTGCAGAAGCGCAGCCGTGGCGCAGCCAATTGCCAGCTCATCCCCTCCTGACGTCACACGAAAACGCCACAGAAAATGGGCGAGCGTAAAGAGAGGAGGACAGCGTTTTCGAATTAGTTTTTCTACTAAATAAAATCGCGTAAACGCGCCTAGAGTGGTCGAAACATGGCCTGGGGACTCCGGACTACAATTTGCGCTAGTAATCCCGCAATGTTTACATATCACTTCAGTGTCCCTTTAACGCTCAAATTCAGGTTGCAACTTTGGATACTCCGCGTACGCAAACCTTGCAAATGAACGTTGACCGAAAGACGTATAATTTCGTAGAATTATTCCTCTGTGGCCCTTCGCTGCCGCGGTCAAGTGCAAAAGCGGGCTTCTCTGAAAACGGCCCTCACAGCGTCGAAGCAGATTCGAAATAACTTTCGCGGCCCACGGGGGTACGCTCTCTCAGAAATATGGTGGAAGCTAGGAACAACCGCATTCTTTCTCCCGCGGACCCCACTTTCAGATTAGTCATTGAGAAAGGGGGAGAGCGACCCACGCTGGACCGAAGGAGGCGCGGTGAAGAAATTCTGGGAAGCGATGAAAGGGTAGAGGGGAGACCCCTGCTTCCTGTTTTATTTTCTGTTGTTTGTTTGGCATACTGGTTTTGGCGATGGGTACCGAAGGACACGGCCGTGCGGCCTGCACTGTGTTAGTATTCCTGCGCGCAGCAATGCTAGTGACAGACAATGTTCCCTGAGTATTGAGAACAGATGCAACTTTTTTAGGATAAAGAAAACAAAACGTTAAGCGATCTTGTATTGTATTTACCAAAAAAAAATAATTACCAGCGAACAAGTTAGAAAAAGATCGAAATATGGGCATGTATCTCCGCACTATTTGCTATCGCGATGAACCTCCTTATACCTGGATTACTCAGTCAGCCACATTTCGTCTCCTTGCTCATGTGCGCGGGCATGGCACGTGTTGCCTGGTGCTGGGAATTTTGACTCGACGGCAATGTGCTCGTGTAGATGGTGTGACGCCAAGCAAATGTGTCGCTTTTTGGTGTCGTGAATTTCGGTGTTTACGGTGACAGTGTTACGATTAATTCAACATCAACTTCAAGTCATGCGAAAATGGATACCTGCGATACTGTGACAGGAATTTCATCGTACGCAAAACTCTAGGGTGAGTGATCTTACGAACTGAAGAGACTCTACAGTGCGAGAAATGCAGGACTTTTTTTGGTGTTCACGAATACTTTTCTAAACTACCCTGCACCACATGGGCACTGCAACGTAGACAGAAGTGAAGATTTGGCCGCGGTGATGTGACAAAAATAATTTTTTCGCGAACTGAGAAAACCTACAAGGAGATAAAAGAGTGTACTTGGAAAAACGTTTTTTTTATCATTGCATTGTGTGCGACCATCTTCATTGTTTATTGAGAGTGCATTTCCATTTTTGCCACCGAACTTGCAGCTGTGTGCTTGAGTACTGAGTGTAATGAACGACTTCTGAGTGCTCTTTTTTTCTGTGGACTACCCAGCACCTGTAGGTATTTGTGTCTCAGCGGACGTTCGCGGGGAATGTGCCGCGTAGTGTGGCTGTCGAGCGAGTCACTTAAGCTTGAGCCAGAGTGTTGGAATGGGTGTGCTGTGTTTTTCGATCGGCGTATGTGAACAACTGTTTACTGGTGGTGAAGTAGCGTAGATAGTAGCCATTTATGTGATGAATGGAATGAATAAACCCCTTGATTTTGCTTTCCTTGAATGCCTGTGTGAGCCTTTTGTGAATGAAAACTGGCGAAGTGTTTGCAATCGCAACCTCGCCTCCCCCTATATCGCTGAAGTGTTCACGGAGCATATATTACAGAATGCACCTAAGTGCCACAGGACAAGTTCTAGAGATCTGCAAGGCTCTATGCCGGCATGGCAGCGTGCTAATAATTTCTCAGCGGCTGCTGCTGTCGCTGTGTTTCAAGTAGAGGTGATTCTCTTCTGGCTGCAGCTCATGCAAAATTATTGTATGGTCGGCTATTGAAAACCCTTCTTATGGTTGTCTTTAGCTATTTGGCCCAATTATCTTTAGACATTTCTATGGCTGTCTTTAGCCATTCCTATCGACATTCCTATGGGTGTCTTTAGATTCTTCTATAGCCATAGCGATATCGAAAAAAGAGCTAAAGACAGCCATAGAACCGGCTGTAGAAGAAGCTAAAGACACACATAGGAACTTCGATACGAATATCTAAAGACAACCACACAACCGGCTATAGAAGACGCTAAAGACACCCATAGGAATTTCGATACGAATAGCTTAAGACAACCATATAACCGGCTATAGAAGAACCTAAAGACACCCATAGGAATGTCGATAAGAATAGCTAAAGACAGCCGTAGAACCGGTTATAGAAGAAGCTAAAGACACCCATAGGAATGGCGATACGAATCGCTAAAGACAGCCATAGAAAAGTCTAAAGATTATTGGGCCAAATAGCTAAAGACGACCATAAAAAGGATTTTCTATAGCCGACCATACAATATTTTTGTATGGGAGGTGCCGCAGGACTAATGCTCTGAAGACATGGACACGTATTTTCCGTCCATTTTAACGTGAGGAAACTGCCTTTAAAAACCCCGTTTCACGCACTCAAAGATTTTCCGAAATTCTTACGACCTGCATCACTGCCTCGGATATCGCTAAAGCTATTGCCAAACAAAATCTATTGTAACGCTGTATAATGTTGTGCTCAAGGACACAAAAAAGTTACAGATAAAATACTTAAATGTATTCGAACGCTTTACAGCAAACAATCGGACGTAAAACACAGACGATCAAAGACGGTACTATTCCGTCTGGCTGGAAGCTAAGAAGCATATCTCTAACATTTAATGCTGGTAATTGGTCTGATCCTTCAAATTATCCACAATGCGTTTAACTTCTATTCTTCGTAAGTTCCTTGAGCACGTAATTTCTTTGAGCGTGGCAATCTATCTTGAAAGCGACTCCTTCTTTTTAAAAACGAACATGGCTTTCACTCAGGTTTTCCCTGGGAATCACTTGTCCAGTTTGCTACAGACATTCACTTAAACTTCGACTCTCCATTTCAAACCGACGACATCGCCCTATTTTCTTTGAAGGCGTTTGGTGGAGTTCTTTATTAGTGACTTCTGTTTCATTCCGCTTCAACTTTCATTCCTTAATCTCGAACCGCTCATACTGTTATGGCTACATTCCTTTCTGACAAATCGATCCCAATACACATTTATCAGAGGTCACCGTTCTTCGACTGCAAATGTCACGAAATTTTCCGACAAACAGAAGCTAACAATTTAGCTGTTTAACTTTGATTACTTAGGGAATTAAGTCAAGGTTTTTCCTGCAAGTTTTAATGAAGCCAAAACAAAACAATGCATCAAGAGGTAGAGTTGCCAGCGTTGAACTGCATTTTTGATTTTCAGTGCGTCCTTCTGACGAGCGTAGTTTTAAGCTAAGAGTTTAAGCCCGCTTATTTAAAGTAAGCGGTAACGCCAAGATAAGCAGCCATGCCACAATCACTCATGTGAACTCATGTTCGCTTGAGGTACTCGCACGAAAGAAGCGGCGCCCCTGTTTTCTCCTTAATTATGCTTCATTGTGAGGAAGGCGGTCTTGTATATAAATGCGTCTTGCAGTAAGTTTGGGCTGAAGGAAGGATGATGCAATTTCCGCTCCGAAGGACTGGAATCATTGCTAGAGAATAAATTAGCTTGTTTTATTTGTTTGTGATACCCAAGCCACTGAGGGAACTGATCCGCAAGCCTTCGAGAGATTGCGAAAAGGCGGACGCATTCTTGAGTCTGCCAAAACGCGACGCCCACCAAAATTAAAGCTTTGGAACCGCCAGGCGCACCTAAGCGGACTTTGTATTTACCTCGACTGCCGTGAACTACAGCTTCAAAAGGCGTTGGGCTATACTACCAGGAGATTTCTTCTCGGAAAAAAATAGGGCCATACTTTAATTAGCGAGCTTAGTTACCAGGTCTGCAGTTAATCCTTGGAGTCTCTGAATTTACGCCTTAAGTGCCAAGCGCTTTCACTTCTTGACCCTAGGGGCAGGAGCAAACTCTTTGCCTCGGGTGCTTTGTTTCACCGTTCGTTACAAGCTACTGACTGAACCCTCGGCTTTCTTGCTCTTTGTGGCTAATGAGGTTGGGATAAAGGCAGCAGGCCGTACAAATGGCTAACCTGATGCGCCAAAATCGGCTTATTATGCGGCACAGTTTGTAATTATACTATACATGTTGCTTATAATCCCTATTTCGAACCATTATCACAAACCTGTCCAAAAAGACCTTGGCCCAGTTTTCTCAAAACGCAAGTTTTAAATTGCGAAGAAGCCTTTCATATAATATACCACACTATTTACATTTCATGAAAAGAGAAAGGTTTTTCTTTTAACATCAGTAATTTAGTTTGTCGTGCAAGAGTTCTTCAAAAGGATGCACACGTTTTGTTGCTGGTCTCTGTCCGAAGCAGCTGATGCACCTGTGTATAAATGGGAATATCTAGAGCAGCCGTAAGTGCTCGGGCATAATAAATAACACAAAAAGCCGTGCAAGGAGGGGGACAACATAAATGCTTAGTTATGTATGCTGTAAGTGCTGCTGTTATAATCTTTGCCGTTATACGCAAGCACGATCAAGCGCTTTATTATAACATTTGCTTTTCAAGTCATCGAAAGGATGATATCTAAGAAAGACATTTTTGTATATTTTGTCGTGCAACTCTTTTAATCTTGCCATTCCCTACTACATCTTGTATAATTGGAATAGTACGTCCGAGTATTTCCTGTATAGTTTGATTACGGAGCTCGAGGTTCCGTTGTGTTGTTTGTCCGATAACCAGCTTGTGTTCGATTGCCTGTTTGTGTAGCGAATTTAACCCTCTGTTGGTACACGACTTTATCTGTTCTCTTTTTGCCCTTATGAGCTTTTGTTCATTGCTTATCAGGTTTTAGAAATCCAATACACGTAAATATTTAAACTTTATTTATTTTTTATTTATTTATTTTATTATTTTATTTATTTTTTTATTTATTTATTATTTATTTTATTTATTTATTTATTTATTTATTTATTTATTATTTATTACGTACTTTCGGGCCAAGAGGCACTAAAGAAAGGAGGGAGTACATACCAATGACAACCAACAGCCGTAGTACATAAGTGCGAGTACATAGTGGTACTACTCACTTTAACAGCTGCCGCGGTGGCTCAGTGGCTAAGGCGTTGTGCTGCTTAACACGAGGACGCGGGTGCGAATCCCGGCCGCGGCAGCCCCTTTTCTTATGGGGGCGAAAAGCAAAAAACGCCCCTGCGTACGAACTTTGAGCGCCTGTTAAAGATCCCCAGGTGGTCGAAATTAAACAAGAGCCCTACACTACGGCGCGCCTCATCGCCTGCGTTGCGTCGCCACGTTAAACTGTCATCAATCAATCAATCAAAATCAATCAATCAATCAATCAATCAATCAATCAATCAATCAATCAATCAATCAATCAATCAATCAATCAATCAATCAATCAATCAATCAATCAATCAATTTAACAAATTAAGATTTCTTTGACAGTCTTACATTTGGAGTGTTCTGAGCGGACAGCAGTGGAAGCGGAAAGGTGGTTTCAGTTCTTTGTATGAAAGAACCATTATGTTGGTTTGTCGGACAAGACGGAAAGCCAACTTTTTAACATGGTCTGGGAGGGATGAAACATATGCAGGCAGAAGCATTAGCTGTTAATTCACGTGAGTGATGTAGAAAAAAATTTTTTGGAAAAGGCAAAGACGATGGTATTTTGGGCGTACTAAACAAATTTGATATGCGTGTTTTAATTAGGCACTCGCGCGCCTTTTTTAGTTGTAGACTGCCCCCTGCATTCTGTTTCTTTACCTTTGAGTTCATAGCTATCTCTCGAGCTGTCACGACGACTCTTCGGCTACAAAATTCCCAAAACTGATTTTGAAATAAATAAATAAAGAAATAAAAATAAAGTAAAGCGCCCTCTGTTCAACAATGAAAACTACCGGTGCATGCGAGACCCTTTAAATTGCATCACGCAAGAGTCATACATTTCTGAGCTATAATAGTACGATGTCGTGATGTAATTTTCGCTATTCTAGTCTTATTGTAGTTTAAAATGCGGCTGCCAAGCTTGACTTTTCAGTTCCCCAAACATCCGGTGGTTGTTACGTCAAGCAGGCGCTTGTTTGTCGGTCCTGCCAGCGCCGATACGGTAATGTTGGTGCTTACTAAAGCAGACATACATGCTGTGCAAGTAGACTACTTCGTGTGCTGTAACACCTAAGTGGAACTTGGTAAATACATCTCACGGAAGAAAAGCAAATGAGGGCTTGATAAGCTGCCAAAAAAATGCAATGGTTTGTTCTTACCCCAGTCCAGAGCGCAAAACAGCAAATCAGGGTGACTGCCGACCGTATGGAGTTTGTACTCTATTTCTTTTGCGAATTACATTCAGTGGGGCAGATCCTTCGCATATACAGCAAAAATTCTTATTTTTTGTAAAAAATGTTTTGTATGATTAGTTAGACAGCGTTTGAGCAATTCAAAAGAACTACATATGTTTCTTTTAGAAAAATTACTACATAATTCTGCCGTCAACTTACAATATGAGGCATTTTTTGCGAATAAATGCCGTTGCGAATAAATAAATAAATGTACAGCAACTACACCGCTGGAGCAGCGCAGAAAAGTTTTTTATGAATGCTATTGAAAATCAATGACCTATTTCATTTACGGGGAGTCGGGCTGTTGTTAGGTTATTTATTAAAAAAACATGTGTTTATTTATACAAAATATGTGTTCACTTTATTGCGGTTCTTGAAGTATGCATAATAACCGTCTCCCATATGAAATGCGGGTGCGCCATAAAACGTCGTGATGCTGAAACCTTTAAAAAGTTCGATAGGCTACTCATTTCGCTATCTAAATAGAAAACGACCACCAAGACAAAAACAAGGCTTCTTTTCTTACTTTCCTTCTCCTACGACAACGTGAACGTGTGCTGTAGAGCCCCTTCATTCTGTTTTTTCTTCGATGAAAAATAGACGCACAAATTTCTGTGATGCCATTATTTTTTATTCTAGGCAAGTGGCGTAAGGCTAGCTCCTTTACTCTCAAGTTGCGGCTAAACTTTTTCTTATAATGATAACGGCTGTAAATTTTCCGACAACGCTGCCAGGCTTTCTCTTCCAGCTCGCCACATTTCCGCCACTTTGCAGTTCCTTGTTTTAACGCTTGGCTCGTAAAGAGCTATACGCAAAATATATTGAATTACTGATATAACTCTCACCAACGTATAATGTGTACCGATGTGCATGCTTGCCGATAAACAAACTCTAATAAAGAGGACCTTCACGTGAACGCCAGTCACAGCTGCGTGCTAAAACACAATGCGGGTGTGATTCAACAAACAGGAGTTCTCTCGTTTTGTTAAGTTTTAGCTTCTCTTTAAGACTTTTGTGTACAAAGGCCAACGTTCTTTTATACTGCAAATATTTCATGAGATTGTTAGGGGAAGGACAAAAAATCCGGAAAGAGCGGTAAGAGAAAATTTTCTCAGAAGTTTATCTCCAATGAGTTTACTGTGAGGCACTTTTCGAGGTGCTGCAATATTGCAATAATAATAAGTGTATGCCAACAAATGAGACCTAAAACCAATTAAGAATAATAACGTGAAAGCATTAGATAAATATGTTGATAAAACATCCGACGTCCATGGCGCACAAAATAACTTACGGATGACAAAGAATGGCCGACGTACGCAAAAAAGTAGGGCCGGCTTCTCTGGGGACGAAACGCTAGCCACAGAAGTCTGGGAATAACGACACTGTCCCTGGTGAAGCATCTATTGCGAGGTAACAAAGAGAAAAACCAGGCATATTTTGATCTGAGGGCGATTACGGTACCCCCAGGGCCACAACACGCCAACGGGTGCTGCTCAAAAGTGATGAACCTAAGAAATGGGCTGTAGTCTCGGACTTAGGGAAGAAAGGGACAATTAAGACAGTTATGAACCGGTTGCCGTTAAATTAATGGCGTATACGTAGCGCTAGGAAGGGTGATTCGCGAAGCTTCTGAGTCATAGTTATTGAAAAACGAAGAGAGCGTCGCAAAAAAAATTAACGATGATGATAATAAAATAACACTTGCACACCACTGAACTGGTGCCACCACAGGCCAGGGCATTCCTTGCATTAAATAAACGCGCTGCTTTGCATTGCAGCAGTCAATGCATTATTCGAGGCCGGAAAAGAAAAATGAGGATGGGTTGCAAATGAGGATGCATATAGGCCTCTGTGATGAACTGTTAGAAATACTCCGTCGTCTCTCTTAAGGGCTTTTTAGGTCTAATCCAGAACTCGAAGGTGAAGCCACATTCCGGAGTGTGCTTGGCGCGAAGTTCCCTGAGCCTCGGCAGTCCCACTCCCGGTGCAGATTCAGAGCAGAGATTTTCTGGTCACGCGCAGCTTTCCGCCCGACGCTTGTAAAAAGTTCAACAGGGCGGCGTATGCGACGATGAACTATGAATCGTCTCCGTCAACAGCAGCAGGTGTGAAACATGATGGTGTACAAACCAACGCTAGCGCTTTAGAATTCACTGCAGCCTAAGGCGTGCTTTGTGTCCGGGAACTTGTTTCCGGTACAGCTCAAGCCACGGCCACTGGATATCGTGGCTCAAGCTGTGGAAAGAATTACTTTCTGTCTTTTTTCTATTGTGCGGCATAAATTCGTACATGCATACATCTGACTGGTCGCAGAAGATACACCAAGGGTTTTCTTTCAATGATCCGAAGATTAGTATTCGCGAATAGTTTGCAGGCAACACGGAATAAATTCCCGAGCTTTAAAGAATGCTAAGCAAAAATAAAGCCCCGAAGGAATACTTCGAATTGAAAGCCTCACAGCGTATTAGGTGTTTTTTGTGGTCACCAGCCTCTCGGGGTGACGAAATTCAGGAATCACAATTGTGAGTTGTTCACCCGATATATCAATTATTCATAGCGAGGCAATAAAATGACGTTTTGCACTATTTTGCCGTAACATTTCACAGAATTAATATCAGTCTGCATGTCTGCAAGCCCGTCGTAGAATCGACAAGAAGGAGGTAGAGGGCGAGGGAGAAATGACGTTTTTTATTGGGCATCCAAGGTGTCAGCGCCGTTGGAGCCACGTCGCTAGATGTTTACCTGCCTTCTGTCAGCTGTACACTGTTTCCCAGCACCAGTAACAAGGCTATAATAATGGGTCTATTGCATATACGAAATTTTACCCTTGGCAGGCCACTACATTGTCGAGGGCCAAATTTTCGCAAGACACAATCTTTCAGTTGTAGGACGAGTGGAGGTCGCAAGGACGCGGCAGGGATTTCGGGAGGAGGGTTGGTAGAACACGACAGTGCGAGCAGCAGCAGAATCAGTAGAAAGCGTGCAACTGCGGTATAGGAAGCCGATAGGCCAAGCTCAAGATACGTTCTGGAGGAGCTGGCGTGTTGCGGTGGCGAAATTGAAGACGATGTGGGTAGGTTTTCTTGAAGAATGGGGGAGTAAGTATTGCTCCAGATTTGAACTTAAGGACTGAGAAAATTGGTGACGGGTGAGGGAAGCTTGAAAGTAGAACTGAAGTGCAATAAAATATATCGCATGGCCAAATAGCTGCACTACTGGGCCTATCATGTGGCAGGATTACCAGCTGCGCCGTAAAAGGAGCCTAGCTTGCGGGTACGAAATTGTAGCGCAACGCCAGTGGGTGCATCTATCTATTCCAGGTGTACCCCTCTTGGAGGGTACCCACCCATCTCGAAAAAACTCTTCAGCCATTCGTATTGAAGGTAGGACTGTAGCGAATTGCAGCAAGTCACAAATAATACTAAGAAGAACGGCGAAATACAGCCATTTTGAATCTCCGAATAAAACAGTCCAGCAGGTCTCGAGGCACTATATTGGCATCCCATTTCTTAGCTGTGATCGACAGACGAAAATATTTGGGTGCAGTATAAGCATTGAATATCGCCGTTCTAGAAGCACTACTGGGAATAAAGACTGGTTCACCTCTCCCAAAAAGTTACGCAAACGCTTGAGACGACACCCAGAAAAGGCAGGGACAGACATGATTGCTCCATCGAGAACCACAGAAGTCCATCCACACAAGCTGCCCGCACTTGCAAACGGACAGCGGTTGTGCGGCGGGTGGCAGTATGACAGCACAGTATGTAGTTCTCTTTTTTTTCTTCAATATTAGCGTTTTTTAAATGTAATTGTGGTTACCTGTTTAAACTAAAAATTGCCACTTTAGGTCCATCGATCGTCCTTATGTGCGCCTTTCTTTGTCCGTGTCCTGTTTTCTCTGGTACTTTGTACTGTTTTGTAAAGATATCGAGACGCGTCTGTTGTAGCGTCGCCCTCTACTATTGGGGACTTCGTAGCCATAGTGTGTCTTTGATCTCGCAACGTCTCCTTTTTAGTGTAATCTAGTAAAATAGAAAGGACGAGAACAGATGCATCACCTAGGGGTGCGATTGAGCTTTCGAACTAGAAAATACTGTGATGTAGATTTATCCTCGCCTATTGGGAAGGAGAAAAACAGCCAGCATAAAAAGTACAATAGGCGCATGATAAAGACTCGCGACTGGCACAACACTCAGCAGTTTACCTGCCGAGTAAGAAACGACGAGATATCGGATGACGCGAAGAAACATTCAAATAATCTGGGGGCGGAAATCAACCAAAACTAATAACTAGGGTATCAGTAAAACAAAAGCGTAGAACTGTATGTGGAAACCTTTCGTCCGGAAGTGGAAATCCGCTGCCTTATTGAGGTATTTCTCACGCTAGAGATGGGGAAGGGGTACTAATTTTTATGATTGCAAATTTCCTACAGCGATCTAACAAAAAATTACCATACCATCGTTTTAGCCCTATTAGTGACTTCCACAAAATCTTTAAAACACACGATAACAGGAAGCTGCAGAATTGAATGAGTAAGTTAGAATCCGGACAACAGCAAATATAACAATTTCGGCGTTTTAAAAGCGCTCGAAACTCAGACGAAGGCATGAAAGGCCACAAGTATATATCCTATGAAGGAATTCAGAAATATTAACTGTACCGTGGTTTGCACACAGTGTGCTCTTCGTGGCCATGTTGAATTTTTTGTTTGCTTGGCTCAAAAGTAGGTATTTTCATTGTGTTAAAAAACAAAACAAAAAATAAAAGTGAACTCTACTGAAGAAAATGTATAGCTGCATATAAATTCTACAAGACATACCTGACGCGATTTCATTAAAACATTTTTTTTGACGTGGCAAGAAGAGCGCCACCGTGAATTTCTCTACTACGAGATAAAGATAGTCATGTTACGTAAAGTGATGTACCATGCGTCAATTTAGCAGGAAGAGGCATAATGCTCTTTATTCTTCAATCTTGATTGACATATCGAAGCAGTTTCGGGAAAATTACTCGTTGTCCCAAAAATGTAGTGACGAATACCGCACAGATAACAGGCTAGCGGTGCCGCTAGCATTCGAAGACTGCAATTCCGTGCCCCCCACCCTCCGTGTTCCCCCCCTCCCCAAAAGAGAAATTACTGGTTCTAAGTACTGAGCTCTAACGCAAACATTGCGCCGCTTGTGTTAAATTATATTTAGTAGCCCAAATTTTCCGCTAAGGTAATGTTTCTCCCCTTCCACTCGTCGCCGCGTTCAGTGTTCGACCGGAAATTGAGTCCCCAATTCATCGGATTTTTTCACCCCACCATATCGTTTCAGCTGCTCATTTCCTGCGAATGTTACGCCGTGGCGCGCAGGAGTACCCGGCGCACTGAGTAACATTGTGCCTGTTCGGCACTGTTTATGTGTGTTTTCCACATTTGGTATTTCGTAAACGCCTAGGGCGAAAAACAAAGGAGCAGAAAATTGCATCGCGATTGAGGAATTTATCAGCCTGAGGCCAGAAGAAATTCCGTGTTCTAAATTCAGCCAGCACAACCAGTAAAGGTTACAATTATTTGCATCTGTAAAGTCAATTTGCTCCATTGTTTGTATGAGCTGAGTTTTTTTAACGTAACGCCGTAAAAAACAGTGTCTTTTGGATGATATCCCTTTATGTCGGCATGTTTTAGTGAGTGCCTTCGGTGCGTTTTTTTAATTGGGAATGGATGACTTGTATTGCTCGCTTCTTATCTTCGTTATTAGTTCGTGTAGTCGTCGTGTGCCTTATGTCAGCTTTGCAATTAGCTAAAAATCCCTAAAACGCTGTATAACAGCCTAAAACCACCATATCGTGAGCGTTTGAACCACGTCTTTCAATAAATAAAAAAGGGCCACTGGTCCGCACTCTGTTACTTCTTGCCTGTCATGAAATCGCAGCATAAATCTACGGAGCCACAACTCTGCCATGGTTGCCCGGGAGAACACCTCATAGACGGCTACTGCATTTCGAACACTTGTCGAAAGGACATCAATTTTAATTGGAACTAGGGGAGCAGAGCTTCGGATGTAGGGAGGGGTGCCAAGGGATTCAGACTCCAACCAAACGCTGTGTCAGAAACGAGCTGCACAGCTTCCGCGAAAGTGAATCTGGTTTCCAAAAACTAACCCAGGGCCATTACAGGCAGTTGAAAAAAACAAAACTGAAATACAGACCAAACACGATAGAGTGAGTATTTTTTGCAAACACTACCAGATGCGACGCTTCCTATGACATGCCCCTACATAAATGTGTGTTATTTTTGTAAAAAATGAGTTCTCAATGAAGGCACATTCTGGCGTAGTATTACAACCGCCTGCCAATGGTCACACGTAATAAGGAGATAAGCATTGAGGCAGTGGCTTAGCTACATTATTAGCTAATCGTCCTTGTCGTCATGTCGCCACAAAAGTTTCCAATGATGCAGAGAGATTAAAGCAGCATATAGGGTGTAACTGGAAAATCTTTTGGCCGACAAGGCACTGCGCCAAAGGCCGCGGGTAAACCCAACGCTACAGAACCTAGAATGCGCATGGAGTTGAAATTCCCTTTGACAAAGGCAAACGTGCGCGCCTTTTCTTAGTCTCTGTTGTGCTCGATTAGCAGAACAGAACAGAACTGGGGTTATTTTCACTTAACGGCACATTGAAGTGAGAAAAGGGGGCAAGAAAAAAGCTGCAAAAAGCGCCTTGGCAGATCCCCTGCGCCACCAGAAAGGGAACAGCTTTTGCGCTAGCACAGTCTACGTATAAAATACACTTAGCCTCACTGTAAAAAATTTCTGTAAATTTACAGAGTTTTCACATACAATGTCTGTTGCCGTACAGAAGTTTTCTGTGATGGTTAGTAAACAGAAACCTGTTAACAGAAAAAACACAAATTTTCTGTTATTTCCTCATCTTGACCAATAACAGGCGTGAAATCGTGAAAATATTGTACTATTAATTTGCATAAAATAGAATAAAATATGAATAATTTTTTTTTTAATGTTTAACAAGAATTTCCTTAACCGTCAAACAGCGCCCGGCCGACGTCATTTTGTTGCGCTCCTGCAATTTCGAAATGCGGCCCTTTGCAAATGGCCGCCCTGTAGGTACCAGCATAACTATGGTCCCTAGGGACCATAGCATAACGATACAGCGGCGGGCTTCTTCAATTTTTCATCTTCCCAGGGTGAGTACTAAATTTTAACTACGTCGTGTGGAGGCGGCCCCTAGTTCCTATTTATGCCTCTCTTTTTCGTGCCTGCACTGTTTTTTGTTGGCTTGTTGGATGGAAATAGATTGTTATGAAGTGCTCACCCCGTACCGTAAAGATAAGTCGCCTCGTGGGACAAGAGCGTTGTGCCGTGCCTATGTAGTGACGCTCGCCTTAATGTGAGTTTTTGTTCTTTCTTTTGTTTTTATGAACGCTGTACGCAGACGCGACCGCCGTACTCTCCTTTTCCTCTCTATTTACCCGCTGATGACCGCGAATCAACACCACCTCGCGCGTTGTCTGTGGTTATACATAGACATTGTCTAGCGTGGGTTGCTAAAAGTTCTGTACAAACGAAATGAAATTCGGCGGATCAGATGCCATTTTCCGTCGTGGAGTTTAGTGTGAAGGTTACGTCTCTGCTTACGGATGTTATAATTACGGGTTCGAGTCCCCCCCAAGCTTTCCTCTTTCTTTTTTTCTTTATGTGGCCGTGGCTTACAGCTGTACATATATTTCACGCCCCGTATGATCAGAATGCTACTGGAAAAAGTTCCATTGGACCTTTTTCCAGCGGCAATCTGCACATGCGCGGGCTGCTGGTCCACCATTCTTGGCAGTTGCCTCGAGTGAAATAAACAAAAGGGCGCCCCCTGCCAGCTTGCTGCTTGGAGAGGGCTATGCTTCTTAGGGCTGCACGTTTTTATTTTTTCTCTTTCCGGGATAGTTCGCACTGAGTTCGTACATGCACACAAAAAAGGCTTTCAAAGAAAGGGCCAAAAATGTTTGACGCTGCGCTCTGTGAGCACTTTGCTACCTGTGAGGGAGCAAGGAAAATGAAAAAAATTGAAGGAAAGGGGGTGTTTCGGCCACTGCAGATTAGTCACGCGCGCATGCGCCTGCTACCGTTGCATTAATGGTGAGAGGCACGGGTGGAAGCAGCTGGGTGCGGGGGAGGGAGTGAGACCAGGATATTTCGCACAGGGGTTCCCGAAATCCAAACATTTTTGGGGGACGTGCCTTACAGCCAGTTTGATTTGCCGTGGCGGCCGCCTGGAGGGCCGGTACTGGACAAAGGTCCATTCACTCCGTGAGGGTGGTCGGTCTTAATTTTTATTCAGCCGGCCAAACCTCTGCCGCATAGGCTGAAGCCAAGGCTGATGTAGCCATGGATTTGATAGAGCTACGTAGGATAATCTGCAAATATTAATAGTGATTAATAATTAACACTAACTGGCTACTCAGTAAGCGGGAGCAGTTTGGCCGTTTGAAAAAAAAATCTAGGTTGACTGCTCCAGCTGTGTACAGTGAAGCGGGTAGTGAAGAAATACAGCGAACTGCCTTTATTCACCCCCTTGCAATGTTGGTAGTCTGCTATATATATTTCTTGCCTTTGCTCAGGTGGTACGTTTGGATCGCCTCAGTAGCACAAGAAAACGGAATGCAGTTATCGAACACCTGAGTCTAGCTTAACACTTGATTTCAAAAAAACTGGCAGCTATTATTACAGCATTATACCATACATAAAACCCTGCAAACGATGTTGTTTTGTTGGTGCACATGTATTTTATATGCGGAACGTATGCAATTCTTGTGCAGGGTTATTGCAGCCATCAACCCTGACATGGGAGCAAAGAAGGAGAAGTCAAAGCAAAAGCAGCATTTCCTGTTTCCAGATGTCGCATCCCTGATCACTGTGGTGGAAGACCACGAAATCTACTAGCTCTCCAATTTCACTGGGCAGCAATGAAAATGTCTCTGATGGAAGCGCCTTGCACCAAACGTGCCGCATCCTTGGTTACTTTGCTATTGAATGAATTGACATTTATATGTTCTCTGCTTTTTTGTGATTTCATTAATGTGGAAAAGATGTTATGTTCCTAGTCTCACAACACTTCCTCCCTCATTTTTCATTACCGTGGTATTTGCGTTATGTTGCATCTTTCTGCTTCCAGAAAGCGACAAAAATGTCGGATTTTATTTTATTTATGTTTTTTTTTGGAAGTAGGAGAAAATGTGTTCCTAGTCCTATCGGAGCTCTCACCGTAGTAGTATTGTACTGTAGTAATACGAGATGTGAACATTTTGTAGCTTAATGTCACTAGAAAAAGTGTTGTCAGTTTAACGTCACTAATTAAGTTCTGTAAATAGTTCGTTTTGCCTCAGTGGCGTGTTTGTGGGCATTTCTGAAAGTTGAAGAAAAGGTGATCTTCCTAGTCTAACAACACCTCTGTCACGGAAAGTCTCCTTTTGTTCACTGTGCCACAATATCATGAATTGTGATTTTGTTTTCATACTCATAGATCCTTATATTTGAAATTGTTGATACGTTGTTCGTAACTGAGTTAATTGTTGGTAGCAACAGCCTTAAGTTTGGCAGAAAAATAAATAATGTCAATGATACTTTCACCCTGCTTTCTTGTGTGCCTGAGTGGTCGCTTTATGCTGTGTACTGTACACCAGTAATTGTGTTGGCAGTTTCAAACAATATGATACAGGGTGATATTTTATTTTCAAGGTATGATTATTCTCACCCATGAAGCATAAAGCCGCGAAATCAACTGCAGTACTTCCAAGATGTGAAAAAGAAACAGGAAATGTATTTTATGAAGGACCATAACCGAAATTGTGTCAAGGTGCTGAATACTTTCGCTTTGACTTATTTTACCAGAGATCGATGTCAAAATAAGTCAGAGCAAAACAATTTAACCTTACTTGTTAAATGAGCAAAACAATTTAACCAGAAACGTGAAATAGTACATTATTATAATTTTCGTAAGAAAAAACGATGTATGCGCAACACAGTCTATAAAAAAGGTGCCAGTGAAAAACAGAAGCTTCACAGATTTTATGTGGAGGAAAACACAACCTTAAAAAAACAGAAAAAGTTTATAAAAAGCAGAAAGGAAAAACGGAAAAGAGGGACTTGACATAAATTTTCTGTAGTGAGAAACAGAAAATGCTTGTAAAATAACAGAAATATGAAAAACCGAAAACAGGGAATTGACATAAATTCTCTGTAGTCAGAAACAGAAAATGCTTGTAAAATAACAGAAACATTAAAAACAGAAAACATAACTTTACAGAAAATTTCTGGCAGGACAGCTGCCAGAAAATTTCTGTTTTTCCGAGCAAAAAATTTTTACAGTGCTTGAATTTGTTCGAATTTAGAGCAGCAGAAAATATTGAAATGAAAGGGCAATAATATCAGGTTGGTAACACGACAGGAGTAAATAGCACCCACAGCACAAAATATTAAAGCCGTTCCATTCAATGTGAAAGCTTGGGGAAGTGCAGAGCAGTGATTCGCTATAATTGGCTGTGGCGCCGTTATCCGCTAATTTTACGACCCATCACGCCCTTCGCCGACCTGTCTCATTGCTCTCTTGACGATTTCAACGGAAGGTTGTCCAATGCATTTCAAACTTCCCGCCCTCACACTGCTCGCGCGCCCGCTGCCTGAAACTACGCCAGCGGGAGTTCTGTTCTTTTTGTGCTTTTTTACCTCCCGCAAGTGCTGGCGTTGAACTGCCACTTTTTTTCGCTTACTGTCGTAAAAAACAACCAAACGAGCCTATTAACTAAATGAACGCGGGTTTGCAGGCGGTTAATTACGTATGTTTTGCCTCAATTGTACATGCAGTTTATTTTGGCGCTAAACAACGGGGAGATGTATGACAAGCGCCAGCGGTGCGCGAGTTTCGAATGCTTATGACTAAATAAACTGCTTGGCTTTTCAAGCCTGTGTGGGACGCCGCGACGGCAGAACGCCGTGTGGGTCGACTTCGGTCCAGCGAGGGAGCTACGACAACAAGGCGAGCCCCTAAAGTACTCTGCACCTAATATGTACATATACACGACCTAAGGCAGACAACACTGTTACAAGAACAGGGATTCGTTCACGTACGTTGAAGATCGATTGAAGATTGGTTTGGCTTACTTAGAGCGTTGAGGCATACATGAGCAATAATGCCGGGCATCCCAGTCCATATCCCGCAGGCTTTGTTGGGATTCAGTCACTTTTACATTTACTAGGATTCACATTTACCAGCTTGATCACGTGAGAGAAAAAGGGACTTTGTGATCTCAGAAGTGAGAACACATTTTATCATGTAGAAAAATGTATTTCAAGTGCTTTTATCATTCGCAAAAAAAAATATTTGTTTCAAGTCAAACTTGTGAGTTTAATAGCAAGCTTCTCTCAATTATGTGTAGCCCGTAGTCAGCACGTGAAAATGGGACTTTGCACGGGTACTGGTATCGGAAGGAATAAAGGCTATTGTTCATTATCAGCAAAGCTTCATTTAAAAACAAAATTAGTTTTCCTTGCTTCTTGTAACTGCGCGGTAGCTTACATTTGTATTTGTCGCAGGCACAGAGCAATTTATGTTTTTAAAAGTGGTTCCGTGTGCAGTAGGTGCGGGAATTATTATAGCCGAAACGGCCTTTTTAAATGCGAATGCATTTCTTAGTCGAGCCATGTCAGGCGCCGTGCGGCGTCCACGCGCCCGCAGGTGTTATCTCTCCGCTCTCACCCCCTCTCCCATAGTAACAGCTGCGAGCGCGCGCGCTCCTCCTCTCCCCTAGCAACCGGAGCAGGTGGTGCGGGTGGATCAGCGGCGAGTGAGTGGATAGGAGGAGCGCGCTCGGGCGTGTGAGGGCGCTCGCATCGCGGGAGCTCGCCGGAGCTCCCGCGTGTGTGGGAGAGTGTAGGCGAGGGTAGGCGCGGTGCTTCGGTGCTTCTCCTCTCGACGCTCGCCCCACTCTCCCGTTCGCTCGGTCGATCCTCAGGTGAAGAGGCGCGAGGCCGAGACCAAGCGGCAGCGGCGCCGGGCCGATCCCGGTGCATTCGCATTTCCTCACGATTCCCTTCGGGGAGGTGGGGTGAATTTTTTTGTTTTAGGAACAATTTGTGTAGGTTGGCGGAGTGCTTTTTATCCATATTAACATGCAGTAATTGAGGTGGAACTTTCGGATGGAGCGCAGAAAAGTTTTTTTGCGTTGCTTGGGAGATAATGGCGGCGTCGACTAATGACACCTACAATTGCTTGTGCCTTCAAGCCGATAGAATTAACGTGGCCACTACAAGTCACGCTTTCAGGCAATGTAACCTAAAGTGTCTATAGATTGTTCAGTATGTATTGTATAGGGTCCCAATATAACGCTTTCCGGTACCACAAGAACGAAGAAGCATGCTCTTAGCTTTTGAATCGTTCAATGACAGGCCGTTTACTTCAGACCAGTTTTGAAGCTGGCAATTGCGGCTTTTATTGGGCAAAATTTCCGGTATATTCTCGTTACAGACAAGTAAAGTGCAATCATCAGCGCGGATAAAGAACCTATAATTCATAATGATAATATATACCAGGAATAACTATCATTTATTTATAAAAAAAGCATTGGTCCAAGAACGCTGCCTTGCGGCACCCCAGCATATACAGGGCTCGTGCGAGATTCATATTCCTTATTTCTACAAACTGATTTGGTGAGCTTAAGTACGACCTTAGAAGTTCTATACGGCCATCCGAATACCATACCTTTGTAATTTCGCTAGTATCAGTTTGTGCTTTACGCTGTATAATGATTTGCTAAAATCTATGTAGATGCCCAACGTCACGAGCTCATGTTCTATATTTTACACGTTTCCATGTTTGTTTTGTATATTTGCCACGAACCTCCAGCGGTGTAACACGACGTCCTTCTGTTGGTACTTTGGAGCCAGAAGCGGCTACAGTAAAAAAAATAACACGACTAGAGATGCAGACCACGAACTCTACAGATGGGACAAATGTTTAATGACACATTCATAGACTACCAGGGTGTTTCTGTCCTGTCACTGAGTCGCTGCATTTCCAGTAGACTTGTAGTTTTAGTGGTACTTTGTTCATTTCGTAACTACAGTGAAGCGTTTTCTTATTTCGAAAGGCATCGATGAACAACAAGCGAAAATGTTTTCAAGCAATGGTCGCACAAACGCGCCGATGTAGTGTGAATATTCCCTCTTTAAATCTTTCCCTTCTCTCGTCCTTATGTGGTGCTTTATAATAATAAACCTTAGTCTGCACAGCGTGGGAACAGGCATTTTACAGTGTTCGGTACTTATGCAATGTCCTGCAGCTTAGCTTGAGAAGGTTTTGGAGCGGAAACGGACGGACACAGAAGCCTCCCCACAAATGGTTTTCATATAGTGAAGTTATCGCTGTCAAACAATTACTCCTTCATTCAGAGGCTTGCCTCGGATCATTGTCTTCCCTCTGGAAGAAGTGTCAGGCTCTGAAAAGTTTTGTGCCCCTATTTAGAAGACATCGGGTTATATCAAAATTATGAATTCCGTGACGAAAATTACTACAACCAACTACGCCTCCGTCGAGGCGAAAACAATGAGAGAACGCGAAATTTTCAAAAATCAAGTCCGACACCCCACAAACGAATCCAGAAGCAAGTTGTATAATTGTGTAATATTTTTGTGTGTTGTGTGAGGTATGAGGTAGGCGTTTGCGCTCTTTATGCTAACACCTGTTATTATTTTGGATGGTTTACTGCACTGCGATTGTGCTGGCAAGTGCAATACTGATACGGGCATGCCCTGGCATTCCTTAGCTTTCAGTCACCGTCGTCGTTAGACGGAGGGGCTCCCTAATTTTGCACGTCAATTTACCTCTCTCCAAATTCAAATTGCTGCGGCTTCTATACGATGGCTCAATCCGATAGACGCCGTCTTCATAAAGCGAGAAAGCCAGGTTCGAGTCCGACCACGAGAAAGGTTTAATTTTTCTTCACTTGACCCCCGAGCGTCATCATTGGCTTTCACGTAGTGCGTTTTGTGTGGAACACAGACGACATCACTGAGTGCCTGAAAGCTTCGCTTACAAAGACATTGCACTGTCGTACGCCAAGCCCACTCCAGTTGTTTTTTTCTTTCTTGCGCAGATCCCCATTAAGCCCTTTTTCCTACGTCCCCAACTGCCAGCGGAAACCCCTGTAACAATTGTAATCGCCGGCAAAATTCTCTGCTTTTTGGGACGAAGCCCTTCAGGAGCTCGGGCTGTGGGCATCTTTCTTCGTCGTCGTTTCATGTAGTCACAGCGCTAAAACACCGGGACACACGTCTTCCAACGCCTCGCGCTAGAGAACGCAACACACACCAAATCAACACGCCCAGACACTCGTTTTCCAAAGGTTGGCGCTTGAGAGCTTCGTGCCTCAAAGACACGAGACTAACAGCAAAGCTTTGTACCTCTACTAACAAACGGCTTCCTCTACGTGGTCAAAAACACCATGCCGCCTATAAAATACACTGATATAGCGCATGCTTCGCTCTCCCGAGGTCTCACTTAGTGGAGATGGCACTCAATTTTTTTAACCTCTCTCTCTCTCTCTCTCTCTCTCTCTCTCTCTCTCTCTCTCTCTCTCTCTCTCTCTCTCTCTCTCTCTCCTCTCTCTCTCTCTCTCTTTCATTGCGTGAAAACTGCGGAAGATGATGAGTAAAATCTAGTATTCCGAAATAAAAGCTTCTAAAATGTCCGTGCTACATACATACCGACAGCTTTATTTGTTTAATGCAGAAACGAAATTAAACTGCTACATACAAATTTGACTGTTCGGCGCACGCAACCGCTATGCGAAAAAAATCTGAAGAAATTCAGACAATTGTCCAATAATGCATAGTACTGCCGCTTGTATACAGTGCCAGCTTTTTACACCCAAAAATGGCTCGGAGTCGCGAAATACATTCTTTTTAGGCTTTCTTTTGACTCTTTCCGCAAATAATGTAAATATAGCGATGAAGCGCCTTTACTTTGCTACTTGTACTTTTTTTTTTCCGAAGATGCAATGCGCACTGCAGAGTTGGTCCGTATCAGCTTTTTTTTATTCGTATTACTTACGTCCTTTTGCAGACATTCTTCCTTTATTTTTCGGTTTTTTGACAAAATGTACAAGATGCATATTTCTCATTTTCTCAGATCATTTTTATTAAAATTTTCGTTGCTCTATTTGTTTTGTTTTCCAGAATTCTGTCGCGCCAAATATCTTGTTTCAAGCTATTAGACTGAATAAAGGTCGAACTACCGCGAACTCTGCATTTTTGTGGAAACGCAGGGCGTTGCACGGTCCCAGCTGGGGTGGTACTCGGTAACAATCCTATGCATTAGAAATTCTATACCAAACCCCCATGCCTGGCCGCGGGAAGTGTCTGTAATTGAGCTTTAGGTTGCAAATTAACGCTATCCAAAGTCTTTGAATTCTGACATTTCCATATCACGAACATAGCGTTCTGTTCCCGCCGACACAACTACCGGACGGTCTCTTTTCGGGAATGCGACACCGGGGTTGCCAGCTAATTTGCTCGCGCTAATGTGTGATCCTTCTCGTTTGGAGGCATGAGTTCAATTACCGAGAAGGCGATCAGCCTAACGACACCTACCTCGTATTTCGACGCCACGCCCTGATTCTACGCAGAGGATCCTCTTCATTATTGGCTTCTTCCTCCCGTCTCCCGCTATTTGGCCGGTGAAATTACACGGCTACTTTTTTTACCAACAGTGGCCCTGCGAGCAGCTTGCTGTAGATTGCCGGCTGCTATTTAGCCGAGACGTTTTAGGGCGTTCGCCTCAACTTTAAAATATGTCTCCTAACGCAGCCAAACACCCATTCTACTGCCCAGTCATTTATATTTTTCTTTTTAGTAAACGCTTAAACCGTCGTCCCGTAAAGACGCATTTCGCCAACAGTTCCGCTTAACTCGAACCAAGGGAGATAGGAGACTTTGCTTGTTAGCATTTTTCCCAGCGCTACATATCTTGGTTCCTCAAAAACGATTGCAATTTCAACACAGGCATACTGAACATGTACCACACGGGTGAATATAAATACCGGTAATTGAGGTGAACATGCTTTTACGGTAGCCACATCAGTAATAATGAAGTTGGTTATGCGAAAAGCAGAAGTAGCTTTGCGTCATGGTTTACCGAGAACGTATTGGCGCTTTTCGCATCAAAGTCACGATGTCCCACGTGACAAATGTATGGTACTGTTGTTTGTCGTAGGTCAAAATTTTTCTCGCACATAATTTTCACTGCACTAGAAATAGCGTTAGTGGCCTGACCTATTCTGTTTAAACTAACCAGTATAGTTTAGATTGGGCAATGAGAAATTTTAACCAGACCTCTAACTTGGCTTACATGTAAACCGAGTGCTGTGGCAAAAAAATGGCGGCAGGTTTGGCTGCGCCAACCACATATTGTCGTGCCGAAGCAGCATACCTTCCCAGTGTAAAATTTTGTCTGATACCCCAACGCGATAATGTACTCCTGTATGTGGTATATGTAATGTATATCATTATTATCCTGTACACTACATCGCAGTCTTCTCTGTAAGCAAAATGTGTTCAGAGTACGTCCAGATATTTCATGGGGCTTGATATGTTTTAAACCAATCTTTTAATTAGATAAATGTTTTAGGAATACGGCTGGATGCAGAAAAGTTTAATATGCATACAGTTTTGAGCGGGATACAGACATTTTGGGTAGTTATTAAGTAGAAGACGCCAACCATTGTTATAAACCGGAACTACTATGAATAGGAGGCAGTCGCGGGGAAGAATGCAGAATGGCCAATTATAATGATTCTCGAACAGTTTGTGAACATTCCCCGAAAGATACGGCATAGCAATGCAGAGACTATTTGCGTTTGCATTTCGAGGCCAACTACAGCAGCATTGCGAACGTTCTTTAGCAAGGCAAGTTCAATTGTCAATGCAGCATTTTGTACTACTTGGTTTGTTGCGCTGCGAAACGTAAACCCAAACGCACAGGGCACAGAGGCTGAGCGCCGGTCCTGTGAGTTCAATGTTTTTAGTCCCGTCTCCTTACGGCGTTGTTTTAAAGACGGTAGTCTTTCTTAGGCTACTTGAATGCAAAATTTTGCTCTGTTGGTCTGTCTGTCTGTCTGTCTGTCCTGTCTGTCTGTCTGTCTGGTCTGTCCTGTCTGTCTGTGTCTGTCTGTCTGTCTGTCTGTCTGTCTGTCCTGTCTGTCCCTCGATTCAGCCGCCCGGCCAAAGATGCAATAGTGGTTGAACGAAACGTTTATATGTGCGCAACCACTCATAAGGATCTAGATCTGGTGGCAGTGCTCATACATGTCAATATTGTTGCACAAAAACAAAACATTACGCAGACTCGAGGCACAAAATCAGTACGTGAGTGATATTTGCAGTGCTCAAATATTAATATTTGCACGCATGGTTGATTTGTACGATAGAAATGAAATACGCAGTTGCCCACTGTGGCCGCCTTCGCCAGCGACACCAGCCCTCCTGGAGGATGAAACAATACGGCGTCTCCCATTATTGCCCGCTACACTCTCCCTCTCCATGACATTCCAAGAAGGTCAACAGTAACGAAAGATTCCAGTAGATGGTGCGTGAAACGCGCGTGCTGACATTACATGCCAAAACGTCGTTACAGAGGGGATACCATTACCAATTAGTCAAACTATCAATCAAGATAAGGGCCTGAGCTTGGAGCAAGGGAACGTGGTAAAATTGAATGTATTTATGTTGAAGACGCACTATCGTACTGAAACGCATTTCGCAAGAAGTGAGCAGATGCGGGGCCAATTTTTAAAGCAATGCTTTTTCCCCCCTCTCCCTCTCCAAGGGTTCTGTCGTGACATTTGGTGTCAACAAAAAACTCCCGCGAACAAATTAAAGAAGTTACTCGCACCGCCAGGAAGCGAACCTAGAAGAATAGAGCAACGGAGCAAGAGCCTGTTTTATTACCGATTGAACTACGAGACCACGCGGAGACGGGAGCGACAGACGGTGCACTCACGCAGCACAACTGCGGGTTAACGCCGTGCATTCTCGCTGAATGCCACGTGATATCTTCACACAAGCTTTGGCGCCGCTGTGCGCTCCGCCCACGGCACGTGCATCGGCGGTGTGGGCGCCTTTGACATGCGCTAGGAGTTATTAAAATTCAAGGAAGCTCACACCAACACATGGCATCGCACTTGGCATTGCACCAACGCATAGCATTTGTCGCCTCCGTCGGCGGCGGCAGAGATGGAGGAGACCTGAGACCGCCTAGCACCAGCTTTTAGCTTCCTAACACGAAAGTGTTTATGCTGTGGTACAGAAACCTCACCGACGTCATATCCGTCATGCAATGACATAACCACAAAGAGTTCCATTGGTGTGTCCGCGCTAGCTTTGGAGCCCACGATCGCTTTGGCCGCAACAGAAGGTGTGAAACGCTCTACCGACTGAGCCAAAAAGTCATGCCCGGGTAGCTGTACGAAAGCGCCTTATGTCCTTTCCTCTCAACACCTCCATTCAGATTTTGCTGTCGTCTATGAGAAATGAAGCGAAATGGTGCGTCATGACGCTAATGAGTGCCGATAGTTGGCACCAAGATAGGGCAGCCGTGCAGGCAGCAGAACCTCCTGTGTTTACCTACCGGCCGCCTATGTGGAACGTCAGTCAGGTTGTGGAACGTCGGTCAGCTTGCGGAACGCCTCCGCAGCATTCCAAAAGCTGAACTCGTCGCAATGCAAGCGTCTGCCGTTCAGGCCACGGAGCAGGAAAAATGTTGCCATTCCTTTGCCTAAGTGACCCGCCAGCAGGACGTCACTCGCCAAGCACACCCACAAGGCTGCTCCCGACTCGCAAATCATGATCCTTTCGCTCTAGCGTACTGTGACTTGACCAAACGATTCGTTGACAACCCGGTCGGTTTCGTTCGCACGGTTTGCGAGCGCCTGGGGTTTGAATCGAATTTACGCAATGCTCCTGCGCATGTGATCCAGAGTATATAGTTTATGCGTCTAACGGTGCCATACCGACGAAATATACATAGCCAAGTTCAAGTTCAAATGGATACACAATAAACATCCAATACTCCCGTGAAGGACAATTTGACTTTCGTGTTTTACGATTCTTATGAAAGAAGGATCAACCAAAGTTTTATAAAAAAGTTTCTACTCACGTGCTTCACCAATAACAACTCAACCAACCACCATTCATCAATAAAAGCATTTATTTAACATTCACAAAGAATATCCCTTCGAAGTAATAAAGGCTCTGGTTAAGCGCATTTCACTTATCTCTTGTTTCACTCTTTGTAGAGCCACGTGTATGAATTCTAATTACGTCGTATGGGTAGTCGTTGTGGGTATCGTGTACAGCTTCGCTTTGCAACCACCATTACAGGGTGGATTGGCGCGAATGTTTTGTTCCAAAGTTCCAGCTCAGTTCGTTCAGACCGAGCTCGAACGCACAAATTCAAAGTATGAAATAAAAAGTAGCAATGCGATCACGGCATGACGCCATGCAGGGGGGATACAAGTATTTTTCATAGGTTGACGCACTTTTAGGTGAGATAAAAAAGTTTTTTGAAATATTTTACTCAAATTGCAGCAGCTTATACGTGCTGTACAAATTGTGTGATATCACCGCCCAATGTTCATGAACTATTATGCGAATGTATCAAGAGAGTATTGCAATGTCATCAAAATCTGCATAAAAGTTTCTTCTCAAAGTCTATGCGTGATTTAAGCAAGTCGCATAAGCTTTGGCTACGCTTCGGCAGCCAGAAACGCACCAACAGCGTACTGAATTACAAAAGTGCCCCCTCGCAGCGGAAGCGTTACACTGTAGCTCATTTTTCGCAAACAGGCTTTATGCGACAAAGCAGAGGGCCATCAAGAAAGAAACACGCTATCCGCGTAAGCATTTGCTTATTTGACCGAAACGCATTTAGAAAGGAACGCTTCCCCTGCTGTGTATTAAACAAGAAGTGGTAACGAAACGCCTGCTCTAATGTACTAAGCCTGACGTCAAACGCTAGCTGTCCGCCGCTGCTCGCCAGAAACCCGAACACCGGGCATGAATAGGAAACAGACTGGCAATGTCTACTTACCTAAAGTTTGGTTTGGCAGAAGGAGACCACACGGGACGAGATTAAAAGGCTTTTTTTCCCAACCGATTACGCAAATGCCATCATTAGGGGCCCACGTATCGGGCAACCAAGCCTCGCTGACTTCCGCATTTCTAGTTCTGCTGCACTTCACTTGAATTGCTTGCATTCTGTTTCACAGTCAAAGTTGGGCTGCGGGTAGCCTCCAGCGAACACGGCCTAGTAATGATGTAAACTTTGTGCGTCCGCTGTCAATTGGTCTTTCCGGAAGCGAATCTCCGAACCCTGTTTGCTACTACATTGGATGCTTGTGAATGCCGGCTGAGGAAATGTTTGTCGGAGAATAAGAACAAAGGGGTTCTTGTTCTTTCCGAAACTTTGTTTCTGCAAAAGCTGTTGCTTTCCGAAGCTACTGACGTATTCAGTTCTATCAGGTGAAACCAAATGATTGGGCGAGCTAATTTTAAGTGTCTAAACCGTTTACCCGTTGCAATGGTTAACCACTGGAAACCAAGTTGATAACGAGATAAGTGCTTAACTGTGTACTTTTAAATTAGAAGGCCCTGTCGGGGACAGCAGACAGTGCGCAACGTCAAGTATGCAGTGTCTTTAGTTATTTTAACTTGTGCATTTAGGGGTGCACTGTCACCTTACGCAACAGCCAGCATTTATTTGCGAAATGAGGTGTACCTACTCATACTTTATTTTGACACCATGATTGGGAAGTAGTCGATTTGGCACAAAGAATAGTATAAAAACCTATTCAATTTCCGGTACATTCTGGAAAAAAAATTAAATTCAGGTGGCTTTATTGCACGCAAGATTTCAAATTCTGGTAAAAGTAGAAGCTTAGCTGCAATTTCCTGACTCAATTTTATATTACAAAATATTTTCTCTTCAGCAGGACATGTTTGGAGATACCTAGGTGAGTTTGTGCGCACGACCTATTTCCCTCTGGTCACTTCATCGTAACGTGTCAAGCGTTTGTTAATACGATCTTTATGGTAAAAACTGACAGCGCTGTATAAAGGTACTTAGTACACCTGGTTTTTATGTCTTATTTTCCACACATGGCAATATGGGAACGGTAAAGCACAACTCGTGTTGACGATGAAAATAATTGTACAAAAGTTGCCACGCCAAAAAGCACAATAGAGCAACTGCTGGCGGGCATGAGTTTGGGTATTTGAAATTAACCAATCAGGTGTTCCGAACAAGCTTGACGCGTCCTAGCCAAATCTTCCACAAACTGTTTTGGGTGACCAGCGTTCGTCCGACAAGAATACGTGCTCCTCTTGAGTGTTCAGAACGAGAAGCGCTCGTCTACGGCTGACATTCCGCGTCGGCTACCAAATGGAAGTACGATTTCGTTTTCTTGTGCAGAAGGAGCACGATTTTGGAGAGGTAACATAGTGTCAGATGGAGGCGATATTTGCATAGCTGGCCCCTCGAAGTCGGAAAAAGGAGTGTTTCATCTCTGTCATGTTTTTCCAGTGGAGAATATTTATAACCCGATGTTTATCTTGTGTCTGCAATACTGCAATGACGCTGAATTCCATAATTCTTTGATGTTGAATGCATCAGTGAAGCGAATATTACGAGTGCTCGTTAGCAGATTTGTGTCATTTCGTCTTTTGAAATTTTCAACACCGACCCGATAGTTTCCGAGCGTAATAGGCAAACGCTGATTTCCTCACAAAGAGAAAAATAATAAACAATAGCGAGTGTTTTTTTTATTGCGTTCGTATTTTATTAGCAACGACCGTATGGTTCTGGCACAAGAACAATTAATGTCAAAGAAACAGGTATTTCTAGTACCAAATAGTTCAAAAAAAATTCTTAGACAGTTAAAAGAGCTCATTGTTTTTGTTTTTCAGAAAAATACCAGTATGTCCAAACAGAAGAACCACCACACACAATTATTGACCTTAAAGGAGCGTGGTGAAACAAAGCACTGACTGTGATTGCGCGGAAGTTCAGGAGTCTTTCGTAAGGCAGAAGTAAAAGCTTCGGACCTAAATTACTCCGTAGATAGTATAACAATTCCGGGACACTTTATATTTTGTAATTTCATTAAGGCCAACCGTACTACTACTACTTTCTTTGAGAGGTTTAGGGAGGTGTAATATTTGCATGGTTCTACAGAGAATCACAGCGGCTGCATTTATGTCCGAAGCATAAATAGCAACAGAAGAGAAGTTTTTGCCAAATTATTGATCATATTGTAAATATAAACATAGCTTGACCACAGATAGTCGCCTCATATAAGAAGTCCGCCTTTCTTTTAACCGTCATATCTGAGTGACTGGGCGCCATGCGTACGTTGCGGACGCTTGGAGACAATATTCTGAAGAACACTCTGATGCTTTGGGCAATAATCATGCAAGAAGTTTAAAAAAATTCTGGAAAGACAGAACATTATGGCTCAATGTTTCATCATCGCAGCCTTTCAAAGGATCTTGTGGCAGTAACGTAACTCTCCGTAAACATGCCACCCGCTACTAAAGTACTAACCGCATGGAAGTTGAACAGCTGCGGTACGGGTTTAAACGATCGGTCCTAAGACTCGATATCACTCAGCAAGATATGACCTTGAAGCCATTCTCCTACAGTTACTTAATGCCGCCTGTAAAGTAAAAAGCTTAACATATTATACAAACAAGATAAGTATAAGACTACACCAGTGCACCAACAGTATACAGCCATCTCACAAGGCCCATTGGAGCTGTACAACTCACTCTGTCAGGTCCCATCAAGGAACGTGGAGCCGGAGAACAAGACCTCAACGCGCTCACCTCACCTAAAGACCGTCATTCAAAACGGGCCCAACTACTCATGTGCTTTTTAGGGTGAGCGAAAAGGGAGCCACCCTGTATTGCGGCAACTTCAGCGTCCCGTACCTTTCGCGGGGTTATGAGCTATCCCCAAAGAAAGACATTTTGAAGAGGCGATCAGCCAAGAGGGTCAAACATTCTTCTCAAACTTCGAAATTCCCATGAGGCTTGGCAATAGTGTGCAAGCAAGCCTGAAGTTTCTGTACTTACGATTGTCAGGACTCAGAAAGTCCGAAACTCGATGTGGAAACGCGCCGCCTAACACCTAGACAGCGATGTCTGTATCCTGCTGACAGAATTTGGCGCGGTAAGATGCAAAAATATTGTAGACGCCGGAATCGCTGAACGGATAAATAGGAGAAAAACAAGAACGTGTAGTGTGGTCTCGATAAAAACAATCGACAAATGGACGAGCAACGTACTTAGAGATGTTAAATCAGACGCAGAAACGTCAATGAAAGCGATTATACTCCTGCTGTAGGCTCCGGTCTCCTGCACATATAGGAAGCTAGAATAACCCTCCCAATGCGATGGAAAAGCCAATCATTAAAATTTCAACACGGTAGATATTACAGCTCAACCGAGAGGTGAACAATCATCCTAACCAAACAAAACTGGAAGGCAAGGTGCAACCGAAATAAAAAAAAATAACTTAGGCGTGTCAATTTCTTAGGCGTGTCTTAGGCGTGTCTTAGACGTGTCAACTTCTTCATCTCCTCCTGAGAATGTTGTTTGGTGGTGTATTTTGATGTGTGCTTGATTGTTTTTTTTCCCCTTGCAGAGGTTCCTTGCATTTTATGTTCTTAGGTTGCCACTTACGAAAGCAGCAAATATATGTCTTTCCGTTGTGTTTAATGCTCTTTTTATTGCAATCGTCGAGCCCGCACTTTCTCTGGTTGTTTTCCCCGTGTCACTGTATTTTAGTGATTTTCTACTGTATTTTAATGACATTTATGCTGTATTTTAATGATGTTCCTGTGTCACCATATTTTAATGATTTCTAACAAACCCGATTGCTGTAACGAACAGTATTGTTTGATTTTCGGACAACGTTTCCAAATGTTGTTCAAGCGGCCAGCGGGGGAAAGGGGGGGGGGGGGGGTCTGCGGCTCCGTCAAGCTGACATCTAGTGGGCTTTTTCTGCGGACCTCCAGCATCATATATTTACTTGATGCGAACGAAGATCAACTTCAAAGACTTGGAAGGAACGACCGGGGCCAGGACGGACTCACGAGACAACATGACAAACTTATACATCCAACAAAAGGGTTAGGTGGGAGGTTTTCAAGTGATTAGCCCATAAGAACCTCAGCACCAACACTCCTCTAACCCTGGAAGATAGCCTGAACACGAAAATTAATTGAATGACGAGCTATACAGAGCAAATACCGACGAAAGATCTTGGATCCGATGTAGCACTCATGAATCAAGATGGCTCCTTCCCCACCGGTCCTCAATTACCGCTCCACACCTTATTCAACCTGGACAATGACTCAAATTCCCAACTCGTCAAAACCTTCAACGAATGTTAAAGGGGCGTGGGAATCACACCAACAAGCTGGAAGAAAGCCGAGGTGAGATTTATGTCGATGTCCAAAGAGGCACTCAAGGTAGAAAGCCTCATACCAATATTGCTTACTTCGCGTATAGGTAAAGCTACTTTAAAAGGTAGTAAACACGGGGTACCCGAAATTTCTTTAAAACTCGCTACTGGCAAATACAAAACTCGGATTTTGGCCACACACGTCCATAGAAGATATTGCAGTGGGGATTTAAAAATGTCCTCAGTAGAGGTCAACGAGGGCCCCGGCTAGGTGCGTTTCAGCTCTGCACTAATTTAAGCGTTGGATATACTGTTGCACAGGAGTATAATCAACGGGCTAATAAATATTGGATGCCGAGAAGTCTTACTGCTAACAGCAGCAGGTGTCATTGCCACCCAAAAAGCTACTATATCTCTAAGAAACATTAACTCACTGCCGAAAAGCGCCTGATTTTAGTCATCCTTCTAAAGTTACGTTCTATCGGCCCTCCTCTTCAACTTGGCAACGAAAGATCTCACAAAATTCCCCGGGATTAGTCACGGCAGTATAACGTCATGGCGTAAATAGAAAACGATGCAGAAGTGGAGGAGCAAATGGTCTAGATTATCAGAACAGTCTATTTATTTATTTATTTATTTATTATTTTTTTAGTTATTTATTTATTTATTTAACTACCTTACAGGCCCAGCAGGCCATTGAGTAAGGGGGGCTGTAGGAGGAAATCACACCAAAATAACCAACAAAAGTCATACAAAACTAGTCATATCATCTACAGACATAAACAAGTCAAGTAAGCAGGGAAAAAAAAGAACTTCATCACATCATCATCACAACGCCAAGAAAATTATACAAGAAATAAGAACATCATAAGTAAAACAAAAGGCGAAACTAAGAAAAAAACGATGCGAACGGAATCATTCCCGTTTAATCTGAAAAATGGATCTTGCAAGTGATGACGGAATATTTCCGGGTTAGTCAGCGACGCGATGGTATCAGAAGATCATTCCACAAGCGGATAGCACGTGGAAGAGGGATGAAATCACGTGCCTTCGTGGTTGCTGTAGATGCGTGCGGAGCTACATTGGTTGAATAATCTGTGAAATGTGAAAACAGGGGTTATAGTGCTGAATGGGGTGTATCTGGTGCTATGAATGTATTTGTGAAAAATGCAAAGGAGAGCGATGTGCCGGCGCAGATGCAGTGGTTGTAGTGAAAGATCGTGTTTTATTTTTGTTATGCTTAAGCTGAATCATATGATCTGGTTATAAACCGCGCAGCCCGATTCTGCACTGCTTCTAATTTGTCAATTAGGTAGTTTTGGTAGGGGGCCCAAACGGAAGAAGTGAACTCTAGCTGTGGTAGTGCATAAGTTTTATAGGCTAGTTTACGAAAGTTAGAGGGAGCAGCATGCAGATTTCGACGTAAGTATACCAATGATCTTGAAGCTTTAGCAAATATGGCGTCAATGTGGGTGGACCATGAAAGGTTAGCCGTTAAGAGCACGCCTAGGTATTTATAATTTAAAGCGGGAGTAATAAATGATTATTTCGGAAGTACCAATTGATCGTGAAAGCTTTTCGCGAAAATAGGGGTTTTGGGTGGACCATGTAAGTTTCCCCTTTATTGAGCACGCAGTAGGTATTTATCTTTTTAAGGGGTTAGGTCACTAGGTTTGATTATTTAGGAAGTTACGCAATTAAAAAAGTCGAATGCAAGTTTTCGCTAAAAGGAAGTTTTCATTTATTAAGTTCAGATAATATATTTATTTACAGTCACATAATTTAGGTACTTTTGAAGCGTTACAATGGTCACTAGGGTTACTTATATCTGGGTAGATTATGCAATCGTCAGCAAAACGTCGCATGCAAGATGTTATGCGAGAAGGTAAGTCAATTATAAATATTAAAAAAAGTAAGGGGCCGAGAACGCCGCCTTGAGGCAAACCCGAGGTGACAGGGGAAAGCGGCTAAGTGGAACCATTAACTACCGTAAACTGTTCACTCATGGAAAGGAAGTTACGAAGCCAAGATGAGGTTAAGGAATCTAATCGGAGGGCGGATAATTTAGAGATTAAACGGCAGTGGACTACACGATGAAATGCTTTGGAAAAATCCAGGAAGATACAATCAGTTTGCGAGTTACTGTTCATGTTATTGTGTAAGTCAGTGGTGAATTTAAATAGCTGCGTATCACAAGAAAAGCCTTTTTTTTAAAACCGTGCTGGTTAGCAAAAAGAATTTATTGGTCTCAAGATGACAGTAACTGTTAAAAGCGATAATGTGTGCTAGCATCTTACAGCATATGCACGTTAGCGAAATGGGATGGTAGTTGTCCGGCGAGTATTTATTGCCAAATTTGTGTATTGGCACAATTTTAGCTATGTTCTAGTCCCTAGACAACTGGCCGGAATTTAATGACTGCGTGAATATCTGATATAAGAACATACTTGAAATTGATTTTGTGTTTTCTAAAAGTTTTGAGTTTTTGTTATATACTCCTGCAGACGGGGATAGTTTTTGGTTGCTCATTAAAGCTTCAATACCTTCGGCAGTAATGGAAATTGGCTCCATATATGGGCAATCAAGGTCATCGAAAAGGGGAACGTTGGAGTAGTTTTCCTGAGTAAAACTGACGAAAAAACGTGTTAAAGACGCTAGCACAAAAACGTCGGAAATGAAAATGTGGTCGCCACCGTGTAGCAAAATTTTGTGACCATCGTTTCGGGGGGATATTTCTTGCCAAAACTTCCAGGGATTGGTTTTAACGATTGAAGGCCGGTCGCATGAAAAACTATTTATTTTTAGCAGCCGTTAAGCAGACACGTGTTTTGTAGACATTCTTTGTACTTCTACCATGCCTGAGGAGTACCTACACGCCTGGCGTTCTTGTATAATCGCTTCTTTTTGTTTCTTCGTTTGTGGAGACCCTCTATTAACCATAAATTTGTTCTATTGTTTGAGACAGAAATGAGTTGTACGTATTGCTTAACCTAAAGCAGCCATTTTGTCCCGGAAAAGCGACAGTTTTCATCGATTGAACGACTCTCAAACGAAGGCATTAGTATTGTATTATAAAATATGTCTACTTCTTTGTTCACTTCATCGCCAGTTACCTCCATTGTAATCTTAAATTTTCTTGACATTGAAACCAGTGGATGGTAAAGGTACGTTTAGGTTAACTAGGAGCATGTTATGATCGCTAAATCTATGAAATTTGATACAGATTGAATGGTTTCGGGATTCAGATGTAAATACTAAATCCAATATGTTAGATCCTCGGGTTGGTTCATTGAGAACTTGGAACAGATTGAAATCCAGGGTTATGTTGATTAGTTCTCCGGAAGCATGACAAGAAGATGTTAAGTTAACCCAATCGATATCTGGAAAATTTAAGTCGTCAAGCAGAGTATATTTGGTCAACAGGGCACAACTGGTTCGCTGTTGTCACGCTGGAACGCAGGTCAGTGATAAAGTAATTAGGGGAATCCGGTGGATGGTAACAAACACCTAACAAAATTTTTACAGGACCAATTAAACAGGCGACCCATAAAATTTGGACATCAGTGTGGCATGTTATCACATATGACGGAATAGTTTTCTTCATTGCCAGGAGAACGCCACCGTACCTTCTACTCGTCCTGTCATTCCGATATATTTCATACTCGTCATTTCCGGGCAGAATTTCGTTATCCGCTATCTGAGGCTGCAACCACGTTTCCGTTAAAGCCAGAATATCAACACTGCTGTCACCTAAAAAAAGAATAATCTTGCAAGCGCTTGTGTAGCACACTGCGTATGTTGGTAAAAGCCAGTAATAGTTACAGACCTGTGCGGGTTGAAGTGGACAGCATAGGAACTTGTACTCGCGCACCGCTATCTAGCTATCTGTCAAGCAACACGACGGTTTTAGTTGTAGTATCGTAGAAGTAGGTTTTCATGTCTATGTGAAGCTTGTCTACCGTAAGCTTGAAGGGTGTTTTTAGTTCCCAGGCAAATCCTATCAATTTCCTTCTAGCAAGACGAGTTAAAAACGACAAGTCTTCTCCGATGGAAAAATTTGTGCCTTTTGATTTATGCGCGGAGCCCAAGATATTATCGTTGTCTTTAAACGAAGTAAACTTCGTGATTACTGGACGGGTCTTATCTCCGTATACTTGCCCAGTCTATGTACGCGTTCGAACTGCGCACTGTTTAGTTGGGATTTTTGTTTTTCGGAGCAGAACGCGATTATTTTTTGTTCGGATGCTGGCCACCCAATCTTCTTTTTTATTGTCTCTTGTTCCGAAAAAAAAAACGTAAATTTGAACGCCGCATCCTGTTATCACCATCGTCACACCTTGTTGTTATTGTCTCAAGCTGGGTTGCAATGCTCTGTAAGGTATTTTTATTTGTAGCTCTGGCAGCGCTACTAGGCGAAGAAGCATTTGTCCCAAGCGCTGCAACCTGCGCTGTAAGAGTTTTAATTTCGTTCCATGTAATTTCCTATTTTTCCATTACTGTTTTACGCATTACTATTTTTGCATTACAGTTATAGGCCTGATTCCAGGTTGCCTATCGCTGTTAACGCGGCATCAAAGGTGTCGGCTTCAGTTTTGCTCATAGGACCCGGGTTGGATTCCACATCACCCGAAAGCATCAGTAGCATATTTGATAGAGCAGATGACACCAACGACGATAAGATAAATACATGCTTTTTCACATCAGGCAATTCTCGTGGGCACGACACCGCTATTAAACAGCGATTGCTGCTCTTTCTACAAGCCCCACATTTGAGGTATCTAACCTGAAACTACAGTCTGCGTGAGCCTTCCATCGTCGACGCGGTCCCGTGCCCAAACTGAATGACGGACGATCCCTTCTCATATTCCGCCGCTCTCGTGACGAAAACGGCAAAGGCGAATCCAGGATGCCAGACGTAGGAAGCCGTCGCTTCCAACGTTGATGGGAGGAGCTGGTCAGTATTCCAGTTCGGAACTGGGCCTTAGAATGGCTCCTACTCCAAGCGGCCAGGAAGAAGCAGTCCACAGCAGGAAAGCCTAAAACAACAGTCTGCGTGAGCATTCCATCGTCGGAGTGGTGCCGTGCCCCAAGAACAAACTCCGCTTACTTGGTTACGAGGAAGCTTCAAGGCTACACTTGCCTGCGAAGGCGTATCATCTACGCTGCAAAGAACCTTCCACTTATCGAGGGCGCGTAGAAAAACTGGTCACGGAAATTTGAAAAGATTGCACTATAAACTTAGCGATTTCTAACTTGATTTCCTCCATCAGTCATCTGGAGCTCTGGCTTCGGAACACAACTTTGAGAATCTCAAAAGGTAGTCAGACTTGTGAACCTAAACAATAAAACCAATGAGAAGTTGCTATTGGAGGAATTAGGCCTTGGTATTCAGGCGGCAGCCCCAGCCGCTATATCTTACCACAGACATCAGAGCGAAAATTACAATCAGAATGAATTCTAAGAGTACGACCTCCACCTTATGTCTAGAGATGGCGATCTAGGGGCGTATCCCTGGGGGGACTATAGGACAACTAAAACACCCTATACTATGACGCTGTCGGAGTTCAAAAGGGAAATATGGTAGCCGCAGCCTCAACACTAGGTTGAAGAGCTGTAAACTCAGCTACACTGAACATAAAGTCTCCATCCACGGAGAGTTTGGCCACCGCCCTAGCCCTCGCTTCCAACGCCAGGGCAATTATTTTTCCCTACTCACAGGATACCTGTAGGCCCTTTGTACAAAGCTTTGTCTATAAGCTCACGCCGTAAATACTTTTGAAACACCCACCGGAACAATTTCTGATCATCTGGGGTCGAAAGAAGAAAGCGGCCTGGAAACCAGGGGTCGAAAGGGTTTGCAGGGGTAGAAAGAGGAAAGCGGCCTGGAAACCAAACTCTGTCTTGTTATCCGGGCCGCCTTATACCGACCCCCTTCCGGAACGTGGCGACCGTAACCTTTGGCGATTATTTAAGCAATTTAAGTTTGAGTAGAACATCGCATTTCTCCAAAAAAGGGACTCACTGATGAAAAAGAGCACACATTTCAAGAGAATACAGGTCGACACACTACCCCAAGCTACGTTTCCTTTTTTGCGATCGCACTTCCCGGAGAAGGTGGGAGGCTACTACGCAGTACTGGCGTGCCAGTACGCGACAACTGTGCGTCTAATACGTACACGTCAAGGAAGTAGTCGGAAGGCACCTTGCTAAGCGATGACAGTGCCCGGCAGCAATGGATGGTAGAGACCGCGACCGCGGTGTTATGGTCCAGTGTAATCCTAAAAATGGGATTATTTCCTTGTTTCCGCCATTTTAAGTAAACTTCCTGGAAATAACCAAACATCAATTGTTCTGTTCCCGCTTTATTGACTTCAATTACCCAGTCTTGTCTTGGGGGTAGTTTGGGACAGCTGCCGCCAAGCGGGCAAACAAGATTGCGTGACGTCACGAGGAGACCATTAGAATTGGGATATGGAGTCACCACTGCTATGCCTTTTCTCTAATAAGCCGAAAGTTTTTTTTCAGAAGTCCGCGATGACATTGGTGTAATTTTTACGCCACAAAGCAGTCTTTCAATGAAATAAAAGTGTGTTGTCTTTGTTGCCTCCATAAGGACGGCATACCATTTTCATTTAGAAAAAAAAAACGTCATTCCTTTTCTTCTTTACATCGTTAGAATACTACTAGGAGCGGGATGACAGTACTGATAGTATAAGATAACGCCCCCCCCCCCCCCCCCGGCCAGGAGTTGAGCAATAATGCCTCTGGAATAATTGCCTGCTCAGTTTTACGGGTGTATCTGCCATAAAGGCAGTAAATATGTACAGTACAACGCTCCTTCTGACAAATGTGATTCAAGCCTACAGAGCCAAAGTTTCTTCGGACCGTTACGCGCTTCATCTAGGGAGAAATGGCGTAAATCTAACTCATCTAGAAAGGAGTAACACCACCAAAATAGTCCTCTGAGGGAAATTTATCACAAACATCTACCTTAGCATGCGAAAAACACCTTCACATTTCATCGTCCTACTAAGCTTGAAATAGAAGTGCCGAAAAATCTCCGTGAAGCAAACTAGGGGCACATGGAGTTCGCAAGGCAGGGCACGCATGCACTCTCATTACGGGTGCGTCAATGGGTCTAGACACGGAAATCCTTTCAGCCGGAACCAAGAAGGAATGAACACTCGTCGGGTTTCCTAATAACATTTCCTAGATATCCCCTTTTACATTACTTTTTTTCCCTCGGATTTCTTCAGCTGACGTGGAGGAGCTTCCACAGCAGCCCAAGGGGGGTAATTATGTAACGTGAAGCCCTAGGAAATGCTTTGCCCGTAACAATAGTCTTTTGGTCCTTAGCTGCCCAGAATAGGAGTGTGCTTCTAGCAACATTAACGTGGTCAAGCACGTTGGATGACAGGTCATCAAACCTTTTCATGTATCTGTCGTTGAGACCTGTGCCGGCTCAACAGACACCGCTTAAAGCTGGTGGGCCCTCAAAAAGTGTGTTACATAACTATTGGTTCAGTCATGAATCGTCATAAAACTACGCTACAAAATGGTGTGTTATATCACGGGCGTTGCTCTCAGCATCAGGAATATTCTCTTTGTGAAATTACATATTGCTCCCACCAAGCTCCGCATGACATATATATATTTTCTTGTTTCAAATTTCGCTCGACATACATTGTCTAGCATGAGAGGGCTAAAGGCAATAAGCTGCCTGACTAGGGTCCTGACACCCAAAGTACATTGCACAGGAGCGATAAGCAGCGAAATAAACAGTTTACTGGCAAGAAGAGTAGCATGAGCACGATAATTCAAGCGTTACGAAGGAAGTTCCCAATTCATTTTACAACAGATAGCTACAAATAACGAGGCGGTAAAACAATGACGCACGCAGATGTGTTTTACATCATGTTTACCAGATAATTGTCACATTTCAACTAATTTTTTATACATAAGGCATATGAGTTTACCAACACACACGCATTTATTAGAACAAAACGAAAAGCTACAAGAGCACATAAGTGAACCATATATTTGTTGCAGGAAGACGCTGCACGGTCCGCTTTTTAAATTAATTTGAGCGATTGATAGCAAGTTTATTTTAACGTTTTTTTTTTGAATTGCAATCAGACCGGCAATTTTTTGTCCAATCCATTATACCAGGATGTGTATTTAGAAAATCAGGTATCAAGAGGGGTAGTGTTTGTGTTACCATAGTTTGTTCGAATGTCTGGTGTACTAAAACGGCTGTGTTTTAAATCATACTGGGTGTCTACTACAATTAATGATTCAAAACTGGTAGCTTGACTCAATATAGCTTCCTTTCGTATAAGCATGGCAAGTTTAAGGTAAAAAAGCTGTAGAACTGTAAGCAGGTTATGTTAGTAGAAAAGTGGCGCTATGTGATCCATTCGTTGGAGGTTTTCTATGCAGCGTACAGCTCTCTTTTGTAAAACCACTAGTCTTTCTAAATTATACTTAGTTGTAGTACCCCATATTAATAAACAGTAATTGATATGGAACTGAACTAAAGAGTAGTACAGTTGTACTTTCAGCCAGTTAGGCACTAAATTTTTTATTCTGTACAGAACTCAATTGATCTCGATATGCTTGCGTGGATCTTGTTCACATGTTTTATTAAAGAGAACGCCAAGAAAATTATATGTACATACTTGCTGAATCGCATTATTCTGAAAAATGTGTTGATATGATATTTGTCTGGTTTGCCTCTGCTCTTGAAAACAAAATATTTAGTTGTACCTACATTTAACTGGAGGTCTTTCAATCCAACCACCTCGATAACTGTACCAAGCATCTATTAGCGGCAGCTTCAAGAGTAGCGAGATTATCAACTGAAAAAAATAGGGTGGTATCATCAGCATAAAGTACTATGCCTCAGGCGTTCCCGGTATGAAAACAAGGTCATTTATGTAAACGATAAAAAATAACGGTCCCAAGATTGAACCCTGTGGTACCCCATATGTTATCTTTTGCACCTGACACTTGTGCCCGTCTAGACAACAATATGTAATCTGTCAATTAGGTAGCTACGTATCAAGTCTAGGGTCAAACATCGAATCCCGTAATAGGGAAGCTTGCGAACAATACATGTATTTTAATGGAATCGAATGCCTTCCTAAAATCAAGAAAAAACACTTTAGTGTACTGCTTTGAGTCAATATTGGAGCATATGTTATCTTTTATTCGCAATGGTGCCATTTCCACCGACCTTTTTTTTCTGAGTCCAAATTGTTATTTTACAAGTAATTGTAGGCCGTCCAGAAACTTTGTAAGTCGTGTTTTTAGTGCATATTTCCAGAACTTTAGAAAATATATGAATGTACAGATATTGGTTAAAAATTATTTATGTTAGCAAGAGAACACCCCTTATGTAAAACGACAACTCTCGCACTTTTCATTTTGTCTGGAAAAATACCTGCAGTTCATGCATTATTAACGATATGTTCTACGGGAGCACATAAGAGATCAGCAACAGCTATAACTGGTAGAGCTTTTATGTCATCACCTCCAGCAGCACAATTTTTGTTCAATGATTTAAGGTACGATAATATTTCAAGTTCAGACAACGGGGTAAGAAAGATAGAGCCAACTGGCTGTGTAAAAAGGTACTGTTCTAGTTCTTTTCGTGGTCTACGTAATAGGGCGGATGCGCCAGAACTTAAGAAGTATAAATTGAACTTATCTGCAAGTGGCTCACAACTGTATTCAGTACCTTCCAAAGTGAGTGTACTGGGGATTTTATCGTTAGACTTCCCGATAAGAGAATGCAATGCGCACGAGAATTTTTTTTGGATTGCTAGATATAGCAGCAAACTTGTTGGTATGATAAGTAATTCTTCCTTTTCTAAGTTCAGAGTTTTATTTATTTCTGAATTTTTTTCTATTGCCTAAATAAAGCTAAATCTTTAACCTGAATAAACTTGTGATATAATTTATCGCGACCTTTGATTTTCTTGTATAGATCTTGTGTAACGCACTATTTCTTTGGTTTTTTGTACTTATCTACAAGTCGCAATGGAAATGCAATGTCATAGCACTGCTTCACTTTACACAAAAATATAATGTACGATTGATGTGGGTTAGCTTCCCAATACACGTCATCCCAGGTTACACTTTCTATTAAGACCCGGAAATCAAGAATGGCATCCTCGCTGCAGTTTCGACAAGGATATACGGTGTTGTTGCCCTTTTTGGTCTGCTTGTTAACTTGAGGAAATAAACAAAATACTGGTAGATGATCGCTTAGAACAAAGGCCATGATTCCTGAAAAAAATTGAGTTATTTTCGAAGTTTGTGATACAAGATCAATGAGGGTGGCACTTTGTGGAGTAATTTTTGTAGGTGAGCAAATAAGAGCTGTCTTCGTTTCTCTACAGCAGCAAAGATTTATTCTAAGAAGAGTGAACTAAAACTACTACCGTACAGTTCCTTCCCTACTGCGAAGCAAAATGAGGCCTAAACATTTGATTTGGCACCCTTTTCTTCACATTTTGAACTTCGCGATTCGAAATCAGGCAGCCATGATACGAAGAATTATTCCACATTTTTAATAGTAAACTAACGTTAACGGGCTCCGTATTCAGAGATGATGTGGTCAATATCCCACGTATTCAACGGTGGTCTTCAACTAAAACCATGTTCTGAGCATTGCAACAATGGATGGTTAAATTAATATTTATTATTCGTACGTACGCCGACGTTTCATTTCAAAGGACGGATACTCCAAAACTGTCGGGTGTGCACGAACCAGTGTGGCAATGACGACAAAGTCAGGACGAGTAGTTGATCAACTCCGAACACGTCAAAGCCCCATCTACAACAAAGAATCAATGTGAGGCGCGTTTCTAAAAAAGGGCATCACATTATGCGTGGAGTGCAATTATCATCGACGGCATGGATGAGTGGCCATTTGCAGTCGCTGTATTTTTCGCACTACCATGGTCTGGTGTATAGAAGAGCGTGATCCTCTCCGAAACATAAAAAGGGCGCTGGAAGTATCTTGGGAAGCAAGTTGCCGCGTATTTATTGCTTGTTTTGTTGTTTCCCTGTCACTTATGAGCTATCACCTTGATGGTAAAATAGATAAACAGTAAGTCTTGTGCAATACCTTGGCACGGAGAGAGCTTCTGCGTTCGAATGCTCGCTTAAAGGATGCTTGTGTTTGACGCAATTTGTGCATCAATGCCAGATGACAGTATATTCGAACAAGGCGTTTTGTTGTCGAACCTAACCTTTGCTTGAGTGCATAGCGTTTGTAAAACTAAGTTGTGGTATTGATTCGCCAACGGAACGTTTTCCTACCATAATTTTCTTGCAGTCCGTTTCGCCCATGGACACTCCTAAGCAGGTGTCACCGTCCCTAAATTCCTTTTGTCAAGTGCAAATGTTCCCACTTCTCCGCCAAGCCACTTTAGCTGTAAAAATTCAGCCTAAAAATGCTAATCTGTCAGGTGCGACCGGTGGGCTGCCCTGCTGCTCTGCATTGCGCAATTTTTTTCCGGGAAAGGGGAGAGAACATTCGACAAACAGTCGAGTTTTGAAAAGACGATTAGGGTGCGCTTTAAAGGGTTATTTTTAAAAAAAGTGGGTGGAAAAATCGCACCAGTTTGCACCTGTTGTGCAAAGCTGGTAAGAGCAGAGCAAGGGTCGACCTAGATATTCCCTACATTGACAGCGGATCTCAGGAGAGAGTTAGCAGCTGGACCCCAGAAGTGTAAAACTAAATTGTACGGCACTGTAAGTGTAAACGTAAAGACCATTAAACTACGTGCAGTCGCGGTCAATTTGAAGATCATCGCGACAATATCGAATCGCGGGCTTTTGATGCTGCACAGCTGTCGATTTTAGAACTTTGGAGTAAAAGATAGCGCTGCCTTCTTCCCCTCCTAGTCTTTGCATGATGCAACCACGACACAACCCGTAAACATGGCGCTGCTGCTTGTTTCTTCGCCACTCTAGCAATCACCTAGCAATGAATTGCGTGTGTTTTATTCCGTAGCAATCGTCGTCATTCTTCCGTGGTCTTCTTCTGACGGCACAGCCGCGTAGAGAAGATTGCCTTGCACAGCGTCTTAACCTCGGTAGACTTCCACTTCTTCATAAGCTGGTCCGGTGGATGTTTGCACGTGTTTATTGTGAAGATATGGTTTGACAGATTCGTCGCCATCGTCTTCGGCATGGTGGACCCGTACCGCGCCGGTCACTACAGGACCACGACGACGAAGACGGGAGCTCCTTATGGGGCGTAAGCCCTCACGCAAGCATGGGCGGCGCCGGGCGGTCGCCTCGAGGCACGCGCTCACGAGCGCTCGGGTATTCTGTCTACGCGAAACGGATTTCTGTTTACTTAAACCGGTCTGCTGTTAGTACATACGTTAGCGTAGCTCAAGTAAATCGCTGCCAGAGCGCACGACTGCACGGTGTTGACCCCATTAAGCGAGGACGCAAAAGCTTCCATGCTCAAAAGTGTATTTTGTGACCAGGCACGGTCAGAATTTCGGTTGTTCGTTAGCGTTTGGTCGTTCGGCGTGATTCATTGTTTGCTTTGCAGAGCTTGGAGCGGAAAGCGGGTTGCGGGCAATTCAAGGATGGTTTAATGCGTAATATTCCTTGCCGAGTACGGCCACAGATAGGGGCAGGGTTTACGTCCAGTATTGCCACAAGAAGGCAGATTTTGCGGAATTTCCACCTCTAATCATTATAATAAAATCGTAAATGAACATAACTGATCGAATAGAATTTTGAAAAAATCATAAAATAAGAAAAATCTAAAAATATATCCAAACGGCAAACTTGTAACGCTCTTCATTTCTACAAAAATGCAGAATTGGAAGAAGTAACGGCTATAATCGTTATTTTGGAGTAAATAGAGACGAATGTTGGGACAGAATTTAGAAAAAACAAAAAAAAATTTGTAAAGAACTCGCACTCTAGGCAAGTGGCATAAAAATGCTACGTATTAGTAGAGAAATTTCTGAAGTTCTGCAGGTGTTCAAGTTCAGGTACACATGCTATGTAACTAGTTTTATTTCGCATTAGAAAATAGTTAGCTTTGTTGCCGTTAATAATTATAAGCCTTTTGTTAAGTTTTGAGAGCCCATCACCTATTTTTTACAACTTCCAAACAAACTTTAGTATGAACAGACTGCACGAGATCGCAAAGCACGGTCAGCGATGTGTCAGAGAAATTACCAGGTCCGTAGTGCCGATTCGATCTTCAGAGGGGTACTCGCGTCTCACTGCCGCGTTCGTCGTTTTCATTTGGTACTTATGACCTTCTTCCGCTGACACTTGAAGAGCACAGCATTTGCGGAAACACCGTGCTTCAATGAACCTGCTAACTGCTCTGGCACTGAAACTGAGTAAGCAGCACGAGCACCGATGGCGGTAGAACGAAATTCACAGTGAAGACGCGAAGCTCGTGAAAATAACGTATCTCTCCTTTTTTGGTTACTTTCGTTCCATCATTTTTGGTGAGTCAACGTGCACTTTTCTTTCTTTTGACATTCAAATTCCGCTGTGCCGCATTTCACTCCAAAGCGGGGCGATCGCTACGGGTTACCACCTTCTTCGTTTGAGATTCGTGGTGGTGAATTGACATGGCGGCTTGATTAACCTGGCTGACAGTGAACGGCTGTTTCGGACAGCCATAGCGCAATATTCATCCAATAGGCCTACTAATCCATCGCAATAGGAAGAAAGGAAAAGTGCTATCAGTAGGAGCTCTCCCAAAACAATGTGCTACATATTTGCTTAACATTTTGAAATTGTTCTTTTCCTCGAAAACACAAGCCTTGGCTTGTAGGGCTCCTGCTCTTTTACAGGCGCCCTGTCGTCTTTTTTAAAGATGGACTCAAACCAGGCTCGCTATTACTAAAGGAAGCCGTTATAAATCTGCCGATAAAGCGGCCAACGCTCGTGTGGACTTCCATTTATGAGAGCTGATGGGCGCCAAGTGTATAATTTTTTAACTCACGCTCACCGACAAGAAACATTTTCTTGGCTAAATACCACATCGCAAGTTCCACTGCAGGCTTGCGGCCGAACGACATCAGATACTCTGCTAGACCACAAAGAATTTCCCCTTAACAAAAGAAGCAACGAAACGCGCTCTTCTTTTGTCTAGAGCTTACAACGCAGAGGGGCTCCGAAAGACAACCTTGGAGACCACAATAGCCGAAAGGGAAAGCAAAAAGCCAAGTGCCATTAGCTCTTGTTGTGCTCTGGAGTGCAGCAGTCAGACAGACACGCCGGAGTGAAATTGACGGTCTGAGACGCTGCTGGCGCCTGTTCTCTGCGACCAACTCGGCCACACGGTATTGAGGTTCCCGCTTCACCGGTAATTTGCTGCGACTTCTTTTGTGTCCAGTGGGTCCATTGGGCGTCCGGTGCTTCCTCTTTCTGTCATTCCCCTTAATCCCAAGGTGTAGGTGGTGGACGTTGCCTTGCCTACAAAAACCTAATAAAAGACGAATATACAGTTATGACGAAGTAAGAGCGCCTGCTTATGTGTGATTACCAGGAGAAACCCCCAGGTTGCTTGCGCCATGGGGAATGCAGGGCTAGCGGGCTCTTTTCGCCCACGTTTATGCTGTCTCCTCTAACATTGAAGCAAAAATATTCAAACCAAATGCTTATTGCAGTAGACATTAAACACCTTTTTGCCTAAGTGATTCCGAAAAGTGTTTCAATTGATGCCACTACTAGACTATTGTTTGTTCATGCGACCAATGCTTTATTTCCTAAAACAAAGGCTTCGTAACTGGAATTCTGGTGCGAAGATTGTTCGCTATTTCGAATTAAAAGGCCCAGAACTGACTGGAATACTTTAGTCTTGTGCTACACACAAGACTTTCGAAAGTCGTCTTGTATCTAGACTAGACTAGAAAGTCGTCTAGTATCTAAAATAGGTGAGTACCTCGAAACCCAGCAGTAATTATTATAGCTGTTTTGAGAAGTGACTAGTCGCACTAATCATTGTTTTTTTTAATGTTACTAAGGCTTTTTTCATGCAGGTGCCAGCATCAGCCAGACATTCTTTTTTGAGTAATCTAGAAAATCAGAATTAAACCACAAGGGCAATCCAACTTTCTCTGAACAAAGTCCTTGTAGTATCGGCACCTCAACTTTCGATTCAAGTATTTTGGCAAAACTGATATGTCTGTGTGCGCTTATTTTTTATACTGATGGTAGGCACAAATAAATTCGTGGGTGTAGAAAGTTAGTCGTGCACATTGTTTAAATTGGACCGGTTACGTGAAGCGTATTAGTTAGGCGTTATTTAACGTGAACTATGCGTAAGGAAAGCTTTTTAGCAAAAAACACCTCGTGAATAGTTTGCTGAAGGGTATCAACGTCACAATGCGTTTGGTTTATGCAATAAAGTAGCCAGGAGAGAGAGGGACGGATGTAGCTGTTAGAAATAAGGATTTGGGGGTTCTTAGGGGCACCGCTCTACGGGATCGCGAACCAATCCCAATCAGCATCGGCCTCTCATCGATCGGGTGAGTCGCCAAGAGGATCTAACGTGTGGCGCCTTCATTAAAACAGGGCTTCTCGCATCTACCGCTGCTCGAAGTCCTCTTGCCAAATATGCAACCAGTTAGTAAACGGCATTGCACACCAGTTGCCGAGAAAGAGAGAAATCTAAAGCGTAGAGCTGTTCGCTGACACATTGAGAGTGGTAAAGGAGCAACCCTCGTGGTTAAAGATGAATTTATGGTCAACCGAGACACAAAAAAGAGTTGATCACTTTGCCTTCAATTGCACTTGAAAGACTATTGGGCGATGTATTGTTCTTGAATTGTTTTTCTGAGCACAGATGAACCAGTTTGAGGGGCGCAACAGGGCTGTCTGGAGGATAGTTAAGGGCATCCGCGTGAGTCACGAGCCGCCTTTCTTATTCGCGTATGCAAAAAGGGAAAAGGCTCCCGTTAGCATGTCCTTTTTGCATAGCCGGCTAACCCAATAACGTGACGGCGTCCGGAAACTGATCCAGCGAACAGACATTAAGTGAGTCTTTGCGGCGGAAGAACAACCTTGGCAAATTTCCCTGTGGAAAAGGCTATGAGATGACAAGCGAAACCAACTGGGCACCATGTGCCCAGAACTAGGTGTGCTGAGTTCAGTGAATGATGGTTCTTATACTATTACAATTTGTTCATGTCACTGTCCTAACGCGCCCACTCGTGTGCGCAATCCCCAAGCTTGCGCAAAATGAAAGAACAACTACTGACCAAGAGCGGCGAGAGTTTGGGCCACTCATAACGGGGGGGGACGTAGGCAGCGGGCGGCGCTCCATTTCCGCTATTCGGGTGTTTCAAGCGCATTACGGCTTGTAACTAGGGCAGTAATTATATTAGATCACCTGCAAGCACACAATCGGATAATTTCTTTATAGAAAGAAATTGGCAATTTTCACAATATATTCGATGATATTACGATTTTGTGCGTCACGTCCGTAAAAACATGTAAACTATAGCAACGCGCTTGACGCGCCATCCTTGTGCTGCTCCGCAAGCTGCGTTTCCCCCTCGCCAGACTTGAATTAACGCGCAGCCCGCCCGCGCTGTCCCAGCCTAGCAGATTCCCCTCCTCAAATACTTCTTTCTCCGTGCCAGTGGCCTTAGGGTCCGTCAACTGCATGATGAGAGTGATAGTTAGGTCACCTCCATCGTGATTACATATCCGGTCCTTTCTTAACTTCGTCTATTCAAAATTATGCGTGATTGCTACCACTTAGCTTCTCCCTTTTTTACGGCAGCCCTAAATCACCAATATACGTGATATCGGCAGTCCTGGTAAACTGATTGTCCAAGACTTAACAAACATGTCAAGTAATCTCTATGTCATGGCTGCAACCTTGGCGAAATTTCCCATGAATAATAATATGAGAGAGCAAGTTCCTGTCAAAGAAAGTTCTGGGCACCATGTACGCCCTCGGGAATGCGGGCTGGCGCGTAGTGAAGTGCAACAAATATTAGACCATTAAATAGGCGACGTGCGTCCTCTATCGCAGAACGCGCCACACTTCGCTAAGTGGCGCAAGTCCGCCAAGTTGCGGAAAATGTAACCATGAACAACTACTGAACCAATAAAAAGAAATTATGAAACTACAATAACGATATTATATTAGTGCTTCGCGGGCGGCGAACATTTCCGCTATTCGGGAGTGTTTAACAACGCACTTTATCACCATTCCTTATTGTAAGTTATATTGGCAGTATTCCAACCTGCAACGAAAGCAATCGGATAAATTTCGCCTTCTGACATATCTCCGTGTTTGCCTTCACCTTCAGTGCCATTGTATTTATACAAAACAGGCGGACCTCTTAGTGATAAAAAGAAAATGTCATATAATCATCACAATCATGCTCACCTAGTAAGTAAGAATAAAAATCCCGAGACCACCTCTTTCATAAACTCCCAACTGCGGTCACCTTGCATGGTTGGAATTTATTCTTGATTCAATTTTCGATGCCGTCATTGCAACATTATATCAGTCATCCCCTACCCCTGGCAATCGACTCTTGGTAGCCATTTTATTAACCCTACAGTTGTCAACGAGCTATCTGACCTCCGACATCACCGATACGTCCTCGCCCTAATAAATGTGCACATTTTTCTATTCGCAGAAGAAAGCGCGGCTGAGTTCCAGCCATAATAACTTCACCATTCGAAGTCATGGCTATGCGCGGTATGAACGCTCCTAGTTTTTATGTGTCTGCACGCTTTGATTAATCTGTTTAAATTGTGAATGTAATTTATTGCGGAATATCTGCATTCTGAAGGGAAGTGTAAAATGCTTTTGTAGTGTGTTATGCAAAACGGCAAAAATTAGAATATGTTTTATTATGATTATTATCTCAAATATGTCTGTCACACAGACAGGGACAACTTAAGATAATGACCGAACCAAAGGTAACTGAGTTGGCAACGGTGTCAGGTTTATCTGCATGCTATGCACTCAGCGACGAATTCGCGTTGTCGTCCGTGTTATTATCCCATAGAGCCAAAATATTGCCATACATTAGGTTGTTGAGATTCAGTTGCAACGTTATAACGACAGAGCATTTTATGATTTTAAATCGTAGTTTATTTTTCAAGCTTCATTTGTAAAAAACGTAATCCGAAATTTTGAGAAAAATGTCTATTTATTCGAGCGTTAAGCCCTTTTGCCATACAAAAACTGTTTTGAGAAATACACGGGTGGAGGTTTCTCAAAGGAAAGCAAAGCAAATACAGAGAAAAGCAAAGTTGTTGGATGGTAAAACCAACCAGAGTCATAGCCAGGTTCATTCCTTGCTCCTGGGTGCAAAGAGTTCACCTATACATTTTTTAGGGCTTTACAGAGATTGAAAAACAACTTGCCGTTGGTGGAATGCGAATGAGGCAGTGGCTTGGTCATAACTTTCGAAGATTGTACGACACATGCAAGTCCCTCGTCTAGCTGGTGCATTGCGTGGGCCGATTGCTATTTTGAACAATGCGTCCTGCTTTTACTGATGACGAATGCAAATGCCGTAGGTCAAGCACAATTCCTGCATGCGGCAGCGAAAGCAAAACGTACACCTATGGTGCGAGTGCTCCCTGTGCTCCATTATAAGGTATTTACATTCTGGTCACGCCAGCGACGCACACACCGAGGAAGTAATTTCACATCTATGTTCATATTTTCCTCTAGCACACAACCTTCCGATGGCATTTCGTATTCTTCCACCAACGTGCGCAGTTTTAGTCCAATTTATGAAACAGCCAAACTCCATTTTGTTTTTCTTGGGTTCGTTTTCCCGCATTCCGATTGCCCCAAAACGTTGTTTCCCTCCAAAGGTTTCCGTACGTAATATTTTGAAGGCAAACTCTTATCATGCAAACGTGAACGGCAGAGGTACTGACAGGGACGGAAACGTAACTGTGATTGACGAGGTAGAGTAATACGCTGGAACAGTGTAAACAGCAACACCACGCACTAAAATGTGCCCCCATTGGGATGCCTTCCGAAATAAAAATAGTAACGGTCACTTTTACTTACTCTTTGAAATAATGAAATGCCGCATTAGAAATATCGTTAATCTATTGTGAATGTTTGAGCACAAGTATCACTTTGTTTAATAATCGTGAGGTAGGAGCATTGTAAGTCCGCCGGAAGTTATAAAAAGAATATTTTTCGCATAAAACCAGTCAACGGCGACATTTCTTGTGCACTGCCATTTTGAATCCCTTCCCTTTAGTTATGTTTGATATGGCCAACAAAACTGAGTTTTTGTGGGAAACGTCAAATTTCTATTAACGTGGCATACAGAAGTTATAATTTACGTTTTGATAATTACCTATATTTTATTTTAACTAATTAGCATGATTCCGGAGACCCCGTACAGGGCACCTTGAGTAAACTTGATGACGGTATTGGCGACACCACGGACCCCGAGTCCACATACTCACGCTGTAATCTGCCGTGGCTACGAGTTTTAAGGTGAAGGTTAAAAACCACAAACGGTGACCGTCGGATCCCAGGTCAAGCTCCGGCGGGTGGGCTCCAGGTCTGTTTACCAGGCAGGGAGCTCCGGGACCTGTCTCGGTATCAGGGTAACCCGAGAAAAGGAAGTATCCCCGTCCCCTACTTTTATGGTATGCTATATGGTATTGTCCCCCGAACGTGATCGGTACCTGAAAATCGGCCGCACCGAATTATCTTCCCCACTTGCCATCCTTAATAATTTCTGAACCGGATAATTACTCTCCATTTCTTGTCATTGAATCCCTCAGTTTAGCCCACCCTCCTGCAACGCAGTCAGTCCTCTTGATCGGAAATATCTTGAAGCCCTATTTAGAAATCGTATCAGGCCAATAAACATCGTACTGGTGAAGTCCTCATCGTGGTAAATAACACGAAGCAGTCCACAAAGCTTCTAGACTGGCTGATCTGGACATCAGGGTCACACCCCATCAGAGCCTCAACAGCTCGCAAGTGTGATCTCCGAGCCAGAAAGGCTGAACGAAACGGATGCGGATCTCTTTGCAGACTTGAAGCATCAGGGCATCACTGCCGTGAGACGCATAACTGCCCGCAGAGACAACAAGGGTATTCCCATCATCTCGACCTTTGACCACTCAGCACTTCCAAAACATTAAATGCAGGCTTTATCCGGTGCTCCATCTGTCCCTACATCCCTAACCTACGGCGCTGTTTTAAGTGCCAGCGATTTGGGCATGGTTCAAACTCTTGCAGTGGCCGAACAACCTGTGGAAAGTGCGCGGCACAAGATCATCCGAGCGACAATTGTCCATCCGCCACCCCCACTTGTGTGAACTACCGTGGGGCGCATGCGGCGTACTCCCGCAAATGTTAAAAAATTCCGCTGGAGAAAAAGATTACAAACATCTAGGTAACTGAGAACATCTCCTCCCACAGAAGTGCCAAAGAGGTTCGACCATTTCCCTCTGGGGAAGTACGCCGACGCATCTCACCGGGGGGGGGGGGGGGGACAGGAAGGGACCGGCGGAGCGGCATCTGCGTCTGGTTTCCACAGGGACCCAGTTCAGTGAGGGTGACCTGGCCCCGCACCCGCCCCCCGCTCAGTTGCCTCAGGGAGCCCAACCCGTCACCACACCGCTTGCTCAGGCAGCAGCGGTTGTGGTACCAGCCGCTTAACTCGGGACTGATGCCACTCCCGCCGAGTCCTCCCCGCCGTCCAGTGTGTTGGAGGGTGCCGAAGGGATGGACACCGGGGGCCCCGCATCGGCTCCCACCGCCACCAGACCACCCGTGCCACCTCTGGCACCCCCGACGCCCTCGGCGGTGGCGGCTCAAACGAAGGGCCCTCTAAAGGGGGCCAAGTCCGGGGGGCCCGGTCCTTCGGGCACACCTTTGACATCGGACGAGGAGATGGATGTCGTGCCGTTCGGGCCTGCCACGGAGCTCATGGAGCAGCCTCCGACGTCCAAGCCAACAGAAAGGCCCATAAAGCCCAATCCCAGAATAATAGCACCGAAAGACAACACATGAACACACACACACATGAAAGACAACACACTCCAGTCATACTTTGATGTAACTAATAGTAACAGAAAACATCATTCAGTGGAACTGTAGAAGCCTTACCAACAATCTGTGTACGAGATACTTCATTCACATCAGCCAGATTTAAATTGTCTTCAGGAAACACACCTAAGTAGTAAACATACTAACTTCTTGAATTGCGAAAAGACATGGTATCTTCGAAAAGACAGGGACAGTTGCACTTATTCTTCAGGCGGTGTGGCCATAGTGGCCTTAAAATCCTTAGCGTGTCACACTATCAACCTAAAACCATGCTGGAAGCTGTCACGATTGGAACAATAATTTATAATTGGTTAATAATGGTATGCTCCATCTACATCTCTCCGGATTACCAACTATCGAACACTGATTTTGAGGCCGTGATAGATCAACTACCTGAAGCGTACATAGCCTTAAGGTCGACCTCGATGCACATTATTCTCTCTAGGGCTATTCCCGCACAAATGCCCTAGGTCGCCTCATTGAAAAATTTCTTACGTCATCAGGAGCAGCCCCTTGTAACAAAACCCAAGCTCATATTAAAAGATATGACAAAGCAGTTATTCACATTTTAACATGGCTACTGGCTCTGCAGTTGTTTTCCCATTTATGAGGGTCACCTGGACCCAAACCTATAAAGTAGTGACCACTTTCCCACCAAATTGACATACATAGGCAAAGGCACAAACACTTCCCCTTCTCATAAGGTTCAGTGAGGGAAGAGCAAACTGGAGTACATTCCCAGAAATATCTAAACTACACTACACGTGCATAAAAAACCTACACGTAGAAGAGGTGACCCAACCACTCACGGTGCACATCCTCGATGCCGCCGGCAAGTCTATTCTACAGGCCTCCGGCACCCAATAGCCAGCCGAGGAGGCGCTTCTGGAATGAGGACTGCAGGCGAGCACAAGAAGCCCAGCACAAGGCGTGGGGTGTCCTTCAACGGTACCCCACGTCCAATAAACTTGAATCCTTCAAACGGGCAAAGGCACTCGGGACGTGTGTGCGCCCTGAGGCAAAAAGGGAGAGTTGGCATGGCTTCCTCACATCCATAAACTCGTACACTGATACAGGCGAAGTATGGACATGTATACGTAAACTCAAGGGACAACACACACACAGCCTGCCCCTGGTGAGCACAACAGAGCACACGCTCAAAGATCAGGCCAACACACTTGCACAACACTTCCAACATGTGTCCAGCTCAGCAGACTACACAAAAACTTTCATGAAATACAAAATACAACACATCTGGTGAAAAGTAGTCCTTGTGGGATAACAATAATTCAAACACCTCTTATAACTCCCCCTTTACAATTCATGGACTGAAGCTGGCTCTCAGTACTTGTAAGTCTTGAGCTCCAGATGAAGACAACATTTCGTACACTATCATACAACACTTACACGCAAACACGCTCGAAACACTTTTGCACCTGTACAAGAAAATATGGCTTTCGGGGCACCTTCCGGGGTCTTGGAGGGAAGCTATCGAGCGGCTTTTCTTCAGGAGGGAAAGAAGCCGTCTTCACCTGCTAGTTATCGTCCCATGGGCCTACGAAGCTGCCTGTGCAATCTGCTTGAGAAGATGATCAATAGGAGACTCGTGTACTTTCTAGCGTACAATGGTCTTCTTAAATTGCTGCGAGGCAGGCTTCCGGGCAGGGCGATCGCGCAAATGATCAACTAGTTTCTTTAGAGCCCTACATTAAGAAAGCATACATACATAAGCAATACTGCATGATGGTATTTTTCGATATTGAAAAGGCATATGATACGGCATGGCGCTACGGCATTCTTAGAGACTTAAATTCATTTGGTATTTGAGGTAACATGCTGAACACTCTTTCTAGTTATATGTCTACAGGAACATTCCGTGTCAGGGTTGGGTCGGAACTATCAAATGTTCACGTGCAGGAGAATGGCGTGCCTCAAGGTGGCGTTTTGAGCTGCCCATTGGTTATCGTTAAGATTAACTCGCTCCGAAAGGCACTGACATCTTTTATTTCTTGCCTGGTTTATCAAATTATTTCTTGCCTGGTTCAAATCATGTAACATGTCCATTTGTGAACGTTAGGTGCCGTTTCGGGTAAATAAACTTTCTCGCTGGGCAGACGACAATGGTTTCAGACTTAACCCTGCAAAAACTACCTGTGTTATATTCTCAAAAAAAGTGCGGCATCCTGCCCGATCCTGACATAAATACTCAATAGTGATTCAATACCTCTAAAGCAAGGAACGCAAGTTTTTTGGTGTGGCGTTTGACGAAAAACTCACTTTCATCCCTTACATAAAACAACTAAAAATACCTAAAAACAATGAATATTCTGAATGTCCTATCTCAGCAATCATACGGTGCAGACAAACAACTCCTGCTTTGCCTTTATGCCGCGTTCGTGGGGTTATGGTTGTACTACAGAAGTGTTGTGTATGGGTCAGCCACAAAAACAGCATACAAAATGCTCGACCCAGTACTTCAGTTGGGGCTTCGCCTTCATTCTGGCTGCATTGCGTACTAGTCCTGTCCACAGTCTTTATGCAGAGTGCGGCAAATGGTGCTTGTGTACCAGCGAACATATGTTCACCTTCTATATGCCTCCAAAATCTCATCAGTGGATAACCATCCGTTTAAACCGGTTTTCAGTGATACATCCACAACTGAACCCTTTTTAAACTCGTCCATAAATTTCTGTTCCCTTCTCGCAGAGAGTAAGGAACGAGGTGACTATTCATGAGGTCTCCTTTTTAGACACATTCAAGTCATCTTACACTGACCTTGTAGCACCATGGCACTGTCGTCCTGTATCATGGACTTGTCTTTCTTACAATACAATAGGAACAGGACACCATGAACTGGGATGTTGCCGCATTTCATGTAAATGCAGGATACATACAGGGCTGCAGAGTTTTTCAGTGATGCGTCTAAAACGTTCGCTAGGGATTTGTGCGTTGCGCATGGACCCAATTTTAAAGCAGGTAGAAACATGATTGTAAATACAAGTATTTTTATGGCAGAAACATATGAAATTTCTGGTTGTAAGTCACATAGTTGAACATCATGTTCCTAAATCCATCTATACAGATTCGCTGAGCGTCGTCCGTACATTGTCATCCGGAAAGTCATCGAAAACCTCGTCATTAATCTTGTCTTCAAATTAATTATGCTAGGTTATTCCTCAAACCTTCGGGTGACTGGATGTTGGGTGCCAGGTCACTCTGGCATCGGCAGAAATGAACTAGCGGATGAAATCGCCGAAATGCTGCGCTCTAAAACACAGTAAACATAACTACACAAACTTACACAGACCTCAAGCCACACATCAGACAACACTCCGTAAAACTTGGCAAGAAGACAGGAGCGAACAGAGATACAACAAATTACACGTAATAAAACCACAGTTGGAACAATACACAACTGACTCACACAACAGGCACATTGAAGTTACCTTAGCTAGGTTACGGACAGAGAATGCACATTTAGCGCACTCGCACCTGCTCACTCGATCTCCAAAACCTCTGTGTAGCAGGTGTGGGGAGGGCCTATCCGTGATACACATCCTCATTCAATGCAAGGCCCTCCACATTGCACGACGAAAATACTTCAGAGAACTCTACAGACAACATATTTTATTACATCCGCCATACTTTTTAGGAGACGGTTCCATGTTTTCTGTTTAGCACATCTTTAAGTTTCTATCAGGAGTTCACTTCCTGACAGCTCATCTCATACCACCCATAGTTTTACCCCTGGTCGTTTACACCACCCGCCTTATTTATCTTTTACCCACTCTTGGTCTTCATCCTGGCCCTTTACACCAGCCGTGCTCATAGTCTTTAATTGATTTTTTTTCGTGTTCCCTCTAACCAATTTTAGGTGTCACTTATTCGTCAAAACATTTTCTTGGCGCTCTTTGCCCTCGTTGACCTTGCGCCATTAAAATTCGAACATCATCGTCATCATTGATTCCGGAGAACTATTTGTCTGTTCAAAAGAAACCTAATTTAAGTTATCCTTCATTGTATGCGACCGCATGACCTGCTCATCATTTTTATGCCAAGGCAACAAAAAGCATTTTGCAAAGAAACCCTTTTATGTGAGCTATCTGCTACCGTTGTGCGATATATTAGTTTCAAGTATATGTCCCGTGTTTTAGTTTGATTCATCAAGTGCCTAGAGAAACAAACACCCCAAATTTCGAAATTTTGGATGTGTCACTCGGGGCTTCGAATAGCAGCGTAGGATTAGTACCCAGCCGCCGTAGAACGGGTTTAATCTGTTCGCAGTGACTAACTAATAAATCTAGAGGTCTCCGCAAAGCAAACGCGTTAGTTTGTGCAGTTAGCGTACCTGGCGATGTTTTCAGTGATTTTGTCTTCCGATGCAATAAAACAAAAAGCGTAAACACACGCTTTGGAGGTGTTTCCCTACGTAGTTATTTTCTCCAGCTTATCCTGCCAAGGTAAACATCTCTCTGATTTTCCGAAGGTTGTTCACGGCATTCCGTCGTCTGCGGCAATGCAGGATTTCAATTAAAAGCATACTATTCAATTTAGCGTATTGTGGTGCAGGGAAATTAGTGCTGTTTTTTTCTCAGTAATTCGCCTTCGTGATCTTTATTGTGAGGGTTCTTCGCAATTTGAGGGTGATGATACTGGCGCTACTAGCGCCCCTTTTTCAATAATTATTCTGTAGAAAATACAAACGATTTCCACAGCAAATATATGTATATGCACCACAGTTTTTTTTGTTTTGGTACGAACGGTGCCGTCTTAAGAACAAATCCCCTCTTCATCTATATACTTGAATTTGAGTGAATCCCTACACAATGGTTTTGCAAATACCATAGCAAGTCCTGCATCGACCGGCAAAAATAAATTTATAGTTTCAACGTGATTCCATGAGACCTTTCAATTCCTAGACGTTAGCTATACGGGTACACGTTACCCAAATAAACGTACGCATGGGCTCATTAAATAATTTAACCTCACTTTGGCTTTGCTGTGGGCATTCTTTATACGGGTGTGTCGCCCGTATTATAGACCGCTGCCTGGATTTTTTGAAACTTTGCTGACTGAGCCGTGGCCTAAATTGCCTAGCTTCATGAAGACAAAAATACGAGACATATAACGTGTTTGCTACGAAGACTACACACTGCCACAGCAAGTAACGAAGGTAAAATACTCAACAATCACCGAGACAGTGCACGTTTGGAGCGCCTATGTGTGGAAAATCTGCTGAAGAGTTTGAAATCGCCTTTAAAATATAGCTCATAGATTCAATCAGGCCAGTGTTTTAGGCCAGGTTGGCCTTCAACATTTAAATGTTGAAGATAAAATTGATTTCGACTTTGGTTCTGATTTCGCGAAGCCCGACAGTGTGCACAACGATCCCATGCAAAATGTTTGGCTTTAACTGCCGCTGCCTTGACCACCAAGTAGGCTTTTTTACAACTCGGTCGGATAATAACAGTACGCCAGTTGTATAACGTTCTAACTCACGAAGAACTAAGAAGGAACCAAACAGGGGGAAGCATTCAGCTCCGCCTACATGAGAGGCCACATGCGTTGTCAAGCACGGAGCCATGGTTCTGCGGCGGACGGGTTTTATGCATTGAGTGGGCAAAACATAGTTCGACTCACGTTTGAGGGGAACCGCTGACCCGCTGGGACCTGCGGTAGCCAGTGTGGCTTGGTTTCTGGCGTGAATAGAGAAGCGCCTACGGAGGGTTGGCTGAGGCCATCATGCACAGTATACGGTTGCACGGGTCCGCCGCCCCCATGCGAATGGAAGTTTGCAAGTTTAGAGTTAGTGGGGGAGCTAACAGCTTGCTTTAGCTGTGGTTCTGGCAGCACCGCCACCACTCAAAGGCACCAGCCCTCTTGCCTCCTCTAATAGCCCTATATCCACTAAAAAAGTACACTTTGCTCTTTGAAGTAACAGGAGAAAACTCCAACTGCGAAAGCGAGTTTTTGCAGGCTGTAAGCACCACTCTGCCACCGCTCCGTATAAGCTATTAATGAGCAGTTTCAGGGCTTGCACTCGGGTAGTTTCTGCGGCCACACTCAGTATAATTTTACCAAGAGAAAATGTATCCTTCACTTTATGTGGATTGCACTGGCGGCGAGCCCTATGTCACGCTGGCCGCTAGTACTTGCCGACGTGAGGATGTGCCAGTGGTGGCTTTTGATGGAGCTACTCTAATATAACAGTTACGAAAGGGCTGTATTTATAATATTACGTCCTTATGTTGCCTGTCTTGAACACGCTAATACGGATGCGAGCGTCAAAAGGGGCTGATAAATCGCAAACAAAACTATTACAGCAGGTCTGCGTATTAATTGGTGTCTAAGACCAGTAATAGATTGCGTGACTGTATGTTACGACCGAAATAACGTAAAGCTGTGGCTAAAAGCGAAATAAAAGGCACGTTCCAGCGCGGCGAACCAAGACCGGTGATTAAGGTTCGGCGTAGTTCGGTTCAGTATACTACATTAGCTCAGGGCTTGTTAACGAGTGTAAATCTCGTAAAACGGAATGAGTGTTTTCACTTTTTCGTGCCAATCAAGTACCGTGACGTGAATGCATGATTTGGTGGTGCAACACATTCGCCACTGAATCAGCGTGGCTAATGTGTTGCACCATAGCATTTATTTATAGAATTCAGTTTGTTTTTGCGGGTTGATTCAGTTTTAGAGTAGTTACGACAGACTGGCTGGTTGCTAGAGGGAAGTATTGAGTGAAAAGAACGGTCCATTTCTCTGGTGATCTGATGTTTTGACGCGTTCGTTAAATACGCTGCACCCCGGCCACAAATAGAAAACTGTCACAATGGCTGTACGGGAAGAAAACTTTCATGCGCAATTTTAAAATCGCATTTCTTGCAAATTTCTAGGTGTTTTTATGTGCCCTTACGATGTACTAATCACATCACTTTCGGTAATTCATGTCGCACTGCGTAATAACTGAACCGTTCCCTTAAGCTGCAAAAGCAAAGTAATGTTTTCTCGAGGCATTCTAGATGTATTTCACTAAGACCGATTCTACAGAAAATCCAAAGCGTGCATCAAATATTTGATTCTTTATTTGCAAATACAGGCTACCGGAAACAGATACAAGCCGTAAGAGAAACTCGACGACCACAAAACCGATACCATGGTGCGTACGGGCGTGGAGCTTCTTGGATAACAAAACACTAGAAAGACAGGCAAGAAAGCTGTGCTTAACGTAAGACGATACATGTGTGCAGCAATAATTTATCTCATTTGTGGGTCTCGTTGCGTAGTTGGAGGGTAGGCTGCAGGTGTTGGATGTAATCAGAGTACATATGACTAAGGAACGGCACAAACAACATTTGGTCGGGTATTTCACAAAAATCAATGCTTTGGGACCAAACACTCTATAGTAAAAAAAGTTGAAAAAATGTATTTCAGAAGACTATAGAAAGCGAGTGAAGGATAAACTTAAAATCTGACTCCTGTATATTTGCGCGAAACTGTTGTCATTTCGCCTTCTACAGACCTTACAGAAGAAGCCGAAGCAGTGGATACATTGCAAGGCGCTCATGTGATCCTTTCCCAGTATTTCGCATTTTCGAAAGTAATTCTACAAAGTCAACCTGACGAAGCAAATACAGAAAAATGAAACCTCAGTTACTTGAGTACAGACTTAGATTGCCATCAATCCGGACCAATTCTTAAAAAAAATGTCAGGTACTTGATGCTGGTCCGTTTTCTAGATGAAACATTTAGGAAATCAGGGTGTTGTGTAGTCAGTTAGGAAGCAGTGCGTCAATAGTGGTTGCCCATCAGGGGTTACCAGGTCTGCCGATTTGTCGCCAAACTGGCGATGTTGCGAGACTCGTGGCGACGAAAAATTCAGAGCGGCGAGTTTGCAACTTTCTGCCTTCTTTGAGCATTGATGATTTTATATATTTTCGGGCCCTTCTACAAAAATGATCTGATATGACCTTTCAGTGCATTTAAGCCGTTGAGACGAACTGAACAAAATGAACAGAACAAACGTTTAGGCGGATGACGGTTTTGTGGCAAATTCTAGAATATGTACCAAAAGATCGGTCACTCAAACACACAACTGTGCACCACAGTGGCACGAATCGAAATTTTCGTTGCTCTTTTTCATATCATGCACCTGGTGTATTAATGGCTTCAAAGCCTTCAAGCAACGCCATCTGTTTAAAGTGTCATTCATCCGTAGTTGATTGGAGCCTGACATCTCATGCAGAGTGGTAGGAAGTGTGAATGACGATGTATATAAGCACGGGAATGTAAAGAGGAAGCGAAAGTGATAAAACCTTGTGTGCAGCGAACGGCAGTTCTACGTTATTCATATTCTTTGAATGATTTACCTAAACCTGCATATTTTAGCTTTTTTTAGACAGTAGTCAATTATTGTAGCTCTTCCGGACCGCAGCAAACGAATTAAACTTTGTAATACGGTTTTCTTACTTCTCGGAAATTCTGCATTTTTTTTCCGCGAAGGTAATTGAAACCTACTGACTACTACTGCCCTGCTTAAAATAGCGACTCTTCTGGCTTCTTTTCAAACATTCACTTAAGGTAGGGACGTTTCATGGGTATTTTAGACAATTTCCCGGTGACTTTTCTTTCTTACGTCCTGGCAACCCTGCCAATATTCACCAAGCTCACCATCATCCGTGGCGGCAAGGAATGCACTGTATATTTCAATCTCACCTTATCATCGTTGCACCTGTTCAAGTAGTGTGACCACCACCAGGATGGTCGCCTTTGACGAGGGCGAAATGTTACGGGGAGCAGAAGTAGAAGTTAGCACATAGCTCCAGGGGACCCACGCCGACGACCGATGAAGCCCTGGGTGGTGCGGACTCAGCTAGAGCTGCCATGTCCGCATAATAAATCGATTCTTTGTCTGTGTAAGTAGTTTGTTTCACCCCTAACCACCGCTAGACTTGTTAGTCCTGCCACCACGTAACGATATCAATTTTTCGCAAAAGTCGGCCACATGAATGAATGTCATCGCCCGTATCTTCGGATTATGCAAGGTATCTCCTTTTCTGCTCTGGTACATGATTTACGAGTGCGACTGGTAAAGTACAGGCGAAGTTGTAGGGCAAAAGTTACCCTAATCTTTTGTTTTCTTTTCGTTGCCTTCGTTCTTTCTTCCGCACACATTTTCAACGTAGGTCTTTCTGCTTCCATACGAGTAGTCTTGGATGCACCGACGGCTTTTTAAAAAGCAAATTAGTCCGGAATCTCTAGCTTTTTTACACACATTTGCAGTGGACTAACAAGCCCACAGAAAAGACAATCGTCTATATTTGGCTCCTGCCAATCCTGTTACGCTTATTAGGTCGCTGGCAATACAGGCAGTACCAACAGGGGATTTGCCACATTTGGGCGTAGAAACCATGCAAAGACCGTGAGGAGAATTTATTAAAGCGACCGGCGACATGGTTGCTCCACGTCGGAAGGCCGCAATATAAGGCGAAAAAGCCTTAAGTGCCCTGTTTTGCGGTAAAGCGCGGTTGCTGCTGCTGCTGCTGCTGCTGCTGCTGCTGCTGCTGCTGCTGTCAAGTCAAGAAAGTTGCCGCCGCAGTAAACAAAAAAAATAAAAACACAGGTAACGTCTGATGGGATTTTAACAACGGTCTCCAGTGTAGCACATCGGTGCGGTACCAACTGCAGACTATATCAGCTCGTTTTAAAGTGTACTATATTAGCATTTATGCTGCATGCATGGAACAAGATATGTTGTCCGTTTTATTGCGGCTCAAACGCACTTTTCCTATTGGTCTGGATGCGGGGGCTTTGAGCGCCAAAGCACCCGCTCTCCCAAAATTCCGAAATTTTAACTTGAAAAACGTAAGAATTGTAGAATAGTTTGTGCCGCTTGACACCTGAACGTGATGGCATGTCACTAATAGGTGCAAGGCCAAACGCGAAGAACACTGGTTCTACAGAAGTTTTGGCGCATATTAGTCCGCTTCCTGAAAAATTTTCACAGTTAGACAGATACGGAACTCGAAGAAAAAGATGCGAACATGGTGTAGCCAAAAAGAAAGCTCCGGCAGTAAGCTGGCGCCCAAACAACGCAATGCCAATGCGAGAGAACAAAGCGATTGCAAAGGTGACGTACCGAGTAAGCAAGTTTTTATTAGTTATCGCAAGGCTTTTGCCCTCAAGGACACAGTATAGCCCCGAAACTTTTATTTCAGTTAACATGCAGTTTGTGCACAAGTACAACAGTTAACTTTTTTTTTGGAAAAAGAACGCACCGCTGTTTCAACTTAAATTATCATTCCGTCTGGGATGTTCCACCATGAGTGATGTGTATCGGATAAGAAATACAATGACAACTGTCCACTGCCTCGGCGCTTGTTGCGTATACTAGTATGATCTAAACTATTGAGTCTGTGAAAGGCTGAGTATATAAAAATAATAGAAACAACACTTACCAGTGTCACATTATTTTACAGAAAAGATAGGGCAACGGCATTCATGTTTATCTCTTTTTAAAGCCTAACACTCAGAAACACTAGCTAAAACTCTGATGGCAGGCTGAAGGTGGACGCTGTATTCTAGCGCCAGTGCAGTGGCTCTTCACTACTCTAGTAAATATACGCTAAAGCCACAGCTCTTGGAGCAACCATCCTGAAGGTGTTGGGCTGGAGCGGTGCCTTAAGTATGAATTTTATTCAGTTTACGAGTTTTGTTCACTGGTTGAGCTTGCAAAAAAGAGCAAAATGCACAGCTAAAAGGATCTGATTCTTCGAACCATCATCCCCCACGAGCTGTAGAAAAAGAACCTTACAAAATTATGACATGCTCCACTCTTGCTAAGAAAGGGCAGAAGCTAGACATGTTGTAGTGCTCAGCAGTGGGGCTTCTAGACAAAGTATTCGCACGCTTCTAAACATTGAATAATTTAAAAGTTATAAAATCGGCGACCCTATGTAGGAACAGCTGCCAAAAACAACGCAAAGGTTGAGCCCATAAGCGGTGCGGTGGTCATACTCGTATTTCATGAGCCGCAAGCAGTTGCGATAGCAGAATAGTTGCTGCTCGCCCGCACATCGGGACGCAAGGACATTTCTGCAAAAGCACCCAACTTGTTCAGAAGCCCACATTCAATCGATGTTTCCCTACAGATCCTACTACAAAACAAAAGTGGCAAGGAAACAGGCCTGAGGGCAAGCAAACAACAAACGCTCTTTCCAGGCTTTCCTGCCGCAGCAATAATGAGGGAAGCAGCACCGCTCCGCCGGGAGTTGAGGAACTCCTTTGAGGGCCCCACTGACTGTGCAAACAGTCTCCACGGGCTGTTTGGCGTAATGGACAACATTGATACAACTGAGAGAGGAAATCGCTTTTGTCTTCATCCGAAGGAATGCGGCCTTCTTCCCATCATCGATCCACAATATCCTCCAAGCGAACATTTTCATTTTGTCTTTACTGCCTTTTTTAGTCGTTGTCATCCCAGATATGGAATGCTGTTCTCGCTGTGGCTTCATTTAGGCCAAAAGGCACGCCCTCTTAATGTTTGTTGCTACAAAGTAAAATGCTGCTTGTTGATGGTCCACACGTGAATATGTTGTGTTCACCAGAAAAGACAGTACTTTGTGGGTTGTAGAAACTTAGGACGTTGCTACCAAAGGCTCAGTGGTTAAAGGGACACTAAAGTGAATTTGTCAAGCTCTCGTTTTTGCTTGCACTGCGTAGACTGGCTCAAATTAACACACTTTTCATCGTTTATCTGGTTTATAAGTCGGTAAATATTTTATAAAGCCCGTTGAAGAAAAACTACCATGCGCGGTCTGCGGCGGCCGCACCAACTAGACGCTGTGACGTCGCGAGGACTTGCGCTGTGATTGGACGATGTCTAAGATTAGCATTCAAACAAGTTTAGGCTTCAGTTCTGTAAAACAATATGCTTGGCATCCGGCGTTATCGTTGGATGAACATTCTCATATCTTAATAATCATCATACCGCGCTTCTGCTATGTTGTTGGCTGTACAATGCCTAAGATAAGCCTCCATGAACGGCTTGGAATCGTAGCAATCACTAGCCGAGGCCTACGCAGTGTAGAAACGCCCTCCACGTCACCGCAGACACTCTAACGCCATGCGCTTTTCCCAATATTTGAAGATTGCCTCACTCCTACCAGCATCGTAAAAAGCGTGTTCACACCAGGCCAAGGGTCTGTTCATTCTGGGCTGTGCCCACTGGCCGCAAGAGTCGGTGCTTATGGCAACAGCACACAAAAGAGAACTCGCTAGGGCGTCAGTGTCAGTCTGCGCGCGGTCTGCGAACTCGTTCGTGGAGCAGTGAACGTTACGGCTCAAGAACGGTGCACTCAGTATAGAGAACATCGGGCCGAAAACAAAAAAAAAATCAACTTAAAAAAAAAACGAATGTATCTTCGGGGATTCCAACTTCCAACTTGCTAAACAGTTTACCTGGCGCTCCAGACCAATCGACCACAGGCCAGCACTGCCGGCTCTGCAAATATGAGGTATTTAAAGAATAACGAATTTACACTTTTATTTATATTTAGCATTTCAAGCAGCTTACGTGACTATTTGTTGTACAGCACTCGTTCAGTAACCGTTCCCCAAAGTTTCCAGAATATGTCACGTCTAGCAATTGCATTTCATTAGACGGAAAAGTGTTCGCAGATGCGTAGTCGTGCTGCCGACCAGCTGTGCTTGTTCACCCAGCGCAAAAAAGTGCTTCCTGCTCCCTAGTTTTACGCTGGACGGCGAATGTTTCAGTTGATTTTATTTCCTTAGTACATATATTCACTTCCCTGACATCTCCCGCCTTCAAGTGGCCTTAGACTTTCCTAGCTACTACCGTACCAGTCAGCGAAGCGTCGCATGTGCGCTTGCGCAGCGCTTGTGTGGAGCGACGTGGACTTGGAGCTTGATACTGTGTACAAACGAACAAACTAAAGAAACGCAGATTCTTCCACTCGGAAATGTGTCGTAGCTTAGTTTCAACTCTGCGAACGAATTGCGACAAAAGGTCGGCGGCCGGCGGTGTAAACGCTGGGCCAACTGACTCTGTCGGAAGTTCGGCGCAGTCAAGCCAAATCATTTCCTTCTGACATCACACGAAAACGCCACACAAAATGGGCGAGGATGCAGAGATGAGGACAGCATTTTCGAATTGATGTTTCTACTAAATAAGTTCGCGTAAACTCACTCGGAGTTGTCGAAACATGGCCTATGGATTCCGGACTACGATTGCCGCTAGTAATATCGCAATGTTTATAGGTCACTGTAGTGTCCCTTTAAGTGGTTTGCCAGATTTCGATCATTTGTTTTTCTCAAGTGAAGGAAGCTGCACACATCAAAATAGGTCACGATGATGATGAGGAATGGATTTATTTGAGTCGTTCTCTGATGTTAGGGTACCCTCCCGGTCGGAGGCTGCCTTAGTCCGGGATGCCTTGGACTATGCTGGCCATCCGTGCCCTCACCAGCAATTGTCGCTGGTATGAGAGGATCGGAGCTGGTCAGCAGCTCCACCTACTGCTCATAGGTGGGGTTGGGGATGGGGGTGAGTTAGGGGATCGCTTGCGCTCCCATACCATGCGATACAGGATGTCCGGTTGGGGGCAGGATTTGCACGTGTAAGGGTATAGGGTGGGATATATGGCATGTAGCTGGGTGTTATCTGGAAAGGAGTTAGTCTGTAATAGCTTCATCACGGAATGATGAAGTTGATGATGAATGAATTTGAAGATGAATGATGAACAAAGTTTAGTGTGTACTCCCATGGCTGGTTCGTCCTCGTGCCGTCGTGTGCATGCGCTCTGCACCATAGAAGATTTGCGACTTGAACATCGAAGCGGCTGTAGGTTCATCATTGATTCCATAGGCAGTATTCGTTGAAAAGTTTAGCGGTCAATTTCTTCGCTTGGCAACGCTGGAAACGGCCACAGACATGGCCGATGCGCCACAGACACGGCGCGGCTGGGGGACTGCGGCCGCACGCCGAAGAAAAAAACAACGGCGTGCGTGATCTGCTCCATTCTAATCCGATTCTAAACGGTGGCGTCAACAGAGATGTTATTATTCGCACTCACATTGAACTCGAGGCAATACTTTGCATTCGGCGAGGTAGAGTTTGTAACGTGAAACAGTCATGTGTTTCACAGTCGTGCTTAGCATGGACAAGTATCGCCATCCCGCGGAGCCCGCCGTAACGAGTGACGGTGCACTTGCACGGTTGCATGGAGGAGAAGAGGGGTGCCTGAACTGCGGGCCGTGCACACAACGTCGCAACAGACGCTTGGCCACAGATATGGCGGCGCACACTCGGTTGCCTGCATGCATTCCACGCCATTGAATACCGGCTGTATGGCCCGGCCGCGTATAGTACGCTTGGCGGAAGAAGGGGCCGCGCTTCGAGAGGCTCGCCACGAGGGTCGTCTCGTTAACGATGGAGAACGGAAGCATGCACAGAGAGCCAGCCCGGACCACGTAGCCGTACAGATGCTGTCAAGAGGCGTCGGTGGGCCGGCAACGGTGAATACGTTCAACGGGAACGGGCCAAGAATCGTAAGCATATCAGCTGCAATCGTAAACTTAAACCACCGAGGTGGTCGTGCAAATATCGTACCGGTTTGCTGCATTCAAGTCTTAAGGGCAGAATACATGGAGCGAATATTCGTCGAAAAGACGACAAACAAAGCCGGACGGCGCGCGCCCGACGCCCGGCGGCGGAAGAAACTCGTCGGCCGCGCATCTAGCAGGGTCAGAAAAGTTCGTCGGTGGCGGAGCGGCGGCGAGCGGCAAACCGAAGTAACCAATCAGGTCTTCCGATTTCCCCTCCATGGCGTATGGCGTGTACAGGCTGCTGCAGGCGGCCGCCGTGGAATAGTTTGACAGACGTACGCTTGTCCCGCGCCTACTCGAGCTAAAAAAAAAAACAGACTGTAAATCTGACATCGATTGAGGAAAATAATGTTGCAAGAAGTGAAGTGCGCGATTTTCTAATAGCTCAAGCTCCAAGGGCAACACAGTCCTGACCCAGCTACTGTGGCTTGTATTGCCGAGATACGCATGCGGGATAGCTCTTATTAGGGTAAATAAATGCGATCCCTCTAAATAACTTGTATTAACAGCCACATGGGGCCTGTCTGCAAGATCAGCGCCTGAGGATCATGCGATATCACTGCAAAGGCCTCTCAAATACAGAAAAATACTAGAAACAGCCAGCCGTATGCATTCAGAGCCGAGTCTGACATACATACCCTATTTTGCACCAAAGCTCCATCTGTCGAGATGGAGTGGAGGTAGAACGGCGGTTCGTATTCTCGGAGTCGCTTGTACCTTTCGCGCTTTTGAGAACTGAAAACACGTATAAAAGCAGAAGAAACGCCCCCGAGTCAGGCAGAATCGTCAAACGACGTACAAGCCAATCGGGAAGCCTCTTTGAAGGATCTGTTTACTGAACGCCGCGTTAATTCTAGGCATCGAGGTTTAGTTGGCCACACTCGGAGCAACCCAGCGGCGGCGCGGCGACGAACGCTTGTGTTTTCGCTCCATGCAGTTCAGCCCAGCGAACATATACCGTCCCGTGGAAGCAGAATTTCTGCCGCGCCAACTTCGCCGTGAACGATCGCTCCATATATTCTGGCCTTTACGCATTGGTGTAAGATTCGTGCACTTTTTCATTTGGTAATCTTGCAGCCAAAATGAATCTTTCGCTGCCGAATAAACGCTGAGAGCGCTACGCTGAAGTTGAATTTTTGTCTGAGCCCAACTTACAAGTTGGGTTGAGTGTCTCTTTATAATCCTTTGTTGGGCGCCGGATTTCAATATATATTAAATATTGGGTATTTTGTAGCGTAAGCTACACTGGTCGAGGTTGAGAAGTTTCGCGCGGACCTTGAAGGGCCGAGCTGCGCAGCGTGAGGAACATTGGATTAGATTAGATAGGGTTGGATTGGATTGGATTGGATTGGATTAGATTGAATTAAATTGGATTTTACTGCAATCCAATCGATTTAAAGTACGGGTGTGTAGAGAACTGGGTCTGCACTTTCGCCGGTCTCCGCATTCCAGAGGAGTTACGTCATAGCCGCGGAAAACGCACTGCCGCCGGTGCGTGCCCAGCTGTGCGCCTCGGTTGCGCAGTAGCAAAGTCTGACGCTGCGCCGGAGCCGCTTGATAGCCGTTTCGTGTGGCTCCTGGAGAGCCGTGCTGCGCATTTGCGGGCACGTGTGACTGGACTGTACTGGAACTTAACTGGACCGGACTGGACTGAACTAGATTAGACTGAACTGGACTGGACTGGACCGGACTGGATTGGATTGGATTGGATTGGAAATCGTTTTAGCAGCAGTAATCATGATAATCAGCTAATCGTAGACAACCAGGAAATCTAAGAATAACCAGCTGAACCTCAGCTCACGCTACGTATATCCTGGCATAGCCGAACTAAGCCACTGCTATTTTTTTGAGACGGAAGGTCACCAGAAATGCCGAACTTTTTTGATTACGAGATATATAGCAATGCTGGTTTAACAATACTCGTAAACAATAGTGATTGTTAAACAATACTCACTGTTAAACAATACTCGCTGTTAAACAATACTGTTAAACAATACTCGCTGCTAAACCATACTGAGATCAAAATGCAAGCCTAGCTTCATTTCTGCGGCCAGAAATGACAATTGCGCCACGTATTGCTGAGCATGCGAGAGCACTCGTGTGCTTGGCTGAATTTGCCGCGAATCGTCCGAGTCACCCGTAGCAGCCACAAAACATAAATGGGCCCGCAATAGGGCGTAAGCAAGTCAGAATGAACCGGGTTTTGAATTGCAGCATGCAGTAACGCAAGTTTCCAATAATTTCGTCTTCAAAGCCACTGCTGTGAAATATTTGCTCCATTAAAGCTTTTCTCCCTCATGTGCTGCGTACTGGGTGCTTCGATACTTCCCCCACATTTAGTTTATACCGTTGCTTACGGAACTGCGGTCGCGTGTAAGCGCGAATTATTCGGTCTCAACATATTAAGCGCAAATGAAATTTGTCACAAAATCAAATGCACATGAATCAAGACCTTGAAAATGATAAAATCCCGTATTGGTTGTTATATGGCTATGAAAAGAGAAATTAGTAGAGCAATTCGCTATAAAAGAACACCGAGAAACTAACGCATTAAACAAGTTGGAGGGAGCACATCGGATGCATAACTGTTGACACCTAAGCTTTCCGAGGAGCTAGTTGGTCACTTGACAGGATGAAATAAAATGAGCAAACTGAACACGGGAAGAACAGAAGGAGGACACGACACAGCGAAGTCTGTTGTGTGCTCCTTCTGCTCGTGCCGTCCTCAGATTGTGGGTCTTATTTCATCGTTGTCACCTCATCCGCAATCGAGCGCGTCTGCCTTACCGTAGCATTTAGCGGAGACGGGCTGATGAAGAGCGAGAGCAGGCTTTGGAGCCTTGTGGTCCCACATACCCAGCGAAGGCAAGTAAATTTCCTTCCAAGATCCCAAAGCCTACTGCTGCTTTTCTTCACCCGATCAGTGTGGAATACCACGGTGAGTTGGACGCACTCAACTGCGGAATAGCTGAGATCTCTTAAAGGTGACATTAAGGCAAAATGCAAGTTTCGTACATTACGAACACCGCGTTGGCCCGGTAGAAATATATCAATTTATCCTAGGCTTCACAAAAATAATAGGAGTATTAGGGAATGCACGTGCTGTCAGTTACCGGCAATTTCTGTGGTGTCGCCGAATCTTGTTCGGTTTGTGTTATGAAGCCGCCAAGTTATGAAGCCGCCAAGAAACGTGACCGTGTGTTTGTAGTGGGGCCCCTAGCTTCGTTTTAATGCATTACTTGAATGCAAACGTCTGGCTAACACATGAACTGTTTCTAGTACTGTCCCATATCACGTCGCTACTTCCCATAGCACGACACTGTTGCGCGAAATTTGAAAGTTCTTCAATATTGCTTCGCGCTGTTTCAATTACAAAACGTAGTTCGTTGCTAGGATGGAGCAGAGTGAGTTACCAAAAGCCAGTTCTTTTAAATTGAAGAAAGTTGTATTCTGCTTTCATGCCCCTGTGGTGGATTCAACTCGTGAGGGAAACTATGGGCACGCAGCATTTACGAAGGAACGAAAACATTTCAAAAATATTTGTAGGACTGTATTTGATAATTACAAGGTCGTCAGCCATTAATAAGTTAGGACGATCTTCTGCTCTTCTATCAGTCTCTTCTTCCTGCCATCGGCGATGCAACTCACACTGCAACATGAGAAAGTTGGCAGCAATGAATTAGGCTTAAACAAGACACAGAGAGGAAATGAATTCCGGTACCAGCGCCAACCGTAACAAAAAGGAAGACTAAGACAAACAAAATTGCAACGCTGGCTCCGTCTCCACAAAAAAAGGAAAAAAAATCACCCACAAAAACGGCGCTCTTTTATAAAGGTGATATCAACTGCTAAGGCGGTCATTGTTCTCGCCTTAGTTGTGGCGAACACGGAAATCCTTTCAGCCGCAACGGTGGTCCAGAAAACCGAGTGCCATTATTCTGTGTCAAGTTTTCAGCAATCCGTCCTGGTCCGGCTTCTGCGGCACTTTTATACGTGGTGTCTTTTTTCGAGCGCTCAGAAGCCCCTATACTCTAGTGAAGCTTTCTTCTAGAATGTGTGCTTAGACTACCGCACCCTCAGACGCACTGCGCGCCGACATTTGTTGCTTTTTTTTCCATCTGAGAACGTTCCGGTTCAACTTCTTAGATGGCAAATTAACTCATCGTCAGTTCTTCCCAAACGAGGCGCTGGGCCCTCGCCCCATTATAACGTGGGGTGGTTTAGTAGACTGTGCCTTTTAAAGAACGGGTTTTGATGCATTATTGTGGCTTGCTTCAAAGAGAACGCCTTCAATTTTCCCACATGTGGTCAGGCAAGCCATCATAATTTAAATTAGGATTTTGAACCATAAGGTAGACTGTTTTACGGTCCAAGAATTTGTATTGTAGCAGAAACAAGTTATATACGCTAGCATTAGTCCTTTCTGTACGTCGAAAACCTAGCACACAGACTGTAGCACAAATAGACCACGAGAATGTCACACAAAATGGCCTACGGTTGAAAGAAGAACGAACGCTGGAAAATGGTGGGGTGCCGCCAGGAAATACTCCCGGAGAAACTTGTAATATTTGGCTTCAAAAGTACATTGGGTACATAAGAAACAGTGGCCTCCAGTATGCCTGACGAGACCATTTCCCGAAAATTGCCTCTGCGGGATTCTAACGACTGTCTGCAGCTCCTAAATGCGTGGTAGTGTTCGAATAAAAATGCAGGTGGACACGAGAAATTCGGAATGTGCCAATAACAGAAATGTAAATAAGGGGAGTAACAAAGTACGGTCAATCTAATGACCTTCTTGCTAGGGTGATGTGAAGGCGTTGACGTGCCGAGTCATACTACCCAAGAGAACAAATACTATGATGCGATCCTCACATTACTGATGAACCAACCACATCGTGAGCTATGTTCGTAAGGAGCGGCATACCACGCAATTCAGCAGGCTGAGACGTGACAGGACGTTAAGGTTTAAAGACGTTACTGCAGTTACAATACCAGTCTGAACGAAGCGGGAAGTAAATCGGGGAGTAAATGCGTTGTGGCCTTGCACTCGCAAGCGCGTGTTATGTGTGTGCTACAGAACCTTCAACTGACAGATAAACGCTCACGTACGAGTGCGCCCAATGAATTTACAAGGAGGCACTCCACCGAGAATTGGTTCGACGGACTTCGAAAGGCCCTTGAAACGCCCGTGTAGCACGAGTATAAGACACAACCATTAATCGGTACAAAAAGTATTTGAAAATGTTAGCGGTGAAGCCGCGTTATTAGAGGAGGAAAATGTACTTATTACGGCAAAAACAAATAATGGCTCTAATCACGCTGTGAAGGTATTTGAACTGCCAAGCTTCAAACGAATATCCATGCAACGTCACTTGACGGAGAGAGAGAGAGAAACTCTTTATTAGAGAGGAAAATGCGGAGAGGTCTGCCAACATCAGTTCACCGGCATGCTACTCTGCGGGGAAAGCAGAGGGAAAAGGGTAGTAGGTGTAGTGAAGGAGATGAGAGTAGTAGTACGGAGAAGAATAAAATACAGCCCTTGTTCAGGGTATTGAGTTCAACGTTTCTTGAAATTAAGGGACGACTACAATTTCGTTTACACCCCAATGTCCTGGAGAAATTCGAACAGCGCTGACTGGGTTTTGCGCTGAGCGGTGGGAGGGAGGCCATTGTCTAACCACCAATCTCAGTGTCAATGGTCCAGGGTGGAGGCAATCAATTTTATGTTGTAAACGGCACCTTGATTAGGCATAGGCAGAGCACTCCCGTAATATATGTTCAACAGTTTCAAGTGAACCAAAATTATCGCAATATGTCCTTGATGTCTGGCTGATTCGATGTAGATAGGAATTTGTTAATACTGCATTAACGCAAAGCCTATAGAACAACGTCTCCAAGTGGCGGGGTAGACGTTCTGGCAGCCGCATTCTTACATATGGGTCTATGGAATGTAAATAACCGTAATAATACTGCTGCAAGGACCATAAACGGTTCTTTTCTGACAGAAGCTAGTGCCTTTGTCATTGTGGCGGCATCATGCTTCATGAAGAAAATCTTTCTTTTTCTCATTTGTAGGCCCCTGCGGGCAGCCTTGTCCGCTTTCTCGTTTCTGATGATGCCGCTGTGGCCTGGAAGCCATTAGAAGGTAACGCGTGGTCCATCGACGTATGCGAGATGGTGCAAATACTTTACGCTGCGCGGGCCATATTCGTAAAAGCTGAAACAGCTAGCGCTTTGTAAACTTTGAAGTGCTGCTCTTGAACCAGATAAAAAAGCCCAACATGTCGGCGGCTGGCATCGAATGTAATGAAGTGCTTCTCTAATCCCTTATAGCACTGCCGAAGCCGGCGAAGTCGGTCGCTCAAGCCGATATGACAATGCTTTTTCACTTGATGGAATAAAAATTCCCGGGAGCTGACTTCACGAACGTGGATCGAAAACGAGTGATACCAGAGGCTCTGGCAGCCGTTACCAGGGTTTCGCGGGGGCGGCGTCCACGTAACCGAGTGAGCGAACGCAGCAGCGGATGACAGAAAGAAAACAGAGTGGAGCGTCAGGCGAAGGGTAAGGAGGAGGGCGGCACGCGCGGCTATTGCGTCATCTCTCTCACTGCGCCCCCCTCAGTCTCGTTTCCAGCGTCCGACGCCAAGGCCCTGGACAGTTTCTCCGGACGCTGTTCAGCTCACCACTAATCCAAATCCCGTGAACGCCGTTATCATACATTAGGCGGTTTGCACTTCACACGAGGGCTTTGAATGAGCGCAGGTGGTAGACGCACCGCTGTGGTCGTTAAGTACACCGTGTGTCTCCCCGTATTCTCCTGTAGGCGGAGCTCATTCGTTTAGACGGTGGGATGTCGCTCCCTTTGTCTATTCGGGTCCAGGTTTGATTCATGGAGGTGCCAGTAATTTCTTTCATGTAGCCTGGCGTTTTCTGCGGACGAGGACACAAACATTTCCTTGGCTGGTAGAGGAATACTGTTTCGCCATAAACTGTCGGTTTGGTTTGACGATGCCAACGCTTATGTGTGCTGAGTCATAGTAACCGCGCTATAAAGCAGAAGAAGCAAGGAGAACATGCTGAGGACGCGTTAGGGGACGCGTTAGGCCGTGAGACAATGATTTCGCAAACAATAAAGTCAATGGAAAGTTTAGCCGCCCTATTTATGTTCACGCGTGGAGATGTGTATTCAAAAACTATGTACAAAGATGTTCAACCTGTTCACCGCTGGCATTTGAATATTGGTTTTTTATTCTCTCTACTTCTTGTTTAATTAATCGCGGCTAACAACATCATAACATGTAATAACGGACGGGTTAAAGTCGGTTGGTCAAGGCGCATGTTCTGAAAGTTAATGCGGCACCTTACAAGTAGATGGGTGATGGGAACGTCAGAAAAGCAGTCACTGCCACCGCAACTTGATATTCCGTTTAACTTGCGCTCGAGTGCTTCCACTTTTCTTAGCAATTGCATATCTCTGAATTTTTATGCTTTTCTGGGAACACCTTCTTTAGAAAATTGTAGGATTTGCTGCTGCCTTGAGCGGCTGTGCCTTTTTTTAGTTTCCTCCCAGATCATTCCTTCGCGTTGTAAATCACATCTGCTTGTGCTACTTAAAGCCCGTCACGCTCGTGGAGGCCAGCTGCTCCTTATCTACTGTCGGGATTCAAGTGATTATTCATTTCTAATTAAGACGTTTATCGATACTTTATGACCAATATGTGGTAACACCAGGGGCCAGCGTTTACTCACTTATGAGCTGCACAAGTTTATCCACGCTTACTCGGAGTACTCTTTGAAATGTGTCCAGGCATACTCTGCAGTCGTGAGCCGGTGTCCCATTTCGCAGAAAGGATTACTATGCTGGGCCTTTCTTAGGCGACGACGCCTAGACCGATGAAAATGGCCGCTTTGGCTGCTGCGCTAAGCTTTTCGCCTCTAACCTTTTTAACGCTTTTCTGTTCATTTTTCATCATATGTTCGCATTTCGCATACAACCACGGCTACCCGTAATAGTGTAGCGTGTTTAACTAATGGTGCGCATACAATGCATTGTAGTTTAGTAACGTTAGCGTGCGCTTCTGTTTAAGCCGACAACTTAGCGTTTGAGCACGTATTATTGCCTTAATTACCGTATTTTACGGTGTTTTTCAGCGCTACTGTCCCGCACTAAGCTAACCTAAAATCTACTGCGGCTCAGTCCGTGGTGTAATTGTGCTTATAAGCTGGTTTTTATCATTTCAGATCTCTCAAAGTTACCTTTTGGCCCAAATTAAACTCGTTCTTTTATGACTTATTTTCTATCTTGGCATACATTCTACAGCCTCGACCCTATTTCAGGCGAACATGATCTTTTTCGCGCAAACGTCTATTTCCACCGTCCCCTTTTGGCTCCGCGGTGCCAAAGCTTCCGGGCAGCCTCCTTCAGAGGCCTTTACTTTTTTCACAGGCCCTGTGTTCCTCTGGCTTGGCCCTTCGTGGCACTACTCCCACTGACAGGCGCCAGGGATTTGGCGGAACGGATGTGTTTCGCGTGTGGACGGAGGAAGTGATTAGTGACCGCTGCGAACGGAAGATACTTGTCAGCCATGCTGCTGCGTGACTTCCCGCTCAGTAAGAACAGGTATTCCGAAATAATGTGGCATTACAAAAGGAGAGGGAGAAAGAGTAAAGTAAAGGCAGTAAGCCAGCGGCACTGTTATTGTTTGGCTGTCTTGGGAGTGAACGCGGAGGAAAAAGAAAGCTGATCACCAGCGGGTAATTGATGTGGCGCAATGGCGTGAGCGATGCCTACCGGCACACATCTAGCTCGAAGAAAACATATCTGCACTTGGGCGTCCCTTTTTTGCCCGCATTCTCTTTTGATCGATTTTTTCCTGCGGCTTTCCCTCTTTCCGGCCCAATTCTGGTTTGGCACGCTGTGGGCGGATGCTTGTCAGCCATGGTCGTATACACACAATTGGAAGGAGGTTATCCAATTTTGCTTTCTTAATCCTGGCTACATCGGCTTCTTATACTTTGGCGAAGCACGTCCGACCAGCCCTAGGCACACTCTGAGGCTGGCGTAATAGAAGTGCACTTCCCTGCTTAAACTGCCAAGGCGACAAAGACGTGGCTCGTAACGATGCGAATATCAGCTCTGCTTTTTCGCGACAGCAGAACTTCTTTCTTTTAAATCACATACTGCAGGACAACAAGATCTCTAAAGCGGAAATTCACTATAAGCTGATTCAATAAAAAACCGAAAATACTTTGGCAATGTACTAAATATAATTGCCCCAGCAGATATTACAAACGTAAGAGCCTAAATAGCATGCCCGTGATCACAGTAGAGAGATAAGCGAACCTTCTCCATGGACAAACTATTTCTAAACTTCCCACAAAATATACTGCATTCTCCTATCATGTTGAACAATTAACGCTGTTCTGCAGCATGAAAATCTAATGCAAGCTTAGATGCGTTGTCGGCGTGTTCCCGCTATCTTTTTTCTGCGTCTTGAATTTATTTAGAATTTGCCATGTGACATGATATCACGTGACATTAAATATTTTGGGCTGGAACACTCTGACAGCATCCCATTCTTTGCCTGGCATTTCCGGATATTGCGTGCGCGAAGCATGGCAACTCTGTTCTGAATGCTACAGAAGCACGAAGCGGAAATATACAAAGCGCCAAAATATCTCAAACAATCAGCTAGCGCTTGCTGCGCTTACAGTATCGCTAGCAGAATGTCCTGCCGTAATGCTGTGTGAGAAGGGTAGGAATTCATCCGTAACAGATGGGTTTTTCATTTCATACACTTCGGCCTACAATCACTTAACAAACTAAAAGAATTTAACTACATTGATGGAGTAGGCATGTATACTTTCGGGCATAAATTACGAGGTATATTCAATATGCTAATCGACACCTAAAAGGTATGATAAAATCTACGCTTGCTATTTGGGAAACCGCGTGGATAGAGGTGTTTAGTAAATGACGTAGAAGGCATTTTCTATATATTTATGTTGATATGATCATTCCGAAATAACGAGAGACCAAGACGACTACAGGCCACGCAACTATCCCCGCGCAAGAGACGTGTACATAAGGAGAGAATTTCTAGTTGTGGCCAAGGAATGGTTTCAAACAAAAGCTGTAACTTAGGAGAAATATAGCATCGTTTTCCTTGTTGTTGACAACACTGCAGTGAACATTCTGATGTTCCTTACGTGTACAGTGATTAAATTCTGCCATGCTTGCAGCTAAATTTTGTACACAAAATTAAAGCAGTTCCACAAATCTGAAAGCAGTCAGGTGCAGAGCAGTGATTCGCCAAAGAAGCCGTGATGCCCTCTCTTGACCAGTTTTAGTATCACCGCTGTGGTGATACCGAAAGTAATAAAGAAAGTAGTCCGCACCATGAAATGGCACTAAAGAGACACTGCATTGATTTTTCATTGTTTCGGAGGAAGTGATGCAATATTTCATTTTATTTTCCGGCTTTTGTATCAGTGTGTACTTATTTGCGGCCCAGCAACGAGCAGACACCGTCGCAACGGCGCAGAGAAAAACATCACTCCGAACATTTTGCATATCATTAACGTGTGCCTGGGTGGCGCGGGGTGGTTGACATCGACCTGCAGCGCGAGGGACCCTGGTTCGATATCGACCAGAGAAAACGGTGATCGTTCCAAAGCCACGGTTTGGGTGACGGAGACGCCATTACTACGGTGGCTAGATACCGCCTCGCCGGACAAGCTACTAAGACAAACCGGGCCCCTAAAGTGCTCCGCGTTCAAAAGGTGCTTTACACGCGTTTGAACCCGGAGTGAGACGAGCTTTCGTAAGGGGGCTGAACTTTAGGGAGAACGAGCCATATAGTACAGCCAAGCCCCAAGTGGCAAAGAATGAAAGTTCGAACACTGGGCAAGAGGACGGCGTGATATCAGCTACTCTTCTCGCATGGGAAGTTTCGGAGCGACATTGAGATCTTGCTCCTTGCTGGGCGCGCGGCTGTTTGCTGCGTTTGCGTGTGCATCGAGGACCAGCAACGTTGAGCGTGATGCAGGCGATCGTGGAGGCCGTGTATGTTGGTGTGTGGATGCTTCATAAATCACGTGGAATTAATACCGTTATTCTCGTGTCGGCGAGCTTTACAAGGGGCCATATTCACCCTTGCGAGTGCAAAGCTATCCGCAACTGATCATGCTAAAAATTTTCCATCTCCTCTCTCAGTGCTATAATTGCTCGTGTATTCATTCAAGACAAGTCTAGTAAGTGAGCTTACCAGCCAAGGTGGCCGAGTGTCTGAGGCATTGTGCTGCTGAGCCGCAGGTTGCGGGTTTGATCCCAGCCGCAGTTGCTGCTTTTCTGACAGAGGCTGAAAAACAAAATGTCCATGCGTGGCGATTTCGGCGCACGTTAAAGATCCCCAGGTGCTCAAAATTTGCCGGAGCCCTCCACTTCAGCGCGCGTCGTAGGCCGGGTGTAGCTTTGGCGTGTTAAGCCTCACAAATCAAGTCAGTGAGTCCTGCTTACGGAGTCCAGAATGTGCCTGTTATTACAGGGGGGTAAAACAAGTGGTTGATACAATTTCGTTAATTCTCATTTTTCAGAAAACAAGAGGCTACGATGTCGCGTTTAATGAGCAACGAACAACACGCGTTCTCGCGGTGCCAGACGGCCATGCTTTTTTGTATTACTCAAGGACGACATTCGGGGTAGCCGGAGTACATTTTTCTTCCATAGCGCATAGAAGAAGAACACAACCATTTAGAAATAGGCATCATTTAGAAATAGAAATAGCATCATTTAGAAATAGCATCATTATTGATAGACCCGACAGCGTTCAGCTGTCGGGTCTATCAATAATTTTTGCGGAACTTTGAATCCGAATTTCTTGATCGTTCTTCTTGATCGAATTTCGTTATCGATCCGAATTTCTTGATCGTTCTGTTTCCTAGTTTGTTACGCTGTTTAGGATTTTGTGTCAATGCTGTAATATTACCCGAGAAAAAACACGTTAGGCACAAGTCAGGAGTGTAATCATTAAGGGCATGCAGAAAAGCAGCCTGGATGTTGCATTAAAGTAATAAACGCCATCAATAAACTACCGGGGGTAAACCATGTTGTAATATGGCGAAATACTTTGCTTAACCTAGATAAGCCATGGTGCCATGCTTTCGACAAAAATAACGCGTACACCCGATACCAGAAAAGAGCAAGGCACTCTCTAAATGTTCCTATAAAGCTTTTTCCAACCGATAAATACTTAATGAATCATGCCCACCCCACGATACTTGAGGGTGAGCGAAGCAGTTGAAAACCTTCTTCACCTGCTGGAAGGAATAAGGAGTCCCTGATTGCTTCTGAGTAGTGTTAATGACAATCGCTTTGTTGCCAAGACCAAATCAATGGGGTTGTTGTAGCACGCGAGTCCTTAGTTCTACTGGGATCTGGCATTCACACCTGATCCCTGAAATGTGCCTACACACATGGTGGTCGTTGTGGGATTTTGAATTTGCAGTTGTAATGTAGGCTTTCAGGTAATAAGATTTCGTCACGGGTGCTTCCGCCGAACATATTCGCATAGCCGGTGACATTTTCCATGCGCTACGGTGTCAGAGAGTATATGCACTAAGCGCTACGTTGGTTGCAATGTGCAAGTTTGGAACTGGTACGAAAGAAAAAATTCCGGAAAAAGCCCTGGGCCGTCCACGTATGTGGTTATGTGCTACTGTGGGTGTGCAACACCACGTGCGCATGAACTGAAGCATTCGAGGAATCGTTGGTCAATAAACCTCTGTCATCAATAAATCAGCTTATTATTGACTGCAGATTATACCTTGGGGTTATATATACATGGGTTATATATACTTAAAGTATATATGAGCATCACTATTCCTGTCTACTAGAACTCTTGGTATGGGTCCTTCATGTCCACATTAGGTGTCGGGCACATTTGATCCAAAATGTGAGTGAAAAACTGAGACTTCTCGCGGTATTTTAATTAAGGAATACTCGTTGTATTGCTTTTGACTGTAGCCAATAAGAAAGTTTGAAGTAAAAAAGCCGCGTATATAAAAGCCAAAACAAAATGAACAGTGATCGAGCTGCGGCTGTACGACGGAGAAGACGAAACAAAAGAATGAGAAAATTATGGGCGCAATCACAACAGATGGCACGCGGGCAGTACGAAAGTTGTAATATTGATTTGAATTGAACCAATTGACGTGGAATTCATCGTGAGGGGAGCGAGAGAAGAGGGCAAAAGCGTAGGGTGGGGGAACGAACAGCGGAGAATGACAAACATGGCACAGGGGGCAGAAGAGTATCATCCTTATATAATTATTTCAAACAAGCAATCCGACGCAATGCAAGTTTTTTTTAACGTGGTTCACGACAGTATGCACGCGGATTGAAATCGGCAATATAACGTGAGGCCACGCAAAATTTTTAGCCTCTAAGGAACATAAGGCTTTCCAAATAATAAGTTCTCAATTGCTATCTATCTAGCGCACAACTTGAAAATCTACCCGGTTGCCTGCCTGACACAGCTGACGTCATCTACAGCACCTTCGGTATAACGAAATAGCAGCAGGCACCGCTAATCTAAACGCTTTTTCCAGTGAGACAGAACGTACCGGTTCCGGCAAACTTTACGCATCACATTTGAGAGTGCCTCTGCGGATAGAAGGCAATTACACGCTCTAGTGAGAGCTTCTGATGAATGGTGTTCTTATCGCAATGGTTGCGATCGCTTTCTTGCGCTTCCGCTTATTAATGGTCCAGTCGCAAACTAAAAATGAGAGGAAAAAATCCGTGAGCCATGTTCCGGTTTGCAGCACCCCTTTCGCATTCAGTGAAACGCCAAAGCCCCGATATTGAGAGAGATTTCAGAGAGTAACTGTCTCTTTTTGAGTGGTCCTGGAAGACGTGGTCGTGTTTCGCCTGGATCAGAGAAAAAGACGTTGAAGCACCCGTATCAAACCCGAAACACGATAGACAATCTACGTTCACATATTTGTTGTGTAACTAAGGATGGGCTACACTCATTTATGGCTGTTGGCACAGTTGGACTTCCCTTGTGACGAACAAACTAATGTCTGTCACGCTGACGCTTTTGTTTTTAGTGAAAAAGCCAATTTTTCGCGGTCTTTAAAAAATTCGCCGTGTATCTGCTCACGGTGCTGCGAATTCCGAAAGGCAATAGCCTTCTGCCGCTATCTTTGCCACTATTCCTTTGCCAAATGCCTCTCCGCTCTCCCTCTCACGCTCTTCCCCTTCCTTTTCGCTCATTCTACGATAAAAACGGAGGAAGTTTGTAAAGTCTATTCAAATTTTCCCGCTTTGCGGCTCTTCTGGAACCTTTCGTCAGAGTTCAACTTCCAGCAAGACACAAGTTCTTTCTTTATTTTTGGCTTTACCTGTTTGTTTCAACGCATATTTTATTTTTTGCTATCGCAAATATCAAGCACTCTTTTATTTTCAATTAAAAGAGTACTGCGAGTACCACTTATGCATAGATGCTCTGTCTCAATTATGCGTAGTGTTTTCTTTTTGCCTCCAAATTTTCACAAGTATGAAGCATGTTTACAAATAAATGATATTTTTCAAATTGGTCAAAATTGTCAAACTTGTCAGCAGAAGGTGATGGCCTTATTACTGAACCAACAGAGCATCAATATGGCCGCCAAACTGCCTGTGCTTCTCCGACCGAAAACTTTCAATTTTCCCTGTTCTGAGAGAAAATAACTGCTGGGTTGATAAGCTCTCAAATATGATTTTAGAATTCTCCATAATCCCTTCTTCCTCAGTTCATTTGATGAGTTATATCGTCGAGTAGCCTTTACTGAAAGTGTTTCAATAGGAAGCCGGCTTAAGCGGCACCATTATTTTGTCCGCATTCTATAAAGACTGCTTTAATACTCCCCACGAATCTCTTGGTGAAAATGCCTTTCTTCGGTTACGATATAACCTGTAATGCCTAAATACAACGTTGCTATGAGCGTTTTCTTTTTGTATTTGCGAATTTGTGGGCAGCCCATGGGAACTCCAACGAACCGCTCTTGGTTCAACTTTATGGTTACGCCGCTCGAAGAACGTACAATTTTCTTTTGCAAGGGGTATGTTCACTGTATATCACTCCTTTCCTACCTGACTTAAATATGACGCATAACTCTTTATTAACATTATAATCACACAGGACGCATATGTTGCTTTTAGAGTACAATGAAACAGCGCAGGGGCTGGGCTCGTGCCTAAAATTGGACGCTTAATGAGCAGATCGCTTTGCTACGCAACCCTGGGACGACAATTTGTCACATAAACAGCACAAGAAAACCCGGGCAGGTTGCTTCGCCTTTGCACACACACCTTGGAGACTCCTCGAGAAATGCCTTATAGTTGCCGGGACACGAACAGAGCAGTGACCCAGCACGTAAAAGAGGATATCAAGGAAAGGGTAAGGAGCCTTCTTTTCGTCTTTGTTTTAAAAGCTGGCGTACTTTAGCACACCATCAAACGGCAGCGCTTGTGCTCGACGCACACCCACCGCGATCATCGTGTTCTCCAAACACGTTCCAAGCCTTCAGCTCTATCTTACTTTCACCGAGTCAGAGAGGAAATTGAATCCGGGTCACCGCGCGGCCCGGTCGCTCCATTGCGCCTGCATCTAGCGCTGTGGAGGTCGTGGCCCATGTCTGTAACACGGTGGTCGCTGGACCGAGCTCTAGCGATTCCGGACTCACACTTCGCTTCTTGCAAACAACGTAGAGTTTAATCGACAAAGCGTTGCTTCGAGCGTTGGAAGAGGCACACTGCCCCCAGAGTTCGCGCAGTTGGGTCGCTTCAAACGGGTTTTTTTTTACACTTTTACCTCGGGTGGTAAGGGTCAAATTATTGAATTAAGAATGGCAAGATCAGAAAAAAAAACATTGCACTGTCGTGAACCCTTTTGTTATTCCAGGTCATGCGCACATAGACTGAAGATGATTAAGCTTTGCGTCAACTCCAGGAATCGTCCCGTTCTTAAAAGTTCCAAGCAGCACTTTAGCAAATTCGAGGGTAAAGGTACTTTTAGTGCACACTTCATTTTCTGGGCAGCTCTGAGAAGAGCTAACCAACCGGTCATTTTGTCTTGACCCGCCGTGGTGTGCAGACAGAATTCCAGTAGGCTAACGAAGAAACCATCCGACCTTTCTTTTCAAACTCCGTTTTGAAAACACTGAGGTTCTTTAAGTTACGCCTCCTCCTCAAAGAAAGCAGTACTCTTAAATATCAAACGTAACGATTAGCAGATTGGTCCCAAGCTTCCTATGTTGCCAAATGACTTCGGGTGCACGCAGTGACATCTTTATTACAGGATACAGTGCTCCGAGGAGAGGTGGACAGGGGCACACTACTCCGGGAACGTAAGCCACCATGTCTATGTCCACTGTGTTGAGTAGGTAAGCCAACTAGTCAGTTTTCTTTCCGCGTGTTGTGAAAAAATACAGTGGAGAGTGAATCATGAGGGGATAACATGAGGCGCTGAGGTATTACGTGCGCCGGATAATTTCCTGAAAATTAATCTTACATCTTTATAAGGGGGGCTTTCTTTTAAACGAATCTTTGCTTTCTTGGTGCCTGATTGGTTGTGAGGCCATGCTGCCAAACATGCACTAGAGGTGGTATTCAATAAAAAGTTTAGCGGGCGATTTCTCCGCCTGGCACACTGAAAACCGCCATGTCGGTGGCCACCGTGCCAGTGCATGCGCTTTGAGCCCGCATTTTGAAGAGAAAGAAAAAAACACCACCGTAAATCGTCTGCTGCGTTTCAGCCCGATTATCAGTAGTGGCGTCAACAGAAATAATATTAATCGCGCTCAGATTAAGTGGTGGCGCTCTACCTACCCTCGAGCACTTCGAATCTACGGAGGACGAAACCGCGGCTGCGAACGGTGTGCATAGCAGCATAAGTGGCGTAAGTCCGACGCTGCAATTGGCTGCCGCCGTGGATGTCGACCCAATTGCACACGCACGGCATCCACGACTTTATGTCTGGTAAGTGCCCTCTAATACGTGGTTGAGTACAAAAACCGAATAATTTATTTGGAGAAATGGTTCCCGCGTACACAAATTTAGCGCTGGCTTTCTCGTGCGCTAAATTTTTCACACTCAGCGATACAACTCATGTCTGACGTTGGAGCGCGGCGGCTGGCAATCAGCTGATCTGCGGCGGCTACTTCATACGCTTCTAGCGATAGGTAGATCGTACGGTGCTGCACTCAACAGCACTTGGCGTCGAGGTATTACTTTGCGTTCAGTGGGCAACAGTTTGGAAATGATGCAGTTCCTGCTGTCAAACTGACCGCTGCGCTCACGTTGCAACCTTTGTGCCACGACCGACTGGCACTCGCATGTAGGTGTGCACGGAGGCTGGGGTTGAATTGCAGATACGGTTGTCACACTCATGAGCGGAATCATGACTTTTCGCGTAATCAACGCTATCGCGGTACAACTGAATATCGAATTACTCGCACACGCCTTGCACGGAAACACAAGGTCACGTCGCGGCCCGCGGACGGCCTGACCGCCATGAAGGCATGGAGGAGAAGAGGGGGGCCTGATCTGGGGGCCGTGCACACAAGTCGCCTTGGCAATAGACGCTTGGCCATAGATATGTCGGCGCACTCGCATGGTTGCTTGCATGCATTCAACGCCATTGGTATATAGTATAGTGAAAGTTTATAGACGCGGCTATAGTAAACGTTTATAGACGCGGTTTTCTATTCGAGCGCTCATTAGCCACTCAAGAGTGTGTCAGTCTACGTGTTCCGACTTCATGCCTGGAGGCTCTTTACACATGAGTTTGAAAAAGCTACTAAATCGGCCACGTTGCCATTATAGGTCATTAAAGGTAGAATACTCGAGAGCATGTGTGTTTCCGCTCTGTATGGACGAGTAAAAACTCGCCGCGTATCGGCATCATTCGCTGCAAACGGCCTCTGCCACGTAATACACTCCTCCCTTTTTTCCCTAACGCTGCTCCTTTGCGGTTTCATAAACACGGACGAGGTTTGCTAAAGCTCATTCAACCTTCGCGCATTCCACGCCTCGTGTGCGATGTATTGTAAGCCCCTGTTATGGCTAAACCGGAAACGCCTCCGCAAGGTTCGGTCTAGGACACGATCTCTTTTTGTATGTTTGGTAAAAATAATGTTTTCAATGGGTATTATTATTTTCTGTTGCAAATTTGAATCCAACGCTCACAATTTTATTGGAGGAACACGGAGTGTACCAGTTGTGTATTGACGTTTTTCCTCAAATATCCCTGTTTTCTTTCTGCTTTACAATACCGACAAGTTTGTTCCATGTTAGAAAGGTTTTGCTTATATATATATATATATATATATATATATATATATATATATATAGAGAGAGAGAGAGAGAGAGAGAGAAAGAGACAGACAGAAATAAGGATTGGCAGTCAAGAAGACCACAGAAAGCAAAGGAGAGAATGTGGTAGGTCATTGAAACAGATGAAGAATTTGGAAAGAAAGAAAGTGGAGAAAAAATGCCCGCCGGGTGGGGTCCGATCCCACGACCTCCAAAATACGCGTCCGGTGCGATGACCACTACGCTACCGGCTGCGACAGGAGTGCGTATACGGCGTGAGACCTGCGACCGAGACAAAAGTGCCACAGCAAACACTTCACCACGTTGACCGGGCCGCGAGATACGAAGGGCCTGAACGCCCTGACCGTAAAGACTCGGACCCCTCGAGAACCATACACGTTCACGTCAGCTTGAGGGACACAGCACACTTCTACGCATCCTCTTGTCCAGAAAACAGGGCAGATGAAAATTCTGCCATCAGCATGATGACATTCGTGATTAACAAGGCGACTCGAAGTGTTTGGAAATCGTGGAAATCTGGAGAACGTAGTACCGCGACTGTGTATGCTGCACAGGGTGTAGGCATTCAAGGTTACAACCATCATGTAGGTTACAAATTCAACCCATCAATCACGCTTCATCTGAAGTCAGCGCCAGCTCTGACCTACAGGAAAATATTTTACTGTGACTCACCACCTTCCGTACTCATCACGAAGAAAGACAGACAGAAATCAAGAAGAAAGGCGAAGTCTCGACGAAAGGGAAGGTTTAAAATAAGAAAAAAGGGTCAATTTGGACACTAGATGGACACGAATGGCAAACTAATTGGACAATCACCACTCGTACCAACTCTTGTGGGGTGGGAAGGTGTTGAAACTTTCGATGAAGACCGAGATGAAGATGGCAACGAGCTCAGCAGACGTATAGATGAAGCAGAGGAACACGACTAGGCGAGGAGACGAGATGGATGCATGAAAGACGGTTCCCTATACATTGTGTAAATCTATTTGCTTTTTCTAAAGAAGACTACCTCCTCGCTTGGCTCCCTGGACGTCCTTCCACATGGTGGCGAAACCCGGGAAGAAGGCCTGTGCGATTCGGAGTCGTCCCAAATTTGGCCTATTAGAAGGATGACCCCTCGGTGCCAACGACGTACCGTTGTAATAGACAGAACGACGGTGGTGCTAACAAAACCCGACCGACGCGAAGGGCGGGCCTAACAACGATGAATCCTCACCTCCGACGATTTTCTTCGATGGGCAGCGATTCCAAAAAACGGCAAGAAGAGTGCCGCAGCGCATCGCGGAACGAAAGACGGGCTTCGTCCGCAACACGATCTGAGTTTTGATATGAATGGAATGCACGTTCAGAAACTGAAGATAAAAATGGGAAACAGAGAGGATATTTGCTCGAGAACTATGCAGAGACTGCAAAACAACCTTGGTGTTGACCGTAAAGACAAGGGAGGTATGTTATGTGTTTAAGGAATTTATGCGCCAGTTGCGAAGAACAGAATTTATATTGAGGTTTCCGAATGAAGACATCAAACCGATTATTGAAATAGACTCACTGGACGAGGAATATGCCACCAGCGTAGAATATCAAGGTGAAATCACTCATGTTATGATCCGTATCTACTACGAATTGAAATACAAAATTGGCGACCCCACAAAACCGTGCCAGATCGACAAGATAATAAATTTCTCTACAAACTTTTCGGAGTTTTTTATATTGACCGAAGAATTATATCACCCACTTGATTTGAAGAATTTCCAAAGAGCCTCTTCGACCTAAACACTGCATGCGCCACAGTTCCTACCGCAAGCAGAGCGTGACAATGTGACAACTTCTTTGGCTGCGCGTGATCTTCCGACAGAAGACGCCTTGATATTCTGTGCCTTCCAAGAGACCGCCGACCTTACCATGAGCAAGTCAGGCATCTCCTCGACTCCCTTGACGTCCCCACGAGCTACGGATCAGGAGTGTTCCGGAGCTTACATCACGGATGTACCACCTCGAAAGCTAAAAGGGCAAGATGAGGCGCAAGTACTGTCAACTAAAATACAATCGATGGAGGGCGCTGAAGAGCGGAATACTGATCTTTTTGTGAGATATACCAAGACGATTACCGCTACACGCATCGTACACCACAGCCGAAGAGTTTGCGATAAGCCCCCTTTTAAGAAGCGGAATACATCTCGCAATGACATTCCAAGTAGGAAAGCACGAAGGTCCAGAAAGAAGCTTGAAGAAGCTAAGAAGCAGTTCTCGGGCCAAGATTTATATGAAATGTTTGTGTACATATCCGAGTTCAGAGGCGTTGAAGATCAACGCCGAATATCCGCCTGGCTGGGTTGTCTGCACCGAAACTACACGCATGTGCGCAGCAGACACAGTCAAGGCACCTAGCGAACGCGGACTGACCACGGCTTCTTTGTGGGCAGTGAAGATGTAGGAACTTACAATCATTATCAGGGCACCAATGAGATTATCATAATTGGTGCCTGTCATCACGTGACCAGCTCTTGCTCGAGCTGCTTCATTTTCGTCTCTACGCCTTCTTTATCACCACCGCATAACCCGGACGTCTCGGCCCTTGGTCTCTCCTCTTATGTTACGCCTATTTCTATATACTTTTATATATTTATATACTTATATACCTATACTTATATAAATATATATATAGACATGTCTACACACACACACACACATATATATATATATATATATATATATATATATATAATATATATATATATGTGTGTGTGTGTGTGTGTGTTGTTTTCAAGAATTATTTTGCCTTTGGGCCGCATGGGCGAATTGTAGGACTGACCGCCCAACATTTTCTTGTTTACGTAGCAAAAGAAAGGCTCTCGTGTTTAAGAATATTATATGTTATATATTCCATCACTCCTTACACATTTGTAACCAATGAATATGGATTCAGTTCTGACCGTATGGTAAATTGGCTCAGGAAACGATAGAAACTGACGACTTCTAAGTTCTGCTCACTGCCCAAACCGATTAAATGAGTACAAATATGCAGTTATAACGATAAGATGCTTCTATAAAAGGGTCTTGTAGACCAAGAAGAGCTTTGTTTAGTTTAGAATAACTAGCCTTTGACACCACACTCAGAGCAATTCCAGCAACGAAAGACACTTGTTTAGAAAAAACACCCACACATTAAAAAAATTTCAAAGTGTGCGCCGCAATAACGTGACCAGGCATGAGTGACGTGGTGTGGTTCATTGAAAACAACATTTGTATAGGTGCTTCAACCCTGCGTTCGCATTCAAGTGTTATCATCAAACAGAACTAGAGCATCACTGAAACCGACCACTGAGATTTCTCAGCGTTGACTTAGATCAGCCGCCACCATTCGTAAAAACCACATTCTGTAAGATCTACTAGAGCCTCACTGCAATCGCCCAGACAGGCCTCTCAGCGTTAGCTTAGATCATTATGATGATGACAAGGGTAACAAAGGAACCAGTAGTGATGATAAGCGACTTCTTGTACAAGGTTGCAAAAACTGGCGGTGTGGTCAAATGGGCCCAGAATGTTTTCTTTATCGTTTCTGAAATTATTTGAAGTTTACAATGAAACTGGTGTCATTGCTATTAGGACAAAAAAGAGTTTTTTCAACCAATCAAACATGTATTTTGTCTTCATGGCCCCTTTAAGCAGAAATGCAATAAAAGTTTACGCGCTCCATATTTGTTTTCGGTTCTTGTGAGCCCTCTGCTTTTTCTCCTTGGTTTTTTCTCTTGTTATTCATCCCTCTTTCGTTTCTTTGATGCTGTGGCACAAAACTACAGTAGAGTTTCGTCCGACATACAAGAAGACCCAGATCGGCTATATTTTTTCTTTTAAAAATGTCTTAAAGGGGTCGTGAAGAGATTTTCAAAAAAACTGTGTTGTGTGTGCGCTTTTAACCGTGGAACCTTGATAAACAAACAATGCATACCCGTTTCGTCGTCCGATATCGGGAAATAGGTAAATAAATGCAGTTACGGTTTCACCGAGGCTTTCCTCCTCAACTCGTGAAGTGACGTTTCAGTAAGTCAGTGAGCAGCCAATCACAGTTCTCCCTCGTCTGCACAATATGTCGGCATAGGGCGGGCTTGCAAAGGGTCAGATAAAGCTACAACATCGGCGCCATGATGAAACTCGCCCTGCAACTGAACGGGAGACGTCTTATCTCTGATACGACTGATCAACATGGTCGAGCTTTCAGTCAACAACACCGGCGAGTGGCGCAGGCAGAAGTAACCACGTTTAATCTAAACTGGGCATTCGTAAACTGTTTACGCTGCTTTCCACGAGTCTAAACTGTCGTTTTGCTAGCCGATATTCTTGCACAAGTTTGCCGATGTCTGTCTCACGTAGCCTGTAATGTGAGTTGCGCGAACGTGAAACTTCTGACCTGACGAGATACATGACCGAACGCTTAAAATAAGAGTTTATTACATAAACACGTTTATCGAAGGAACTTCGAGTAGTCGGAACTTAAAACCCACTCATTATTCACTCATCAAGCGCAAAAATAACTAGCGAGAAGCAGCGATACAGCGCCGAGTCGCCGAGTCCCAACATCACGCAGTTCGACGATTGCTTTCCTGTTTCCTGCAATAAACAATGCTGTTAACGCTGTTTTGTTGACTGTATACGCTCCGCTTTGGCTTACTGCAGAAGCGCTCAACAGTAAGTTGGCGGTTAAAGCTCTGGGTAGATTAGAATTTATGAAAACACGACAGACTTCTGGGTTACAAATGCGAAGAGGCTTTTATGCAGCAGTTTTTCGGCGCGCGCGCTTCCCACGGCGGTAGTGTAGTGGATAAAGTGTCCGACTAGGCTGGCCGTAACGTTGGGCTGGCCCGGAGGCCGCAAGTTCGAATCGCACATGGGGCACTTTTTTTTTTTTCCTTGAGCGGTCTTGGGCCATTTCATACAAAAAGATAAAATTCCGAAGAGAATTCGGCAAAAGAACGTGAAATTCGGCAGTGAAACTGGCTACAAACTGTACAAACACCCAGTAGGTCTGAGTTCTGCTGCAATGGTTGCCAGACAACTGAAGCGGTCACGACACCGCTCACGTGGATAGAAAACTGTTTTTTGGCAACGAATAAAGGAGGCATTATTTTTAAAATATTGGGTTTGCAGATTTGCAGAGTATTATACACAAAGAACATTGAACTGCGTTGAACTCTGGAATGTACTTCACATGACGTCATTCTAGTTGCGCTGCCGACCGCCCGTACGCGCATAGTCGCTTGCGATGCGCCTCAAAACGAGAATTTCAACGGCGCCTCCTAAATTCCAGAAGCAATGAATTGTGAAAATATTTGGGATTTATGTTCTTAAAAGGTCGTTCAAGCAGACAAAATTAATCAAAGACAAATGCATTTTCTCTTCACGACCCCTTTAACATAATAGCGTCGGCATAACTTTATTTTAGGTATATGGTATATTTTTATCCCCCTGTAGAAAAGCGAACTAGCGAAAGCGGCAGACACAGGACGATGTTCGAAACGAAGGAAGGGTTAGTGTTAGAGGCGCAATTCACAAATACCATTGTTAAATTACTAATGGCATGTTCGCACTCAGCAATGAAAATGAAGTATATTTTAGCCGTTATTCCTTTCGAATTATTCTCGAACATTATAACAGTTTCCTGTACTATACAATGTACACAATTATACTGTTTGGGCGCAAAAGAAAAAAAAAAGTAAAGTTAATATTTCGAAAGCGATACCCTGTTTTACAAGTAAAGTCAGTATTTCGAAAGCGATACCCTGTTTTACACACTTAAACGCGAAACGTTTGGCCTGTACACTGTCTATACGTGCGTCTGTCGGCTGTCTGCTGATTAGCTGTCTGTCTCTGTACCCCAATTCCGCCCCCGTGGGGAAAGGTGAAATGTACGAGAAGTTTATAAAGGCAAAACTTTCCGAAGCACTAAATCTAGAAACACTTCATACTTGTAAGCTTTGTTCAGCAAGCAAAGCTTTAGGCGTATGCGGGGAAGAAAAAAGTGCATAAGTGGTATTCCTAGAGTGATTCTACGCATAATACACTGATGCTTTATTTCTGAGATAGCACAAAAAATACCCGTTGAAAACACCATGTTTTGAACCAAACATACCAGAAGCCCTACAGGCAAACTCTACAATCCTGGCGGCATTCGAAGAACTCCAACTGTAACCAAATGTTCCAATAGATGGCGCAAGCAGTGCAGCGTGGTACAATTGAATTAGCTTAAACCAATCTCCACTCTGGTTATCGTGGGACGGGCGAGATGGAATGGGAAGAGCATGAGGGGTGGGGGAAAAAAGGCAGGGATTTATATGGCGGGCGTGCAGAAGGCTATCGTCTTTCAACCACATGTGCTGGGAAGTGAGCAGATACGCGGGCCAATTTTTACTTGGTTTCTTTGTTTTTCTTTATCTTTAGTCCTCGGAAGCAACCGCGTACTTTGGTCTCTTCGTAAAGAGAAGGTCCTGCACTGCGTAAAACAACTTCGAAACCAAAACTAGTGTGAAACAATCGCTCCTGCAAGGAGGAATGTAGTGGGTTTGTTTTAATAATACCAGCAGTTTCCGGAGTTACAAGGAGCAGCTTCTGGATTACATTAGAAATAATTATTCATGTTACCCAACGGGTACCTCAATGATGAAAAGTTCCGTGCAGACAAAACACAACATTTGTTCTTTCGAAAGATTATCTCGTTAGAATCATACTGACAGCACCCTTAACACACACTTTGATGAAATAGGCTTTATATTTTTGAAAAAAGGGAGTGGCCATGCGACCCACTAGCCTATTTCCCTTAACAGGACCCATGATATCATATCCCAGCTGTGCGATTGGTGGAGGCCGTCAAAAGCATACGCACATTAGGCACGGCTTAAAAGCTTGAAGAACAAGCTATTCGCGCTTAAATGCAATGCACCTTCATTTTAGAGCCGTAATCACGATGGGAACTGCACCCAAAGTTACTAAAGTACACGTAAACATTGAAGCGCCGATGCGGACTGCTGCTGATACTGGGCGGCGCACTATAGCTGCACAGGAGGCCACCGCTGTTGAGTTCTCTTACACGACACTGACCGATTGGCGTAAGCAGCGTTGTCTTACGTAACCTGTTAGTCAAAGACACCCCATGTTTCACGAAACGACTACTTTCTGCCGTAACAAACACAACGCAGGTGAAATACAGTCAAAAACAAATCAAGTGTGGACAACAGTTCGGGGCTTAGTATTGTAGCGCCATCTGGGACGACGATGGTAAGCAAGGCGGCAGAGCCCAGTGACGCACTGGAAATTTATTTGAATACCCGCTCCTATGACTTTATGGCAGACGTCACCAAAACAAATGATTTGGCGGGAGAATCAAAATTTTAACCTAAATTGAATAGTTTCTCGTTAATGCGGCGTCATTTGCCGCTGGAAAAGCGCTGGGGGCATCATAAAACGCGACATCTTTTGAAAAAAAAATGTATTTTGTCTGCATGGCCGGTTTAATGGAGGACGTACGGTACGTTCTTGACGGCCGCAAGTTGAATTCGCTGTGGTTTCTTTCTTAAGGTGGTAAACTCACAATCATTCATTTTTCCGAGATTTCGGCTCCCTTAAATATTTGTGCGTATCACCTGCCGGGTCACGCGAAAATGGGAGAGTTCGCGCCTTGTTTTCACCCATAAATTCATACAAAGACACACACACAAAGTCTGGACACGAATACGGAAGCTCGAACGACGACAGACACATAGCCTGCCCCTGGTAAGCACAACACAAGATGACCAGGTTATGACAAACTGGACGACCAGGCTGACACACTTTCACAACGCGTAGAACATATGTTCAGTTGGGCACACTATACGAACACATTCACCAAGTATTCTGTGAAAACCAGTCTTTACGCAATAACAATTAGTGAAACACCTCTTACAATGCCCCCTTTTCACTTCATGAGCTCACAATAGCTGTGAGCCCTTGTAAGACTTCAGTTCTGGGGACAGATAACATTGCATACACAATGATACAACACCTACACACCGATATTATTAAACACTTTTAAACGTATAGAACAAAATATGGTTTTTGGGGGCGTCTTCCAAAGTCTTGGAGGGAGGCCATAGTTGTGGCATTTCTGAAGCAAGAGAAAGACCCTTCTTCGCCAACAAGTTATCGTCCCATCGCACGGAGAAGTTGCCGCTACAAGCTTCTATATAAAACGTTTTTCACTCACTTCTCGATAACACGATTAACAGCAGACGTCTTTTCTTCAGTCTCCTTGTTAACACGCGACTGACTGAGAGGAAGCTACCGTGTAAATTTATGCTAGCTTGCCTGTGAGATTACGTCCAGTTAAAAGAAGAAACGAAATAATAGAGATCTGCAAACACAATGCTGCAGTGGAGAAACCTTTTTATAATCAATGGCTTCCACCTGTGAAACCCGTAAGAAGACTTAAGTACCCACGGAACTTTCGGTAATTCTTATGCTTAAGTAGTTCGCATTAGTGACTCGAGTGAAAAGAACAGCGTAGCGAGTAGGGAATGAATGGGCAATTTCTTACGAGTTGTACGAAAAAAATATTTGCAGAATGAAGCTACAATGCACTGTACTCACCAATAGATGGAGCCAATAATAAAATGTAGGTTAATTGTAAGGTTGAACACACACTACAAAATTAAAGTTCGGTCTTATGTTGTCCTTACGCTCGAAGAATGCATGGCTATTCTCGCAACAGTAAAACCAAAAATCTGGTGCTGCTAAAGTGATAAGTGGCGGTATTTTACAAGGGGAACTGTTGCGAAGAAGAGTAACTATGGGGTCCCCTGAGGACTTCCTAGAATTCGGAATGCGAAAGCTTCAATGTAATATTGAACACCTCCGCGTTTCTAGTTGGACTCCGCATATCTCTGGCTCAGTCCTGAATTAGGAGCCGCGGGGAAAAATCAGCAGCGTCAAATAAAGTGTTAAGATGAGCCCGGCTAGTGCTGGAATAAAACAGGTTGCATTAAAGTGGAGCGGCGGTCAAAGATCGTATAACTGCTGTCACTGTGGCCTCACTCTTCTCTGTCGCACCCTGGATCGGTGAATGCACGTTCTCATCGAGACACCCAATAACTGTTTTTACCACCTCAGCCAGGCGCTGCTTCAATGGAAGCGCAGGCTTTTTTTCGCATTTTCCTTCCGAGGCAGGCGCTGGGATGGCGTATGACATGCCGAAGCCAATAGTAATCAATGTGCCGTTTCGCTGCTAGGGACGGTGCCGGGAAACTCCAGCGCCGCAGAAGGCTTGGTGGCCGAATGGGCCATGCCATGCTTTCCATTAAAATAGTGTGAGAAAATCTGCGATTCCTTAAAAATTCAATTTCGGAACCGGGCAAACACCTTGAAAATATTTTGTTGTCGGAAACTGTATGTTCCTTTTACAATCGGAAAAATCACTTTTAGGCGTTGCTTTGCCGAACACAATACTCTTCTACCCGCCGTGGTGGCTCAGTGGCTAAGGCGTTGCGCTGCTGAGCACGAGGTCGCGGGTTCGATTCCCGGCCGTGGCGGCCGCTTTTCTGGTGGAGGCGAAAAGCAAAAACTCCCGTGTGTACGACATTTCGGCGCACGTTAAAGATCCCCAGGTGGTCAAAATTAAATCCGGAGCCCTCCACTACGGCGCGCCTCATCGCCTGCGTTACGTCAGCGCGTTAAACCCTACAATCAATCAATCAACAATACTCTTCTGCATTCGTTTGTGGTACAACATGTAAATATCGAATGTATGATCAAGAACACATAGAGTAATAACCCTGACACACGTCCAATTTAATGTCATTCCCATCTTCTGTGAGTCGTTCAAAATGGCATTTGTGTGTTGCCACACGAGAAAATGTAATGACATTCGATGAAAATGACATTAGCGATCGAATGAGTTTTCGCAACCCATTCGACTGCTTTATACAAGCAAATGTAAAATCTCGGCCCCACGGACTAGGCGGGAATGCCCACCCAAAACAGATTACTAAATTGCAAATTTAAAAGCCCAACAAGTTTAGGCAAAAGACGAATGACACAAGGAATGTCCTTGTGTCATTCGTCTTTTGTCTAAATTTGTTGCGCTTTAAATTTGCACTGTGGAGCACCAACTAGCTCGAACCCTCACGTTGTTAAGATTACTAAAGCTTCAGTAGCATTATATTACTTTTACATGCGTAAAATATTTTAGTAATTTATTTGGTGGCATGAAACAAGCAGAATACAGTTATAAAAAAGAAAACTGCTAGTATCTATGCCAGGCCAGCCCCAGCCATTGTGGTGGGCGCCGGCGGCCATATTTGTTTATATTCTCCATGCTGGTGCGACGGCAGTGGGAGATGCTGCAGTGCTCTAGTGCCCCTTGTCCAGAGAAACTGCACTTAATGTGCGTTCAAAAGTTGCGTAAATGTGTTTAAAATCTTCTCACTCAGGTTTTACAAACATTGAAGCACTCACTAAAATATATTTTCCGCAATTTTTTACCTATCGCAATTGCCATCATTTGCAAATGGCATTAATTTTTGCCCTGTAGCAGCGCGTCAAGAAAATGGCATTAGGCCAAACTAACGACCTTTGAAGGGAAAGACATTAAACTGGACATGTGGCAAGGGTAGATGATTACGGCAGAGATGATTTTTAGGTGATTCCCGAGTTCTATGTGAATGCCCTCAAAGGTATATTGTTAACCGCGTGAAAAAGATACATGACGCCTATTAAATCTTGGTACGTTTGAAACTTAACGTTATACACAAGTAGATAAAAACTTACAAAACAAGTGAAAAAAACAAAAAAAAAGACACACACGTACACTCAGCTCAAAACTGCATGCTGATAAAATATACAGATATTAGGGAATCAAAAGAGGGGTAGGGGCAAAGTGTGGTCGGCACAACACCAGAGCTGCCTTCAAATAATTTTGGGCTTGTTTGTACCGGTACCTGAAAGTCAAAACGAGCTACGTTGATGCAAGCACAAAATCGCTATATGAGGTCATGACGACATTCGTACTGCTCATTAACCCTTTCAGCCCTGAATTTTTTCTTTCTACTGAAAAGATTTTTTCTATGTGTTTTCTTTAATATTTGTACCCTATTAGTTTACAAACAAAAAATTGAGCTTGTGATGCATGTAATTAGCGATCTACAGGCATGACAAATAATTAGGTCATTAGGCAATTAAAATTTTAAAGTCGAGTAGAAAAATATTTTTGCTCGTTTTCCTAAATTTTGGAAAGAACTTAACCCACATACAAAAATTGAAGCTGGTAGTGCAAATATTTTTCGATTTACAGCCATGTAATCTAACTATGACTTCAGTCCTTGGAGTCACCCTGACGTCAATTTGGTCTTCACTGCAATGCCTTCCTCTTTCATGTGTTCAGCTATAGCAAAAAACGAACAAAAGTTATATCAATCGGAAGGGGCATCCTTAAAGAACTATTTCCCCGAAAACTATCTGTTTTCGTTTTGTTCTCAAATTGCTAGAAGACTTTTGGTTAATGTCCTAAATATAGGACACCAGGGCCGAAAGGGTACAATAACAGAGTGCCAGAGTGCCTCATAAGCCATTTTTGAGTATGTATCAGCCGTTTCCTCTCGCTTTGTAATGCTTGTGGCTTGCTTGATCAGCTACTTTTCTCCGTCGTAAACGTCTCAGCGCAAGGCTTTGTCCCACTGCCTCTAGTGTGTTTTTTCCCCCAGTAACCATGATAAGGTATTATTTACTTCATTGTCAAAACGCTACGCGCTATCAACGAAGCCTCGTCTAAAGGTACGCCCAAAGATCCCCATCAACTGGCATACATCAAGCCATGGAGCAGCAGTATTTTGCAATAAACGATCCACAGCGGTCTATTAAGTCAACCCCATTTGTAACAGCCATCCATTTTCGCCGCAAATGGGCCCGTTCTAGGGTGCTCGTGGCCCCTCGAAATACTCCTGGCACGCATGTTCCGCAGGCAACGTTAGCGCACAACAAGGATACACAAAGGGAAAATGTCGAGAAACGAGCATCGTGGCCTAAACCAACCTTTCACTCCGGGTAACGCCGCCGTCTTGGCCAAGAATGCCCTGCAAGGCAAGAACTGTGCTGCAACAAACAGTGGCAGCACGGGCAGTTCCACTGATGTAGAGCGAAAGCGGACGGAGGCATTACAGGGCGCCGGAGGAGAAGCCGTATGACCTTTTGTAGGCCCTGTGGCATTTCGGGTGGCGTAGAGTGGTTTCACCGTTGTCACGGTGCTTTATAGGGTGGCGCTGTATTGATGACCCCGGACGCTGAAAGCTTAGTTTGCTGTTTGCTGCATACGTTGGAAAGTGGCTGCAAGGGTGATGCCTCGGGGGAGGAAACGTCCATCTACCGGTGATCGATACCGATTTTTCCCTCTAGCGTTTGAAGGCGTTTGTTGTTCAATGAGATGGTAATCTTGCGAGGCTCTGGGAAGGCGGATGAGAGAAACGGTATATTTTATTCTTGTTCCCAGGTGATCTGTAGGCGCTCAAGCCACTGGAAATGATTATAGGGTTGCACCCTGCAATTACTTAGTTTCTGTTCTCGAAAGACAGGAATACAAACGCGATCTGCTGGTTATGAAATGCTTGAGATGCGAGATAAAATAGCGTGGTGTAGACATTCGGGAATGGACTACAGATTAAAGGAAAATTGTGTTTGCCGAGTCGCTGAGTACCTGTCACAGCCGAATGTTTGACAATTATATAGAACCCCGAAAACTTCCTTGTGTAAGCGTTCTTTACTGCGTTTTCACATCTACAGGTACATGCAATAAAGCTTGTTTTTTTTCTGTAGGTTCAGAGGTTCCTATATTATCTCAATAAATAAAACCCCAAAAGGGCAATGCACTCCCTATTAGAGAGTAACCTGATAATGTGGGTTGTAGAATTGTAATGTAAAATGTCGTGGCATGAAACCAAGGGATGTAGAACTGTAAAAAGGTAGTCAAAATGTCTAAAGCCACCGTTATGTAAATGACAGAATGCTAGTCTTTTTCCGTTCCTGTGTCTGTGTAATGTCACCTCGGAGTGAACCGTTCCGGGCAATGAGTTATCGATCACCTCCCCTGGGTTTTTTACACGAACGGTCGGTCGTTATCGGTTCCGAGCAGAGTTCTTGACGTAGCGAGGCCCGAAAGCAATTTGGAAAAGCCCGAAGCTAATCTTCTCCTCGCGCTCGTTATCATGGTGCCCGTGGACGATTTACGCTTCACTTCTGAGCTGAGCAGCAGAAGCAAAAAACACTGTTCAAGCTGGTCACCTGGTAATCAATTCCCTCCTTTTCCGCGATTACGATGCTGGAGCATTAACTCGAGCGGCGTAGCGTGACCCGGAAGATCCCAAGGAAACTCCGGTAACTATACAGGGGCGTTTATGAAACGCTTTGCCAGCTCAGAGGGTTATTGTTATAGGAATCATCAACGCCAGGCGAAAAACACTTTTGCGCGTATTATAACCCACTATCGTAACCCCCATCGCCCCATCGATCATTACCTAAAAGACTCCACACAATCTCGCATGATCGGTCTTCACAAGCCATCATTTTCGTAACTCGTCGTTCCCGAAATTTTCTTAGCCGATGCACCGAGATGCTCGTCTTGCATTTGCTTGTTCTCTGCAGAATCTAAGAAATACAATGTCTTCCTCCTAGGACGCTGTACATTTTCACTCCTCTCATGCACTAGGCAACATGGTTTAGTGACTTCTGTTATGGATTCGTACAAACGTTTATAAAGTCATATTTTATGGCAGCACCTTCTCCTCCTCCCATTTTAGGGAGCATTTTAAAAATTGGCACATTTTTACCTTTTCTCGGAGATAGATGGAAGAACCTTCTCGTCTTCCCATTTTACGGAGCATTTTAACAATTAGGCACATTTTTACCATTTCTCGGAGACAGTCTTAATCATGCTACTCGGTATCAGAGCGTCGACCATGCGACGATTTAGGTGGGCATTGTAGAAGCAAATGATCATTTTTGTCAGCGGCTGTGTGCGCCACTATCCAAAGAAAAGTCCGTGCGAAGCTATCATACTGAGCCACTCTGGCAGACGGCGTGGCCGCAACCTAAAAAATGCCTTTTATAGTTCAAACCAAATATTTCGATTGTTGCTGCGATACAATTATTTCAATAGATTCACCCGTTCTTCACCATATCGTTTATGCTGTGCGGAGGCGTGGCAGGGCTTATTATAGCGCGTGTAAGTAAGTCGGTGACACTCTTCTTCGTTCCGGCATATTAGGCTCTCTCTCGTTCCTAGGCGCTTTGCGTTGGGTACGTAAAATTAGGACCATACATTTTCGTGGTACAAGATGCCTGCCGCATTTTCCTTCCAAAAAACGTTGGAGAGAAGCAGAACGATTTCCACCGCTTCTTACGACATCCAAGCGTTCGCCTTGTAAATCCGTAATTCCTTCTTACGTAAGTGGCGAGTTACACGGCATTCTGTTTTAGAGAGGAGTGCTTGCGTCTCAAGATCTCAAGAGGAGAGGGGAAGACTTTAGCTGATTACATGAAAAGAAGGATATATAATTTGTCGAGTGAGTCGCTTCGCTTCTACGATCCAATGATAGCCGGCTTCTCCGGATTATCGCTTAACAATACAAGAACGGGTACACGTTACGGGCGAAGGTAAAGAATTGCTTCAGTAGGTAAAGAATTGCAATTGTAAGGAATTGTAATGAAGAATCTAAAGAAGAATTGTAAAGAAGAATTGCAGGTAAAGAATTGCATGTTTTACGAAGGTAAAAAATTGCAAAAATCTTCAGAAGTGCGTTCGAACGGATATATGTTTTGCCGGGCAGTTTGTACATGATATTCGGTGGTAAGGATATGGGCAAAATTTTTCTTAGTTACGTAGATTAGCAGTGGTTAAACTTCCCGGTGAATGCATCCTGAAAGGTGGCACCAGTGTGCACTGGATGGTTTAAGATTACGACAATGAGTACGCTGAGTACCATGATGAAAACATATTAGGTATCTTAATGATAATCGCGTTCACAGTATTAAGATTTACAGTTCGCATGGAGTTTAAAAATCTGTCCTTCTCGACATGAATCAACTAATAAGCAAGAACCGTATCCAGTTTACCACGGGCAACTAGGCATTTGACTAGTACTACAGCAATGGCCCAGACTTTCAAATAACACATAAACAGGGGCGCTGAAACCGAATACGTATTTGTATAATAATTGAAGAACAGGTTTGCCCTTACAAATTCAAGGTTAAAAAAGCTGTGTAGTACCACCACTCCTATTGAACGACACGTAAAGAAATGTGTTTCCCAAACAATGCTTTATTTTGTGATAACTGCGTCAGTAACCTTGTAGTCTTTAAAGAACACACTCAGAAGTTCAGACACAACCTAAGCTAACGTTTTCAAGAATTAAATCTGAATGAGTTTGGTTCCAAGTAATTAGCTGGCCAACACAGCCCAGAGTGACCCCTGTCAAGCAAGTCCCCGTCAAACACGACCCAATTCAACTGGGCTCCGTCAAACAACAGAACCAACTTTTGGTATTTTGGAAACTTACTCGTTGAAGTAACCAAATGAAACCCCACATGATTGATTTCCCAGGTTAACCCGTGCAAACTACTTGAGCATAAACCTATTAATGTCCGCGCTGAAGCGACGTCGGTGAATGTAGACGGCGAAGATCAAGATAGCGCCAACCCTCCTTGCGCCCTTATACAAAACTGCCCAATTTTTTCGGTGCAAGCCGTCTGTAAGCTCAACGTAGAGTTCTCCAGACCAAGCAGAAGGAAACCCCTCCAGCTGACTCATGATTACAGCAGAGGATATAAAACAATGTCACAAACCACGCACCTGCATGCAGTGTGCAAAAAAGTACAGAACTGAAATTTCTACTGTGTACGTATCACCATGCACACCCCGCGGTGACATCTAAAATTCCGTGCGCAAGCACACAGCACCGGTAAATGTCACGATCGCACTGATGTTATAGACTCGGATGAATTTAGCTGGAATATTGTCTTGTAGGGACGCAGCTCCTACGTGCAGCCGCGTATGGCGATTACACTGCAGCGAGCGCGCGTCGAACGCCGATAGTTACGTCAGTGCATCATGGGCGCGTGCATGCGTGTGCGATAAACAGCGGACAAGAAACACCTGTGGTACGTACCAAGCCCGGAACATGCGCACAATGGCCCCATCTGGTATAAAGACTGCACTCACGGGTGTGGTTGGGGGGAGTTGTGCGGAACAGCTCGACGGCAGCAGAACCAGGATGGGAGAAGCCAGGGGCAGACAACCGGACTGACGACCCCTGGCCAGCTCGGACGAACCAACACATGTGGTGGGCGCACACGGAGTGGCTTAGGTAGAAAGACTGGAACGGTGTCGTGAGTGTAGAGCGAAGCACAGTATTATTTTCAGCACAGTCGGTGCAGTGCGGTTTTTCAGTGTCGCGTTGTTTACACGACCGTATGTGTTACGAGCTGCTGTTTATACTCGTGTCATTTTTGCTTTGCTGTCCCGGAATAAACCGGTCATTTCTGTTTCTTTCGTGTCGGCGTCACTTCTTCGGGAGGAGTCATGGTCGCGAACCCTTCACACACGAAGGCAGTTCCTTCAGTCTAAAGTAGGCAATAAAAAAATTTGTCCAGTTCATGTGGAATGTAATGTTATTTCTGATGAGATTACGGCCGACAGTCCTACTAACACGGTGCCGCGGGCCTTTATTGTTTTCCTTTCACAGAAGTCTATTGTAAAGGTGCTGGAAGAAAGAACAAAATGCGCTCCCCTGCTTTACATTTCGCTGTTTTTCTTCCGAAGCCGCAAAAAAATTTCGCCTGGGTCCATGTCGCAACATATTCGGCATGTACGAAGGCAAGCACGAAAGAAAAAAAATCTGCCATTGTTCGCGTTAACGTTTCAGGAAAAATGTTGCGCTGATTTTTGCAGTTGCTGCGCATATACATGTTAAATACCTCATTTTGGCGAAAAACAGTTAAATTGACGTGACTGTTAAAAAACGCCTCTTTATATCTGAAACACATGCCATTCAGAGCTGTTTGGGGTCTTTTTTCGCCGGAAAATGAATAATTCTGTGCTGAGATGCGTATACTATACGCTGCCATTGGCTACTGGTGTTTCGCTATCGTTTTGGTCGTGGTGTGAACGATCACGCCCCGCATTTACCAGAGAATCCGCCCAAGAACACACATCTACGCGTCGCGAGTAATACGTCAGGCACACAGAACCAGTGCTGACTTCCTACCGAACTTTCATGGCTGTTCATGTAGAAGACAGCACTCGTCCTGTGTGTCTCATCTTTAGCCCATCTTTCGTGTCCGTCTGTAGTATTAAGATGGGTTATAAACTCACCTAATGCTTCTCTGTGCTTTTGTAAGGGTAATTTCAGCTATAGAGGATGTCCAAAAAATACCCAACAAATTTCACTGTAAGGCTATCCCTTAAAAAGGAAGGTGGGAAAGGATTCCTTTTATGTTACACTAATAATCTTGTAACTATAACCGCTGTTTGTAGCACCTATAGGCTCTAGAAGCACAGCTAGGCGGTATTTTCAGCGCGTTACCGCATGAACAATAGGACTACATTGACACAGGAAGGCCGCAAATTTCCCAGAAATAGGTGAAGATTAATAAATTTCATTGATCTTAGTTGAGATGCTGCTGTTAGGGCACCCGCCCGGAAGGAGGCGTCAATATTCCAGGATGCCTTGGATTGTGCTGTCCATCCGTACCCTTTCTCCTCAAGCGTCCCTGGTCTCTGAGGTCGGACTTGGTCAGCACCTGCGCCATTGCTCATATGTAAGGTTTCAGTTAAAGATTAGAGTTAGGTATTGCTGGCACTCCCGATTCCAGATGACAAAATCGGCCTTGTTTGGGGGCACAATGTGCATCTGGCCAGAATTTAAGGAGGGATGTGTGGCACGAAAAAAGTGTTATGCGTGTAGGTATTAGTTTCCAGTCATCGGAAGGGTATGGAGGCGGAAATAGAAACTGAAACAAATCGTGCCGTATGAGCCACTCGGAAGCCTATTTTATTTTATTTCGTAGCTTAAGTTAGTTCATGCTCACAATGATGTCATGTGCGAGAGCTCCAAATCTTTCGTTTTATATTTCCGTGTCGTCACATTTATTCTGTGTTTCTAGAAGAAGCCTTCCGCTACTTTCGTCGATCCCGTTGTACCATTCACAATTTCTGACGTTACCAATTCTAGTGGCGGAACGTAAATGAGGCGGCTCTGCTAGTTTCCGCTTCTCCCATTCCTGGCTTTTTTAAGCAAGTGTTTTGAATGACGGTTTGTGTTAGACTTCACGAAACTGAAATGTACCGATACAAGGTAAGTTGTTGTGACATGTAAGTCTCGCTGAACCGCTAACCACTTCGAAGGCTCATTTCGCTCCATCGGCCAGTGCATCGAATAATACGACGTCGACAGAGTTAATACCTTGCCTGTGTACAAATGGCGACGTGATTGCCGGGTGCTTTGAAATACCGAATCTTTTTAAAAAAAAACCTTTGCCTTTATTACCTACACACGGAAACCGCAGGCGAACAGCAAGAAATCATCAACAAGGTATCAACCTTGTCACAGCATACCTTGACTCTCTTGGTCTGAGATGCTCCCCAGAGAAGAGTGAATATATAGTAGTTTCGGACGACCAAACAAAAACAGGAGAAGAAACACGTCGCCTCATCCAACTCACGGTCAATGGTCAAGCAATACCGCTAAAGCCGCACTTACGCATTCTGGGATTCTACTGGAAACAGAACGGTAGAGCAGACTTATGGGTGCAGCGGACACTAAGAGATAAGTCATATCGCAAATATGTTGTCAAGAATTTCTGACAAGATCGATGACGTGAAGGAAGCAGAATTCGGGCGCATTGCAGAAGCCCTTGTATATACCAGGATCATGTACGGGCTCCCATTCATACGTGTCACGGAACATCAATTCTGCCAAATCAACAATCTCTTAAAGCGCATAACCCGCATCCACGCGGAGTCCCCAGCTATGCTGCAAGTACTTTTGTTGAAGGCACCCGCCATATTCAACTCATTAACTGACTGACTCGTCATGCACCACAAAGCACAGTCTCATCGTCTTACAACATCTAAACAAGGTCGTGCCTTGCTGGAGCTTAATGGGATACAACACTGACCAAACTACCCGTCATACCACTCACCGCACCACTACGGGACGCCATCCCATTCAAAAAGGTAAAACTAAACCCCATACCTAAGCATATAAACGCCAAAGAGGACGCCGCACGACGAGCAGCACGCACCCGCATACAGCAATCTACCTGATTCACTTTCTTACCAAGTCGACGCCAGCTTTACCGCTGGCAAAGTAGTCATTGCAATCACAGATTCTTCTGGCAACGCAGCTCATTAATCATCACCATGATGTCCCTTCTGTGGCGACCGCGGCAATACTCCCCATAACGCAAGCCATTACTCAACATGACCACAAATGTGGGAGCATTGTCATTCGCTCGGTCTTCACAAGTAGCCCTGCGGGCCTTTCTTCGCAACGAACTGCCTCCAAATACACGAGCTGCGCTAGCTGAGTATGGACCACGCCATCCTGATATCTCAATCACTTTAGAATGGACCCCAGGACATTCTTCTTCCTCAGGCAATGCTGGCGTCCACGATAAGGCCCTGGTGTTCCGACACTTCCCAGCCAAATATTTCCCTTATGTAGATTTCGATGGATACGCTCACACCCCAACCCTGTGCCGCAGAGTTCCTGTTTCTTGTCCGTAAACCACGCATACCCCATCATTTTGTGAATTCTTCCGCACAAAGCTCTTACTTTTTAAGCAACCTCCGCTGGCCTCAAAAAGTAAAGCACTGCCAATGGAACTATCATGGAAAGTTTCCTTTTGGATGTCCGATTTTTCTGCCCTGTACTTCTCTGACGACGTTTTAGCTTCCATTTTTTCTTTCCATTTATTGGTTTCTATCTGCCTTGGTTCTTTTTTCGTTACCTTTGGGTAGTCGATTCTCCACTCTTTCTTCCGTAAATAATCGTTAGCCGAGAAGTCTTCCTGAGCCACTGCTTGTCCACGCTTTTCATGTATAGGAATACCTAAAAACTTTAGCTGTGCACCTGCATTTATCCATTGCTCTCAACCTCTTCTCAAAATATATTTTACTCTGCGCTTCTCGGACGTCAAACGACGCCCAGCCCATATCTCCCTGTATTGCTTCAAACAGCGACGACTATACTCACTCCATTGTCTAGAAGGTACGCAGCTAGGGCCCTCTGCATACTTGCCCAGGAAACAGCAATCTCTCAATGATCTACAGAAGATGTCACATGTGCACGCATTGGTGCGCTTGACGGGCACCTGCAGCGTCCCCCAATACTAAGCCTCCCACGGTCTGACGCAATTTAAGGCTGGGGGTGGCTTTCGGCAGCAAGTGAAGAGTGCGAGACGTGCGGCACGCCGGAGACGATACGCCACGTTTGATGCGAATTCCCACGCTACTCGCCTGAAAGAAAGAAGCTCTCGTCAGCACTGAGGAACCTGTACTCTCGGCGGCCATTTCTGAAGAGAAGATTCTTTGTCATTGGCCTTTTCTGTCATCCGCTCAGAAGATGACTGAGGAACTTTTACGCTTTCTACGGGCGACGAGCGTAAACACCAAACTACAGACTTAAAACCCCCAGTTTCAATCACTGAACGTAAACGTTTAGTGCTTCGGCGCTAGGCACACGCCTGGGCTCCAACTTTTCTTCATGATTTCACTTCTTTTTTTGCGTATTTTCCTTTTCCCACGTGCAGGATAGCAAACTAGGCTCTAGCCAGCTTAACTTTCCTGGCTTCCTTCTACATCCTTCCTTCCTTCGGCAGTTGTGAACACCGTGAAGAATACGCGGACATGAGCGTCATTTGGTGGTTTATTGAAACACTGGCAATCTGCTGTGACCTTAAACCTGGGGAGGTGCGAAGCATGCAGTGTATAAGTGTATTTAGAGAATGCAAGTCTCTCTCTTGTCGCACGACGCCCGCTGATTGGGCGCCGAAGATGCGACGGGGGTAGGAGCAACCGCGCGCTTGCTGAGTTGGTGGCGCCCTCTGATGCGTTGAACCGTATGTAAGCAATTACATGAGAGAGACTGGTTCGTAAGTTGTCTTCGTGTTACACCCTACAGCATGCGGAAAAATATGCTATACAGGAGTTTGAAACCAATGTTGCGACGAAATTTAACAAATTTCTGCTAACAATGGACTTGAAACCTGACTATTACAGTATTTTAAAAAAAGTTGAAATATTGTTAGGTTATTCTTAACCTGTTTTATGATATATTTTTATTTATCTATTATTTATCTATCTGTTTTTGACCGTCGTTGGACATCTTGATTTACCGCGACGACATGAGACTACGTGAGCGTTTGGCGTATGAAGGGAGTGATCGACAACCAACATTGGTGGCCGAATGCCCACATACATCAACTTACTCGCCAATGGAAGAGACTGCGCCCTTCTTTAGTTCGAAACTCTAAACTTTTGATTTGCCACTTGTTAGGGAAAAAATATCCGCCATCTCCTCGAAGTGAATGATGATGAGAGGGGCGAAAGCTAAAATGCTTATCGGTAAAACCGTGAAACATTCGCCCGCACATCATATAAAGACTGGACACGTCAAGCTTACCACCGCTCCGTTGACAAGCCCATCGACAACGTCGATGTTTGTGGTGTTTATGTAGGGCTTGTTTGGGACTATGAGAATCTCCATGGGTAAGTTGGCGAATTCGGTGTGTGACATTTTAGCCACCTTGGCCGTCGCCTTCTGCAGACCGTCTTGTGTCGCGTACCCCGGTACGTGTCTTGAGCTCGCAGGCGACGAACGACAACGTCTTCTTCTTCCTCTCCTCCTTGTTGGGTAGCAACGAACGCGTTGAACTTTTTGACCTCTTCGGCCAATCTTTGGTTGGCCAATCCCTAGGGGGATCCTGCCACAATCATCATTAATGTGCCGGATACAGCAGCAACGAGGGACGGGACAGGGCCCGAGCAAGAGGAGCTTCGCCCCTAAAATACGAGCATGCTATTCGCTTTACCATGGATAAACAGCTCACCAGAGCCACCAATTTTGCTTTTTTTATTACCTCGCGGAAAATCGTAAATGGTGTTTTGGCCGTTGCTTTATTCGCCACTACGGCTTCGCCGCTACTACGGCGTGTGCTTAAGCTAAATGGGCACGCGCTCCTAGTCGTTGCCCCTGCTGCCGCTTTACAGAGCAGGCGCAATCTTTTACTGCAGCGGTCATAAATTTAATGACTCCGTTTATTGCTTTTCGTTTTAGTGCGTCTCGGAGTGTTAGCAGAACCTAATAAAAGCTTAATTAACGAGCCCAACCTTCTTTTACTTCCAAGTCGACTATTACATTACGCTTGGCCTAGCGCCTTTCATGGCCCCTAAACCATATACTTTATCACTTTGATAGGTCAGGGTTTCCTATGCGACGCGACGAAGGCGACAAGAATTTTTGGGCAGTCTTAACGTTTAGTGCATTAGGTTGAATTAGGGTCGCCCTTCTTCATTGTAGAGTTTGTAGGTTAAATCGCGTTATACTCCAAAAGCGCCAATGTCTTGCAAATATGTGACGAAAAGTTGTTAGCCACTCGTTCTTCGGTGTTTTCGCGCCGTCCGTCTGCAGGAAGGAAGTTGGAAGAGGAGTGAAGTTGGAAGCGAACCGAAGTGCCCACAGACACATATAAAGCAAAACAGACACAGTCTAAGAAGAGAAATAACGGCACACAGCGGCTCAAGTGGCCCTCGAAAGCAACGAAATAAACACAACAAAAAGAAGAAGCAGAGAATAGAATGAACTCGACACAGCCACAAACGATCCGCCCAAGTTCGAAGAGATAGCCTCCCCATTGACGTGCCATGGAAATACCGCGCGACAACATGAATTCCAAAAGCTTGAAGGCCATGCCACGACCTCGTGCGCAGCCAGTTGCTGATCATGTAGGTGCCACCCTCCGGGAATTCGTGGCATGTATAGCAATAAAAAGGATGCCGTGCGGGTTTCAGCGTCATCACATGACAGGCAGTCTAGAGGCGACAGCCTCCGTCGGCCACGATGGGTAAATTTCAACGCTGTTTTGCACATACTTCTCGTTCCGGTTTGACAGGTCCTGCGATTTCCTTGTCTGTTAATCTAGTTTCGAGAATGATGGCATCCCCAGCAACTTCACTGACCATCGAATTTTGTAGGAAAGGATGACTCCTGGAATGGTTTTGCTGCGTAACACAACTCAAAACGGCGCGTAAAACGACGACAAAATCGTTGTTTTACGCGTCATTTGGTACCCTGGCCCAGCTGGAGTAGCGGGGCACGCGCCGTGTTATTTGAACAGTTCATTGGCCACCTGCGGAACCCCCGAAACGAGGCCCACATCGATTCGACCCGGCAATGTCCGCGTCGCATCAAAGTGACGCAAGTCGTTTTGAAGAATTCGGCCGCTAGAGAAATTTGACCGCACCAATAGCAAAAGTAGCAAAGCGGATTTCCTCTGCTGGCGTGATGTATAAGCGTGACTGGCCGAACCTTTCGGTCATAATAATAGAGAGGAGACAAAACAATAACCAGAGAAAGATCGAGACAATTGGTAGTGACAGGAACCGTCTCTCCTCTGGACAAGTTTGTGTATGTCTGCGCTCCCTCTTACGTGATGGTCTCTGAAGCGTCCACTTCAGCGGCTGCTGGGAAATGTTGTGGCCAAAAGAAGTACGCCTCAGAAGAAAAATGCAAAAGAGAATAAAAATTTCTCGCGGCAAGCAAGGAGGCCGACGCTCTCTACGTCAAAAAAAAATATCCCGATTCGGCACCACCGTAACAACGCATGTTCGCGAAAATTATAGTCACAACCAGAGAGGATAATAGTTAGACAGGTAGCCCTCTGATAACGGAGATACCATCGGAACAGATTATATATTCATGACGTACCTAACACAGGCATGAAGATAGCATTGCTACAAATAAAATGTAATACTTGTATGTACATTCCCACGCGCAGGGAGTCATAAGTACTGGATTTTGAACACTAGTCACGTTTCTGGCATGCAGGATGTGGCGCCTGTGGGCCATTAAATATATTCGTTTTCCTTGAAATTGTCCTGTGCGTGTGCAAAATGAATTTAAGAAGACGTTTCTATTGAACGTAAGAATTTTTGTTCTTGTATATGCGACTGTTATTAAGCCCACAATCATTCATGGTTGTTAAATGGCACAAACGTTAGTACAGCGGGGTATTTATTTTTACACAGCCGCCTTTAAAAAAAGCCTAATTAGAAATAGGATTTATAGGCTTAGCGAAAACATCTATGTGTTGATATACAACCATGAAGCGTACAAATTAGCACAAACGAGAGTTCAACTACCAAAAACTATCATTTAGACACCATTCTCCGTGCTTATGCGTGTCACTATGGCGCAAGCGTAAATTCCAGTTTTCAATGGAAATTCCTTCTGTCTTCACGCTGCCTTTGGTTTGGATAGTGGCGGATCATCACATCAAATATATAGAAATCGAGTGATTTTGCAGCTGGAAACAGCCTTTATTTATCAAAATATTAAACTGTGTCATATCACTAGAGGACGCTCCTCTGAAGCCATGCGATGCGATGCGATGAAGCTTTGAGGGGGGGGGGGGGGGGTAGGAGGAAAAGGCCCGAACTCTGAAGCCATGCCCTACAACGAAATGAGAGGTAAAATATTTTGACAGGTATGTTGTAGTAGATAAGTTTGTAAGCAACATAAACTAAAATTTGGCAGAAGCGAAGTTTACAAAGGCGTTATATGTTACCGAGAATGAAAAACAAATCTAATGATTACGAAACCTTTTTATCGCAACACATTTTCAGAAAGACAACAAAAATGTATAGTTCGGAATATTGCCTTGAAAGCCAGTTGATGTTATTATTTCAGTCGGAATATCGGCAAGCGTTGTTCTTCAATGGGAGCTGCGTTATGTGTAATAGAAATATATTTTGGTTGATTACACTCGCATCAAAACTGCAAACAAATATTCTCAGACTCTATATTACTTCAATAAAATTCGGGAGGAAGTCTACGACGCGGTTATTTTAGACGCACCTACCGTGAGTTTAACTACAGTTGGTAGTACGAGTATTATGTATAATATTCCTATGAAATGATGGAGTTAATAATAATATGAGTAAACGTTAGGGACAGGAAATGAGCCTATTGGACCTGGGAGAACATTTAGGTAGAAGATGTCAAAGTTAAACTTAGAAAAAAGAAAGACGTTTGGGCTGGCTGTGTTGTGAGACGAACCGACAAGACGGGACCACGAGGGTAACAGAATGGGTACCGAAAAAGACGGGAATAGAAGAAAAGGAAGCCCGTTAACTAGCGTAAAGCCCGTTATTAGCGTAAAGGTAGATAATTGGTTTAGCAAAATTTCACAAAAATTAATAAAAGAAAAAATATGAAAACAAATGCGGGAATCGGCGAACCGGGTAATCCTGCAATTCGACAATAATGCAGACTTCACGAAAGTTCTTAACGTAATCGTTACAATTGCGTAAATGTAGATAATTGGTCGAAGGAAATTTTGAAAGACAAAAAAATAAAAGAAATAGAAAAAAAAGTCGTACAACCAAAAAACCGTGGAACGTCCTGCATTTCCGCAATAATGGAGATGTTGCAGATGTTCCACCTGTAGTTGTTACATTAGTGCAACTGGGGATAATGTGTTCAACCAAATTGTAAGACACTAAAAATTGTAAAAATATGCAAAAAGTACGGCAAAATGCAAACCGTATAACGCCCTGCTTTTTCACAATTACGCAGATTTTCCGTGAAAGTTCCAAATGTAATCGTTATAGCAGCGCAAAGGGAGATGATTGGTGGAACGAAATTCGAAAAAACTAAAAATAAGAAAAGTATAAAAAATCCACAAAATATCAAACCGCATAACGCCTTGCATTTCCATAGTAATGCAGATTGTATGGGGAGTTCCACCTGTAATCGTTATAATAGCGTAAATGAATATAAAAGGTCGAACGAAATTTTGCAAAATAATAAACTACAAAAATATCAAAAAATACGGAAAATGGCGAACCGTGTAACGGCCTGCATTTCCACAATAATGTAGATTTCGCTAACGTTCCAGCTGTAATCGTTATAATAGCTGAATGGAGGTAATTGGTCGGAGAGGATTTTAAAAAACCTAAAAACTTCGCTGTAAAAAACTCACACTCAAGCCACGCGGCATAAGAATGCTACGCATCAGTAAACAATTCCCTGAATTACTACAGAATTTCCTTTTCCTCGTGAACAGGATTATGAATCTGAGCCAAAAAAACAACCAAGGGGGCGTTTTTTTCCTCCCTTTTCGCTTTGAAACAGTACCAACAAATAAGACACGCACGACGTAAGAAAGGGAACTCACCCTGATCATGCAAAGCGCACTATCAAATCGCTAGGGGAATATAAGATACAAAATACCTTCTGTTGTAACTTCTTTTTATTCATGATGAAAGAAGGTGTCGGTCGCGTAACCTTGGCGCGGCAAGGAACGTGAGGAGACTTCAACAAATTTTCATCATCTGCCGCTTCTCACACGAAAAGCTGTGTTTTGGCTTTTTCATTTATGGCTGAACAAACTATGCTCGGCTTGATAGTGAAAAGCGTTACAACAACACATTGAAGAACCAAAAACGTTTCCCTTCGTGGTGGCTCCTTACGAATCTCGGGGGGGCAAACGCGCGCTATTGCGAGACGGGGCTTCGAACCGTACAATCCATGAAAGCCGTTGTCATGAAAAGCAATTGGAATTTCAGAATAAAAATATACTACAATGACCTTTGCACCGACTTCCCTCTATCTCTACTTTCGTGGAGCCTTCATACTAAAAATGCAACCCGCGTCAACTCAGGCACGAGATCGGGAGTACTTTGCTTTTGGGAAAAGTCATCGGAATTTCCGAACACGCCCTGCCCTACTCGCCAGCTGCTCGTTTCACAAAAGCAGGCGCAAATTGGATGCCGGTCACTTCGTGAGACGGCCTGGAACCGGCCTACTCCGCCTTTGTGCGCCGAATAGGGAGCAGATAACGCCCGGCTCCACCCGGGTTTTGTGGAGATGCCCACACCTCTTTTGCGGAGAGACCCGGTACTGAATCGACAATTTGTTTCGGTGAACTTTGTACAGAGGTCTCCTTCGTAAAGTTGGAGGGCGGTAAACTAGATTCTATTCTTCACAATCGTTCGTTGCGATTGCGAAAGCTTGTAAAGGAGCTGCCTTTTGAAATCCTAATTAGTTGTATTCACGGCCGACTTCTGCTAATTTCGTTCGCACGTTAACAATTCACGGGGAGACCTAGGCACTTCTCACTATCTAGAGAGTGTGAAAGGGTTAGTGCTTCAAAACATTACCGAAAGCATTTTAAACGAGTGCCTTTTCAAATGTCCTGTTTCTGGCGGTTTACACTGCTCTGGCTTTACGTTGCTCTGGCCGGAGTTCAGCTTGTTCCTTGTGCTTGGAACGCCTGCGTGTGACACAGCTCGTTGGGTTCCTATCGCTTTTGAAGTCTTGCTACTGCACTCCCGGCTTTCTTCATCGTTGGCGGCTGCACGACACATTTCTTTGGGTCTGCCACTCTCCCGGCTCATTTAGGAACAATATTTTGTGTACTGCGTAAAAGCAACCGGCGTTGTATGAGCAACAAGTAAATGAATCTTACGGAAGTATAGTAACCGGACGTAGGAAGCACCCATTTTACTCTACGCTGTAAAAACACTAGAAATGGTGGGTGAATGCCACATATCTTAGCCATTTTGAGAGTATTCATTTCACGGAACAAAATCAGGTTCATGACTTACTACTGTGGTCTCGATAGCATTAAGCAAACACGGTAAAGCCGGGGTAAGCAACCTGTGGCCCGCACTATTATGCGGCCCCCGGCACGAGTTCACAACTTCTCGCCCCCTTGTCGCTTCCTATCTGGAGGCCAATAACGAAACTATAGAAGTTTTGACTTCAAATGAGGTAAGACTGGAACAAAGAGAGAGAGCTTCCTCCTGGCATTGTCCACCATCTTCCACACTTAGCCACATAACGTTTTCACTTCCTGCCTTTCCACAGACAAAATACCCCCCCCCCCTTCCCTTGCGTTGTGTCGTCTCTCCCCCGCCGTGTAGCCTTCATGCAACAAGGCCTTCCGCTTCGAAACACCGCCGACCACTGCGGTAAAATAATAAACAAAATACTACGTGTGCCTCTAAAAATAGAAGCGTGAAACCAATGCTTGCCCCGGTGATTTAAGCTCATAAACTTGGACTTACTAAGACAATTAAAGGATATTTAGGCCCGCCCGTCGTACTGGTCGGGAAAGTAATAGAAGAAGTAACGCTTACAGACAGGAGTGTGATTTATTGGATTAGGGAGCAAATTGGGGTATATGGTACCCTAACTACAATAAAAAGAGAGAAGTGTACATGGGCTTGAGGTGTAACGCGAGTACTGTGAACTATTACAACACCAGAGTAACGGAGTGGCAACCGTCACACGGGACTAGAAGCAGGAGAAAACAGATAAACGAATGGAAGCATATGATAATGAGGACGCGTAGTTGTAAAGAATACGTTCAGACAGCTTACTATAAAAGACATTGGAAATCAATCGAAAGGCCTTCATCCTGCAGTGGACGTAGAACCGGTGACTGGGCTCATTACAATTACTAATATTAACATGTTTTCTGAAGCGTATATAGGGCATGGCGGCACAAAATGGCAGCAGTCGATCCGCCAAAAGAGCAAGCGAAATAAGACCGAAGAACGAGGTTCGCGTGTCTGTGCTGGCGCTGCCGACTCTGCTACAGAGGCGTCAAGTAGAAGCGCGGGACGCCACCGGCCTAGGCCGGCACGTCCGTTATAAATAAAGTAAAGGATTAGATGCAACCCACATGTTGGTGATGTCGCCGTGCCCAGTGCCAGCCCAGTCCTCGGGACTGCCTTTTATAGCCGAATCGGCCGATGATGTCCCTCAGGTGATGGTAACGTGGCGATGTGGTGGTGTCTTGTTTGGGAAAACTGATGGTCTTGTACACGATGAAGCCGGAGGACTGCCAGCCGGTTCATGGCAGCCGGAGCCGTTCCACTCACGCGCCGGTACAACTTTCGTCGCGTCAGCGCGGGTTTCGTTGACGATGTGCACCAGGCCAAATACCTGTAAAAAATACAGGAAGGGATTAGATACGACACGCATGGTGGTGATACCGCCGCGCCCAGTTGTTTGGAGCCACATGTTTTGGAACCATATCATGCTTCGCAGCCAATGGAGACGTGAGGCAAGCCAATACCGGCGACCGTCACAACCGCTGAATCCATCACACTAAAAGGATACCTCAGGCGGTTACATATCCGCGTTTGATTGGTTTCATTGATTGTGGTGTTTAACGCACCAAAGCTTCACCTGGGCGTGAGGCGCGCCGTAGTGAACGGCTCCGTATTAATTTGGACTACCAGGGGATCTTTATCGCGCGACGAAATCTCGAACATCCGCGTTCGCAACCATTCCAAAGATGCGTCGGCAGGCATAGAGTTCCGCACATTGATAACTAAAGGGCAAACTGGTGCTAGTGTCAACGCCAACCCCGAGACGGCGGTTATGCTTCTATGGAAATGATGGGTAGCTCTGGGACCGGATGGCGCAGGATCGAAACAGGCCTAAGGATGCTCAAAGTATTTGCTTTATAACAAAACTCTCATTGCGCGGTTCGCTGTTTACAAATTATATGGCAAAAATAAAGTTAGTTACCAAAAACAGGTATTGTGCGAAATAAAACGGCGACGTTTAAATAGAAAGCAAGAGCGGGGTACAGGAGGTTTGCGGAGTACATTTGCCATTTGCCGTCAATTACAGCGGGACGCGGACTTGTTCAATAACTGTTCGTAGAAGGTGCGACGCTTGTAGTTTATAATATTAAGAAAATTGTTCTCCCACTGAAAAAAACGATTACTTTTTGGAGAAGTTAATCTATCCTGAATCAGTTACATTCATCAAGCAGCGTTCCTATCAGCCGCCGGTACTGCTGCTCTACGCCGTAGGAGCATGCGTTCGCATGAGAGGTGTGGCTGTTCCAAGCAATTCGCAACCAGCATCAGCTTCAAAAATACATTTCACTGCCGAATGAGCAGCGTCGCAATGCCTAATTCGCAGACAATTTTTCCGCACACAGCGCCGTCATTTGCGTTCTCATGCTCGCTGTGCCACGAAGATATTGATAACCTACTCAATTCACAACTCTGGTTGTAAAATATTTCCCTCAGGGTGGCGTAAGGGCGCGCGCGGTGTGCAGTTCAAGGAGAAACGACCCGCCGCGGTGGCTCAGTGTCTAAGGCGTTACGCTGCTGAGCACGAGGTTGCGGGTTCGATTCCAGCCGTGGCGGCCGCTTTTCTGATGGTGGCGAAAAGCGAAAACGCCCGTGTGCACCATATTTCGAAGCACGTAAAGATCCCCAGGAGGTCAAAATTAACCCAGAGCCTTCCACTACGGCGCGCCTCAGCGCCTGCGTTGCAGCGGTGCACGGTTAAACCCTAAAATCTCGAAATCAATCCATCAATCAAGAAGAAACGTATTTTTGAACGCTTCTTCCAACACCCTGTGTGGGCAAGCAAATGCGTTCATGTAAGAACAAAAACGAACGATACTGCGTGCACGATTCAATCCATAGCAAATTCGACAAGACATCGAGCGCTAATCCGAGTCCAGAACTATCCATCACCATCACACCCATTTCGGCGGACGATCGCAGTGGCAGATTCCTCTCTAGGTGTTATTGTATGGCACTAAATCTCCGGCGGGACCTGACACGTCGCACCAACTTTCTACAGCAATCCCGCGCGTACCGCCGTTGTTAGTGAAGGGCAGTTATGATAGTGTTTGGAAGCTAGCGACAACACCGACGCCTTCCCCGGTTGTTTTTACAAATGGGGAGAGAAGTGATTTCGCCCAAGGAACACCATTTCAATCGCAATTACGTCGTAGCCCCATCACTAAAATAGATGAATGCTTCCACCACTTCCATCAGCATGGTTCAGTAGGACATGTTTAACCTGTTTTATAATATTCACCGGCAGGTTTACTCAGCCTTACAGGCGAATTTAACTGCCACAAAGCAGTTCCACCGCCATGCCCGATTTCCCCGAATAAATGCAGTGACTTACTCCTGGCGCAGAACAAAAGTTTCTTCTAAAAATGGTGCGGGGAGTGCACATTCGAACTTATTCCGGAAAAGGTTATTACCCAGCTGTCGCATCCCTGATTGTACAATAAGGACTGCCCAGAAAAAAAAAAGACGTTTTTTATCAGTGAAGTCACCGTTTAATATGAGAGCGGTATTTGTTTATTTATGGCCTCGTAATCCCTGGGTCGATTAACTTTCGACAGAGCACGGTAACATTATTGAAGGCGGAAGTTAAAACTGCCGATTGTTCGAAGTTTTTGCTCGAGCAGGCGGAATTTTATTTTAGCCGCCGATCGTCTAAAGAAAATATATTTAATCTTAAAAGCCGTGTGCAAAAGCAACTGCTTAATGACACAAGGCAAGAAAACGGAAATCTCGCAATCTTGGCAGCCGTCTGCCTTCCGCCTTGACTGTCACATCCGAGACCCAATAATTTAACGTGAACACGCAATCGGCGAGGCGCAAACGCGCAAACTTCCCTCTTTTTCGGGGAGGTGCAAGGTTGAAGAATGCAATAATTTTTTGTGCTGTTGTCTCGAAGCAGGGCTATTTTGCAATCACTGGCCCTGGCCAGGCAGAGGTTCCGCTGTGTAATCGTCTGCACGTAGGGCGTCCTTATGCAACCGCCAAATTATTTTGGCAATATTTTTGTTATTCACGGTTCATAATAAATTCTAAAAATGTACAGTAGAGACAGAAACTATCAAAACAAGCTACATGTACGATGAACGACAGAGTAAAAGTGGATCGATAAAATCTGAAATGTAAGAACGGAAATATTGCGGGAATAGGTGGAATAGAAAAAGGTAGTTGGTGCAGCGCAGGCGGTCTAAACAACACGGATCTCACCTAATAACTATAAAATGAGTGAGTGAGTGAGTGAGTGAGTGAGTGAGTGGGTGGTGGGTGGGTGGGTGGGTGGAGTGAGAGTGAGTGAGTGAGTGAGTGAGTGAGTGAGTGAGTGAGTGAGTGAGTGAGTGAGTGAGTGAGTGAGTGAGTGAGTGAGTGAGTGAGTGAGTGAGTGAGTGAGTGAGTGAGTGAGTGAGTGAGTGAGTGAGTGAGTGAGTGAGTGAGTGAGTGAGTGAGTGAGTGAGTGAGTGAGTGAGTGAGTGAGTGAGTGAGTGAGTGAGTGAGTGAGTGAGTGAGTGAGTGAGTGAGTGAGTGAGTCTTTTATTGGAGCCCATGGTTTTTCACATCACTACTGTCAATTGTATTAGGGTACCGAGGTCTGGTCAGGTTTTAACGCTGTTTTCCTCGATCCCTTCTTGTTTTTTTAACTTCCCGTAACTTTACTTCCCCTGACTTCAATTCACTGCACTTCACTGTATTTGCAGTCCTTTGGAATGTCCTTTCCAAAAGCGTATCCTACCTCTGCGGAAAACAATCACTTATTTATTGTTGCCGCTTGATCACGGACATTTTACCGACCAAGCTTCAGATTTTGCGATGGTGGTTTTTTAAATCAAAGCTTTGTATGTCTCACTTGTGGCTGCGTCAAAAAATTACGCACTGCAGGAAGCCTAATATAACGCCCAAAAGCCACCTTCGTGTGGTGGGTTCCACAAAGGGCACATGAATCACAAACGGCATAAACAATAGGATATTTTCACAGGCATAACGGGTTCGGCTGTGGTGGACGAATTCATTTTATTGTAACGCGGTGGAGCGATTATGATGATGAGAGCATCCTCTACTGGTCTTCTAGATGGCACGTTGATCACCCCACATGCTTAAGCAATGGGAAGCGCAAATCAAACACACGCTGGACTTCCCAAATCAGCACATTCACATGACCCACCAAACACTAAGCTAGTAAAAAATCGTAACATCGGTTAACTCAGCGTTGCCGTAGATTTGCGCTTTGGCCGATTGGATTGTGGACTTTGCATTTCCATTGGAAAATGATTCGCTTTTCGCCCATTCCACTTACAGAAGGGGGCGTTAGATATTGTATCAAGAACCTAACCCAGCGCTGATTCATTGCCTTTAAACAGCCCTTACATTTCTTACTTTGCCGGCAATCATGAGTAGCCTGCAATGCTATAGACAATACTGGCTAGCATAGCAGGCTACATATTATTGCAGCCTGTTTTGATGGTTTTAAGTTACATCTCAAAATTATATCCCCCCTTTTGCGTTGATTTGTTCTCTTGGCTCAATTGGAGGAACTTGAAGTAGGGCCAGAGAAGGCACGCTAGTTTTGTTTTATTCCTGCTATTCTCATCCTTGCGTTAACATTTGTAGTACCTCAGACGCCGTGTTCTTTGCGCAGTCATTGTAGAATAGTGGATTAGGTCACTTGCATATCACCAACTACATGTAGAATTCGCTTCGTGGGCTGAGATTGCATTCTATTTCATAACCAAGCAGGGCACAAGGATTTTTACAGCTATCTGACGTAGACTACGAGACGTTCTTTGTCTAGAGAGGCATAAGCAGTTTCCCTATGAATATACCTTGAAACACAAGAAACGAACAGGAAGCAAGCGGCTAAGGCGCGTGAGAAACCGACTCGTCGTGGAGAAAACTCAGAAAAGCCCAGGTTTACCTCCTAAACACCAAAGCCCACAGGATGTCAAACATCCTGTGGGCTTCCTCTACGCACATGAAGGAGCAACAAAGCAGAGGGCCACACAGCGCGTGCGACTTGGTCACAGCTCTGAAAATATCGGGGTGGGAAGTCTGAAAGAAAAAAAAATGAAAAGCCTGCACAAAGAGATGGATAACCATTACGATACTCCCTAATGCGAAATTTGAGCGCAGCGCAAACTGCCGTCATCTCAATGATGGCGCGTAGCTTCTGCATTTCAAGAAGTGATCGCTTCACTAGCGAACACATGATGGCTCGCGCTATTGCGTGGCATCATCTTGCAGAGCGTACTACTGCTTGGCATGCCTCTGTGCGGCCTCAGCATACAGCCCTCTCCCACACACTTTCAATGCACGTTTTTCCTCCGTTTTCCAGCTCGCTCTATCTCGTCTGCCTTCGGTGTTCTCACGTTTGCTGGCTTACAACACGGCCGACGGTGACGGACGACGCGAAACCACAGGAGTGGGGTGCTGAGAGCTGCGCTCTAAAGGCTTGCGGAACTTTAAAGCGAGCTTACCGTACTGAACAGCTCCGGCGAAAACTTTTCTGGCAACTACATCATGAAGATAATTCCCCACATACTTACCTCACCCCTTGTATCCTCTTTGGTACTGGCTGAAGCCGGAAAACATTACAGAAAGTTCAATAGTTTGTCAATGGTTATAGATACGCCACATGTATGCAGCTTCATAAGGCGAGGGTGCTGCACAGTAGGCCACGCAGTATTCCTTTTCCGCGGGTAGAAGACGGCGAATCTACTAGAAGAGAAAGAGATGTGGAACGCCATAATATGATACACCAAAAACGTTAACGCAACTATAGCATGTGGCCCTCTCTACTCAATTTTGTGGGCTTTCACCAAGCAGAGATTTTTCCGTAGATGCATTGAAAAATGACCAATCGCAGTTACAAGCATCGTCATCTCAGACCATTCTTATTTACGTATCGCTTGCGCCAGACAAAGGAGTTATCGGTTGGTTTCGGTCGATAACAAACAAGGGCAGTTGCAGCATTTATTCCCTGTCCTTACGCCATTTAGAAACGGGGGAAGGAGACACCATTAATTTAATTCCGTCAGACCTTTCTCTCCGACCTATATGCGCTCCTACAATGGTACTAGAAAGTTATAAGAAAATCTTGCATTTAGAGAATTTCAGAATGAAGTTCGGCGTGAATCTGCACCACAGTTAATTTTAAACCTCGCACTACGTAAGCTACTACGTAACCGAGCAGTACGAGCACGTTGGTTCTTTGAATAGAAGACAGTGTCGTGTCAGTGCACTTTTTGCGTTTCGAATAGCTGAATAAGCGGAGGGGGTGAGCGCCACAGTTGGAGAGCTGTGTGCCGTAGAAGAGATCGGTATGTCCTTGTTGTTGTCGTTCTGACATGTATTTAGTAAGCTTAATTAGTATCAGTGCCTTGAACTTGGAATCGCCTTTTAGGGAGATGGTCCTCGTTGAGCACCTTTATCAGAGCGAGAATAGGACTAATGACAGGGGAGGCGTCTTCACCATCACCATAAGGCGCTCCACGGCAAGGCGCAGAGTAAAATGCGGTATGTCGATCTTTTTTCTGGTAAGAGCTTGTGGCCTGTCTATCCGCTCCTGGCAGTGTTACCAGCGTGCGTTTCAAAATAGGGAATTCCGCGACTGGTGTGCTACATCCACTGGGAATTCCGCTTCTTCGCCTACTTCGGTCTTCTCTCTTTGTTGCGCTAAACTCGTTGGGCGAACAGAACGAGTAGTAAGACCTCTACGCCGCATCTCTTGAAAGAAGTTTCTCATTATGCATGCCAAGAATGACCACTAACTTCGCTTGTCAAGGGATTTAATAACGTCTCCTGATTCCGTACAATACAACTCCTCATCATTGTATCTTACCTCCAAACAATCGCTCGTGGAAGGACCCATTGCAAATGTGCGCACGAAGGAGCGTCTTTATGCAGAAACGCCAATATACACGCGCAAAAAGCGAGGCGATGACATGATGTTTTTTGGAACATTAGGGCAGCTATGATGGTTCAGTAAATTTTTCCCGCAGTCCCGCAAGAGCCGGCGGAGCCAAGAACGTTCTCAAACATACCCGGCTAAACCACAGTTGCTTCCCAGCCGGCTTGCACAGGCATATGGTGACGTTTGCGAGATAGAGCAGTTTTACTAGCACCGATAACTGGCACGGTAACGCCGTTTGAGGGATGTACGCGCCGTTAACGAGGTCTTACAGTCTAATCGGTCCTTTTCTCGGCTTGAACTCATGAGCGCCGGAAGTAGACCTCTTCTTGCTCGGGCATCTTTCTTTGTCTCTCCACTTCGCCGGACCAAAAAGAAGAGCGCCACGCAGTTTATACGAACTTCCATGGTAGGTAGCGCCTGAAACCGATTCCATCGATAATGGTTTTCCGAATACAGTGGGCGAGGATGGCAGTAGACCGGGCATGGAACCGCGACCTAGGAGTGTCACGTGGCCGAACACTTGTGCGAATGTAGCTCGTGCCGCTAGCAGTGGCGCTGCAGGTATACATGGGAAAAAGCCTACTCTCGCTGTGCCTGATAGAACTGGAGCAGCAATATTTCGCTTAATTTGTCACACACACATTGGAACATCTCTGCCACACTGCGCAAAGTCGAGTGGATAACGATACTTCATGCCTACAAATGGGCGGCTTGGGACATTTTAGATTATATGTGACCTGACACCTCCCCTGAAGAAACGATCGAGCATTAAAACTGAAGGCAGGGCTGAAAAGGCGGAGGAGGCAGCCCAAAAAATTTGTCTACCATAAGTACGTTCACAGACAAGAAACAAATAAGTGGGCAGAACTTCGCTGCAGGATCATTATCCCAGAGCATTTGGGCCCCGCTGTACTTAAGTGCGGAAAAAAAGGCCAATAGGCCTTTCACCAGCTATTGCTGACCATCTTTCTTTCAGGAATGCACTTCTTTGAGATTACTTGCCCTATTTAGTAATGAATTGAAGCTCACTAGATCGCCTTTTTATGCCAGCATTTGTTGCCCATTAACTTTGTACAGCGCCAAGATTTAAATATTTGCAACAAACAATAAACTCCACTTAAATGTTGATTGGACAGGTACACAAAGCAAGCTACCTACCATACGTGGAACACCAACTGAAGCTTTCCTGCATCTCCGAGCAACTTACTCCACCAAATATAACAGTCGTGCAGGTGTCTGTAAGTGTATTATGCCACAGTAAGCCACGTTTCGCCTGAGACAAAGACATCACCAAATCAGCAGGCATGAACATCTATCAACCCAGATATTCTTACTCAGTAATTTTCCCAGCGGTCAAACTGGCGTAACTTATGATGAGACTGATTATGCGTGTCTTATTAGGTGCCACATGAAGTACCCACAGAATGTATATTGTTATTTTGATTTACACAAGGTACTCTTATTGAAAGCCGAGCCTTCTTACCGTGAATACTTTCACGTGCGCTTATTCCTGGATGTTTTTTGTAAAGCTTGGAACTCCTCGCATTATTTATGCGATATCATGCAGTCTGTCCTAAATAATGTTAGGAAACGAGAAAGAAACAGTGCAGGAGGATAAGAAGGAAGAAACATTCTAATTGAGCAAAATAGACTGGGGAAACGAGATAGTGTTCACCCTCGAATGTCTTGGAGGCCGCAGGCCTGCGCCTAATATAGGGATCATAGCACCAGGGCTTTCTTGCCCCGCTCCGTTCCAAGATGGTTAGGGAAGACTCGCCCTATTGAGCGGAATGGGTAATGAAGGGATTTGGGCTATGGGTCATGACAAGAGAAAAATACATCCAACTCGAAGTAGTCCTGTGTGGTAATTACGTTTGTACATGCCTCAGTGATATCGCCATGCGTCGAAATAAAATACACTGCAGGAAAGCCAACTTTACACATTCGGTTTCACAAAACCATTACGATAATAAGTGAAGCCACATCAAGCGCCTCACGAAAAAAAAAAGCTTCGCGTGGGCGGAATCGAACCTGGGTCCCTCGCGTTATGAGGCCGATGCCTGATTGCGCAATTCCGACACCGTCGAAGCAGTTTGGATTGTAGACTCTGACTCAGGTTACATCAGAGAAAGCTTCGTGTTTTAGCCACTTTTCTCTTAAGATAGGAACTTTGAATTCTGTTTTTCCTCGTTTTGCCCTCCATGGTGTCGGCAACGAGTGGGTATGCTGGAGCGCACAATTCAACTTAAAAAATGTGCCTGAATTAGCGGTATCCTAGTAAAAACACGCATGCCTTTAGCGATTGCTTTATTCTGTCAACCTAATAAGTACGGCCAATACAAAGCAGCTTTTGTGAGCGTTCGAAAGTATATTTCTTGAGACTTTGCCAAACATTCGTCCTATCTCTTGTAGGTTCGTGTGGATGGTGTGGATGGCCATCACCAGTTACATTCTGCAAAAAACAAACAGTCGGCACGTAGCCGCCTTTCTTAGCAACGGCTAGTACTGTGAGCGTCGGATAATTTCTGTTGCTTGATATTTTATTGGGTTTTTATTTATTTACTAATCTTCCAGGCAGAGGACACTTACACGTGGCTCCAAGATTTACAAAAGCACACCTGTTTTTTTTTTTGTCATTGGGCAGATGAGCTGTCAATAATAGGCGTCAGTGACTGACAGCTAAACGACTAGCTTCACGAAGCCGAACACTCTTTCGACCGGCGATTGCGGCACTGTTGCACATTCATGAGCGCAACTCTCACGAGCTTTTTCTAGTCAAAGAACGTCGCAGAGCATCTAGAAAAAACAATGCTCTTGAAAACTGCTTAACCCTAAAAGAGTAATTTTCACATGACTTGGCAGCTGTTATCGCGTGCGACGAGTTTTAGCCCCTTAATTTTTAAGTTGCTTTATGGTGTTTATATTATCTCTTTTTATTGTGCTGGTTAGCTTTTCTTTTCACCAATCCCCTTTTTACCTTCCAGGAGAGGGGCATTGTTCTGGCATTAGCCGCTGATTTATTTCCCGTGCCTCTCCTTACGACCCGAGTAAAAATTCAGGAGGTTACAGAAGCTCCTTCTTACGCGCTTAGAGCAGGAAAAGAAACCGGCCGATTTGCAAACGTGGTACTTTCAGCTTTGATGTCACCGATCTTCCCACAATGCGACGCCACATTTAGCCCTAATAGCGACCGACCCGGCTTATGCAGAAGCTGCAGAAGCAGAGGCCTGGCAGGTATATCTGCTTCAGTACAAGTGCTTTCAGAGGACTATTGTCTCCTGCGGCTGTTTCCCGTAGCTGCCTCACCTCTTGAGGCTCTTCTCTTCCTCTTATTTGTTTCACATGCTAAATGCTATCAAGAAAAAAAAAAACAAATATTATTTTCCCAAGCTCGACCTTGTCCTGTGCCTCGTGCTGGATGAGCTTAAGCGTAATTATCTCTTGTACTGCTTTGAATAGGAGAAAAAGACGAAGATATCATAAAAGTGTTTTATGTTATATTTCCTTGGCGGAGTTAATAAATGCGAAGCATTTCTATGTGGTCGGAAAAAGAAAACAAGCCTGCCCTTCATGAAATGCTTTATCTGTCTCAATTTTTCCGCCAGAGGCGATGTTATGTAAAAAAAAAAAACCATTGCCGACATAGAAATTGGAGCCCGAGTTTCCAAGCTATTACTGCAGGCATTCAACCTTGCACACCGCCATTATTTCTCGAAAGAGCCCCAAAACCATTTACGTCTATCGCGTTTCGTCAACGTAGCAAAGCTACAAACATAGCAACGACACCATAGTAATGATACGCACATAGCGAGTATGATAGCGCAATTCCGCGCGCTGAATTCCCCTTAGCTTGCGGAGGGAGACGGGAGTAGCCCACAAGCATAGGGGCTAGCTCTAACTGCTTTATGAAAAATATGCAGTCTGTGACGTTCCCTCATTTCAAAAGCATTGACCGCTTCATGCTTTGGCTATCTTCTCTGCATAACGAGCGATGAAACGAGGTGTCCCTTGCACATGCCTGTACAGTACATCGGGTAATGTTGATGTCATCTTCTTACACTCCTCATAGCATCATTTATGTACGGACGACCTCGGAGGCTCTCGCTGAAACCGTCAAAAACAGAGGAAAAGTATATTCACATATAGTTAGGAAGTCAACGCTGGATGTCAACGCTGTCCCTCGACTGTTTTTTTTTTCGCATACAGGGGACCCTATTCTCGACTGCACAAATTGCCGGCAATTCGCCTATGTTTTTTTGCGCAAGCACGACGTAAGCAGTCAGTGACGTGCTGCACCTATACCTATGACGACATGCAGTGTAATTGGACGAGTCACTCACAAAGATCGCTACCAAGGTTTCAATATTGTGCAAGAAAGATATAAAAACACTTGAAATGTACTATAAAAATTAGGACGGTAGCTGAGGGTGACAAGAAAAACACATTTCTGAAGGTCAAATTTGGCGTCAATATCGCAAGGCGATCGAGTAACGTTGATCCAAAAGCGAGCGAAAGGCTGATGTCGAGCTAAAGAACATCACACAATTTTTTTACCATATCTATTTATTTCTTTCAATCGCTTTTACAAACATAGCTGGCCTCTCTGCTTCAATGCAAGCTTTGTTGCGTTATCACCTTTCCTGCCGCCACCACCGCCACGCCATCGTCTGCTGCTATGTTGGAAGTTTATGGCGTGATCAGAGAAAAAGAGGGCCGCAACCATCGCTTCAATGACACATAAGAGCAGCGAAGCGCTACGCTTGATAACCGCGGAGCGCACCGATGTCACCGATTCAATAATTCGTCAAGCATGACTTCAATTAGCGCTGTAATGAACCAAATAGTCACTTTTATTTGTTATTTTTCTGTTGTGTTCGATCATGTGACACAACAGCTTACTAGCACGAGTATGAACAAATGCCATGCATTGGGTTCTCTTTGTCATGGAGAAGCTTGAACTGCCCTCTTATGTTGCGGTTACGCCAAACAAATAATTTTTATTTTATTGCCAAACGTAAAAGAAAAATACTGCACGTTATTTGTGTGCTCCATGATCGCTGACTTGGAAGCCGTTGAAACTTTAATTTCTTCGGTAGGAAGCATGCGTTAAACAGCGCGCATGCGAAACTGCGCCTGCTGCAGATTGCCGCACATTTCGCGTCGCCGTAAGCCGGGAAAATTTTTTGCCCTATTTTGCTTGTATTTTGCGGCAAAAACAGCCGACATTTTCAAGTTCTTACGTAGCATTACGTAAATTTTACGCAGGCTGAATTTCCCAATGCATGACGTAATCGTTTACGCCAACTGTTTAAATTACGTCACGCCTTCTCAGCCAATCACAGAGGGGGTGTGCATTACAAGCAAAGAGAGGCTTACGTTGTCATGCATGCTGCATTTAGTCTGGTTTTTCATTGCCGACCAAGAATTATGCGCCTTTAGTAACGAAAAATACGGCAAACTTTAAAACTGGTGTTCGTAAACGACATGAAACGTCAAAATGACGACAGCACACACAACCGGTTTGTCAACCGGAAGCACGTGACCAAAATTGAAAGCCAATCAGAAAATACTTCCGGCAAATTGCCAGAATTGCCGGCAATTTGTGCAGTCGAGAATAGCGCCTCAGCGTTCTCTTGCGAAGAACATCAGTAACAGCATCAAACCTCGTTTTCGGATGTCACCGCTTTGTTCGGTAGGCATAAACATTGAACAGAACTGAGTTGATGGTCTACATTCGAAAAAAAAAAACGAAATTTGAACACGGCTTTCCTATTAGAAACATCTAAACATCGACACGTCCTTTTGGACTTGGGTAAAGGTAATTACGATGAAGGATGACGGTCAGAAATCGTACTTTCTCACTGCATGAAACCCAAGTTAACCTTCTGCTACTGAGAGCAAATAAATTGGAACTTTACGAGTTCCGACAGTTATTTTTGCTAGGGATCACAGCACCACTTTTAAGAAGATAAGCATGTCTCACCGTCACCAGCCCAGCAACTCTGCCGACGTGGCAGGCAACTTTCAGCGCTGATTGATCTAGTTTCTGCGGCAACTCATAGGCCTACCTGGTCGCCTTGGTACGTGAGCTTCCCTCCAGAAGAAAAAAAAAGTACATAAGCCACACACGTCGCTTCCGCGTCGGTCGACCCTTTGGGCCGGTCACCTGCAGAGACGAATCTAATCCGATCAAATGAACCGGGAAGCCCCATCCAAGTCATCACCGCCGCCTAATCCGCACAGCAACTTCTTGATTGGGCCGTGGCCACTGGGACGCCGTGAGTGATTTCGCTAACGACGTTCGTCGTGCGACGAACACGGCCAATTCGTGGCTCTGGCAGCCCCATCATCGTCTTCGGGCTGCTTTGCCGGCCTGCCGCTAAAGCGAGTTGTTTCCACCTCACATGCCAAGCGAAACGAAAGCGCCACCGCTGATGTTATAAGCCAGTTTCCTTGTAGAGACAGGATCACGGCTCATCATTCCTGGCCTGCAAGCAGTTTGCCGGAAAATCTCGCGTCTGGCTGCTTAAGTTTTCGTCACGCATCATTTGACCTTCGTACTCTAAGTGGTAATGTTGGTATATGTGTACGATATAGGGAGAGCCTTTTTTCATTGTCTGTGGGCAGTTTTAAGGCGACCCTTTATGCATTTTCAACTTGTTGCACATTCCAAGCACGCTTGTACTGGAGTTATCGTGAAACTCTTTTATGGGTACACTTCACCCGAATAGGTGTGGTAAAAAGAAAGGAAGCAGTCGTATGAAATGAGGCGTATGGAAGTCGAAACATTGAAACTCTTCTGAAAATGGTATATTACCATGCACTTGGGAGCACCCCTGTGCTGGCTGAAGAGAATTACAGTGGGTTTCGACATGGTGTTTAGGGCGTCTGCAAACATGAGGAAGTAATTGCACGTGAGAACGAGGGAATCATACTTTAAGGGCATCAATTCACTGGGAACAAAAATATCCCGAAGGCATCGTTGAGGACTGAAGCCGTTTTTGCCTCTGTCGGTTGCTGGGAACAATTTAAGCATATATGTTGGGCTCAAATTAGCATCACAAATGCTCAAGCTCTTACATTATCTGTAATATTCAATATTCACTTTTTTGGTGACGGTAGCACGAAAAACGCTCGACCAGTAGTAGGTACGCCTCTCGATTGTGTCGTGGCTACTCCCCTCATTGTTAGAGAGCTTATCCTAGAGTTTTTAGTGGTTAGAAGGATGAGCTGGTTTCCTTTGGATTTACGCAAGAATAAACTCATTATAGGAAGAACGTCAAGATTGTAGTAACATTTACTGAAAAAAAAACATTACCAACGCTATTGATACATTTTATGTTTAAAAAATGTAAAATGGGTTTTCCTTGAGATCAGAAATTTTTAAACCACAGGGACCAATTATTGACGAACAAATTAGCATAGTTTCTCATGAACACTAAATCGGTAAACTTTGAGTATGAAAACTTCAAGACAGAACAGAAAAGAAGCGCGACATTTTATGTTATGGATGAATATCCATGATAACAGGACAAGAAGAATCATCTGCTTTCAGAGCACAAGGTTTTGCAAAAATAAAACATGGTATTTTTATTAGTAGATTATACGCACAAAGGCACGGAAAGAAATGAGACCTCGGTTCAATCACGCAGTAAACCTAGCTTCGTAGAACGCAAAGGAATGTCTTGGCTTTCAATGTGTAATAGATTTCTCAAGGAATATTTTACCGGCGTTGAGCGGGAAATAAAAATGGCACTCTTTTAAATGATGAATTTCAGCCACAAGCCAATCGTAAGAAATGTCGCACTGAGAAGTCGCTTCGAGCAAGCGTTCTATGACGCCGGCGTGCAAAATTTACCGCAGTAACCGAAACCCAGAGCCGGAGGTCAAGAGTGTGCACTTAGTGCAGAAACGATTACGTCATCTGAGAAGAGCTTGTGTGTTGACATGCCAAGGCAAGCAGAAATGTCAGTTTTGCACAAACATAACAAAAATGACGCGTGCTATCGGTCGAATACCTAAGCCTAACCTGACATTTGCCACGTTTCCGTCTTCTACTTATCTTAAAGATGATTTTCTGGTCGGCTACCACACGTAAATTATGCTGTTTTACCATTCCTTCAATATTTCATTGCTCTCTCCCAACATTTTCCTCGTACCCAGAATGACCGTAGGGTAAATGTTAGAAATTACAAGCGGGTTAAACGTTTAAAAAATGCGTGCTACAAAAAATAATCCAATATTTACATTTAAATAGTTAAAAAGAAAAGGTGTTAAGATCGGGACAGCTGCAATTTCCATTCCAAGAAAGTTACGGAAGGTATTACACCATGTAAGTATTCTGTGATAAGGTCACATATGGCAGTAATGTTTGCTGTGCGGAGCTTTGTAGACAAGCCAGAATTGCCATCCTTCGCTAGACCGTCAAAAAGCGCCACGCGAGTATAATCCTACTATCCTGCCAGAAATACCTGCTTGGCAAAATCAGTAAAGCTTTGCCTTAAATACGAGCAAAGAATAAAATTATCGTAGAGTATCTCTTCCGTGTGCTGATGCTCTCCAGAGGAAAAAAAAACACATATTTCGAGTTTCTGGCCTGAAGGTCAAAATAGGTCAGGCAAATCTGTGGCCGTAGTAGGCAACTAACAATCTATCCAAAATATTCGTCGAGATTTATGATGATGTTTTTAATTTTTTTGGTTATTTAAAATACCTTCATGGCCCCAGGGGCATTATTGAGTGGACTGGTGCATCGCTTTACAATCCAATCAAAAATAACAAGCAAGAGAACTTCGAAATGCTGTGTACATGGCAGAAAAAAAAACAAGATACATCAGGAATATCAGCTCTCTCAAACGCGTACTAAAAGAAAAACACACAGGAAATACGTGACAGCACGAGTCATCATGCTACAGTGAACAGATGGCTTATGAAAGAAATGAAGTGCTGTAGAAAAGTATGTGAAATATTTTACACAGGTTTCGATTGAACAGTAATAGAAAGAAAAACAATGAAGGTCAGATAGAAGGTCAGATAGAACACAGATTATTCTTACGTCTTTTAAATCAAAGCCGTTTACAAGTGCCAGTGATCTTGGTACGTGGTTGCACTGTGATGCTGTGTTGGGAGTAAGGGAATTGCGATATGCTGCAGTGCGACAAGCCAGAACGCCAACCTTCCGGGAACGATCACTAATTGATTTATTGTAAGGTTTAAAGTGCCTACGCTTCACAGGCGATGAGGCGCGCAGTAGTGGAAGGCTCAAGTTCAGGTTACAAGTTTTTTCTCTTTTTTTCGTATTCACCTAATACATGTATGAATCTGGATCCTTGCTTTACTGGTTAGTAATGGATTAATTAAAAACATATCACAAGCGAATCAGTGTTTATTGTAGGTACACATGTTTGAAGGAAATGCGTATGTACATTGCCAACGAAAAGCATGTTCATGGTGAAAACAGCGCATCCAAGACGAAGAAAAAGAAGGGAAAACGAAAGTTCGCCGCACTCGTAAAAAAGCCCGGTTCACCGCACTCGTGAAGAAGCATGTGTAGGAATAGAAAACGTGCATTCAAGTATAATTACAATGCTAAGAACGAATGCTCGGTGTTCTACGGACAAATGAAAGTAAAAATAAGACAGTTGTGTCTAGTACACGTTGCAATAACACACCCGCAACAGACCACATGTCAGAAATGAAGTACATCGTCATTGCTGAAGAGGTACCCATATTATTGTTCTCCTCAAGACAGCAGCAGTGAAAATCGTGTACTAGGCATTGTCATTCAATACTATTTTCCAGATGTGCTTTATATCGTTTGATGCGAAAGAAGTGTTTCAAAGCATGATCTATCCCGTCGATCGTCAAACTGAAGATGGAACATCGTCCCAAACTTTAACACCAACGTACTTGACACGCCATTGTCCGTATGTGCAATGGGCAATGGTAACTAAAAATTTACCGTCGGAAGTACATGGGCTAGTTGTACTGTGTGCTTGTAAAATTGTTCGGTAAAAGGGAAAGTTGTTGCGAAATATTTTGTATACCAAGAGAGCTATACTATGTCTCATAGCGTAAGCAGAGGCTTTATTCTGATTTTGGAAAATAGAGGTACCGGGGGGGGGGGGGGGGGAGGGGCACGAGGTGGAATGTGGTTTATTATTCTCAAGGCTGTCTTTTTTGCAGGCATATATGTGTCTGAGGGATGTGTGGTACGTCAATCCCCAACACTCGATGGTGTGCGAAGATACCAGTGTTGTCGGGCTTGGGCAGGGTAAAACAGACAGAGGAACGTTTGTGCCCCAGCCTGTATAAATGGGGCGTCCAGTCCAGCATTACACCTAAACATGAAACCGTACCTTTTTCAACAGCGAAGCTGTTTAGAAAAACAATTTTTCGTCTCCGCAGTTTAAAACACCAGGAAAATGCCCAGCGCGCGCACATGAGCGGGTGCGTTGCGGCGACTGCACTGCAGTTAACGAAACCACCAACAATTCTAGCGTTCATGTGTGCGTGCCTCGCGACGGCCCCCCAGCGTCCCCGGCGCATGTTTGCCACGGCAAGCACAACCACTTTGGGAATTGGCATTATATTGTGGTGTCCGCGCGGCACAAAAACAAAACATGAAAATTCTGAGCGCTCGCATGTGCGTGGTACGCCAGGACCTCCCGGCTTCTGCGGACACATATTTTTCACTCCAGGCATACCCACTTAACCTGTATGACCGTGCAGTACACGCAGGGCTAACCACCACGGCCAGAACCCATGTTTTGCTGCGAATGTCGTAGACAAACACTGTGGATCCACTATCAAACTCTGGAAAGCTTCTGGTACCTTGATTGTAGTAGACGCGATGCTTGCACCTTATTTCCTGGAGTTCTTGTCCAGCCTCCTCTGGGTGAACAGTCTTCGACCCGACGGGATAGTTGGTCATGGGAAGTTGTGTCCTGGTGTGGCGTCCCATCATCCTCTCTACGGGAGGCTTGTGGTGGTCCTCCCTTGGGGTGTTTCCGCCACTCTAACAAGGAGCTGAATGGAGCAGTTAGACGGAAGGACATATGCAGCGTTCGTACAGCTATCGGGGAGTGACTTCATGGCTCAGTTTGCAGAGCGCTTAACAGCTGCCCTTGCGGCCAGACTGATCATGGGCTCGAAACCTAGCGCCGCCGCGTCAAGGGAACTTTTTCTGGCGATCTTTATTTCCGTCACGGATATGACGTCGGTGAGGATTGTGTACCCCGATATAAAAAAACTTTCGTATTAAAACAAAATGTTTTCACCCGGCCAGTCGCGGACGGTATTGCAAGAACTTGTATGAGTTGAAGTTCTCAATTGTTTGAAATCAGTTACCTGGTGAAGTCATTCCGCACCCAATCGTATTGCGTATTAAGCTTCAATATATAGGTGTAGTTTTAGGTATGTTCAGAAACATCTACAATACCTCTACTCCACGGACACTGCCTCGAACCAGTCGGTGCGCTCGATATTTTCTGGTAATTCACTCAAGAAAATGTAGGCTCTGACAATGAAAAAATCCTGTATGCATCCAAGAACGCCACTATGATTCGGAAACTGGGTCACTCACCTAACTGTTCTTCGTTTCACAACGCAACATCGGCAGCCCATGGAACCCCACCAGCGGCTTCGATGCCCAGGCAACTCCTTGTTTCGAGTGCTGAGACAGCACGGTTGCCCCATGGTCTCCTGGACTGAGGAGCCACTCCCACATCACCAGGCTCACAATAGTTTTTCCTCCTTTTCGTCCTATATCTGAGGGGATCGATGATGGGACCCAAATAGGCCATACGTACGCGAAGATAGCGGCCACGTCATACCAGACTTCGAGAGTAAACCCTGAACTGCTGAGAACCTGTTAAGATTGCTGAAGCCTCACTGAACGGTAAAATGCTGCGACGTAATCGCTAGCTTCGTAGCGGCGTAGCAGCACTCGGTCAAGGAGCGTGTGCATATGCGAGCTACTTCACGAAGAAGAATTGGCTCGCCTTGTGGGTGCCCTGCAAAGCACCCTCGCGACCAACCGTGCCTGGAAATTGCTCGGACACCTAATTGACGCTCTAAAGCAACAACCTAGCACGTCGATCAATTACACTCCCACTTAACTCCTTTGGCAGTTCGCTCAGGGATCCTATGGACGCTCTCACGACTAAATGCCTACGTATCTTCAGTATTTCCGCACTAAATACAACAGGCCTGCTTATCAAGAACTTGGTAAAAAGTTTACGCCATACGACTTCAAGCCACCCTCGCCGGAAGCAAAAAGAGTGATGATCTGGGATCGGTTTACGTAACCTGTCGATTCTTTGACTAATCTAGACGATAATTCTACAGAGCACCTCCTTCATTACATTTACTGGCTCTGGAATTCTGGACAAATTCCTCCCCATTGTCGGACAGTCGATTATTTTGCTTGTTTAATCGCAAAAATCTCCACAATCTCTCGAAAAACTGGCCAGTGCCGTTTATATCTTGGGGTGCCCACTGTTTCAACGAAAGTTACTTCCCCGTTCCCAGCCCTACCTAGAAGCCAGAGGATCCTCCCAGGACGCAATTTATGGAGTTAAGTCGTCTTCAGAAGGCATCGTTATCCTCGCTGCAAACAATTCTTCCCGATATACTCTCGGGTTCTCATCTCAAACGCCCAGTTTTATAAGTGAAGTTTTCCGAGGTGACTGGTCATTTCGGATTGGCTGAAGCTCACTTCTGCCATTCTGAACGCCGGCACCTGAAAACAATTTAAAAATATTTCTACCTAAACAACCTTTCCTTCGGGGACACACAGCAACGGTATCTGTTCTTATTGGGGGGTGTTTTCCTATCGCGTTTTCGCCATGCAACGACGCAGCCTTATGAGCAGGTTCTTCAAGCTCGGCACGACGTGGTGAAATAAAATTTAATTTTACCATACTCTTATAACAACAATATGGCTTCGTTTAATTCTGAGAGTATGAGTAAGCCGTAATTATAGAGTTTATTTTCGATACTCTTGTACGACCCCTTGCGAGCCAACGCGAAAGAAACAACGTTGTCCTGGCTGGGCTGCACTTCTTAGGCTAATTGAGATCGGCATCCTCACGTTCGGTCTTGTTCGTGGAAGATTTTTGAGTGAAGTACCCTTACTATAAGACTTCGTGTAGCGCAAAAAAGAAGAGAGAGGGAGACATACAAGCGAGAAAGAGAGCTGTTAGTATTACAGATATATCTCAACTAAAATATCTGCTTGCTTCACGCCACATGACCTGCAAAGACGATAGACTCCTGCTTCCGGCCATGCCACATAGTTCCCTCTCCCTCTCCCTCCCACCACCGACGCTTTGACTGCTGTTCATGCAGTTAATCTTTGTTTAATTTGCTTGCACTTTGTTCTCGCCTTTTCTTACTCTTTAATACCGCAGCTGAATGCAACTATTCGCTCCTTTCTTTTCTCCTTTTTCTCATTTTTTCTCCTCACCGCTCCCTTCTATATTATTTTGGCGCCAACTTCTCTTCTTACGAACCCATTTCGACCCCGTACATGTCTTAACGGTCTTCCGGTATGCCTTTCTGGGTTGGCATCTATGATTCCCTCTCTCATCAAAATGACAAACAAGTGCACCTATCCTCATCGGTAACATTGCTCTAAGCGAGGCTTTGTGCAGAAGTTGCCACGAACAGTTAAAGGAGGAAAATTCCTCTAGACGCATCTCGGAGGCCCCACGAATTAAAAAAGTGGGCAGAGATCATTATTTTCAAATTCATTATTTTTGTAAATGCCATTTGTAGTTAGTTGGGTACGCAGTTATACCTGGATATAACAAAGTTGACAAAAGTTCGCAATTTTTTGTTCTATGCAGGTGTTCGTTACTTGAAGGTTTAGAGTTAAGCCTTGCAAGAATGGAGCATAAAATACACCGAAATGCCAAACATCAGTGAAGGGTAACTAATATTTCATGGATTTATATCACAGTGAAAAACTACGGGAGTTGTGCCTGCTGCTTTATTAGAAGTTTATCGGAGTTGTACCATCCGTGGGTCCGAGTTCGCAAGGGTCGCGCTGCTGGATGTGCAGTAGGGCCAACAGCAGGGACTGTAACTAGGGCCCCGCTTGAAGAAGGCAGTAGTTTAGCATTAGTGCTCATCCTCCCGATGTCAAACAAATTGAATGATGGTGGTGCGCCGACGCAACGAATAGGCGTACGCATTTGGAGTCCAGGGAAAAAGTGCCACCTGCGGATTTTTAAAGGCGGAAATCTCGTAAAGTGGTTTATCTTTTTCATAGGGAAAACCCCCCGGGGAAAACACCCTGAGGTGAAATGTTGCCCCTCCACCCCGGGAGCAACAAAACCTCTTTTTGCGGGCCCCCGAAAAATTTAGTCCTTGCCCCATCGCCAATTTTTTTTCCCCCCCTTTTTTAGGTTGGGTATGGCACCGTTAGGCGCATCAACATTAAAAACTAGATTACACACCCCGGAGCATTGCGTAAATCCGATTGAAACCCCAGGCGCTCGCAAGCCATGCGAACGAAACGGAACGGGTGGTCAGGGAATCGTTTGGTGATGTCACGGACAGCTACAGCGAAAGAAGCATGATATGCGGATAGGCAGCAGTCTTGAGGGTGGGCTTCGCGAGCGACGTCCTGGTGGCGGGTCGCTTCCGCAAAGGTGCGACCACAGTGGTCCTGCACCGTGGCGTGTACGCCACACGCTTGCGTTGCGACGAGCTCAGCTTGAGGCACACGGCGGCGGTGTTCCACAAGCTGAGCTGCGTTCCGCATAGGCGGTGGGCGGATAAACACAGCAGCTTCCGCTGCAGTACGCTACCCTGTCGAGGCGCCAACTACCAGCGCTCATTACCATCATGACGCACTACATCGCTTCTCCTCTCCTAGAGGGTAGCACCATCTGAATGAAGAAGTTAGACGGAAGGACATATTCGAAAGAAATCAGCTTGCATAAAACGAAAACAAAAGGAAGGGGGAGATACACTTCACACTGCTGTGTCGTGTACTTTACCAGGCTGTGACATTCTTCTTTCTCGACACCGGAAACGACTTTCAGAATTCTAAGCTTGTCTTCAAAAGAAACAACCTTTTGTTTTCTTGCAGCAGAAGTAACTCACCGACAAACGGATACCACAGATAGTAGTGAAGACAGGCGATTGCAATTCGACATGACCACCCAGCCTTCGAAACCTCAGTCTTCGGTTTAAAAGCTTGACTAAGTAACCGTTGTTGGAAGTGTACATGCTTTTTCGTGGGCTTTGGCCTTTAACATTCAATTGCCATTCTGGTGAAGTTTTTTGAACGCCTGTGAGGATACAGGCACCTTATAATGTCTGATAGCTTCATCATAATCATCCCCAACCTATCTACGCCCACTGCCGGGCAAAGGCCTCTGCCATAAATTTACAGTCATCCCGGTCCTGTGCTAACTCTGACCGAATTATCCCTGCAAATGTCTTGATATCAACAGCCCATCTGCCTTTCTGCAGCCCCCTGTCCCGCGTGCCTTCTCTAGGCATCCACTCTGTAACCCTTAATGACCAACGATTGTCTTGCTTTCGCATTACATGCCATGCCCACGTCCATTTCCTCTTCTTAATGGCTACTAACATATTTTTAAAACGCATTTGTTCCCCGACCCAGTCAGTTCTCTTCTTATTCCTTAATGTTAAACCTTTCATCGTCGGTTTAATTGCTCGCTGAGTCGTCCTCAATGTGAGTTGAACCATCTTAGCGAGCTTCCAAGTTTCTGCCCGTAGGTGAGTACCGGTAAGATGCAGCTGCCAGAAACTTTCTTCTTCGGGGACAATGGTAGGCTTCCGTTCATTATCTCAGAACGCCTGCCAAATGCATGCCACACCATTGTTATCATTCTATTATCTCAGCCTCACGGAAGAGATCAGGGGTCACAACTTGTCCTAAGTACATATATTCACTCACTATTTCCACTGCTTCGCTGCCTATCTCAAACCACTGTGATCTCCCGAGGTGATCGGTCATTTCTTTAGTTTTCTGCATATTAATTTCCACGCCCACTGCTCTACTGTGTTTCTCCAGTGCGGTAAGCTTGCTTTGCAATTCGTCCACCGAGTTAGTTCATACGCCAACGTGATCAGCAAATTTGAGGTTACTGGGGTATTCTCCATTAACCCTTATTCCCACCTGTTCCCAATCCAATGTTCTGAATACTTCTTGTAAACATGCTGTGAATAACATTGGAGAGATGTGTCTCCGTGCCTGGCGCCCTTCCTTATAGGTATTTTAAGGCTCTCCATATGGAGGACGATGGTAGCTGCGGACCCAATGTAGATACCCTCCAGTATTCTTACCTTATGCTCCTCTACACCCTGGTTCCGTAATGCCTGAATGACTGCTAAGGTTTTGGCCGAGTCCAATTCTTCTTATAATCTCTGAAAGCAATATATAGGGGTTGAGTATACCCCGCGTACTCCTCTATCACCTGATTGATGGTCTGAATATGGCCCAGTGCTGAATAGCCTTTGCGACACTCTGCTTGTTCTTTAGTCTAACTGAAGTCTAAAGTGGCGGAAATCCTGTTTGCGACTACCCTGGAGATACACTTCATATTATGCACCTTGTATATGACTGACAACAAGCTTATTGGCCTCTAATTTTTCAAGTCCACCATAACACCTTATTTTTGGATTAGTATCATGTTCCTGTTCTTCTAAGATTCCGGTGCACTCGCGGTCCTTTGCACTGGGTATACAGGTTTGGCAGTTTTTCTAGTACACGTTGGCCGCCATCCTTTACGAGGTCTGCTGTTATCTGATCCTAACCAGGTGCTTTGCTCCCTGGCATTTCTTCGAAGCTCTCTTCTTTCGTCGTCACTGGTGGGATTTCTATCTCCTCTGAACTACTTTCTGTGTGGGTATTGTCCTGTATGCCGCGGCTACTGTACAGATTCTCTATAGAACTCCTCGGCTACTATAACAATTTTGTCCCTTTTTGTAATGATATTGCCTCGTTGTCTTTAGGTGCATTCTTCTGATTTTCCCCATGCCTAGACGCCTCTTCGCTGCTTCCAGGCTGCCTCCATTCTTTACAGCATGCTCGATCCTTTCCATATTGTACTTCCGTATGTCAACTGTGTTACGCGTATTCATTAACTTCGAACGTTCCTCTAGTTCTCTTCCATCAACTGGGGTGGGGTTTTCATGCTTTGCCGTTTCCTAATTAAATCTTTCATCCCCTGGCAACGTGTAGTAGTATCCTGTCTAGCCATCGTGCCCGCCACTTCTGATAGCACTCCGTGATAATGCGTGTAAGATTCTCGCTGGCTTACCTGTGTCGTAAACTCTGATTCCTCGGTAAGAGCTAAATATTCATTTTGCAGCGCGATCCTGAATTGTTCAACTTTTCGTCTTACTGTTAGCCTCATTGACGGGCTTCTTTTGTACTAGCTTGTCATGGTCCCTCCTCAAATATAGCCTAATTAGAGATCTTGCCATGCGGTGGACACTACACCTTACCCTTCCGAGCACTTCAACATCCAGCACGACGCCATAGTTATTGCATAATATGAAGTTTATTTTATTTTTCTGCTCCCCATTCGGGACTCCTGTACGTTAACTTCCAGCTCTACCGCTTGCAGAAGGAGGTATTCATGATGCCGCAAACTCGACTAGTAAGTCCGCCCTGTGATTTTTACAACCCAGACCACAGCTCCGAACTGTCTTGTCTCCATACCCCTCCACCTTCTTGCCTCCTTTAGCATTGAAAGTCTCCCATAACTACAGTAACCTGCGCTTCGGCTTTAGCCATTGCCGATTCCACATCTTCATAGAAGCGTAACTGGCTGGTCGTCGTGCCTGGATGTAGGCACGTAGCCCTGTACCACCTTGAATTTGTGCCCATTATTCAGCTTAAATACAGTACCGGCTGCCCTTTTGTTAAAGCTATAGTATTATTCTATGTTACCAGCAATGCTTTTATTCATTAGAGATCCCACCCCCAATTCTCTTCTATCCACTAGACACCGGTAACATAGGACGTGGCCCTTTTTCAGCGCCGTAAAGGCTTCACCTGTCCTTACCTCACAAAGGCCTATGAAATCCCATATTATGCCCTATAATTCCTGGAACAATACTTCTAGACTCGCTTCGCTGGACAAGCTGCTCGTAAGCTGCTTAAACGCTGTTATCTTGCTTTCGATGTGAATGTTCTCTTCCACACATGTGAAGCATATCTCAGAGAGGCATTCCATTTTAATCCTGTGCGAGCAGTTATGCGCTTCCCCCAATGCGTGCGCAACAACTTTGTGCAACTATTCGCTTTATTTGGTCCCATTCTCCTCTACTCTCCGTTACCTTTTAATCAGCCTTTGTTGCCGGGTTATATTTCGTTTCTCGGGTGCAGTTCTGGTGCGTAGGGTACGACTAAGTATTATGACATTCAGTGCAAAATATTTTCTAGTCTAGGCAATAAATTACTCACACTCTGATGTTAGTATCGACATACACGTAGAAAAGTGCATGAGTGCACTTTTATTTTCGTAAAGAAGAACTGCATGTCTTCTATAAATATTTTCTGTCATCGCATTTTATGCTACGAAGACGTCCTCGTATGCAATTCAACAATCATGCAAAAAGAGTTTGATATGTATAGCAGCCGAAGACCTGAATGTTCTAGTGAATTTCATTACTTATAATATTCCGTTCCTTGTAAACCGTACTCCATACATTTCTTGCTAACTTTCGAAAAGCTGTGAGGATTTTCTCTCGCCAGTGGGCAGAGGATCGAGTGCACACGTGTCGGAAACAACTACAGTCTTATATGGTAACACCTTCTCTCCATCATGCTAGGCAGATCTACGGCTCGAAGCCTTTTAGCGAGCGATTCCTTTGAAGTGCCCATCATGCAATATGAACGCAGCTTCTCAAGACAGCCTTCATTTCGAGGGAAAGGATGTCATCGTTACAAGGGACTGAATGCTGTTAGAAGGTTTCCAGGACTTCTAGGCCCCATATACGCCGCCCACTAAGAAGGGCGAAACATTTCAGTTTTGAACAATATTGTTTTCCTGCAGCACTCGTGTAAAGACCACATTTCCTTCTATATAGCTTGGGGTAGTAGCTTGAGCTGTGTTCATTATACCATTTTCTTCAAAGTACCTAGGTTCTTTCGCTGACACATTCAAGTTTGATCACCTGAGCACGTGTTTTGAAGCTCTCCTGACGGAAAGTCGCTTTCGAAATTTCCACGGGTATTCTTGGTATGGGAGAGAAATAGATCAGAGCCGAAGGTGGTGAATATTAATCAACAATCCCCGAACTCATTCGTTCCTACCTCACATTTTAAAGGAATAGTTTTACATGTATATTAGCGATGAGAAGTTGGAGTGGCGGCTCCTAGCTCCTGCCATCAGCTTTGGGACTTGCGCAGCTGTCGTCTGCTAGACTCCACTGGTTAGGCGCAGTAGTGTCTGTGCTATAAATTGCCGGTTCTAGACGCTTTACTGCATTAAAAGTATTTTTACAGTAAATTATTTTGTCAGCTCCTGACACGTCTGAATAATTTAGAGCTGTATCCCCCACAAGTTTTCAACACAGGGGAAGAGAGAGAAAAACTTTCCTAAAAGCAACGGTAAAAAGATCGTGTGTAACTCGTAATTTCTAGCTTAGGTGCGAGGATCAGTGCTCAGAGCTCCTCAAAAAGTATTAAAATGTGTTGGTTTCACTGAAGTATTTTTGGAATGCTCTTATAAGGACTGAACAGTCTCTAAAGCTACGAACCAGCAGCGGCCCTTACGCGCGCATTGCACAGCAGGAAATCAAGCGGCCATCTTCTATGTCTTTCGTTGTCGTCGGCTGGTATTAAATGAATGTTTTTTTCTATGCCAGTTCTTTACTTGTCTTCAACGTCAAACTGTTTTATTAGAACGTTTCGGTATGTTTCGGAGGCTTACAAAGTTGCCGTGAATATTTTGTTCGGGCTGTATGATATACGCTACCTTCTCCACAAATTGGCTTTTGTTATGGCTGCGTTAAAGAATGGGCATATCCTCAGCGTGCATTGCTTATTCACTTGCAAATACAATGAGAAGGTTTGTGCAACGTCACCGACAAACGGCTAAGGCAACGTTGTCCAGACTACTCGATGCTGGCTTTTTCACCAGGTATTTATATCGTAACTATCTATATAATAACGAACTGACTCTCAATTACAACGATTGACATGATTATGGTGTTGAAGGCGATATATTTTCGCTAACGAACGCAATAAAAATGGACGTGCCGATTTCCAGCATAAAAAGTATCGAAACCAATGACTATGTTCTAGCAGCTCTTCATTGTATTCCAACGTTTTAAGGCATAAGGAACAAATGCTCGCGTACTCGGGATGACGTTCCATGAATTGAACGAAATTACTCTTGCTCTACTGCTGTTTTACTATAACGCATACCTGAATATGGGAAGATATATGGCTGTGAGAAATGTACCCTAAATACCCCCGTAGGTCTGAACACACATAGCGTTACTGTATTTGCCGTATAAGGGAGTACCATGCAAGCGTGCGTGTCTGCGTTTACGTGTGCGTGTGTGTGTGCTACTTTCGCGGGTGCGCACACGCGTGTGTGCGTGCGTACACGTGTGCGTACCTGCCTAATACTTGAGTGCGTGTGTATGCGTGTGCGGTTTTTTGTGTGTGTGCGCGCATGCGGGCGTGTGTGACTGTGTGTGCATGTGTGTGTGTGTGTGTGTGCGTGCGCGCGCGTGCGCTCTTGTGCACGTGTTGCGCGTGTGTGCGTGCGTGCATGTGTACGTGCGTGTGTGCGTATGTGTGTGTATGTGCGCGCGTGCGTGTGTGTGCGTGTGTGTGTGTGTTATGGCCGAAACAAGTTATGGTGGTGCACCTGCAGAAATGATGAAAACTGTCTATCACTAGCTCTACTCTCGGTACTCACTGTTTTACACTCCGTACTGAAGTTTTAAAAGACACAAAAACAGTAAAGAGGAAAAAGGCAAACCTTGCAGTAATTAGTGCAAACATTGAACCACAACGGAGCTGGAAAATTTGTATATAAGCATTGAAGTACACACCACAATGTATTCATTGGTTTGCAATTGTTTAGTTACATGTTCCGTCCTCGCTTTTGCAATATGGTAGTAGTAGTCACCGTCATATTTATCTAATCATTATCTTCCTCTTGCATGACTTGCGGGCCCGGATCGTTTACCCCTCAGGCTTTGATATTTTTCCCACATTGGAACGCGTCAGCACGTGGTTGCATTGGCGGCAACCGGCATCACGAACGGAAGTTGTCTGTACCGCAAGTTGTCTTGGGCTCCCCCTTGATGTGCGGACGCACGTGAACTGTTCCCTTGGTATTTTTCGCGAGCGCCACGCGCAAGCCTGGACGACTACTACGGGCGGTCCTCGTAAAGCGCGTGCTCACGAGTGTGGTCAAACGGCAGGAGTAACTATTATTTGGGTTTTTTATTTGCCGCACACATTACGGCCCAGCAACAACAGCTCCTCTACTGGCAATGTGTGTTTCATTCCTAAAGTTTCTATGACTTGGTTTACCCATACAAATATCAGACGGGTTGAGACAATGATTGCTTTGTGACTGAAGCGGTTACGGCATGGTTGCCTCTATACGAGCACCGCCTGCTGTTTTGATCCGGCCACGTTATTGGTATCTTGCTCAATTGCTAACGCTTTGCTCAATATACCTCCGTACTAGTTAGAAGCCTTGTATAAAACCAGCAGGTCCCCGTACACACCATTTGTAACTCAAACTACATTTTTTGAGCCCCATAGGGCATGTCGGCATGCTCTCATGCCATGGAGCGTAAGCTTATGTCATACAACACACTTTCGAGCATGCGGCAAGGTTGCAAAAAAATGTTTTATCATGTCCCTACATATGATCACCTGGAATCGTAATGCCTTCTGCCAAAGCCGACAACCCATAATCGTGGAATTCGTTTTCGTCTTGCATTTTATCAGTTTTCGGTTATTAGCAGCTGGATTGATTGATTGAAGACACGTTTATTCCATTTTCTTGCGCTTGAGCGCTGCTATGGATAGATGGGTCGGTAGGAGATAGGTAGGGAAGGGGAAAGTGGGAAAGGATAATGCCGCCATTCACTGCGTCAGAGGCCTGGACGCAACACTATGGTCGCCTGGGGTCATAGCCACCGTGCTGTCCTGCGCGTCGCCACAAAGCCGGTCGCCAACGACTGGTGCTGCGGGGGTCCAACAGAAAAAGCAGCAGGGCGCGCCACAAGCTAGTAGCGTACCCAGTAGAAGCTTTTGGTGGCGGACAGGACCAGGACTGGAGAGACGTGGGCCAGGGTCCAAGTCGCACGTTGGTGAGGGCACGGTACCAAGGAATACTGTAGCCGGGGCAGTCCCACATTAGATGTTGTAGGTCTGCCCTGGTATGGCAAGTGCTGCAGGTGCTTGGGACACTGGAAGCGGCCCCACGGCGATGAAAACGGTGGAGCAAAAACGGTGTGAGCAGTGTTCCCGTCTGAATCCGTCGGATGATCACAGTTTTCCGCCGTGAGAACTCACGGGGAGGAACTGCAGGGATCTGGAGGGGGTTGGCCATGATTACGAGGTAAGCTGTCCGGAGCGTTTGACTAAGCTTCCGTTCAGCCGTGGGATCGGCTTCTTCTTGAGGGACGGGCAAGGGCGCCATAGCCACCGTTGGGAGGGGCTCCGAGCTAGCACGGAGAGTAAGTGTGCGCGTGCTAGTCGGTGCACTTTCTCATTTCCAGGGATGCCGCAGTGTGCTGGAACCCAGTGAAGTGTGAAGCCATTACCCGATTCCCGGAGTTTCAGAACGTTGCGGCGAATGATTTCAGTGACGGGGCTGGTGAACTGCACATTGGCATAGGCTCGATACGCTGCCTGTGAGTCTGTGTACACATGGTGATGTACAGGGGAGCTTGTTAGGTCTCCCTGGAGAGCTGCGTCGAGAGTGTCACAGATAGCTTGCAGTTCAGCTTGTGTGCTATGGGCCGGAGTGACACCGACGTGGTGACGGCGGCCTTGAAGTCCAGTAGTTTCGTCGAACCAGGCCGTGGCGTACACAATGTGCGAGTCTACCGAAGTGGGCATGGCCACGTCCGTGTAGATGACACGCTCGTGCCTAAATGCCGCCTGCGTGGAGTGGGCGTGACGTTTCGCATGGGCTGCTCTTCGACCGCCGTGATGAGGTCCCATGTGGACGGGTAGTGGCTTGCCATCTGTAATGGTAATGTACTCCCACGGAGGTGCGCGTTGCGGGAGTAATGGTAGGCCACTAGTGTTATAGCCCAGACGGCGAAGGGTGTCACGGCAAGCGAAGAGTGTCACGGCTAGGCGGCGACTAGTTCTGCGGTAAGGAAGCGAGATGTTTTGCCTTTTCAAGACAAACTGGCAATTTTGAATAGCGTCTTCGCCGGCGAGAAGAAAGAACGTCGCCGCCAGGTACAGTACCCACGCTAGCACCCTCTCCCCAACATTGAGTGCGGAAAAGGCGCCCATTAAGCGAAAGTTTGGTTGAAACGGGTAAGGCAACGAGAAGTGTCAAAAGGGAAAAGTGGTACTTAAGTTACGTCAGTGAATACGTGGGTAAGTGACTTTGCTTCTTTGGAGTGCCGTGTCGTGACTAAAACCATGGGAAAGCAGCAGGCGCAAATAACGCAGCTTTTACTATAAAATAAATCCTTTAAGGGTGAGTTCACCATCATAGATGTCTAGCATTTTGCTTTCGCCCCTACTTCATTCACTAGATCCTTTACTCGAAACATGCATGTAACAAAAAATTGCGATTTCTTGCCAACTGCGTTATATCCAGGTTTAACTGTATATTTTTTTAAATCTTTGCCCGCATTTCAAGAGAAATTCCCGCCCTATACTTAATTTTCGATTTCCTACCACTAACGGAAACAGGGCCAGGCTAAAACAGAAAAAGAAATCCTGAGCAAATTTGTGTAATGCTGGAAAGGAAATTTTATAAGGAATAAACATAACGACATATGTAGTCTCTGAGGAAAGCCTTAAGACAGGCACACGACACAGTAATCCGCTCACAGGAATGGTGCTAAGGAATTTCTTACCGTGTTAGGGAAGGTCGTATTACTCTTATTGCGGGGACTATTACGTGTGCGTATAATAAAGCTGTAGTTTAGCGCAAGTTAAAAACCGAAAATGCTTCAAAATACAACCACAGCAAAATGCTGCCTAAAACGCTTGCTGTGTTCTTCTGTTCTGCATAGCAATCTGTGTTGTTTACCATGCGGTCTCATTATACTACAAAGCACCACAACGAACATATAATCGATTCCCTTATGCGCCGTACTTCGGTGAAAGCATATCTGCTGATGATGCGGAAACTACGAACCTCCATTTTTCGTGTATGAGGACGCAGTAAACTCGAAGGATAAAATTTTTCATATAACCATGTCGAAGAGATGCTGATGTAAAGGTTACTGTTAGGAAGGTGGCTAGGCTGTTCTTGAAAAGTAGGTACTTTATAATAACTATCGCCATTAAAATGACTTGGTTGCTTTGATATCTTTCACACGTTTGCTGATGAGTGTGAGGGAAAACCCGTTTTAATGCAGTCACAATATAAATTTTTAAATGTTATTTTGAACGCGACCTGTGATGTAAATGATTAGAAAGGCAAAATGCGGACTCTGTACAGTGTTAATGGCGTAAAACCGGTCACACCGAAATACCTTGCACTATACACGTATAAAAAAAGTGTTTTAATAGGTCCACGGCCATTAGGCATATCAACGCCTTTATATTTGATGGCCTGTTCAATCTTATGAGCTTCATGCTATGTGCGGCTTCTGCAATCTGTGCTAGAATTCCACACGGTCTTCGCCCTAAATGAGTTCTTCGCACACCCAATCTTCTTTTAATTTGTTTTCTTCCATTTCATTTCTGCGCCTCGTCGGTGATCAAAAGCTGTCACGTGAAACTAGGCATAGCTCACATTTTTCAGTTGTACAGAAAAGGCTTGGAGCTAAAAAGAAGAAAAGCGTTCTGCGCCACAAAAACCCATTTCAGAGTATACAATCTTTTGTAGAAGTTCACTGTAAAACAGTACTCCTTGGTATTCTTGAGTTTGTTTCCTATGAAACCAATTTCGATAAACCGTAGGAGGATTTATTTGGTTTCAGAAATTTTTTATCTGGCATTTGGTTGTTTAGATCATTTGTTTAGGAGGAAATTTGGTTGGGGTAACAACATTTGCGGTTCCAAGACGTGGTGCAAGAACCACCAGTCAGGAGTGCTCTTGGAGTAGCTAGTTTCTCGCCCAAATAGATCAGTTCTTTTTCTCTGAGTTTGGGAAATCCAAGAGAAGCGCTGATTGTGTTTGTGTGTGTTAGTGTGGTAGCCGGCCGTCGTCCCTAAAAATGACTTGCTTGAAATCCTGAACGAACACTTATTGCATCCCACTGCCCTTCCTTTACGGCCTCTCGCCAACTTAGTTCTTTTCTACTGCCCTGGGCGTCTTAGTTTGTACGTTTTTGTTATCGCTCATTCAAGAGCAATGCGAAGCCCCTACTTTTGTGCTAACCTCTTTTTTTATTACGCTGCGCTTATGGCATATCAATAACCACCACCTTATTTTGCCTCCTTTGTTTTAAAACATGTCAGACAGCTAGAACTTCAATGTTTCCTTTTCATAAAAGTGCCCGTAATCTCGCATATTTTAGTATATTTTGTGATTTTGCTTGCTTTTTTCGTCAAAGAAATTGTAATTCTTGTTTTTGTGCGGACAACTCCGCCCAATATATAACGCTGCCGCAAATATTATTTGCTATGCTTCTCGGCCTCATGTCAGGGCAGGTCTTCGTACTCGTCAAGTAATAACTCCAACGACATATGCAATCGCTTGTTTGTGTTTGGACGCAAGGAAATATTAAACATCTCGCATAATGCAATTGCACGTACGTTGGCCGCAGTTGTTGTAACTGCCTTGTAACCACTCCAGCGCCACTGTTTCAGGTTTTTCATGTCGGATGTGCTTCTGTCGCAGCACTGTCACCCCGTAAGCGTCAAGGTAAAGTGGCAGGTTTTGGACAATTTCGCAAAGAGCCGCAAGAAACAAGCACTAAATAAGAAAAATCACTTTTACAGGTGCTTCCGCGAAACTTTACAGTTATGTTACAGCGATGAAGGCTATGTGGGTGAACGAATAATTGTAATAACAGTGCTAGAGACAGGCAGCCGACTTAACCACAGAAATCGCAAGAAATACGAGAGCATGAAAATAATTCGTTGCGTCAGATTGCAAGATAATAACTTTGCTTGGTGCAAAGAAGCTTAAAAGCGATACAGAACACGCTCATCACAACCACACTGGCAGTCGTCAATATCCAAGGGGATGCTGAGCAATTCAATTTTGGGCGATTTATTCTCAAGCATTCTAAATTACTTAGGACTCGGAAAGCAATAAACTGAGCGTAGAGCGCTTAGGGACTTGTTTCTGTAGTCGCCACATTTTATCCACGAAGGCCGCGCGCTACTTTTCGAAGTACACAACACCGATATCACGGCTGAGTAGTATTTTGGGGAAGCGGGCAATATTTCTTACCCCAAATCTCAGAGAATACTTAAAATCCAGTTTTTCTCAGACCGACAAATATGCCACCAAACACACCCGTAAAAATTTATAGCAAGAAAGATCTTTTCGAGAGATTATTGTCTACGTAAGCGCTGCTAGCTTTGTATCGCCGGTAATGAATACGTAATAACTGACGTTGCACCTTCTTGAACACTGAAGATTGGTTGATTGATTGTGAGGTTGAACTCCCTAACGCTACTTAGGCGATGAAGTTCCCCGTAGTAGAGTGCTCCGAGTTGTTTTTACCACCTGGGAATGCTTAACCGGCGCCGAAATCTCGAACCCACGGGCTTTCTCGCTTTTTACGTCCATCAAAAAGCGGGTGCGTGGCCGGGAATAGAACAAAGGGCCTTGGGTTCAGCAGCACAACACCCTAGCCATTCAGCCACCGCGGCTGCTCTTGAACTTTGAACGTAGCCGCAGCTACACCTACAGAATTCAAGAAGGTGTGGTGCTTCGTCGAAAGGAAACAAGGCAGGGTGACAAGAAAGGCAGGTGAAATGAAGAAGTGGTGTGAGAGACTAGTGTAAAGAAAGAAGCGGAGAGAAAACTGCTGTGACCAGGAGTGAGAGAGCGGAAGAGTTGAAAGAGGGAAAAATTCAGAGAGAAGAAAGTGATAGGCAATGGGTAGCAAGGCGAATGGGTGAGACAGAGTTTCCAGCACTGTATAGGGAGTGAATGGGACGTGGAGTGGTGTCGGGGACAGAAACTTGCACGGAGACAGTGTCTCCAGGGAATTCAATGGCTACACAAATGTCACACAGCCGGCACTTCACTTCTAGCGCAAAGCCAAACTTGTAAATCGGAATGGTATATCAAAGATCACCGCGCATCCAGGTATCACCTGGTCACCGCAACCTTAGCAAGCGCTAGACCTGGCCGAGAACATGGCCACCACAACGTGGATGCCATGTTTCTCGACCAAGTGCCACGCGGACTGTGGTCGGGGTTCTATGGGCACCTCATTCACATCCTGCACAACCATCTTCTGATCTAAATGGGTGGGGGATTTTCTCCCGCTGCGCGCAATGGCTTTAGGATCATGATGCGCACAGACTGAATATTATTTTTCGGCGTTCGAAGGTGCGGGAGGAACTTTTTGTTAGCAACAAGGTCGACAGCCTGCGCACGAAGATACAGTCGTAGAGTCGTGTACTTAAATCTCTAAAAAGAGCCACGCAAGGCGGATTAAGGTGTGCTGACACATCTTTGATACAGGTAGGACGTTTTGTCACCGTCAGCCTTCACATGAACGACTGAGCTATCAAATATTCTACTGGAAACACACTTGACGCACTTGCTTAATACTAATATATTGAAACACTACAAGGACCTAAGAACACGCGGGATTTCGGAAGTTTTCCTGTGCATGAGAGCACCGGCACATAACTGACCTTGCCACTGTTTCGCTTGTAAAGACTCAAATAGCTTGTCTATATCGTTAATGTTTTTTGTTGTCCCCCTTTTTACATTGTTAGTGCGCAAAAAATGCAGGCAGTACACTAACGCCCAAGTCTCGAAAATTGCGAAGCTGTACGCAACCTTCACGGCCATCACGAAAGTTTAAGTTCACGATTGCAGCAGATTTGCCTATTCGCTCAGGCAATGACCTATGCTCCATCATTGTAGGTATACGTGTGATACTTCTTCCGTTTTATGGAAGTTATAATCATTTGGCCTCACCTTGGGATGGGGGTGGGGGGTACGCAAGGAAGTTTATTTCTTGTTCTGAGCACGTTTTCCACGATTACAGCAAACGCAGGAGTTTTCTGGCCAATCTCCTTCAGTAGGTAAGCTTGGCTTGACAAACGTTCGCCGGTAACGCTGGACGGTCGCCGCGAGGCACGCACACAAGAGCGCTCGACATTTTGTCATTTCTCTGCTAGACTTTAACAAGGGCCTTCGATATATGTAAGCATTCATGACATACAATTCCAGTGCCCAGTACAATGTATTTATAGGAGTATTTTGTTTGGGCATGGTAACTTCGCAATCAAATAAGCATGGGCTTAATTATTTAATTAATCTGTCGCCGTCACCGACCAATCCATATGAGAAGGAATGAGTTCATGAAGATTTATGAATGAAGATTTAACCTGCGGTTACCTGCATTGTTAAGCCACCGTCGCAACAATAAAGGGACCCTGCCGCACTTTTTCAACTTTTTTGAAATCTTGAATGCTCGCAGAATGTAGCCACCCAACACACGCATACTTATTTGGTGAATCGCAATGTACCTCGGCGAAAAATTACTGCTGAATGCCATCAGATAAATTGTAAACTCCTCAAAAGATTTTTGTCTTCCCCGGTCTTGACACTCTTCGATGGCTCGAATTACGTCACTAAGGCCATGTAGGCGCTCTTGGTCAGTTTTCCTTCAGTTGCAGCAATGAACGCTTTTCGATAGCAACCGCAAAAGCAAATTAGAAATGAAAGGCGTATTTGGTGCGATGAGAAAATTATACAGTGCCGCTCCGTGCTGGGACACCTATAGCTTTCGCAGTGCTTCCAGACGCGCAGGAAAGAGTGAAAGCGTTCATCGAAAGCGTTGCAGGGCCCCTTTAATGCTAACATAATATCACGTAGCGAAGGACGACGCCGGTGTCTTTAAGGAACAAAAGTTTATTGGACTGAACTTGTGATTCGCTAAGAACTCCAAGAATGCACAAGCGTCTAAGGAGCCGTCAACAAAGTGACGTGCGCAGGCGAGTGCCGGTTAATTGAATGCCGCGGTGTTTGCCCTGCGAGCAGTTATCTTTCGCCGTTTTTCCATCGAGAACGGTCAAACCAGATCCGGAACATTGGCGACCAAAGACGGACATTCTATTTCAAGGACGACAGGGTGATGCCCTCTTCCTATAAAATTAGATAGCCTGAGCGGCATACAAAGAAACGGAAAGATGCGCTTAACTTTTCACATACTTAAGACAGCTAGCTGCGTCCAGACGCTGGCAACAAAACACAAAGGCAAACGATACGGAAGGTACAGTTCGCGGTAATACGTAGAGCTATATGTTGATTTAAGATGCCGTTTAACGCGACGAAACTGCAGATGTTATGAGGCGCGTCGTATTGGAGGGCTCAGTATTAACTTCGACCACCAGGGATCTTTAACTTACGCCGACATCTCGACCACACGGGCGTTTTTGCGGTTCGCCTCCATCAGAAAAGCAGCCACCGCGGCCGGGAAACGAACCATTCGACTAAGCAGCACGATGCTTTGGTCACTGAGCCACTGCCGCGGGCCGAGCTGCATGCGCTAAATGTTGACGTGTTTGAGTCGAAAATCTACAACGTATGCAACCGGTCGCGACAAAATTGCAATCGGTAAAACGGGCCACAAGCGTGTGCGTCAAATTTCATCATCACTACCCAATCTGCCACCACGAATACGGATAGGCATGCGTTGGTATGCCTTCACCAGCGCTGGTATTCCTGGTTGGTTGGTGCAGCTTTCACATGAAGTTACTTTAGTTTCAGAGTTTCCGACGCGCCAAGCAACATTACACTCTTCGTGCGCGTAAGGGGTTTTGGCGTCTCTTGCAGTCGCAGTCCACAATGCAAGAGCTTTTGTAAGTCACACTCAATTTTATCAAATTGGCGCTACATCCTTTTATTGGAGGAAGGTACTAAGCACTATAGATGGCGCTTTTATTAACATGGTTGACTTTTAAAATGTAAAAAAAAGGGGAGCAATAAACAAAAAAAAGTGAAATTTTTGTAGACGTATGCGTACTGGAACATCATTGCGATAGCCTACGTTCTGGTGTGATGTAGGCCCTAGAGAATTATTTAGTTTTGAGGCCACTTGTTTACATTTACAGTTATTTTTCCAGCGTTGTTTTCCATCTTTCTGCTGCTAGCGACACCTAAGGCGGATGCTGGCGTTACCACTCAAGGGCCATTAATGAGTTGCGATTATATATACCCACTCTGTTCCGAAATTTCCTCCATTACCAGCAGTAGTACGCATCTCATGAACTGTGCTCACTTTGCACCAAGCCACTATCTCACTGCACGCTCTCGTTTTTACGTCTCCAGGTTTACAACCTTGCACTTTCTACGTACACCTTTCCTGCTCGGCCGTGGCTGGCACTCCCACCGCCATTATCAGTGCTCGCTCCAACGCGACCGCTCCCGCCTTCCTCACTGCCTCAGTCGTAACGAGGTTTCTATCCTCTGGAGCGCTCCTTTTTCTAGGTCTTCTCTAGGGCTCCGACGTCGTCAGTTGAGAACCTCCGCAGCCTCCAGAGGTGGGTGTCGACGTGTGAATATTGCACAAGACCTGGAGCGCTTTCGCCTCGCCCCTTTCGTTTCCAGTACACATCCCCGCCGCGCGTTTGCACGTGAAGCCCTAAAAAGCCTTGCCGCGGACACTTTTCGCTAACGCACCTGCACGCGTAGTATTTACGTTCTCAAGTCCTCGGCGAAGCACTTTAATATTGCGATTTGAACGTGCGAGATAAGATGTTGCTTTTCAGGAAGTCCCGTGCACTTGACGCGTCTGTGTGCTTTTTGGGGTGTTGGTCCCGCTACCAGCGGGTATTTTCCCAAGTACACTTAATTTTTTCCTTTTACTCTGCGTGTTAGATAGACTTTAGCTCATTGTTTCGCAACATCTACTGCTTTTTTCGCGTTATACACGACATTTTCTGTTTTCGTGGATCTTCAAAGGCCGTCCGGGTTGGGGTTACCTTGCCATCTCTTTCTCGCTCTCTGTCTCTCCCCCTCTCTCTCCACTTCGCTGTACTTGTCAACATTCAGCTAAACCATGAAGCGTGACAGGCAAAATACGCCAAACCGAAGTGACCCTAGCGGCCATTTTAATAATCAGTCAATACCGCCTGCAAAAAACGCGTGTACTACAAATAAACACGAGCAAAAGCTTTGGAGATAGAACTCAACTAACATGAGTAGTTCCGAACTGGCGACAGGAAAGTACGCGCGAAAAAAACTCAACCCAAGCAAAATACTACACAAAACGTCACAAGCGAATCTAGTTAAGCTGGAGGTGCTGCCGCGGAATTCGAGCCTTTTTTGATCCCAAAAATCAACAAGATTGCTTTTACCAGTTTCTCGGCGGTTCGCGAAATTGAACGAAAAAAAGGCGGTGGTGTTTTCATTACGAAGTTGCGTTTATTTGTCTTCTGTCTAGGAGCAAAGATCAGATTCGATCGCCGTTTTACGTCAATAAATCCGTACCAGAGCCCGGAACCATAAAAAAAGAGAAATTTGTGAAATTTTTTCGGAGGATGGCTTGAAGTGCGCCCTCAAAAATCCGAACTCTCTAAAAGTTTCTGATTGCTTTCTGGTTATTCTTTTGTGTCGCAGCTCCTTTTTGTTCTGTTTGTATTTGTTTTATTGGCTCTGCAGAGTCCTCGGAAGGCATAGCAACGCCTTATTGAAAGGCCTAGCTAAGCTGAGAAAACCGTGCAGCCACCGGCGTATTTCCACAGGCTGCGGTCTACTTTCACTCAAGCAGCATTGGCGAGATGCGTTTGGTGGTCTGAATTGAAAATTCTAGCTACAGGAACTAAGTGCTTTCCGTACGTTTTCTATACTTCTGAAATGTACGCTACACATTTACGCAAGCAGTTTTTTACGAAATATTCTCACGTTGAGTGGCTTTCCACGGCCGGGTTCGTCCTTGGCCATTTTTTATAGTATTGTCTCCCAATAGGACTAGCCCACCCAGTGTTTTCTTAGAGTTTCGTAGTTTTAATTGTATTGCCGCATCTTGGAAGGATGGTTTGGCTTTTATGATTTAGATTCTTTGGGTCAGCTTAGGTTTAGTTCACTTAGGGTAATTCAACTTAAAAAAACTCAAATAAGGCGGAGTTTACTTGTCAACAAAATGCGAATCAAGAAAAAAATTTGCGCCAATCCACCCTCTGAATGTGTTTGGAAAGCAAAGCTGCCAACGGCACCCACAACGATTACCCATGCGAAGTCACATAAATGCACTCACGTCGCTCTACAAATAGTGAGACCAGAGAGAAGTGAAATGCACATAACGCTACCCTCTATTACTTCAAAGAGATGTTGGTAAGGTTAAATTATTGCATGATGCATGAACAGTGGTTGTTTGAGTTGTATTGGTGTATCACATGAGTGGAAACTTTTCTTTATAAAATAAAACTCAAACCCGGTGTTAGACGATCTCACTTCTCCGTCTCTGCCGTCGCAGAAGGAGGCAACGAGGTCGGCGTCATGGACCTAGGAAGAGCAGAAGGAGGAGTGCGAGGAGAAGGAAGAGAAATACAGTCAAACCTCGATATATCGAACATGGGGTATATCGAATTATTGCCTATATCGAACACTTCCTATCTCACACGGAAAATCACATGCATTTTTTTTTATTTTGAACTGGGACGGACATGAAACAGGTATATCGAACTCCGCCACCCCAGACTGCCCAGACCGCTCGCGCTCTGTTGATAGGCGGAGAGCTATCCCGCAGTATCCTCGAGGATAGCGGTGGCGCGATGGGCGTTCCGGACTGGTGCGCATCGGTTGCACTGAAGCAAAATTGGACAGTGCAAAAGAAGAATGCGAGCTTGAAGAAACCTGGGGCCAGCTGGAGCGCTTTGTTGGTGCTGAGCCACGAAGGATGTGCATTGATGACTTTCTTGTTGGTGACGACAGCAACGGAACGACGGCGGAGTGCACGGATGTGGAGATCGTAGCGGAGGTTACTACTGAGCGCACAAACGAAGACGATGCCGAGATTGTACCCGCAAGCGCTGATAGTGCCCCGCTCCCGACTTCGACCGACGCTTCAGCGGTTTTGACCTTGCTGCACTGCTACTGCAGCGCTATAGAAGGCACCGGCCTGTCGCTTGTGGAAGGTTTCGACTACGTTGAGGAAGTCGTGTATAACACGCCGCTGCCAACAAGAAGCAGGCTACCCTGCTACAGTAGTTTAAGCCAAAAGAATAAATACTTTGAAGCACGAAGTGAGTATTTACTGCACGTTTCGTTCATTTATTGATTTGTACCAGTTTATGACGCGTTTTTTACGTGATTTTATATATCGAATTCTGGTTATATCGAACCATTCCGCGGGCACCGCGCTGTTCGATATATCGAGATTTCACTAGACTTCTATTCAGATTTCTGAAAGGCCCAGAGTGCGGCCCAGGGGAGTGGTTCCTTCTTCACTGTAGCCCATATTCAATCCGCGCCGCCGGTGCTCTGTCCACAAGCTGAAGCTGCATAGGCAAAGAGGGGCTGGACCGAAACAGCATCTCCCATTGCTCTAGTTCGGTAGTTGACGAAAAGAGACGAGGGTGCTCAGTGCTAAAGTCACACACCCCGATTATGGGGTCGAGTGTGCCTACTTCTGAGCAAAATTTACATTCCGCGTCGTAGCCATTCGGGTGCACTAAGTTAAGACGCGTCGGATGTGGGAAGGAGCCGGATTGTATGAGCCGCAGGGTAGTTTGTTGTTCTCTAGAAAGGTCAGGCAAAGGCGAAGGTAGGGTATGTGTCAGAAGGCGATAATGCTGGGTCAGGTCCCTGATCGAGACAAGTGGGTGACTGTCCTCATGCAGCTCCATAGCAGGGGGGGTGGGGGTGTAAACGTGCAGGCTTGGTGGGCGTATTTGTTGCCCTCCATAGAAGCGTGAGCGGGTGTCCAGATGAGCTCAATGAAACCATTTGGAGAGTGGTTTTTTACCACACGCAGGGCAGGTCGAGACACCAAACCCAACCGGTAATTCCGGTAGGCTTGTTGGGAATCGGTGACTACCTTACGAAGCCCTTGTTGAGTGAGAACCAAGGCGACGGCTGCCTCTTCTGCTGTCGTCATATCTTCGCTCTTGAGTGAGGCACAAGCAAGGAGGTTGGTTCTGGAGGCAGCCACGATGATGGCGTACTGCTGCCGTCGATGTTGGGAGGTAAAAGATTTGCTTTAAAAAACACGCAGCTGGAGTTGAAGAAGTCCTTGAGGTGACAGGTGGAAAATGTAGCGGTGGAATAACAATTTATAGGTATTGAGAGTTGTCCTTCAGTCAATCCTCCCATCCCGACAGACCAGCATGTAGAAGACGACATGCCTGCAGGCCTATCTGCCTTCCTCTAGTAAACGTCATCCTCTATTTCCCTCTTCCTTCATTTGTTTCCTTCGTTCTCTGTTTCCCTCTTATGGAATGGTCATAGGCCCCCAACCTAGGGCTGTGTCGGGCAGGTCCTGTTCAGTGTGGCTCTGTTGCTCCGCCATGCAAGCTTTGTGACGAACGCCGCGAAATGGGCGTTGCAATACTGGAAGGGGGCTCGTAGTCTATGTGTGCAATAAAAACCACTCGGATGTCGCCATTTAAAACTGCTTCCTGCGTGCGCATTCCAAAGTCCTCAGAGAGTGACTTCGGAAATCGTCTGACCATGCTCCTAAACGTCCAGAAAGAAGCTGGTTGTGCTCTGCTTATCTGAAATAAAAGGCTTGTAGAGTGTCGCCGTAAACCTTTTGTTAATAAAAGGAAAAAGAATGGAAGAAGCTTCGTCTCCAAAGCAGCGTCGCCGAGCGAAGTCGTTTCATTGCGTACTGGTGTAGTGAAGTTTACTACAGCTTAATTAAATGAGTCAGGACACGAACTTGCAAATATCAGATAACTACGTAAAATGCTTCCTTTGGATATAGAGATACCACCTAAGAATTTTAACCGTAACCGTTCAGTAGAACATAATTTAAATTAATTTTAATTCTTTCACGCACCAGAAAGCTCATCCGCGCCATCGAGCAAGCTCATGACGTCATCTGCGCTTCGAACCGAACGGCCTACGTCAGGGTTCCGGAGCAGGTGGGGGCGGCCGGGGGACTGTTGGCGTGCGCTTTCCCGCCTTGTGCTTCAGGTCACAGTTTTTAGGACTGACGTCACATTTAACTACGGCCGGTCATGCAGTTGTTGCGCGCTTGAGCGCACCCAGACCGGCATCGGCTGTGGTGCGATGAGAACAGTAACGTCAGATGCGCCTTCCCGTCATGGCGGCTGCCTCGGTGTTCACTTCACCGAAACCGAAGCTCGCAGGAATAAACGGAGCTTTAAGTTAGTATTTATGCTGCGTTGGACAATCAATGTTCCCTCCTATGATTAGTGGGGCCCGTAGGCACCTATAGCCACGAAGAAAACGTAAAAGAAAAATTTCGTGTCGAAATCCTTTAACGGTGCCGTACAGTCAAAATACAAGTTGCTTTATTCGAAAGATTTTGTGTTTTATAGTGCCGCAAGTGATTTACCGGAAGCAAACGATGTTTTATTAACGAAGACATTATACAACTTAAGTTAAAAATTTTATTCTCCGGCTAAATGGTGTGTTTTCATGACGTCTGCAGTGACATCACAAGAACAGGTGTTCAAGCTGAACTTGGGTGCTGTGGAGACATGTTTACCTCCACTCAAACTAGATGGCGCAACCATATCGCTGCGGACCATTTTCTGCCCTTTCTTTGTTTTTGACCGTATTTGTACCTGCTCGTTTTTGTTCGGGTAAAAAATAATTGTTATAGACGACGACAATGCTATAGACGACGACAATTTGACCACACAAAACTACGCTATCCCAGAAATTTCCAGCTGTTTTTACTGCATCTGTAGGTGGAGGGACAAGCTTGAAACTGCTTTGATTGCGTTGTGGAGTGTTTCGTAAGGCATCGAGCGCGTGATATAGCCGGCTATAAAGAATCGAAGATTCTGAAGCCCATTTTGATATATACCAATATCGACAGTATGCCTCGAATTCCACTGTTCATAAGCTATTGAAACAGTTATTTTTATTTTAATAAGCCTTTATTACTGCACAGTTTAAAGAAGGATACCACGCATCTCTTCCTAAAACCTCTCCACTCACCTATTACCCGCAGCATTTCTGTGGCTTTCGTTTTTGTTAAAATACGATTATTCGGTTAAATGTCCGTATTTTCATTTTCACTCTCCCTAAACCTCCTAACAAATACGGGTCTTACACTATTGCGGCTGCTTTTTTATGTGTTTGCAGCTTTCATAATGTGCTGCAAATCTCCCTGTAAAAGCCTTTTATTCGTTTGTATTAACTTCGAAGATGTTCTTCCGTCTGCAGTTTTACCGTGCTCTCTGAGCTGTTAGAGGAAACCGCTGCGTCAAAGATGAGTTGATTCTCTTTAGCGACGCGGAGAGGCTGCTCCGTTTCTTTCAAAGGGCTTCAATAATAATTTCTGAAACAAGGAACGAATACATTCCGCTCTCTGCAATTTCAGCTTCATCAGGGATCATATTATCTTCCAAGTGCAGGCACGCAGCATCCCACTGTTCTGGCTCTGTCGGTATATTTGCACCAGCATGTCTACGTACGCAAACTGTCTCGGTGTTGATGATCTGCTGGAAAATGGGAGCGCTCACTAATGACCGAAGCTGAGCGCTCATATCGTTTCTCTGACAGCGTGTAATGGATTGCATGCGGGTCAAATGCGAGCCCTTCCATGCTTGGACTCATTCGTGGTTACGAAGCAGCCGCGTGGTTCCGTACATCACAACCTTTCGAAATAAGGTTTGCTCTAATTACTCAACCTGAGCCTAGGAAAAGAAATGTGTCTGTTTTCACACAACGCTTGACAACATTGCTCGAATCCGTCCGTGCATGCATGTTGATATGCATTTCTACGTGCTTGGGCATTCGAGATAAGGTAGAACTTTTTGTGTGAGCACATGTTTATATTTGGCAGTACGCCTGGCCAGACTACGTAATGCTGAGCCTTTGTGCGCATCGCTGACAAAATCAGGCATGTGAAGAAAAATCACCAACCTCATTTGGAAAGAATTCCCATACACTAAACTGCCTCCCGACTGGGCTCTATTCGTGCCTGTGTCTCTTCGGCTAGAGGCTAATGTAGTACCTTGCGCAACCAGACGATGGTCCTCTTGTATTGGGCTGTTGTCGATACTGAAGTTCCAAAATAGTATAAGTACGCGAACCATTTGCGGTCTATAATTTTGATTCATGCGGCGGGGTTTGCGCTAGCATTGCAGTTTAGGTTATGTAATAGATTTGTGTTGACTGACCAAGTACATTTCACTCTCCATCCCCCTTCTTACAGCTACTCCACTACCGACGTCCGCCGAAGCACCGCATACGCAACAACATCGACGCTGCCTGGTTGCTAGCAAACGACACCACTACCTCCAGTGCGCTGAAAAACAGTGACCAACGCCTTGTAAAACTAATTTTCTAACACTTAAAAGTCGATATAAAACAGGAAAGCTGCACCCGAAAAAGAAGAATATTAAGTGGACGAGAAAATTGCTCCATAGATTTGTTTTCTTTGGCCCTACGTATGATTGCAAAAGTACATAAGAGACACCATTCCCCGAAATTTTAGAACTATGGCGCAATCAGGAGTGGCTGAGGTTTCCAGCTTTTGCATAGGCGCAAAAAGGATTCGACGCGTTTGTATTGTAGAACAAATTAAGGATTTCAAAATACGCCCCAGGCAAGAGCAGATATCCTTATAGAGAACTTGTTGAGCTGGTCGTACACTAGATACTTAATAGCGAACACCAAACGTTTTTCGCAAGGACGTGAAAGATACGTACACAACATGGGCGCTTACTTCAAAATTATCGTTTTATAGCAAGTTTCGTAACAAATTCTAGAAATGTACACAAAATCTAACGTTAACAGCAATTACATAAGGAAGAAGCAAAAATAACAAAACCAACGCTTTGGCCGTCTCTGTGTCGCTCGGACCTCCAAGGATGCTATCTTCTTCGGCGAAATTAATACTGGTGGCAATACAATGCATTTATCATTCTCTCTTTCTGTTCGCGCAGCTTCAACAAGTTTACTCGCGCACTGGAGTATCCTATTGAAGGTATTGGCCGTTTTATGCACCACATCGAAGTCCGTCAGTAGGGCCCTTTTGACAGTTGCCGGAGACCACGGTGTGTACATCCGTGATTACCTGCAATGTGGTGCCCGCACTCCTGACTTGGAGAAAAAAATTTTGTTTAGAGGCAACAACTACAGCGTAATGGACCTTCTCGAAGGTCATAGAATGAAAAGAGTATAAATAATTTGATTAGTGTGCGGTAAAAAGGCTTACGTACGATGAAATAGCGTTCTTGGCGTCCAGGGCAACGCAGACGGGGTGGAAGCTTAACAACCCAACAATCGGTTGTAGTTGCATGTCATCTTTTTTAGATGCGAAGCATCTTATAGTCTCGGCATGTCCCTCGTCGGCGTCCGCACTCACACTGCGCATGCGCAACTTTCCTCCTTCCCTCTCTGCCACAGCTGTGCGATACTCCCACCACTTCTTCTCTCGTACCAGCTGCGTGCACTTCGCTTTCGCTTCTCCCGCGTTCTCGCTTCTGCTTTCGCGGCGCATGCTCGGCGCTTGCGCTTCTCTCCTCCTCTCGTCTCCTCTTCTTCAACCTTGAATGTAAATCGGGTAGCGTGCTGCGCGCGTTCAGTTCAGCGCTTGCTGCGGTTGACTCCACTTTACTCCGTTCTTCCGATGAAGTGTGATGGAAGCAACAGTCCCGTCAGTTAGTGGGTCCCCCAAATTCTACTACGAACACAACGGAAACACAACGGAACCCCGAGATGCTCCGCATCTACTCAGCGTTCCCTTCGGGAAGATGGGGCTAATTTTTCTTCCTGGAGTTCATTGCTTAAACATTTAACAACAACAAAGAAGCTGTAGCAAGCCTGTGCGCAAAGTGGAAGCTTACGGTAGCCACCGTCGCACGTTCTGCGGCTGATCGGTGCCCATGAGGCGGATGTTTGTGCGTGGCTGATCCGGACGATCCGTGCAACCTCTCTGACTTGCCCGGGTACTGCCGTAAGCTGCAGCTCCAGCTCCCTGCCTACCCTGACGCTCGTTCTTTGTTCTTAACACTTTTGAGACTATATGTGTTGTTAACGTGACCTTATATGGAAGAGTTGTTAACGCGCATCAAAGCAATCATATGGAAGCCGCCGCTCGTGTTTTACGCATTTTTTATTGTCCTGGTAAAAACCTGTGCGCTGTTCACTCTTCAGTGATATCCTCAATCCCTAATGGCGGCAGCTCCAAAATCACCACGGGTAATCACACCGCCGACTGCCAGAGTTTCCCAGTCAAGCGTCGACGTGCTTGTAGCGATCGTACACTGTCCTCAATCGCTGGGGCAAGAGAGAGATGACAAAACCGAGAAAAGCACGGGGGATCAAAGAGGGAAGGGGAATCAAAACGACCTCAGCTCAGTCCTCGCTCGTTGTTCCCACCTTCGCTTCGCTGAACTTTCCCGGCGTTTGGCGTGGCAGCTACGGAGCCAGAGCAGCACCGAAGCTCGACCCACACGGTGCACTCTTTGCCACCCGTCCTCAATCGCCAGGTTGCGTTCTCGTGCGGGTTTCCGAGCCCGCCTCACGAGCGCTCGGGCTGCTGTTGGGCTCGGCGCGAAACAACAGACCCCGCGCAGGCACCGCTGACTTGCATTGTCTTCCGCATTTGCGCAGGTGGGACCACGCCCTCCAGAAGCGACGCCCTGCTGGCTACGTGCGAACGACATCGCATTTGCCAGCAGGGCATCCCACGTGGCCATCGGGACGACGTGCGGGACCACGTCGTGTTCGCCTCTGGACTCCCGCTCCACCGGACTTGGGAGGACGCGTGTCTTTCACTCTACCGTTTCGGTTCAAGGCCACTGTTGGTGTACTCTACAGTAAAATATATCGCTTGTGCGGCCGACTGCAGCCGGAGTGCCTGTATTTATTTATTTACTTACTTCGAGCTAAAAGTGTCCCATAAGACTGAAAGGCGGACTAGTTGGTTACAATTCATGACTGTAACGTGGCGCACAAAAAACAAGGACTGAACGCAAAAGACACGAACACCAGCGCAGACTTAACAACTGGATTTTTATTCATGACACAGCACATATATACCCTCTTTGACAACACCCGCGCATGACCAAATCTGTACGCATTACGTCATACACACAAACACAAGAAAAAAGCACTTTATCTCATATCACCTAACAACTTAATTTCCTTATCGGACAGGCCTACTGTAGGTTGGCTTATGCAAGTTTCCTGTATTTTTGACATCTACCAGGCTTTCACTATCACTCTTACAGTTCTATCTTGGTGGTGGAACTCCGTCGTCGTTTGTACAAACAACGCCTCCCACTTTTGTGTTGTGCGCTGAGCACAATGCGCAGCCAGATGTGGTTATGGCCCACCTTTACAGCTGGACATATATTCTTACAGCCTTGAATTATGCATCTACTCGTCTGACCGACGAACTGGTGCCGACGTGTGAACGGAATTTTGTAGACAACGTTTTTTCTGCATTCTAAAAATTTGTACCTGTGTCGCATTGTACATTTAATAGCCTTACTGCTTGCCCCTTTTTTGTACAGACTGTTAACTGCTCAAAAAACGCGTCCGACATTGTTATTGGCAGAAAAGACCACAATCACATTGTACTTGGCGACGGCTTTTTTGAGCCTGTGACAGACGTGCACGTATGGGATTACGGATATGTTCTTCTCCTTATTTTCGGAAGCTTTTTTTCTTCTCCTTGCCCTACATTTTTACACGTTTTAGTAGCCTTTCACTCACTGTTAGCAGTGCCGTCGTTCGGTACCCTGCCTTCTCGAGGCGGTAGAAATACGAGAGGGATAGTGGAAGCCTGGCAGATGTCAAAAAATAAAGGCAACCTGCATAAGCCAACGTTCAGTAGCCCTGTCCGATCAGGAAATTAAGTTGTTAAATGGCATAAGATTAGGTAAAGTGCTTTTTTTTTCTTTTTCTCGCGTATGTGTGTATGACGTGAAACGTACACATTTGGTCATGCGCAGGTGTTATCCAGTTGTTAGTCCGCGCTGCTCTTCGTGCATTTTTCGTTCAGTCCTCGTTTTTTGTGCGCTCAAGTTACAGTCATAAAAGTGTCCGTGAGACAGGTGTGTGCCGGCCGTACGTGGGAGAAAAGGAACCGCCGCCTCCTCAGCAAAGAAAAGAAAGCGTGATTTCGAGAACATTGCCTCGCAAGGCTGTGCTCAGGAGTTCTCTGCACCTGTGCGGGCAGTTTTAGTGCCGGCGATTGTGCTCTCCGGTGCGGATGGGAGGCGGTCGTCGTCGCCGGGCTTAATGGGTCGTTCCGCTCGGGCCGTCCCATTCCGGCTGCCCTTAACGCTGGAGCTTGCGCGGCCAGCTTCAGGCAGTGTAATGTCTTCCTTTCTTTATTATTAACTCCCGGCTCCGTGGTGTGCGGTTGTTTTCTCTGTTACAAAAGTTGTCTTCCACCATCCAGCACCCGGTCTTCGTTTCGAGTTGATGCTTCTTTCGGACTCGATTGTTGCGAACGGCTTTCGACGCTACGTCATTGTTATCGTTTTTTTACCAGAAGGTGAGGTGACTCGTTCGACACTCATTCTGATTCGGCAAGGAGAGTATTTCTCACAGAAACTTATCTAAGTTGTTTTTTACCAATGCACCCCGCAAAGCTCCCAAGAAACAAATTTGATTCCACACACATACGCAGCCGCTGCGCTTATTTTATTTTAACCACTCAGAGAAGAATTCAAGACTTCACAGAAGTGTTTTGGCAAGGGTGGGTACACAGGCATTTTCCTTTATATGTTTTTATTTCTTTGTGTATCTTTTTATTGTCCTCCAGATGGAAATTTCAAGACGGGTGGGCATAACCTCTACGAATAGTAATGTGCCAACAGCATTAACTTAAACAATCATATTTTTCGGCATGTGTAAAGAGTTCGACACATGAGATGTTATTTCAGTTTAAAAGTGCCTATAAAGTTATGGCAGCGATCTTTGAATACATGCTCGCTCAGCGTAGACAGAATAAGTGGGCGTGGTATGAAATCAACGGTGCATGAGTTTTCCGACTTGGACACCGTGAGGCATAGAATAAATGAACTTGTGAAATTCAGTCGGGTGATCCTGTGTAGAAAAGTGGCAATGCGAAGGCCGGAATTTAGGTGCTTGAACACTGGTGCGAAAATAAACGTCAGAACAGGTATCCGGCGGCATTATTATTTTTTATTCATGACTCTTAGCCAAGTTAATGGGGTCAGGATGAAAGACTGGGCTGCAATTATCTGCTTCTCACGTACAAAGGTAATGTTTACCAGTACCTTTAACGAACGGGGTACAACTGCCAAATCATGACTGAGACAACGAAAAACTTAATTAGGACAAGGAATTATAAAATTGTGTCTGGAACAAATGAGAACGCGAGAAATGGAAAATATCCAAATACTAGATAGATTAAGCGAGAGAAATTGCATCAATATCTTTTGCCTATTGTCGATGGAAGAGGTGGGATGGTGCCGGAAATATTACATGAATTTCTCTAATATTTCTGGACACGATTCAGCTACTGAAGCATTCTAGAACGCAAAAAATCTTCCAGACGGTTGGACATATGAGTACATTGAATTAGCGTTGTGAGACCGGACACAGAAAGAAATTCACGGCGCAAATGCTTCTTTGTTTTTTGGGACATCAGATGAATTGGCTCTGAGCAGTAGATAACTCCCATGTCCTAAATGGGCGAAAGTTGAAAGTAACGACCACGGGCAGGTTGCTGATGTGGATGACGAGAAGAGCAACCCCAGATCAAAGTCTCGGGTCACACCGGGAAAGTAAGTGAAGATGAACGATGGTCAGATTAAACGAATGTATAACGATCTGTCACGAACTCCTCATGAAGTCTTAATGCGTGGTCGTTGTTCAGGCTGGCATGTTTCGTAAGCATATGCAGGAGTAGAAATGCTAGTGAACCATTTTTTAAGTACGACGTACCTAGGACCGCACAATGTCCGTCCGTGTCAGTGCGCATAGCATTTACAATCGCAAAAAATCACATATGCATCGGCAGGATTCGAGCCTGTGTCTCGTGTAGCAGGCAGAGTTAGTGTCAGTCGTCTTACACATCGGGCTACAGCCATGAGTTGGTACCCGAGATTCAAACGGCTTATTCCCTCTCCTGTAACGGTGTGGAGTATCGTAGGACCTCCAAATGACCGTCCTCTTCCATCCGTGCGCCCACCACCATCAAGCGAAAATCAAGCTGAATTCAGTTTGAGGTGTGAGTTGCAGTTTCATTAGGGAATAATGAAGGTGCAACTCACGGCTGAAATGGAATGACGGTAGTGGGGCAACTTGAATGTCTTTTCGAGTCCCCGTAGTCCGTACCCTCACCATCATCCAAGGAGTGGAGATGCTGCCATTTTTTGGAAAACGTAAAGTACAGCGTAAAGTACAGCGATATTCTGGTGTAAGCCAGCGTTTATATGACGAGGAAAAGTGCCACCCGGTTACGTTACACTAACCCTTACAAAAAAACATGCTGATTTTTATCAAATATTTGAAGTTCAGAAGCTGCAAAGATGTAAATAGATGAAATGTTCCATGATATTATAGCGATACAGGCAACAAAAGTAGACACTGATTGAGCGGACACATTTTTAACGTTTTTGGAGGGTGGGGCAAGTTTGATAGATCGTCTGTATCATTGATCTGACCGCACCTAGATTGTATGTTGAGAGTTGACTGGCGAAATGAACTCATAGCCGATGCAGGCAATACTCTAATTCCTTGCTCTTAAAAAAAAACACCAGGCAATACCTCGGTATTTTTAAAACAGTTTGGTACGAATGACATCACTTTTAGCAGACGAAGCCTTTTTAATTAATCAATGAGGTAAGTAATTCTTTGGGGTTCAAACGCAGGGCTACTTCTACGAATAGAGAAGCAACTCATGAGGTATCGTGATTTGTTCGGTACATTGCAAACATTGCAGGCTGCAATATCAACATGCTAGAGCGGAGTCGTTAAAATTATTAAAATATGTTTTACCAACGATTTCCACCCGCTTCCATGACTCTTTTGTTCATTCTGTTCTTGCGACAATCAAAAGTATCAACATTCATGAAATTATTTTTCGAGTATTTTAAATAAACTAACTTAGAGAACTACTAACACTTTCAGGTTAATTGAAACAATGCTTGGTTTTAACGTTTACTTTGTGCTTTTTATCAATTGTGAAGCAACACGGTATGACTGTTTGCACTCACAATATTTGTCGGGATGATCATTCTGACCAGGAACGCTTTTTACTGCCCCAAACAAGTAAACTGGCTGCAATTCATATGCCTCGGGATATCTGGCAGTCGAGCAAGCAGAAACGTCCTTTTAATTTCTCTCTTAAGAAGGGCTGACTTCTTTCAGAACATGAATGCGCCTTGCCTTTACGAATTGTCTTAAGAGTTCCCTTTGCTGGAGTCTTAATTTTCTGTTGAAGATAGTACGATAAAACCCCTCCAACTGATTAAAAAGAGTTTACCATTCACGTGCACGGTTGGCGCTCGACCACCAAAGAATGGCTTTTCGCGCGACGATTGTTTTTTTTTTTTATTAAAAACAAGGTAATGTGTGACGTTAACACGCGTGTTTCCTTTTCCGCCCGCATTCGTTCTATGATGTGTGGCAATGCTGATTTAGAAAGGGTAATTATATGCATATGCGATCATGGACACAAATATTTACCCAGTGTAAAAAATCTAGTAAGCAGTGTTGCATCTTTAATCGGTCTTTACCTGCCACAGTAATTAGTAAGTACATTTAACCCGTTATCATAGTCTGCCTTCTGTGCTTCCTAACGTCCGGAAGTATTGCGTGTCAAGGCTGGTTTCCATGTAATAGCGTGATGCGTAGCGTGATTCAAATGGGACTGTGATCCGTTACTTTCATAAAACAATGGGTTAATTACATTATACATGCAACCTCTTATGCTACTAGCGCGCCCGCAATAAAACTTTGAGCCGGAACACCCGTTTGGGGAGTTGTTTTGGAGAGCATTGAGTTTGTAATTTGATCGCCTTCGTGGTGTTTTCTTTTTCAGCGAACAAAAGGAGCTAGTAAATCCGCCGTGGACAGAGAAGCCGATCGCATTTGAATGTGTTTTCTTTTCGTTCTGTTCTCCGACGCTCGTGTGATGGCAAGCAATAATTTTTCTGTCTCCTCTGCTTTTTTGTGCATCTACCTTTAACTAATCATTTTAATTCAAACGGCGTTTCTTTACGTGTGAGCACGTCAGCATTCTTTGGTACCACCATTAAATCTCTCCACCCATCCGTCTGTAAGAAGACACACGATGCGCCCATAATGCATACCGAACCACATGGGGTTTATGACACTGCCCTAGACAGCTCTATTACTACGGCACCTTGTGTTCTTTTCTGTTTTTGCACTTTGTATATCGTTTCTATTAAGCACTGTCCTAAGGCTAAAGCCTCAAATCTTGATATTTCATGGAACTCATGAGACACGAATGATTGTTGTCAGGTATATATAATCCCTCAAAAGAAATCAGAGTGCGCCGAAAAGGCAGAGCCAGAGCAGGGTAGGCAGCTACCCCATATGCAGTACAAGACACCGCGAGAGGCGAAGGCACTGACGGGGGGGGGAGCGAGTGGCTCCAGGCAATGCCGAGCCTGTTGAACGGGCTCTGCATGGAGAGTAAAGTGGTGACGGTCCCGTCCGCAAAGTTAAGAAGAACGTTCGAAAGCAGATGAACACATGGTCCAATAATGTTGTCGCTTTGATATTAGAAAGTTCTAAGCATCTCCCTAATATTTCAGCTGGGTTTTGTATTTGTTCTCCTAAATATGTTCGCGACGATAAGCTGTAAAACGTGGCCGAAACATACATTGTCTGCAGGTTGTCTATTGCGCGAAACACATAGAAGTCGGTAGTGGTTTTCGAGCGGAAAAGTGCGGATCGAAATTTGGCGCTAGCCACCCGTAAACGCCATGTTATACGTAGGGTATGTAACAAAAAGAATGTAAGAAAAAGAATGTAAGAAAAATCTAAGAAAAAAAAAACAAAATCGAATGTACAGGCACAATGCGCCCGCTCTGCGCCAGAGATCTTGGTTGAGTATTTTAGATTTTTAGGCTCCGTGCTTTTTTCGTCCTGCCACCATTTTGTTTCGTTTTTTCCTGAGTACTCATGAACTGCATTCTCTGCAAAATTAGGCGACGATGCAATTCAATTTCGCCCGCATCGTGCATCAGCACATCCGTTCCTAGGGCGCCTATGCATATTAGATAAACAGCTAGAGCGTTACAGGATAGTTGGTATGCAAAGTGTGAGGAGCTCATGTATTGCACTAGCTATACGTGATGACTTTGGATGCCCACGTGGTACGCTAATTTGTATTGTTAATAACTAAATTCAAGTAGCGTTGTGTATTATATAAAGCATATAAGCACAAAAAAGCATAAGGTTGCTATAATCAATCTTACCTTGAGTCCGTCATCTGAGTTACAAAAATCATCGGACTCACACAATACAAGGTGAATCAGTTTAGCAGGAGGCATACGAGTGAAACAGTTTTAAACAGCGCTCTACATCAAACGTAAAGGAAATTCAGTGCACTCTCCTCTGTGAAGGTGAATCACTGGCGGAACTGTTGGTGGTTTTTTGGTTGGCCAAAAACTGCCGCTCAGTTTACGCTGCGTCGCTGGGGAAGCGTTCAGCGGCACTGTACACACGCCGAAGACTTGTATTTTCCTCTCACTGTATTTGGGGTCGCGAAGGGCACAGCGCGTATATTGGGCAACCGTGGCCAGATTGTCATCGGTCGCCTCCTTCCATCGCGTCCGCGCCCATCGCCGCCTATATTTTCTTAATGTAGTAGGCGTCACTGTCGAACACGCCATGTGCGAAAGCCAGCATACAAATACCAAGCACGCGCGCACGTGTTCTTGCCCCCCCCCCCCCCCCCCCCCCCCCCCCCCCCCCCCCGAACACAGACACCATCTCCCTCAACTTAGCTTCACTCCTAAACACAAGTGCAGTGGTGTGAAGACAAACCTGTAGGGCAATATACGCCACCTTGTGTCAACATATAAAGTGCCGGAGGCGGAGAGGTAGCCAGAGGCCAAGGGTTGCCAAAGTGAGGGGTGAGGGGTGAGGCCCTTTCTCGTCCTACGGCCGAAAGACAATGGGGGGTTAGCAACAACTAATTAGGTACGTTTGTAAAAATTGAAATTTCCAGTGCTCGGAGCGATGAGGTCGCCGTATGAAACATAACAAACCGGCAGCAATCGTTGTTCCGCTGTAATGACGGCTTGAGCGCTCGAACACATGCTCCTGTAAGAATTCGCAATCATTCAACTATCCTCGTGGTGCGAAAATTCCTCTAGTTCGGTTTATTACGGTTTGAAATTGGGTCAGGATCATCAAAAAAACCATCCCGCTCGTATTTGGCAAGCGGGATTCTTTCCGTGCTTGGGGGCACTCCACGGCGCCCGAAATAACAACTATGTGACGAAATTATTGCGCGCTGATGCGCCTGAGCGTCGCGATAATTATTTGTTTTACAAGTGAAAATTTATTTCAGTTGCCTGAGGGGACCGGCGTAAAGGCACAGAAGGCCTGACAAAGCGCCGATTCACCCGCTTACACACGCATGAATCCCCAGTCATACATGGACATTGCTTGGGTAAGGAACAAAAAAGAAAACAAAGAAAACATACATCGCAATTCAGAAATAGAAATGTTATCCAACTGGACACTGAACATAAGTACATTGAAGATTGGCGCGTAAAGAATTGAACGAATATCCTATTTACAGGTATCGCATGTAAAAAATTGAATGAATATCTTATAGACAGGTATCGCATAAATAAGAAGAAACAAGTGAGTGCGCTCCTGCTGCATAGAATGGTATGAGGAATTAAGAGTGTATGGATTTAGTTATAGATGGGGGAAGACATGGTGGCGCTTGCTGGGACGCACTGACACGCTAGCAGACGTTAGTAAATTTACCAGAGCTTCCTGAACAACCACCACGCATTATATTTGGCTCTCTATGGATGGATGGCGAATGTGTTTAGTATAATTTGGACACTGAAAATGAATTTGGTAGATTTGTGAAACGCTTTAAATAAAACTGGGGCCCCATATGTCTCGCCTTAAGATCTAATCCCGCATCTTGTTGAAAAAGTCCCCTACGATACTTACTGTGCTGCCCGCATTCCATTCTTGTTAGAGAGCTTACGGTTCTACCAATTTATGTAGTAAGTCTGCGAAACGGTGCCGGATATCACCCAAAACTGACGCCTCAGCCGTTCAGAGAAACTAGGCTTTAACAATTCAGTAAACACTCTCAACGGAGATTAACAGCAGTATGCAACGACACGAAAGTAATCGGAGATCCACTGACAGACGTTGAAAAATGCGTACCAGAATCTCTTTCCTCTCCTTGGCGATCTGGAGGCTCGGTTGGATGCGCACGCCTCACCCCGGCGACACGTTAAGTCAGCGACAGGGCTTTTCTAGCCCGCGCTTACTGCATTCTGCCGTGCTTCGCTCACTAAACACGTTCGTGGTCGTGGTCTCCAGCCCGACCAATGGCCTTTGTTGCCTGCCACTCCTTTTAAGGCGCCGCACTTAAACACCCGCTCATGTGGTTTCACGGCGCCATCGTCCCTCGTTGTAACTAAGCGAACTTAGGGGACACCGCAGATAAACTAGATCGAACAAGCAGGAAGGTGGAGGAGGAAAGTTTGGCAAAAGTGTGCGAGGGAGGGTGGTACGCCGAGATGGCGCGAGACATTCTCCCCGGCGGTGAGGAGCTACGACATAACTGAAAGAATGAAGAGGCCTCCGAAGATAGAGCGAGCAGAAAAGCGAAGGATGAAAGTCTAGTGAAAAGTGCCACACATGGTGCCCCGCCGCGACATGCTACTAAGCAATGCCAGAGTATATCGCCCGCCCTTGTGCGTTCGCTGATGCGTCGATCGCATCATGAGAGGCAGCAGCTATGCGTCATTACATAGAAGACTGCAGTTCGCCCTCCGCACAAATTTCGCATTAGGGAGTATCGTAATCGTCAGGTAGAATTTTTCTTCTGTTTTCTTCCTCTTTTGCTACCCTCCAATGGCTCCATTCTTCAGCTTGCAATGAGCAAAAGCAACGACGGGAGTCACAAGACCCTTCGATTCAGAGAGCATCCGGGGTATCGGCAAGGCAGGCTTCGAATTGAGGTCTCTCTGGCAACGTCCGGGGCCGAGCGAAGGCAGCCCAACGTCGGCAACGCACTAATTTGCGCTTCGTTTTAGATGTGAACGCCTCTCATTCACTCGCCTTGTCCCTGCATCCATCCGGCGTTGTCGGCGTCCACCCCTCCCCCATTCTCCTCGCCGCGCCAGCTGCGCTCTCCACCGCTCACCCCCTCTCCTCTCCGATAGCGAACACTCTCTCGCGAGGGGCATTGGATTGGATTCGATTGGATTGGCTTGGCTTGGCTTGGCTTGGCGTGGATTGGATTGGATTGGATTGGATAGACATCCCACCAGTAACGACCGAAGAAGTAAGGAAGGCTTTGAAAGAAATGAAAGGGGGCAAAGCACCTGGTGAGGATCAGATAACAGCAGACCTCTTGAAGGATGGCGGAGAAATTGTCCTTGAAAAACTGGCAAACCTGTATACGCAATGCCTAATGACCGCAATGGTACCGGAATCTTGGAAGAACGCGAACATCATCCTAATTCATAAGAAAGGCGACATGAAGGACTTGAAAAATTACAGGCCGATCAGCTTACTGTCAGTCGTCTACAAGGTATTTAACAAGGTAATCGCTAACCGAATCTCTGCAACCTTAGATTTCAGTCAACCTAAAGAACAAGCAGGGTTCCGTAAAGGTTATTCAACAATGGACCATATTCACACGATCAATCAGGTGATAGAGAAGTGCGCTGAGTATACTCAACCCCTATATATAGCCTTCATAGATTATGAGAAAGCATTTGACTCGGTCGAAACCTAGCAGTCATTCAGGCATTGCGGAACCAGGGGGGAGATGAGAATTATGTAAAAATACTAGAGGATATCTACAATGGGTCTACAGCTACGATCATCCTCCATAGGGAGAGCAGTAAAATACCTATAAGAAAGGGTGTCAGACAAGGAGACACAATCTCTCCAATGCTATTCACAGCATGTTTACAAGAAGTATTCAGAACGTTGGATTGGGAACAGGTGGGAGTAAGGGTTAATGGAGAATACCTCAGTAACCTCAGATTTGCTGATGACGTTGCCTTGCTAAGTAACTCGGGGGACGAATTGCAAAGCATGCTTTCCGCACTGGGCGAACAGAGTAGAACCGTGGGACTGAAAATTAATATGCAGAAAACTAAAGTAATGATCAATAACCTCGGGACAGCACAGCGGTTTGACATAGGTGGCGAGGCAGTGGAAGTGGTAAGCGAATATATCTACTTAGGCCAAGCTGTGACCCCAGATCCAAACCATGAGGCAGAGATAATTAGAAGGATCAGAATGGGGTGGGGTGCATATGGCAGACATTCTCAGATAATGAATAGCAGCCTACCATTGTCGCTGAAGAAGAAAGTGTATGACAGCTGCATCTTACCGGTACTCACCTACGGGGCAGAAACTTGGAGGTATGAGGAATTAAGAGTGTGTGGATTTAGTTACAGATGGGGGAAGACATGGTGGCGCTTGCTGGGACGCACTGACACGCCAGCACACGTTAGTAAATTTACCAGAGCTTCCTGAACAACCACCACGCATTAAATTTGGCTCTCTATGGATGGATGGCGAATGTATTTAGTAGAATTTGGACACCGAAAATGAATTTGGTAGATTTGTGAAACGCTTTAAATAAAACTGGGGCCCCATATGTCTTGCCTTAACATCTAATCCCGCATATTGTTGAAAAAGTCCCCTACGGTACTTACTGTTCTGCCCGCATTCTATTCTCTTTAGAGAGCTTACGGTTCTACCAATTTATGTAGTGAGTCTGCGAAAAAGTGCCGGATATCACCCAAAACTGACGCCTCAGCCGTTCAGAGAAACTAAGCTTTAACAATTCAGTAAACACTCTCAACGGGGATTAACAGCAGTATGCAACGACACGAAAGTAATCGGAGATCCACTGATAGACCTTGAGAAATGCGTAACAGAATCTCTTTCCTCTCCTTGGCGATCTGGATGCTCGGTTGGATGCGCACGCCTCACCCCGGCGACACGTAAAGTCAGCGACAGGGCTTTTAAATGCAGAGCATTTCAGTAACTCACGATGTCACCCGCGTTGACGTCCGTAGTCCGCGCCTCCCTACTATATAAAAAAATACTATCCGCGCCCGGTTCGATCCCTCGACCCTGCGGGCGGAACGCAATGTACATGGTGCTCTACCCACTGCGCCACAAAGCCGACACAGAATGGGACGCTACGAACGCGCCTTATATCGTTGACTCATTCAAATTACTGCTGACGAGCGCTCTCTCGTCAGAAGTTGCCACAAGTGCAACAACAATAACGTAACGCAAACTACTTAACGTCGTGCGCCCCCGGAAATGCTCTGCATTTGATCGTGCCACTCGCGAGGGGGATGTTTCACTGTTTTGTTTCTTCGGGATCTCAAGGACTCCTTTTCTAGCCCGCGCTTACTGCATTCTGCCGTGCTTTGCTCACTAAACACGTTCGTGGTCGTGTTCCCCAGCCTGACCAATGGCCCTTGTTGCCTGCCACTGCTTTTAAGGCGCCGCACTTAAACACCTGCTCATGTGGTTTCACGGCGCCATCGTCCCTCGTTGTAACCGAGCGAACTTGGAACACCGCAGATAAACTAGATCGAACAAGCAGGAAGGCGGAGGAGGAAATTTTGGCAAAAGTGTGCGAGGGAGGGTGGTACGCCGAGACAGCGCGAGACATTCTACCCGGCGGTGAGGAGCTACGACATAACTGAGAGAATGAAGAGGCCTCCGAAGATAGAGCGACCAGAAAAGCGAAGTATGAAAGTCTAGTGAAAGGTGCCACACATGGTCCCCCTCAGCGTCGTGCTACTAAGCAATGCCAGAGTATATCGCCCGCCCTTGTGCGTTCGCTGATGCGTCGATCGCATCATGAGAGGCAGCAGCTATGCGTCATTACATAGAAGACTGCAGTTCGCCCTCCGCACAAATTTCGCATTAGGGAGTATTGTAATCGTCAGGTAGTATTTTTCTTCTGTTTTCTTCCTCTTTTGCTACCCTCCAATGGCTCCATTCTTCAGCTTCCAATGAGCAAAAGCAACGACGGGAGTCACAAGACCCTTCGATACAGAGAGCATTCGGAGCATCGGCAAGGCAGGCTTCGAATTGAGGTCTCTCTGGCAACGTCCGGGGCCGAGCGAAGGCAGCCCAACGTCAGCAACGCACTAATTTGCCCTTTGTTTTAGATGCGAACGCATCTCATTCACTCGCCTTGTCCCTGCATCCATCCGGCGTTGTCGGCGTCCACCCCTCCCCCATTCTCCTCGCCGCGCCAGCTGCGCTCTCCGCCGCTCACCCCCTCTCCTCTCCGATAGCGAACACTCTCGCGAGGGGCATTGGATTGGATTCGATTGATTGGCTTGGCTTGGATGGATGATTGGATTGGTTGGATTGGTTGTGGATGGATTGGATTGGATTGGATTGGATTTGGATTGAATGTTGGATTGTGTTGCGTCATAGCCGCGGCAGACGCACTGGCGCCGGCGCGTCCCCTCACCGTTATGCGCGCTATAAAACTCGGTGCCTGCGCCGCTCCGCTCCATCGTTCCAGCGCCGTTCTTCCGCTGTCCAACGCTGCAACGTGAACCCCCTATGCGTCGCATCTACACAGGGGTTCCCGCGAGGGGAGGTGGGAGTTTTTGTCGCTCTGTCGATCTGTCGAGAGCGAATTTTTTTCCAACGGGAAGCACCTCTTGCCCACGCAAGAATAAGGTTTTGGCAGGAGAGCTTTGTGTTTCTTTATAGTGCCAGCAGAGCTACCGGTAACGGGGATTAAGAACAACACAAAAAATATAGGCACTCCCAGTTTCACGACACAAAAAACATATCGAAGCCATTCTCAGTACGTTCTCGGGTAGTATAACTTAAAACGTGGCACCCGCTTGTCATGCCACAAATCGTACGCAACCAGTCAATTTGTGAATGTTTCGTTTTTCACTGAGGAAAAAATGGACATGTCAGACGCGCTGCCGTGAGATGTAGCGAAAACAAAACGTGAATCAGGATACCCTCACTCGCGCGAAAACATATCGCAAGATGCATATCGTTCGTTCAAGCTTTCATCAAAAAACAACCACCACGCCGCACGAGGCAACGTTATAAGTGAAATTCACAACTCGTCCTTAGCAAGATCGTTTTGCTTTAATATAATGCTTGTCTTTTCGAAGGACGATATAAATACATTTCTTTTTCCTGTTTTAATATATCAGCTCAACTAATGACCAATACAGTAGTTCGCAAGGAACTCTCCCGCTAATGTTAACTGTTGGCACGTCATGCCACGTCGGTAGTGACGCGTTTACGACTGGAATATGATTTTCTCCACGTCGTTAAAAATCTTGCAGTCATAGTAGGGGAGGTGCCGAATTACGGCGGCAAAGAAATACTGTAGGGCAGGCAGCAAATTCCTTCTTTCGGCGCTTCGCTCCTTCTGGACAGATATGAACCACACATATCTTTTAACAATTTACACAGATGTGTTTACATATCAGTTAAAAATGTTAACTCTTTAACAAAGTAACTCTCAAGACGCATGCAGTATCGGGAAAGAGCTCCTGCTAGGTGGAAGCCTTTTATGTCGCCGAAAGTGAACTATGTTCATTTATCATAAATTTTTTGCTCTTGTGAAAAAAAAACATTTTGTTACGTTTTAAAGACAGTTAAAATATATACAGCCTAACCCTGTCCAAACGACCAGTAGCGATACTATTTTAGCTGAAATGTCCGTTACGCAGTAAAATAGTCACACAGATCTAAATATTTATTCATCTGCCATCGCGATGAGTACCTCCGTAATTTCTCTCTTGACTTAAATATAGGCAAATGAGCATTGTAAAGTGTCAAGAAAGCTTAATCACATCTGTTATGCTCAAAGCGCAAATAATAGAAGCGAGCAACAGTAAGCTGCCTCCTTCCTAATAGCATCCATCCTTTTTGTGAAAACCTGCGTGCTTTTCCTGAATTTTTCGTTTTCTTAGCTTGTTTTCAGTGCCCATCTCAGAAAACAAAAATGCAGAAAAACATCAAAGGCACATCTGTTTCTTCATATTAAGAGCAAAAAAAAGAACATAACAGTGCAGGTATTGAGAAAATCAATCCCTGCCGCTAAACAAGAAATCACCCAGAAGGAGTAAACCACCCGTAAGTCTTTGCGAGCCTTCACTCAAGAGTAAGGTTTCGAAGCGTCCGTATCGGATCTGTCGGTTTATAATACGTTCCTTCACCATTCACTGATCCGCTGCTGCCGACTTGGTGACACAGCTCACATGAAATCAGTTGATTAATCTCTTTGGACGCCGCTTCTAATATCGTGGGCCCACTGGCGCAGTCGAAGTCGTCCAATTGGAAAAAGGTGGAGGCGGTGCGTTTCTTCCCCCAAACGGAAGAGTGCGCCATTTTATCTGCTTAAAAGAAGCCTTGAGCATGAATTTCAAAGCACCGATCAGTTTACGCAGGCATCGCCTTCTTGAAAATCAATTTACAGGCGGAGCCATCTCTGAGCAATTCCCTTTTATCACTTTGTTGCCCTAAAGGTGAGATACGACCACCATGGGTCAATGGGCTCTGGTTTATGACCTAGTTTTGCGAGGGCGAGGCACAAAGTATTTTCAGGAAGGAGCCGGCAGGGAGACGTGCAGATTCCGTTTAGATCGGACTATATTGGGAAAACTTCAAATGTGTGAGCCTCGTCAGCCACACCCCTCGTCTAAGGCAGTGCCTTTACGCGTTTGCCGAAACTAGAATCGATCATATCGACAAGTCCACAGCGCGCGCATACATACATGCAAAAGGTACGCAACCTAGACACGTGGTGTTGACACGTGTTTCGATTAGTTTGGATTTTTAAATGCGATAATATTTGTGAGACCCGCTGTCCTCAAGAATTTACAATCAGCCGGCTCTTTTTGTTTGATAGTTACTTTCTCTCGAGCATATATAATGGGGGGCTTGTCTTGTGCGTTCAGGAATCATTCGCCCCCCATATTCAATGCTCTAATGAGTGCCTAGTAGTAGTTGTAGTAGTAGTCGGAAGAACTTTATTTTGCGCAAACATTGAGATGATGGCAGTACTGAGTTGTTCACTCAGTCATATAGACACTGGGGCTCCCGGTGTTTTGGGAACTCGGTGTCTTCAGCCAATTGGGCGAGGGCTTCCCGGGACGATTCTCGGAGCACGGCGCAAACACGCTCCTGGCTTGCCCTCCAACCGCCTCCCGAGAGGAATTCTTGCTCCCGTTCCTTTAGCGCTGTCTCGTCGTTGCTCGCTGCCGGCACACTCCCCTCTCGTGCTCCGCACTCCGTGTGGACCCGCTGGCGAGATCCGGAGGCATGTTCCGGGCCAATATTCGGGGCGAGGCCTAGAGTGGCCAAGAACTAGCGCGGGCATCGACATTCTGTACCTGCGACCACCACGTCTCAACAGGCGACGTTCGACCGACGTTCCACGCGTTCCATCGACGTCATCCCGCCCAGCGTCGAATAGACTGGAACGTGAGCGTGTCCCCTCGTTTTTCCCTTCCGCGCGAACTTTGGTTCGGACTTCAGTGTTATAGCCATTCCTCCGCGTGGCGCGTGTGCTGCTTTTTGTTGCCGATCAGGTCGCCAGTTCTTTTCCCCAGTGTTTGTGTGTCCTCACAAGAATATATGTTTTTTAATTGTTCTCGACCCATGGCGTCACTTGTCGTTGATCCTCCTGAGTGGGCCACACGCCCGCCTGCTTAACATGCGGCCTCACAATTTCTGGCGTCTACGGCCCTCACAACTTCATTCCTGCCTTTAACGAGGATCGTGATGAGTTTGACGCATACATGCAGCGTTTTGAAAGGGTGGCAACCAGTCAAGGGTGGCCCTCGGACACGTGGGCGCTGTCCCTACACTTGCTTGACTGGTGAAGCTCTCAGTGCCGTTGGCCGCATGTCTTCTGATGATGCCATGGATTACCCTAAACTAAAGCAGACCCTGCTACAGAGGTTCAGGTACACCGAGGAGGGCTACAGGTGCAAGTTTAGGGAGTCTAAGCCACAGAATTCGGCGACGGGGCGTCAATTTTCGGGCCGCCTACACGGCTAGTTTGACAATTGGCAGGAGCTGGCCAAAACGGAACAGACGTGCGCCGCGCTCCGAGACAAAATAGTGGCTGAACAATTCCTGAGCAGCTGTCACGAGAAGCTAGCCATTTGTCTCAAAGAAAGGGGCTACAAAAACCTGGACCAGCTAGTCTAAACCGCCGACCACTACCTTGAAGCGCAAGGTTTCACCAACTTGGCAAGAAGCCGAGAAGACGAGAGGTGCTGGCAGCCTGAAGTCGACAGGCCTTCTGACCAGGAGTATCCTAAGACGAGGCCTTACTGCTTGTTACGTAATAAGCAGGGCCATCGGCCAGCAGACTGTTGGACGAAGTCGACGTCTCCGTGTTCCAGCCAGCCCAGCAAGAAGAATACCTTCTGCTTAAGGGGCCGCAATCTCGGACACCAGGCTTAAGCTGGCGCAAACCTGCCCGAGAACAAGGGTCAAGCAGCAAGCTTATTGCCTGGACCCAATTCCTTTGAGATGGAAGCACCGACCAAGTTTCAACTACGCCAGGCTCCGCCAGAGTATGACTGCAGAAACAGACGCAAGGTGTCTAACGAAAGGAAGCCGGTAATAGCAAGCACGGTTCTTGGAGAAGGCAGCGTCCGCGTCCCAGAAGACCTGCGCGGTCGGAACCTGCCGTCGTCTTCGCCAGCTGTAGCAGGATCGAAGTCCCACAGTTGCGCCTACGCATCAAAAGCGAGGCTCCAAGAACAATGCCGCAGGTACCTGCCGTTGCTGACAGCCCCTGCACTATCACCTCTGCTGATTTATGTGCGCTGCAGCATCAAGACGCTTCTCTCCGAAAGTTTGTCGGCGAGGTCGGCAGAAAGGGGACATTCAACGCAGCGGTGATCGAGTTCGTGAAGACTGCTGGGGTTCTTTATCGACGGCATCAGTTGCCCTCCGGAAAAGGAAGAAAGCAACTCGTCGTCCCCCAGGAACTACGAGGCATCGTCTTGCACAAGGCCCATCAAGGAAACCTGGGCAGTCACAGGGGTATCAGGCGAACCACGGAGCGCGTCTGCAAGGACTTCTACTGGCCTGGGATGCAAGCTGACACCGCACGCTTCGTAAAGTTGTGTCGCATGTGTCAGAGGGCTGCGCCTAAACACCGAGTAGCCACGGGAGATCGTGGCGGAGATCGAGGCATTTCGGCGTGTTGCCATCGATCTGGTGGTCCACCTCTTACCCAGCGCCTAGAAGAGAAACCCCTCCACAGGGTTCAAGATGCCACACGCACCCAACAACGAAATTGCGGGTGTGTCATTTCCTCTAACTCCTGTACTACCACCGACTGCTCGTGCCGATTAACCTGTACATTTCCCACCTACTGACAAAGTAGGCACGGAAGATGGCCCCTTTGTCCAACTTTTTAAGTAGGCAGTTTAGTCTACAGAGTGGTTTTAAAAAAGTGGCAAACGCTGTTTCTTTTGTTGGTTTCCCTTTCATTGGGCTAGAGACTGTTTTGGACAGTACTCTTGTCGTGGTGCTAGAAAGTCTGGCACGACAGAATGTGCTTCAGTGCCATATGTCTCGTCGCGGCCGTGCTAACATTATGTGCCGAGTTTTCTTTGCCCCAAACAAACCTCTCGGGCAGGGAGGTGAATGTGATGACTGGCATCCCCGGGGCCGCGACAACGCGCAAGCAGACGACGGAAACAAGCCGGCGGTGGAAGAGAAGACGACGACGAGTGGGCCACACGCCCGCCTGCTTAACACGCGGCCTCACAATTTCTGGCGTCCCGGGAAGAAATTGTGAGGCCTTGCCTTGTGGCCTCAAATCAAATCTAACAAGATCAGATCGAAGTTGTTTTATTTCATTTGAAAGCTTAAACAACTGTTTTTCCTTCAATACTGAGCACTGTACGAGCCCTCCCTCTCCCGTTGAATAAAAAAGGTTCGGTTTTAATTTATATATATCGCCTGAGTTTGTAACATTATAGTGAGGAAGACAGCAACGCTTCGTGCGCAGTTACGAAAACCTGTGATCACGGATAACAATGATGTTTTTTGAATAGGCTTTCGGAAATATGTGTTAATTTGACTGTTCAGTGCAAATTGTGCCATCCTGTACGAACAGATTTCGTGCTTTACTCTTGCTCTAACTTCACCAGTGAAGAAGGCATTAATTGTATTTTCTCCCCAACCTCATTTCCCGTCATCCCTTCCTTCCAATTTTACTTACAAACTTGGGCCGGGGCTTCGGGCAATGGCAAAAGGCTTTGCGTATCTTCTTTTTTATGTGAAGGTGCATCCATTAGTATATTCCTTCTGCAGGCGAATTGTATAGGTTATGGCGGCTGATTTAATGCGTAATTTTTTCGTGTAAAAAATAATAAAAACTCGGCTGCTCTTTATAGTTTTATATATTTGATTCTTTGTGGCTATTTATTTTTATTTTTTTGTATTACTTACATTTGTCTTTATATGTGTTCTTTTACATTTTTACATATATATTTTCCTATTTCATATTTGTTGTGAAAATTTCAAACCCCTCTAACAAAAAAAACTCCCCCACCTCCCCGAAGGGGATCGTGCGGAAATGCGAATGCATTGGGTGCACCGATGAGTGCGCTGCGGCAAGCAGTCACGGAGAGAGGCGCGCGCTCCACTGGATTTATATATATTTTTCCGAGCGCAGCGAGCGGAGTGAGGGTACGCGAAGAGGAGAGAGAGACCCGCGCAACACGCCTGCCCCGCGCGCGAGCTCTCTCCGCTGAGCTCCGCGATGCGAGCGCCCTCACACGCCCGAGTGCGCTCCTCCTCTCCACTCACTCTCCGCTAGTCCGCCCGAGCTCCGCGATGCGAGCGCCCTCACACGCCCAGCGCCCTCCTCCTCTCCACTCACTCTCCGCTACTCCGCCCGAGCTATGATGTGCTCCGGTTGCTAGGCGCGCCACAGCTGTTGCTAGGCGCACGCCGGCCAACGCACGACAACCCCCGACTAAGAAATGCATTCGCATTTAAAATCCTGGGTGCGCTAATGTCTGTCATGCGTGTTTCTCAGCTTATCCGCACTTTGTTCTAAACATTTTTTTAAATTATAGCGAACCAATTCGCCGTTATGAAGACTGCATTGGCACCACGAAGGTTACGCAAAAAAATTCGATTAGTCGAGAAGTAGAAGGAAGCCGCGGTGACGTACACAAAGGAGATCGTTCTTAAAAATACCATGTACATGGTGGGAAAAGCGCTACGACGACGACGACAAGCAAGTACACGGGACAAAGCGCTTTGTCGTGTGCGCTTTCTTGTCCTCGTCATAGTAGCCCTTTTCCCACCATGAACATTTACAAACCAGCCCAGCTCGCAGTTCGTCTAAATAGCATGTACCGCGTCCTTAAAACTATCAGCTCTGCCTGAGAATACTTAAACCGCAACGAGCATCAACCTTTTTCTCGAGCACGTGCGCAATAACTGCTCAAGAGTCCCATCACCACCCCATGAACGGACAGGGCAGCAATGTATTTTATCCTTGAAAGTGTACGTCTGAACCAAAGCGCAAATGTCATCCCGTGCGAATGTATGTACATCCATCTGTTAATTTGCATGTACAATCTTTGTCAAAACTTTCTAGGCCAGGCCAAACGGTTCTCCGTGACAAAGAAATCGACAAATTGCCTTAACGTTCAAGTGTGGCCAAAATATTTTATTGCAGTGAAAATAAATGTGCTTTTTCTAGCCTTCCGGCTTAAAAGATTTTAGCATCGCTCGAGGGGTACGCTTGCACTCTGAATTTTTTGCGGCCTATGCACTTTTGCCATGGCCTACAAATTTGTGGGAAAGATTGACCAAAATTGTACATTGTCCGGAGGGGCAGTTCGGTTACCCGTCGAGGAGTGGCCGCGGGATATCCGAGTCGGAGTCCAGTATTCTTTTTCACCGCGTATTCGTGTGGCGGTGAAATTCCCCGGACTACCCGTGCGCTGCTCGCGTTACGTCCTGGGCTTATAATCGGAGAGCCCAAGCGGCATCGTCGTTCTGGCTCCCCGCCATCTAGAGAATTATAAGCTCCTCACCAACATCTGAAGTAGAGCGGAGAGTGCAACCCTTTAATCACGCTCTTATCAGGGACTTTCACCGTTGCATAGGCAGAGATATAGAATGGCCAACCTCGCTCTTGATATGGTCGCTCTGATCAAAATGAAGAAATCCGCTCTGTACTTTAGTACGAACTGCATAAAGAAAGATGATTTTGTGTTTGTGCCTGCGTGTACTGCGCCTATCGCAAGTGATTAGGTTGTGTTTTATTTCAAATTCCTCAAATGAAAAAATAGCCCCTTGTTTATTTTGTTCCGCCTTCGTATTGGACGTCTTCGTTAAGCGGTAACCCGAAGGCACGGGAGTCTTCAAACCTACAATGAGAGCACGAATGCAAGATCTTCCCCCAGGAGCTCGCAGTGTGCTCGATGGCCCACTGCAGCGCTGAGTCTCGTTCCAGGATTTTTCACGCGGGCCGTTATCGATGTCCAGGCGGTCGCATGCACATTCCGTCCGCCGGTAGCCCCGCCAAGCGCGGCTGCGCTCCACAGTTTCTCCGGTTTTAGCCGCGGGCCACTTCGACTTGACCCGCCCGCGGCTGAGATAAACGCTTTGCGTGGAGCACGAAATGCCTATCCCCTCATCCGGACATTTATTGGCGGTGAGATGTTTGAGTGGCGCCCCCTGGCTCTGACGTCAGCTTAGGGACTCGCTCCGCTGTCGTCTGCTACACTCCGCTTGTGAGGGGCAGCAGCGCCTGTGCTACGAATCATCCGCTTTGATGCTTTAGTGCATCAAAAAGCGCATTTATAGTAATTCAGGTATTTTTACCAGCCTCTGACACATGAATTATTTCAAGCTGTATCCCCCACAAGTTTGCAACACACGAGGAGAGAGAGAATAACTTTCTTCTGAGCAACGGTCGGAAGGTCGTGTGCAACTTGTCATTTCTAGCTTATATGCGAGGTTCAGCGCTCAGAGCACCTCGATAATTATTCAAAATTCGTAGGTTTCGATACAATATTTTTGGGATGCTCTTATGAAGACTGAACAGTCTAATACTACGTGCCAAGCAGAGGGCCCCTACGCGCGCATTGCATTGCAGGAAATAAAGCGGCTGCCTATTTCTTTCGTTTTTGACTTGTATCGGGTTGATGTTTTTTTTGTTTGTTTTTTTACTGTGCTCAGCGCATTATTTTTTCCGCACTGTCACAAACGTTTATTAGTAGGTTTTGGGATGCTGGGGAGGATCACAAAGGTCGTGTGGATATTTTTTTTCAGGCTGTATGGCATACATTTCCTTCTTCACAAATTCGCTTTCGTTATGGCTGCGTGCGAGAAGATGCATATTCTCTCCGTGCGTTGTTTATTCACATGCAAATAAAATGAAAAGGTTTGTGCTACGCCACCGCGATCGCGCTCCAGACAACGTACGTTGTCCGGAGTACTCGAAGGCGGCTTTTGAGCTCCGAATTTCTACCGTAACCATCGTTATCATAACGAGCTGACTTTCAACCCAAACAATTTTGACATGATTACGGTGTTAAAGGTGTGATATACTAGGTAACCAACGCAATGAATGGTATACGTGCATATATTGCAAGAATCGAAACCGACGAATATTTCCAAAGATTTCTTTATTTCTTGTTACCCCTTCCAAAGAAACTAATCCTAGTCTACTCAGGATGGCGTTCTATGAATCGAAGAAAATTACTCTTACTTTCTTGTCCTGGACTGAGGACCCGGCCCACTAATTAGTTCGATTTTACTGGTAAATTAAGTTTTCCCCTCCACCTCCTCCTCCTCTTGAGCGCAGTTTCCCAATGTCGCATATCTGAATATTGGGGAGATAAGGCTGTGAGAAATGTACCAAATTTCCCTCCTGGTCTGAACAAACATAATGTTACTGTATCTTTACCATAGACGTTACTCGTTTTGCTCAATAAACCTCCATACTGGTTAGAAGCCTAGTATAAAACCACCACACAGTGGGTTATCTTAGTGTCACTAAATAAGGTTATTTAGTGACACTAGGTTATCTGTAACTCAACCTAAAGGTTTTGCGGCCCATAGTGCGTGTCGGCATACTTTCATGCTATTACATGTAAAGTGATGAGATATAATACTTTCGATCGTTCGGTGAGGTCGCAAAAACTTTTTTCTTTCATATGACTACCGGGAATCGTAATGCCTTCTGGCAAATCCGACAGCCCCGAAGGCCTGGTATTTGTTTTGGTCTTGCATTTTCGTTGTTGTCGGTTATTAGCAGCTGGCGGCTCCCTTTGTTCTAAAGATTTCTGAACACTGAAGCTGACGCTTACTCCGACTCTTCGCGCTCCGCACAGGGCCGGCGTCGCAAAAACTGGGGTGGCGCCGGCAATGTTTCTTTCGCAGCGGTATAAAAAATTATACTTTAAATAGCGCCTTCAGCTGGTGTATGCGATTTCAAGTGTTTTACTATGATAAAAAGTTACGCACACGCAAAATCTGGTGCGAACAAGCACCAGACGCCAACCGAGCGCAAAGAAACAGCAGGGAGAGCGAGCCCGAGTGAAGCAGACGACAAATGCGAGAGTCCCTAAGCCGACGTCACGGAGGCGCGCTTCGCAGCGCCGCCCGTGGTCGAGCTCACCGCCAATATCCCTTTTTTTCTCATCATCGTTTCTGTGCGGATAGCCATGTGCATTTCATCTCGAAGGAATGTGGAGCGCGGTATTAAAGGGACACCAAACGGTGGAAACAAGTTGGATAGCATCGATGGATGACGGTGAAGAAAACCTAACTGCGCCACTCTCGCACCTATCAATTGTTTAATAAGGCAGAAAACGCCAGATACGTGAAACCGGGGGATGAAGCCCCGTACGCAATTGGGTATTGCGGTTTGTGAGGTTAGAAATGTGGTCAACGGCGAGAGGTCATTGGAGAAGCATGTATAGATCTTTTCCTGAGAGAAAAAAAATGCCCCTATGTGGTGCAGCACGTAAAATAAACGTAAATCAAAGCTTTGCGTGAGGTCATCGTATCTAAAAAACACCGAGTACAGCTTTTATACACTGGGAGGCAGGTTGCTTCCCTCACTATTCAGGCAGCAATCGTGCTTTCAGTTTCGTTTTCGAAATCACTGGTGCCTAATTAGCGAAGTAAATACCATGCGGCGGTGAGCGCTCAAGCTTCTGCAAGCTCTATACCTAACAGAAAGCAGCTAAATGGCTTTCATTAGAACCGGAAAAAGGAACACGATGCACTGCCGGTGGTTGAGGAAGCCGCCCGAGCTTCAAATCTCCCGTACTCCGCGCGCACCGGAGGTGTAGTAGAGCGAGTACGTCTTTGTTTCAAATGTTGCTATCCGTAAAGCGCACCCGGTTCGAGCATCATCGCCCTTGAAATGAACTTCCTGCGAGGTGTTAGCACCGTTCGCCTCGAGCCGCCGTTGATAATTCGCAAACCGTGCGCCGCTTCGCCCTTGCTATGTTTGAGCCAGGGGGCGGGCAGGCAACGAATGCCGACACGGCTGCTCCTAAGAGCGTTTATTTCAGGATGGGTTCACGCCGTGCGAGCCAAGCTATAATGGCATGGCTGTGATCGCCGGTCGAGGAGAAATGAATGCGTGTTCTTTACGACGCCAATCTGGAGCCTGGGACGCCGCACTGGATCATCGAAACGCCGCTTGTTGCTTCAAGAGAGGCTTCGCTGGCTGCCGGCTGGATGTGGTCTGGGAATCCGGAGTAGGGGACCACACCGGCCGCTCGAGTATTGAAAAGCATCTCTCATTCCGTCGGTAAAAAAATCATAAACATCGAGTCCGCGGCCAGAGCAACGAGCCGTAGTCCGCCAAGGCTGGGCGACGTAAAAGCTACGGCTACAAGTCTTTACGATCTAGACCTAAGCGGTGCTGCCGGTGCTTCGCTCCTAACCTGTGACGCAATGGCTACGTCTGGAAAAATGAAAGCGAAGCGGGTAAGAGAAATGCCATCTTGGTTTGCTCATTTCTGAAATATTAACACATCGTTGCTCGTGGAACAAAAGCCGAGAGAGCTTAGGAACGCTTGATCTTTCGGTTAAAACAAAAGTTCATTCAGCCTTTAGTGTCCCTTTAAATGCGACAATTCCGAAAGCGGAACGTTCATCCAGGGAACGCAGCGCAGTCTACAAGCGCACAAAACTAAGCATCCATAGAAACTGTAACTGCCAGTTTCTTTCATAAATCCAACGAAGAGTCTTTGTGCGTCTGCCAAACTTTTCATTTTATTGCTATTTTATGAATAGCAATAAAATGAAATTCGGTGCCTTTCCGCTCTGCGAAGACGGATGATCAGCCGAGCTTGGAGCGTAATGTTAGAGTCATCTTAGCGGATAATTGTCACATAATTAGATTCCGGATAGTTCCAGTGAAGCAACAGTTCCAGCAGTGTTCTTTACCATTACCCCTACATAGGTGGCCATCTATTCACAGCAGGCAGTAATTTTGTAATGTTTAGAACTTCACTGTGAACTAATTCAGCCAAGTGAAAGTTCGCCTAAGTGTAGAGTCGTCTTAGCGGCTCATTGTCATATAAATTGTTTCGGGATTCTTGCTATGACGCGAGATTTAAGCCCTTTTCTTATATCACACTCCCTCCGTACATGGTCATGCTTCACTGTCAAACATACGACGTGGAAAAGCCAGGTTACGTACAACAATGCTTACACCAATCCCGAAAAGTCGGCTTCACCTATAAACACAAATGAATTGTTGGGAACTCATTCTTGAAGGGGCATTTTAAGCATTCTGATATGAAATTATGTACGTCCTGAGACCCTGTTTTTATTTTCGAATTTCTTGTATACTGGAAAAAGGATTTTACGTGGCGGAAAAAAGTACTTCAGAGAGAGAGCGTGATAGAATACTAGCAGAGTCTGTCATCAGGGCCAACCATAAAGCAACACAGATCAGGCCCCATACGTAGGTGGCGGAAGAGTTCATCGCGCTGAGCATATTTTCTTTCAACGGGAAGTCCAAATGAAAAAAAAAACACAAAAAAACGAACAGGTGCTATATAAATTAATGTTTTGTGCACACATGTTGGGCACACCACCTTCATAATGTGTGCCTAAGAGTGCGATGCTTTGGTTTTGTGCTACGTTGCACTGCGTGTACGCGGTCCATGTGTCTGAAAAACGTGCAATATTTGATGGAGATTAATATTTGTAATAATTTTGTTGTAACTTTGTTGTACCTTTGTTGTCCTTTTGAACTTTCTCTACCTTTTCTTCTTGGGCCCTAAATGGTTATTTAGGGCCCAATACGCGACCGTCCCGCGCCCAGCCTCCCCGGACAATCTACAACCATTCTCGCATTCTTTCACGGTGCTTTCAATTTTCTTCTTTTATTTTAAAGCTTTCCGCTCGTGCTATTTAGAGCTGATCAATTGGAAAGTTTATTTTGAAATACGGATCGTTTATCGGAGGGTTCTCCTGCTCGTTTGTGCTCTACGCTCTTTGTTATTCCTCCCTAATTTCGTCTTTTTCTATGGGGTTCGGCCTACGCATTTTCAATTTGGGTTGGGGGTTGGTCGTATGAGTGACGCTCTTCCCCCCGCGCCTGTTTCGCGAACATGCACATACCAGGCTCTTGATGTGAGACCCAATGCCGTGCTCCGCCTACGCGAGCTCCCTCTAATTTGCCGCGAAAACGATGACATGCTGCGCCCTTCCTTTCCCGCTCAGGTACACTTCTTTCGGCGAACTTGTGTCTGTACAGTCCGCTGTCTTTCTCCGAATATGCACCACACCGAACGCTATATCCCTGGACCCACAGCAGACGACGTAACACGACTTCTTCTTGCGCTGACACTGGAAGAAAATTTACTGCTGATAACGTAATCCACCCGTCAACGTTTGTGCCTGATACAGGCTGTCGTTGTTACCCGGAACTCCCCGAATTGAAATCGAGCGCAAAGGAACCCTGGTGTATGCAGAGTCGGTATGAACGAATGCAGTAAATAAACACTTCGTTCATCTCTGATTGCAATAGAACCGATTATGATAGGTGTAACGTTGAGGGACAAGAGAGCGGAGTGGGTCACGGAACAATCGTGTGTGAAGGACATATTAGTAGAAATTAAGAAGAAGAAATGGGCGTAGGCAGGGCATGTAATGCGAATGCGAGATAACTAATAATGCCTAAGAGCAATAGAGTAAATTGCTAGAGAAGGAAGCGTGACCGGGGGCGGCAGAAAGTAAGGTGGCCAGATTATAAAAAGAAATTTGCGGGGGTAAATTGACCATAGTTAGCTCAGTACCGAGACAATTCGAGATCTAAGGCATAGAGTTAACTCTATGATCTAAGGGAGAGGCTCTTGCCCTGCAGCGGGCGTATACAGGCTGATGATGATGACGATAATGACAGCTCTGTACCATCTCCAGCATTATTGCCGTGAGTAGCTAGCCAGCGAGTTGAACCTACTAACCAAAACAAACTTCTCAGTAGGGACATAGAAGAATTTGAGATCTGCTTTGATATATACTAGTATCGTTGCTTGATAAAACGTACTCGCTGTATTTAGCATAGAACCCGAAAAAGTGCTTCCAGAAGAACCCGTATTGAATCACTCACCGCATTCCCGGGCATTGGGGCATTCTCCCTGCTGCGAAGGCCCACGACGAGACTTTCTGAGCCCCACGCTCTTATTTCCCTCGTCGGTTTTTCTGAGTCTTGGTGGCCGGTGGTTTGGTTTTCCTTCTACAACGCGGGCACAAGAATTCGCGCAGTTACATACCACAGGTACGCCTTCCACTCACAAAAATACAGCAAATATGAGCTGTTTCCTTCTGCTTCAAGGGCAAGAAGTCTTTTTTTTCAAATTTACAGAATATGCGCGCTATTATGCGCATTTGCGACTGAGTAAATTTGCGACAGTGTAACTGCGACTAAGCGCACTATCGTGTGGCAAGTCGCACTTAGGATAAATTTGATGCTACTTCCCTTGAGTGGTCAGCTAATTACAGATGCCCAGGTGGGAACCCTCCACAACGGCGCACCTCATCGCCTGTGTGGCGTCGGCGCGTTAATCCTCATAATCATTCAATCAATTGTGTGGCCTGGTAGTTTCCTGCGTGACAGCGCACTAGTTACTGGTTGCTGAGAACGACCGTGACTTACTTTAAACATCCACATAGACATACTTGGAAAAATTCTAGCTTCAAGCACACACCTTTTAAAGTATCTGGCACGAAAATATCGATACGTGCGAGTCCTTTATGCTGAAATTGTAGAATGAATTATTTATGGCCTGCTTTCCGTATTGCCCACACGTGCTGCCCAATTCATATTTTCCATCCGTGGGGTACGGGCCCACACTAATCAATATTTCCGTTGTATTGCAGTAGTGTGCTTCGTGCCACTTTTGCATTCTCTAGCTTCCATCTAATTCAAACATATGTTACTGGTTAACAGCGATAATGACGATTTCTCAATGGTGTCAGCGCTTCCATTTCAGGCCGCTGTATTTAGATAACGCCACGTGCATCGGTTCCTATTACTTTTGCTGCAATTTCTTGAAGCCTCCAGCCATGTTTTGCGCTGGCGACGAGATGGTTATTTACAGTTTTGCGCCAGTTGTAGGCGGAAAAGCCTATTATTACAATGGGAATGTAAAAGAGGACGGTCAAATCACCATACGCTCTCCAAAAGCTCACCTTAACCTCAAACAGTCTTGTAACGAACAGTGAATGAATACGCTGATGCATTGGTGACGCAGTACAGATCGACTGTGCCGACGTTATGCCATGAATATTGCACGCAATTGAATTTAGAATAAGCACCGGTCATATCAGATACCGGTCATATTTTTTTTTTGCTGTAAAGAACGGAGGTAGCCTGAAAGCAGTGAAGAGACGTCTTGGCGTGGGGAAAAATCAGATGTATGCACTTAAGGATAAGCAAGGCAATGTCATCACAAATAGGGATAAAATAGTCACAGTGGCCGAGGAGTTCTATAGGGATCTATACAGTAGCCGGGACATACAGGATCATGCCGAACGAGACAGTAGTTCAGAGGAGATAGACATCCCACCAGTAACGACCGAAGAAGTAAGGAAGGCTTTGAAAGAAATGAAAGGGGGCAAAGCACCTGGTGAGGATCAGATAACAGCAGACCTCTTGAAGGATGGCGGAGAAATTGTACTTGAAAAATTGGCAAACCTGTATACGCAATGCCTAATGACCGCAATGGTACCGGAATCTTGGAAGAACGCGAACATCATCCTAATCCATAAGAAAGGCGACATGAAGGACTTGAAAAATTATAGGCCGATCAGCTTACTGTCAGTCGTCTACAAGGTATTTACCAAGGTAATCACTAACCGAATCTCTGCAACCTTACATTTCAGTCAACCTAAAGAACAAGCAGGGTTCCGTAAAGGTTATTCAACAATGGATCATATTCACACGATCAATCAGGTGATAGAGAAGTGCGCTGAGTATACTGAACCCCTATATATAGCCTTCATAGATTATGAGAAAGCATTTGACTCGGTCGAAACCCTAGCAGTCATTCAGGCATTACGGAACCAGGGGGTAGATGAGCATTATGTAAGAATACTAGAGGATATCTACAATGGGTCTACAGCTACCATCATCCTCCATAGGGAGAGCAGTAAAATACCTATAAGGAAGGGTGCCAGACAAGGAGACACAATCTCTCCAATGTTATTCACAGCATGCTTAGAAGAAGTATTCGGAACGTTGGATTGGGAACAGGTGGGAGTAAGGGTTAATGGAGAATACCTCAGTAACCTCAGATTTGCTGATGACGTTGCCTTGCTAAGTAACTCGGGGGACGAATTGCAAAGCATGCTTTCCGCACTAGGCGAACAGAGTAGAACCGTGGGCCTGAAAATTAATATGCAAAAAACTAAAGTAATGATCAATAACCTCGGGACAGCACAGCAGTTTGAGATAGGTGGCGAGGCAGTGGAAGTGGTAAGCGAATATGTCTACTTAGGCCAAGTTGTGACCCCAGATCCCAACCATGAGGCAGAGATAATTAGAAGGATCAGAATGGGGTGGGGTGCATATGGCAGACATTCTCAGATAATGAATAGCAGCCTACCATTGTCACTGAAGAAGAAAGTGTATGACAGTTGCATCTTACCGGTACTCACCTACGGGGCAGAAACATGGAGGCTCACTAAGAGGGTTCAACTTAAATTGAGAACGACTCAGCGGGCAATGGAGCGGAAAATGATAGGTGTAACATTAAGGGACAAGAAGAGAGCGGAGTGGGTCAGGGAGCAAACTGGTGTTAAAGACATATTAGTAGAAATTAAGAAGAAGAAATGGACGTGGGCAGGGCATGTAATGCGAAGGCAAGATAACCGCTGGTCATTAAGGGTAACAGAGTGGATCCCCAGAGAAGGCAAGCGTTGCAGGGGGCGGCAGAAGGTTAGATGGGCAGATGAGATCAAGAAGTTTGCGGGAATAAATTGGTCACATTTGGCACAGGACCGAGATAATTGGAGAATAATGGGAGAGGCCTTTGCCCTGCAGTGGGCGTAGATAGGCTGGTGATGATGATGATATCAGAACCTGCAGGTCTGCTTCATCTAGTGCACTACGCATATTTTTCCCTATAGAATATCATTTTACATCGTGTACCGTGCACTAAAACAGCCGGATAGAGCTGACGACGGATTGAGAGAAACCCTGATCCCACAAGTTACACGTACTTCGCAGAAGAGGCGATGGATGTGCCCGTCTGCTGACCTTGAACCCTTATCGCCCTGCTCACGCTTACCAGCAGTACCTGAAGCCAGCTCAGACTCACCACTGTTAGTGTAACCAGTTACTGTGCTTACATATCCTGTCTTATGTACTGAATCCACAAAGTCGCCAAGAATACAAATTTTAACAGTCGGATCCGCGCACTGTCAGGCACCGCAGTGCACGCGTATCAGCGAGTTATACGCTATACGCGGCCTCAGGAAAACGTGGGAGCAGCCGTTCAGGAAGCTCTGAAGCTAGTGAGTATGAGCGGCAGCGCTCAGTCTGGGTGGCAACGATAAGATCACTGCCTAAGCATGCCCTTGTTAAGGCAATAAATTTACTCCAGTGGAATTCTTCAACTACTTTTCGCCAGCTTGATCCCACTAAACATCATTCCACTGTGGGAAATGTTTACGGCGGGGTCTTTTCTTTTGTGTATTTATTCATTCATTTATTCACGGGTAACGCACCCGTAACCACGCTGTAGCGAGCAGAGACGCTATCTCACTTCCATTATACCGATGTCACGGTTATCAAATATTCGCCGAGGCGACGCGAGTGGGCTGGAGTAGGAAACGTTTTTTTGATTACCGCATTGCGTTCTACCGTATGCGGTGGATGGACATCCTAGTGCCGTAGTCCACGCTGTCCTGCGGCGGCCCGGGCGCGCGTGACAAGGAACTTCCTGATCCGCGAGCTGGCCACTGCGCAGCATGATCTCCCACTGCACAAGGGTGTGTGGTTGTTGGGGGTGGGGTGGGAGGTGGGGGGGGGGGGGGGTTGTCAGGGCACTTCCAAACCAAATTAGTTGCATTATGGGTCCAAGGGCCAATGCAGTGTTTTTGCGTAGCGGGTAGCGTGGGCTTCACTAGCGGCTTCGGGTACCGGACCCTACTGCGCGTACGCGAATTCTTTCCGGGGGCATTCAGCCCATTCGCAGACGGGCTGCCCCTCGCGATGTGCTCGCGCGCGCTAGTGCAGTCGGGTCCCGCTAGACACCGTCGATGCCGTAGCGCACGCTACCTGTTATGCTAAAAGATCTATTATCGAGTGGAGAGTGCTACTGTTTGCAAGGGAGCACGACATAGAGCCGAATATTGGGTCACTACCAGTGCGTTTTTCGTTTCTGTTACGTAAATAAAAAAGCGGCATCCCCGAGTGTGTCGAAGTCAATGCAAACAAAGGTTTGTTTGAACTTCGCCACCCAGCGTCTTCACGGTCGTGTTAAATGCGAGTGTACAAAACTTTCCTTAGATGTGCAATCCACATTCCCTTTTCGCACAGACAATAACATTTCTGTTTCCAAACTTTCGACTCACACGTCCAAATCATAATACGGACTATCCAGGAATTTGCTTTCTTTCTGCATGTGCGATGCCAATATGGATGGCCGCACGAGCAGCATGCCGTAAAATATAAGGACAACTTTTGATATAGGCATTTGTTGTCGTTAAGAGATTCAATGTCGACGTTAACGAACAAATGCTATTCAGCGGGGCATATATGCTACAAAAGTTAACTATTTGAGAGGTTTAGACACGGAACTACTTGAAACGCGCGAAGGATGTTGCGCCTAACATGGACTTGCAAGTAGTAAGGCTACCGCGTTAAAGCTTATACTTTTTCTGGAACAAATTCACGCTTTGATACGGATTTACTTCTTTCGGCAAACAGACGCTCCGAAAGAAGAAGCCAGAGCAAACTGACGATGACTCTACCATTAGACGGACGGTTAACGTGGCCCTGATGTTTACACTCCCAATTTTACCCGTGAATTGAAGCGATGGTGGCCCGCGGCTATTATCAAGATTGCTTACTTGCCATTGCATACTGGGTGGGTGGAGAGAATCAACCGACCAGATTTAGGGGAAATCTGGAGAGCATCAAAAGTAAACATGACATGTTTGCCTCGCCTCTCATGTTTTCAGTATCGTCGGAAGGTTCAGTTTGTCGACGTGTCTCGACGGGAGCTGGAAAAAGTGACACGCAATGCGCGTGACAGTTTTCTTTGGTGCCAAAGCGAAGCGCCTGGGGCACTCAGCAACTCGTTGTATTCACGTGCCTAGAAAACTTATTGCAGTTAGTTCGACTGAGCAGCAACAGAAACCTTCGAAGTTTGTTGCGCACCTCGCAACCACTTCTAGCACACTCCTAACCTTCATTTCAAGGGGTCAAAATGACTACCATCAATGTAGCGTTCTTTTTCGTTTAAACAGAAATATAATAAAAATATCCCACAGACACCGCGCGCTCCAAAAAAGCTTGCAATAACGTATCCTATATAGGTTTGTGTAGGAAAAAATATTTTTCAACAATGATAAAACTACACACCATTGCGCCAGCATTGCACAGGGAAAACTAGGGGCGAATAAAAAAAATGAACGGCTAAATGAGGAGCTCCGTTAGATTGCAAACGTATACTTGTGGAAGGCAATTTCTGGCTTGGAATCGAAATAAATGACCCCTCACGCATTGTGCTCGCTACGCGCAATTATTGCCTGCACAGCGGGAACCTTTAGGCTTCGTAATAACTCTCGAACATTAGAACGACGGAACACCTGCCCACCCATTTCTCACGCATATGTCTTCAAGAAAAAGCTGCAGCAGCGAGTTCTTGTCGTCTTGGATTATCATTATAAACGGCGACAAGCAGCGCTAATGATCTATTCGTCTAATTAGATCGGGGGCCCCGTCTACCTACGGCAACAGATTGTCGGGCGGTCCGCCTATGTTTTGGCCTCTAAATACACTTGGAGCCTTTCTGCCTGCCCTTTCTCTGTGACTAGGTTATTATTTTTCGTCCCAATGGAGCGACGTTGCGCCAGACAGGATGGATTGACAAGGGTAATGCTGATAAATGGCTCTTTTTCGAATCCATGATCAGCATTTTGGGGGATCCTATAGAACCCGAATTACCTTGTCAAGAGAAGTCCGCAAGGAGAAAGTAGGCTTAGAAAAAAGACAGTTCCTTTGGATGAAGGAAAAAACAGGTTGTGGAAGACAACAGTACCGAGGAAATGCTTTTTGTTAGGAGAAGTGTGTATTAAACCTCTTACTAAGTTCAAAAATCCACTATGGAAAACGATCAAAAGGGAAGTGTAGGTAGACTGGAAAAAAATATAATTAGAAAACGCATAACCATACCCCACCGTCGTGACCAAAAAGCGTGCGCTGAAGATAGCTTCCTCGTGAACACTGTAGGGCCTACGTCGGAATATGCATAATTGATTCTAAAGGCGATAGTCTTTTTTGAGATGCTGAAACCTGAACATTTTGGTCAATCTTTTGATATGTCTGTATGTCCTTCGATTCAGATAATGGCCTAAGCGGAGTGAAGTATTGAACGGGACGTGCACATAGGTACAAGGTTTTTATTGTCGTTAATCTGCAAATGTGCTCCATATTAGTCAACATTGTTCAGCAAAAACGTAATAAATTAGGGTTATTTGAGGAAGAACGTGAATACGTGAGTCGCTTTTACGGTGTTCTCTTAATTGTAAGTAGATCTCTGCTTGATTTTCGGTGGAGCATATTGATAGATGGCGTTAAATGAAAATTTCACTACACAATACGAGTCTGGCTGCCGAGCGTCGCGCTCGTTCCGTAGGTATAAGTTACCACAAACCCAACAGATGGCGCGCCAGTTGAGCGAAAGCAGCAAGGTAGAAGCCCGCACACCTCGAAGGGCTGGAGCGAGGCAAGAGAGGAACAGCGTGAGAGTAGGGCAGAGGAGATTGGAGAGCCTTCACGTGGCAGCGACGGCAGAAGGCTATCGTCTTTCCATGGTGTTTGCAGTGACGCGAGTAGATGCGCGGCCACTTCTTTATGCTTGGCCAGCGGCTAACTACAGAACGTTGAAATAAAGGAGTCGGCCATGGGTAGCCCTTCATTTCCTGGAAATTGTCGACAGTTGAGGTATTTGAGCGTAATGTTTGATTAAAACAAAACAGTTGACGCTTCTTGTAATTGTAGCTTGGCGAAATCGGCAACAGCGAGCTTTGGCTGTATTTCTTAGTCAACAGGGATTTGAGGCCAAATCAAAGACAACACGAATGCTAGACCTTGCTTTAAGTGACCGGTTAGGCAGGGTTTCATAATATAAAACGCAACGAAGCCAGAAATGAATATAAAATTGTGTTTTTTGTGCATTTCCACAGTTCGCGATCATTTACGGTTTTTACTGGTGACCAACACCAGGTGTAATAGATTTCAAGCAAGGGTTCATGAAGGTAAAAACAGGGCCCAGGTTTAATGTTTCTAAAATACTGAGCGCACGTGAGCGCAAGCCTGATGACGGGTGCCCGCCGTCGGCCAGCTGGACCTTCGATAACTCTACCCAGCGTTCGTGGCGCGATCTCTCCCGGGCTGTTCTCGTCGTCAGTTCACGTGTGTTCGCACCTGAAGTGGGGAGCACAAACGCCAACTTCGCACCACAGACGCTGAGTTCGCGAATCCTGTTGCGCATTCTAACAGGGGCCACATTAGAACAGATTTGAAAGCCTGCGGACAAAACGATCTGGGCCTGCCAGTCATGGAGAACTGTCAGCGGCAATTTCGGAAATCCATACGAGGTCCAACCGCCCGGTCTCCGACGAAGGGAGAGTGGCCACCAGCTTTGCACCAAAGCCGCGCCGTATTTTTTGCTTGATATTTAACAGCCCGCCGCATTTCTATATGTAATAGATCATTGGAATCACCCTTTCGCACGCACATTCACATCAGCCAGGGCGCAATCTATGGCAAAACTAAGGATCTAAGCGCCGGCTCGGCGGCGCGCTCGCGTGTGTGCATAGTGGGTTTCTCCCTCCCGTCTTCATTCCTGCCAACTCAGTCAGAGCAGTGTTTTCAAATATAAGTCTTTTTTACAACCTTTCACGTGGTTCACTTGAGCTGAAACTCACGCACAGCTGGTCCAGCAGCCTGTAGGCGATAAGGCACAGGCGACGCAGCAGTGTCACCCTCCCCTAGCAAAGTACTACCGTGGTGGCGAAGTTGAGCAGGAGATGCGAAACACAAGCACAGCTTGGGTGCCGGGGGCTGAAGGTCATTGCGACACGACGTATGACCTTGGAAGAAGTAGCCTTTAAAGCTTTTGGTAGAAAAAGTCTGAACACAAAGCTTTGGATTTGGGATTGTACGTACCGAAGTTACAACTACGCGATGAGGGGCGCGGTATCGGGTGAGCCTGGCAAAATGAGTGTTACTTTTAACAAATCTTTGCTGATGTCTTTCCAAATAGCAAGTCACCTTCCTGCTTCATGTATTCTTTAAAGGGGTCCACCCAAAAAAAAGTAACAGAATACAAACATCTCGGTGTTATCCTTTACAGTAATCTATCTTGGTCTCAACACCTTAACATCATCGCGAAGAAATCTCTAACAAAATTAGATCATTTAAGACGAACGCTGTCCCTATCCCCAAACATCACTAAATTACTTATGTATAAATCACTGATTCGGCCTGTGTTTGATTACGCATGCCCCGTATGAAACCCTAACAAGAAGCGCGAAATGATAAAACAAGGCCATTAGGAAACGCGATCAAATTAATTGTAATCGCAATGACCGCTACTTCTGGCCTTCCTTTTCCCTATCCTCCGTGGAACTTACCACACTACGCACGCGCCGACTCAATTATTTTATGAAATTTCTTCATTGTTTTGTTCAATAAGAGTTTCGCATGTCTGACGCTATAAACATCTCATAAGCCTCGCGTTCCATTACTCGAAGCAATTACCATCTTAATACGAAACCTTACCACTGTAGAACCAACGGATTCAAGTATAGTCTTTTTCACCTTAACTGCCGAATAATTGAACGGATTGTACGCTGACTCGTTCCCTTCCGCTCAAAAAAATTGTGCTTACCGTTTAATATTTGTCTTGATTGTGCTTTTGTTGTGTGGCTCCGTTGCTCTGCCGCTATATTTATATGCTATTCTAATTTGTTTAGGTGAATGCTCACTCCTGCAATTGCCCGCAGTTGGGGCTTCGAAATGTACAAAAAATTACGCCCACCTCCCCTCGCGGGAACCCTGGTGTGATGCGACGCTGAGGGGGGTTCAAGCGCAAACGGAGAGCAACCGTCGACCGAAAGGCCATCGGAGAGCGGCACAACGGTTATATGCGCAGCACACCCGAAGGAGAGGAGACCGCGGAGAGAGAGAGTACTGCACATGCGCAGCACCGTGCGCAGCGCCGCCCACCGGTGGAGTGAGAGCGCGCTGGGCCGCACACCCGCAGTTGTTGAGAGAGAGTGTTCGCTCTCACCTGGGCACGCGCCGGCGCCAGTGCGCCTGCCGCGTCTATGACGCAACACAATCCAACACAATCCACTTTAATCCAATCCAATCCAAATTCAATCCAATCCAAGCCAAACCAATCGAATCCAATCAATGGCCCTCACAAGAGAGTGTTCGCTATCGGAGAGGAGAGGGGGTGAGCGGAGGAGAGTGCGGACGACGACGCCGACGACGACGACGGACGCACGCAGGAAGGACAGGGCCGCCGACAAGAGATGCTCTCCGCGTCGCATCTAAAAAATTCACAGCATATCCAGGGGGTGAATGATGATGAGGGGGCGAAGCTCCTGAGGGGAAATCATCGGTAAAACCGTGACTCTTCAGTGAAAGTTCGCCCACTACATCTGTGTCCGAACGTAACGTCTAGAAAGTCTCGCTTAAACCGCGCGTCGGCATGTTGGGGCAGAGCTCGCCTGATGCGTTTTGCAGACGCCTCACGCGCTCTCACTGCATCGGGGTCTGCCTGCCGATACGCGCGCTTTCTCGCCGCTTCCCGTTCTCTGACGTTTTGGAGATCCTCTTCGCGCCGCAGCCGTGCCGCTTCGCGTACGGCAGGGTCCTCGCGCCGTTGCCGTGACGCTTGGGCCTCTCGTTCTCGAACGCTGGGATCTTGGTGGCGACGTCGCACAGCCAGACGACACGCTTCGGCCTCCCGCTCTCGTACGGCAGGATCTTGGCGGCGGCGTCGCGCAGCTTCACGGAGCGCTTCTGCCTCGCGGGCTCGCACATCTGCAGCCTTATCCATCGGGCGACTCCGAGCGCGCGCCAACAGCGAACGGATTTTATTACAACGCTCCCCGCCATCTAGTAAACAATCCAAGAACTAAACTAGAGGTAGCCACGCCATCTAGTAAACAATCCAAGCGCATCTTTTCATCATATACAAGTACCGCCATCTAGTAAACAATCCAAGAACTAAACTAGAGGTAGCCACGCCATCTAGTAAACAATCCGAGAACTAAACTAGAGGTGGCTACATACATACGTCGAGGATGGACAGACCCACGCCTTAAGGAGCTTCGCCCCTAAAAACATCAAATTCTAAACCACGTGGTGTTCGGTAACATGCCGTAAATTAAGTAGATATATTCGCTTACCACTTCCACTGCCTCGCCACCTATCTCCAACTGCTGTGCTGTCCCAAGGTTATTGATTAATACTTTAGTTTTCTGCATATTAATTTTCAGGCCCACGGTTCTACTCTGTTCGCCCAGTGCGGAAAGCATGCTTTGCAATTCGTCCCCCGAGTTACTCAGCAAGGCAACGTCATCAGCAAATCTGAGGTTACTGAGGTATTCTCCATTAACCCTTACTCCCACCTGTTCCCAATCCAACGTTCTCAATACTTCTTGTAAGCATGCTGTGAATAACATTGGAGAGATTGTGTCTCCTTGTCTGACCCCTTCCTTATAGGTATTTTACTGCTCTCCCTATGGAGGATGATGGTAGCTGTAGACCCACTGTAGATATCCTCTAGTATTCTTTGTACACCAATGAGAGATTGTACACCAATCCCTCATAAATACATCGTTTGTCGTCGCCCAGTGACATTTACCCCCGGTGGAACGAGGGCCATCGAGGCGCTACGGCGAAGCGATGAGATGCAGTTGGTACGGCTTTTAACGGACAGCGTGGACAATGTCCGTAGGAGGTACAGGAATTGAAGATGAGGGACAAATGGGGTAGATCACATGCCTGACATCGGTCAGTTGACGTAGTACGCGATACGGGCCACAGTAGCGGGGTAGCAGCTTTTCAGAAACCCGGTATTTGCGGTTAGGTGTCCTGAGAAGAACAAGGTATCCCATAGTGCAGTGGGCGAACCTGTGCTTTCGGTCGCAAATCGTCTTCTGAACAGCTGGCGATGAAGAAAGGCGGTGGCGGACTATCTGCCGCGCAAGGTCAGCGCGAGCAATGGCTACGCCGAGGCGGCCTCCGACCGCCCTAGCGGTAGGTCGCCAAACGTGCGGAGGAGTGTGTTCAATGGTAGATTGGGAGCATGGCCATATAGAAGGTAGAGTGGTGAATATCCTGCGGTATCATGCAGGGATAAATTATGAGCCAGACCAGCGACTATCGGTTGAATGATCGGTCACATCAGCGATTGTCGGCAGAATCGGCGGTGTTGTTTGGCTGGGGCTGCGGCGGGATTAGAAGCGCCGAGGAGGGTCGGCAGGCTAACGGTGGAAGTTGGAAATCAGGCTACCGGTAGAAGTTAGAAGGCTACCGGTAGAAGACGTGGCCTACATGTCTGTAGTTGAAACAGATCGGCCGGTTATCAGGAGTCCGCTATTAATAAGCGAGACGGCTCTGAAAAGGTGGCAGAATATGGTCGCGTCGAGGAGGGCTGACTGGAGGACCATAGGAAACGCATGGGTGACTCATAGTGCAAATTGGCTGCAGCTTTAGGTTCAGCAGCTCTTCGTGCACAACTACTACAGTGACCAAGCAGGAGTTCTGGGCGTCGTGTCGGAAGCACGTGTCGGCAGGAAGACTTCGCAGCCGTTTTGGGTAGCCGGGGAATTTTTGAGCGGCGCGGCGGCTATTCGCCTGCTCAAAGCGACGGCATTCGGAGATAAGGGTGTGAACATTACCGCAGTTCTTGAATACCAGGAGGTTTAAAGCATCATCGGCTATGCCTTTTAACACGTGGCTCACTTTTTTTTCCTTCGACATCCGGAGGTTTACTTTGTGGCAAAGGGCAATACGTTCTATTGTAAGTAACACCCGACGCAGTGGGGCGTTGCACGCGGGCCGCAAGGTCATTACTGGCGACCATCTGCCGTCACTCGGACCGTCATGAGCAAAGCTTTAAGCTCTTCTTCGCAAATGTCCCAGCTGGTGAGGTGGGCCTTATTTGTCTCAAACCAATATTTGGCCGTACCTTTAAGGTACAAGTCCAGTTTAGAGAGCATCAGTGTGGGGTCCAGTGGTTGTGGCTACTGACTCGCACGTATATGAGGATCCAGTCCACTACTTCGACGTCATCCGTGCCGCAGTATTGGCCGGGTACGCGCGGGTGTGAAAGCGCCAGGATCGGGGTTCAATATTAAATATATAAGAAAATCTGAAAACTAGACTTTCTGTTTATGTAAACCGAAACCCAAACAAATACACACAACAAACAGAGATATACTAAAGAACAGCGGCGAGATATTAAACACTGAGGAACGGTGAAAAAACGGTATAGAACATGGTAAAGAGTTCAAGCAAACGGGGAATAGTCAAGGTTCGGGAATGAAGAGCGAGGACTAAGTACGGTAATGAAATTTTCACAATATGTGTTCGCTGCCGCAACGGAGTTGCCCTACCGCACGTCACAGAGGCACAGTCGTGATGGTTCGATGTTCAAAGGTACAGGTGGCGTGTCGAGGCCGCTGGGATAGGGCGCGCTCTGAGCTCCCGCCGCGTAGTAGCCGACGCAGCTCTCTTGGGGCGTCGCGTCCCTCTACCGATGTCTTTCGCCCCTACTTGTTTGCGGAGAAGATGTCTTGGAGGTTGCGCCTGTGGAGGACCTCTTGGGGCACGGCACGGATCCGGTCACCCGACCGCCGCGCATCCCAGTCATGTTCCACACTTCGACAACTTCGCTGTTCTTCTCGGGATCGCTACTCACGCCAGCCGCTGTCGCTGGCAGCATTTCATTGGCCGGCTCGTGTGGGGGGTGAATGACCCCGCAAGACGCTGATGATAATGGTGCTTTGGGGTTTTGAAAGATACCCGCACAGCGTGTCTGGCTTGTCGTCGTTGTCTTTGGTTTCACTTCATGACAATATCCCCCCAATTAAGCATTTTTCCACGAAAAATCTCTCTTCCCCGTCCACCAGTCCACAACACTAAACACTTCCTTTCAACCTAAGTCACAGAAGCTACATTACACAAATACGTGTAACCTACACCTAACCTACACCAGCGAGGTGATTCCGCATTCCGGATCTAAAACGGTGTTCCCAAAGATTCTCAAATAAATTTTGCTAGAATATGTTACTCATACAAATGCACAGAACGTTTTTTAAGGATTTCGCTCTGCGACGCCGCTAAAAGGGTCAAATTGTTTTTTACAAATTACACGGCTGATGAGCCAAAAAGGCCGGACAGGTTATGTACACGTCTAGCCAAACTGCTCTTTCAAACGGCTATAGATAGCAAGGGCACGTTCTGATTGCGGTGTTGGAGGTCAATATTTCTTAGAATTTTAAAAATTCCACCATGGAGAGAGTAAAAGCTGGTTAAAATTGTTTTCACATATCAATTTTTTTAGCGCCCCGCATCGGAGATATCAAACTGGTTTTCGTTGAGATAGGCAATTTACTCACTTATCTCAACACTGTTATACAACATTTTTCAATGACACCCTCCCAATAGAGCCAAGCGGGATTTCGGGAAAACACTGTGTTTTTACACTTTCACAAATAATCACCCAGCCAGTTGATATCTCCCATTCGTTTTTTTCTTGAAAATGCTGCCCATTTAATTGCCCGAAAACCACTTTCAAGATTTTGTCCTAAGATGCGGATTAGATGGCCAGCGAGATTTTTTAATGTGCATCCTTTTGGACGTAAAATTCAGTTGAGTGTTCCCGAGTTCGCTTAGCGGTCGCCATCTGTTGACACCTTCGGCAACTACGCGTCTCCAGTAGGAGCAGGTGTCATATATCATAAATGTAAAAGAGAAGATGTACCAGTAAAAAGCGCAAAAGTTAGCCCTCGGCATCTGCTGGGACTTTCTGCAACCTCGCGCCTCCCACGGGAAGCCCATGTTACTTATGATAAAACTGTCCCGATGAACATCGTTCATATCTTCTGAGATAGCACTTCCTACGAGGAAGAATACCCCTCACCCAGCCGCCTCCATCATGTGTTCCCAGCGCAATCTCCTGCCGAATTCAAGTTGTCGCTGCAACCTGGCACTCTTCCTCATATATTAAGAGCGAAAGCAAACCAAGCTCCTCCTTCTTTCATCCACTTTTCCAAACCTTGAGCTGTGGGAGAACCTGGTGACAATCAGCGATCTGGATGTCCTGACAATACTTCCTCCAGAGTGAAGGCTGCCCACGCATCACATGGCTTTCTGAAATAGGGAACCACTCCCACTTCGCCGGCCCAATAAAACCTTTTTCACTCACTGACTCATTCGCTCAAACGCGCCATCTTGGCGCAATTTGTTTAGCGAGAGTTGGAGCAAAACATGAGTACCAGTCGTTTCACATTACCACGACGCGCCTGAAGTAGGAACCTATGTACTGACAGCAGGCAGGCGCTCCCGAGTGTGTACCACTTCTCAATGAAGCAGCCTAATATGGCGACTAACAAATACCAATTGCTGTCCTTAATATAATGGCCCACCCGGGCACCGCCGGGTACTACCGCTAGTATATAATATAAGTAGAATAAAAAAAGTCAACCCTGAACCCTCAATTGGGTCCTTAAAAAGCAGTGGCCTCGCTATCGAGAAACGGCCGCAGTCGAGAAAAAAATGTTCGATTGTTTCACGGACCTGGCACCGCACACATAGTTCCGTTGGTGAAAGTCCTGATCTGAACAGATAGAAATTAAGCCTTGGAATCCTGCAGCGCAGCTCGGTGAAAGTCACCTCGCATTGCGGAGAACCACAAAATGAACATTCCACCCGAAATTTAAATGTTGGTACTTTTCAAATGATAAAACTGAGTCTGAACGAGTAGCGTGTAAATGCCAATATCGTCTTAACCTTGAAGATGCCAATAGAACCCGATTAGGTATTCAGAATTGAATGGGGGCTGTGACAGCGAGATTAGCTAAATGGTCCGCTAGCTCGTTGCCCCTGATGTCCGTATGGCCAAGGACCCAAGACAAGCGTACCTCCTTCACGTGCCTAGGAACAAAAAATACTAGTGTGCGGTACAATGGAGAGTCGGAAGATGAAGTTGACGTTGATATAACAGCCATCGAATCGGATAATATGATGAGTTTTGATACATGCTATGGTACTTTGCATAGAGCGAGAGCTATTGCTAAAAAACAGTCAGAATGCACCACAAAAGACCTCATCGTCTTCTTCCACCAGCACCCGTCGCTGAATGTCCTGTTTTTGATCGTGCATCCATTCCTCATAAATACATCGTACGTCGTCGACTACTTTTCCCTGTGAAATATGGGAGCCAAAACATAGTTATGTATACTTTATTTGTTATTTAGAGAGTTTCACGCCCCGTAGCTACACCCGGGCTATGAGGCGTGCCATAGCGGAGGGCCCCGGTAAACGTTTCACCACCTAGAGATCTTTAACGTGCTCCAAAATTTCTACATGCGGGCGTCGTTGCTTTTCGCTGCCATGTGAAAAGCGACCGCCGAGGCCCGGAGTAGATCCCGAGTCCTTGGTCTGAGAAGCAAAATCCTTTCGCCGCTGAGCCACCGTGACTTGAGGGAGTTGCTTGAAGAAGATGCGAGCAGCATCCACTTCAACAAAAACGATTTTTCTCAGCTAGGGTAAAAACGCTCACATTTGTTTCACAAACATGTATCTCCAATATACACAAAGTAACACGCTCTTTCGTTGTACATTACATGCACGATGCAAAAATGGATGTACAATGTTCCTGCAAACGTCCCACAATGAGAAGAGTTGATGTAAAGTTTCACCTAGTCAGCAGGCTAACAACTCCCTGTAATATGCACTCTGCATGCAGCACGACTGTGCACACGTGTGATTCTCATGCAACGGATGTCTGTTTACATATATATTTACAACGCAACCCAGCAATCCTGGATGGCGAGAAGTTTTTGGAATGCCGCATCCCAGTCAAGGGGGCTCACACATCGCCGAAAATGCACTCTCAGTTCATTCCCCACCTCGCGTATACACTACATGGTGGGACACGCACTGACGTCAGCATTGCGAACTGCTAACCGAGATCTCCAGAGACTGTTCACGCCAAACAAAATAAAAAAGGTCGTAGGACACACCTCCACGGGAATGCACAACCAAGTACCATACAAAAAGGCATCAGAATAAATGTCTATTCAAGAGTTCCTTGCCGGGTGTACTGAAAAGCGCTGCACTTCGGCAGTGTAAGAAGGCACGGCGTGGTCCCACATACGCGTATATTTTCGTCCTTACAATAGAGTCAATTACGGCTGTGCTGGTAATGTATTGCGTGAATTAAGCAATTAAGTGAAATAAATTCTGTGTCAATTGTACGTATTCTTATCACCAATTAGGCCCAGCGAATAGAAGCGAAATTAGAAAGTTAGTTTCGATTGACAAGTGAGGTCTCAGCCTAAGAAAGTTTAAATGTCAGCCATTTGATGATCCCTTTGGTGATTACTTAGTACACACTTGAGTGTGAATTTTGGTATTGCTTCGAATAAATGCTGCCTGGCTCCTCTCAACTTGATTGAGCGAAGCACCTACACGAATTGTCACTTTGTTTTTGTAGACATTGACCCTAATATGGTCTAGATCTTGCGGTTGCCCCGTTAAAATCAAAAGAAAAATTGTAATATTGTATTTTAAATTGCCGTTGTTCGGGCGCCCTAAAAAACATATCGGCTGTCCCTGAGCCCGTAGGTAAGCACTTTAGGTAATTATTGTTATATAGAATATAAAAAAATTGGTGGTGTAATATGCATTATATATTAATAATAATAATTATTACTATCTACCCTTATATCGTCATCATCATAATGTCAGGAATTTCCCCTCTCTCCCCCCCCATAGCGCCCCCTCAAAATTCCCATGAAGTCCGCACCTGCGGTTTTAACCCAGAACAGCTCGTTCAGCGCACAGAGTCTCGTTCCAGTCACTTTCGTCCCAGCGACGTGCTCTGAAACTACGCGCTTGCTAAGTACAAGGAAGTTTGTTTCTTAACGTCAAAGGAATCTACAGAAAAAACCAAAGTAAAATCTTTGTAAATGTTAAAACTGCACCGCCATTTTTCTGTACACACTTTTGCGCACGTCCGTTATGGCGCGAGTAGCGACAAAGCACAGCTTAGTTTCCAAATAAATGAAACGTATTCAACTCACCCGGTAGTCTCCTTTCAGCCAATTTTGATAATCCAACCTTATGACTATAACGGTAGCGTCTCAGATGAAAGCTTGCACATCTGTAGGCTTGCCGCGAACATTTGGTAATTTAATTGAGTGACAACTCTCTGCCTACGTTCAGCTGCTGCAGACTTTCTATTTTTTATTTTTTTCCTCAAGTCAAACCTGCTGCAAATAGAAAAATGACCTTTGAAAGCCTGCCTATAGAAGTGTTCCTTGTAATAATGAGAACGCAGTAGCTTCCCCTCACAGTTGTTGACTGCCCCCACGGTAGCTGATGCCTTCAAGTGTTCTGGGTGGTGAGCCGCATTGCAATATCGTCGCTCGCCGCTCTCCCGCGTATTTCATTCCAGCGGGAATTCGCTTTGTTTTGCTCCCTAAAATTCGGCTGGCGGCTATATTACATCCGAGAACCCGAAGAACACTCCAGTGAGGTCTTCTCCTTCGACTTCTCGCCAAGAAACTCCGGCGTTCTCGGTGAAGCCCATTTCTATTTCGATACCCAGGGGAATGGCGGAAAACGGCAACCTCCAGCTCCCGTCACGCGAAAGTACCGGCCTATTTTCTGTCTTGACTAAATCTATCATCGTTCCGGAAAGAAGAGCGTTAGAGCAAGAATGGGATACCGAACAATACAGAGATCAGACTTCTTGTGCACCCTCCAATGCGCAGCATATGCACCCAATTCGGTATACGACTTCGACTCGGCGATAGCGCCAGCAGAAAAACACTTTCACGGTTCATTTGTATGCCCCCTCGCCGCAACTGAAAACAAGGGCCGAACGCTTACCGCTCAAACAAGGTGGTTCCCAGAAGCGTTGCGGCCGCCAGATAGTTCCGAGCTGGTGCTTCCCTTAAATGTTAACCTATTTTCTTCGGTGAGTTTCCAGTCGAGATGGAATCGTGTGGAAACAGCAGAGTAACCACCCCTCCACCACGCTTCACGGATCGAACCTCTTCCGAGTGTCCTGCGAGTATCCACTGGCGCTTCCTACACGACCGTTTTACGACGACCAAAGGAGCTGGCAATAAAACGGGAGGCAATGGGCGCGTCTTAAACAAGCAACCTTTCGGAGCAACTGCTTCCTTTACCCCGACACACCAACGAGGCAGACCAACTATCTTACCAGGGAGTATTATTCGATGGGACTCCATCAAGGGCAAAAGACCCTCTCACACAACCTGCCAGTGCGCTCTTACTTGGAGACACTGGAATGCTAGTGAGTGTACGCAGTGGCAAGTCCAAGTGCTCCCCCTACCCATGGCAAACGTCACGAATTATGGCTTGTGTAGTGAGAGAAAGAAGGCAGCGCTCTTATAGCCCAATAAAAAAATAGGATCCTCCTAACAGGCCTCTTGGTTGTGTCTTAACTTCTCGTCAAACTATTTTGCTTTCGTTGTTGCCTGCCCAGCAGAGGCCGAATGCAGCTTTATGGTCTTTGCCTGTGTGGCGTATCGGTGGCGCAGGAGGCAATTTTCCACGTTTCCAGGTTTTTTCCGGCAACAGAAGTAATGATCCCGACTCTTAGAGCGCAGAAGCCTGCGGCTCATGCCTGACCTCAGCAATAAAAGAGAACACTCGCCGTGTAAGCTTAAAGAGGAGTTTTCCTCCCTATCTTGTTACTTTAAAGGATGTCTTGCTTCAGCCTTGCTTCGGTTTTGAGTGTTGGGGCTGCTTGTTTCAGACTTAAAGCTTTGTGTTTTTTCCTGCCCGGACGTGGGTGTCACAGTAAAACAGACAACTCTGGTCTGGGCCAGGTTTTCCTATGGGTTGAAATCTTTCAGGCAGGGTGTATTCAACGTAATCCTATTATTTTTCTGGAAACAAAAACGCACCGGCGAGGTAATTTTGCCGATAGGATTGTTTCACTTAGATCTCTTCTCGCTACGGATGAGAAGGAGTGTATTTTGTGTTTCCGAAACAATACGTTTGGAGCCTTATAAAACTGCTGTTTCCTAAGACTGCCATGCCATTTTGAAGTTATACCAAAACGTTTCTTCTATTAGATTTGTTGGGTCAAAAACACGTTCTATTGCCGCGCGGCGAAGGTTTGCCCTCTTTCAATAAATCTCTCCGTCCCTATAAGAGCTTAAGGCTTATCATTTCTGTCATTAGTTTGCTTTGAGTCTAGTAGTTTGAAGCTGCATTTTATGTAAGAACTCTAAACAATGATTTCACTATTTTTGGTTTTTCTATGTTCTGGTGTCTCGCATAGCTGGGTGATCTTTAAACTAGTTTATATGCCACGAACGTAATGAGGAATGTACAAGAAACGGGAGACCATTCATATGTGAAGCGGCGTTCCTATTATGCACACTTTTTACCTTTTTCTATTTTCGTTAAACTCATGCTTAAACGCATGTTTCAGCAGAAGCCCTAGCCTACATTTCTGAAGAAACTAGCAAAATTTATCATTTTATTTTCGAGCAAACGATTGCCATGGTCACTGAACACATGGTAACACACTGAAACACAGTGTGACAGGTGCGCAATATTTTATTTAAAATTTCTGTTTCGCCTCCTGCGTCTTACGTTCTGTGCATGCAAGAAAAATGTTTAAATGTATTACATACGAAAGTGGATAAACTGTGAACAACGTGACGAATAGTTAAAAAAGTACGTCGCTATGTTTTCTCATGCAGTCTGGTATTTTATTTATTAATTTCATTTATTGCATCTTTAAAGGTCCGGAGGCATTACATAAGGGGGGCAAAAATACTCTGTGAGGGTGTACAAATCAATCTGAACAAATTATACACATTACAGTTCTAAATACGCGCATGGTAGTTTGGTCAATAATGACAAAAAAGTGAACAAACAAACAAACAAAAAAACTCTTGGAATGTGAAATAGAGTTTGAAGATCACAAACTTCGCAAAAAAGAGTAAAACTTGTTTTGCAGTAACGTGCTTCTACAGTACTTGTACAATAAAACTTGTTTTACTTTTTTTGTGGTAGGATCAATGCTAAAGACGCCTAACATTGGACAATGCGGTCTGTACATACGCCGACACTGGTTTGAACTCCTGGACAAGAATTTATGGACAAGTCGGAATTTCTGGACGAGGGCGGACGTCTTCTTAGCGGCGAGAGTAGCTCCCGGTGGGCTTCGGTGTACTCGGTTTCCCCCTTTCTGCCTCCGGCTTGTCCGGTCGTTGCCTCTCGACCGCCGCTAGAATCTGCTGGACGGCCTTGTGTTGCACGTCGTAGTCGTTGGATCTCTTCGCCTCTTCTATGTGTGGCGGGAGAACGTCGGCATGGTTGTCATTGTTCGCGCTGATGCAGTCTTTTAGGATGTGGGCCAGCGTGGCCCGCTCCTTCCCGCACACTCTGCACGCATCAGTCACGTACACCTCCGGCCACAGGTGCTTGGCTAGCACTGGGGTAATCACTGAGTTTGTCGGTAGTTGACGGAGCACTACCGACTCTTTCCTAGTCAACCCGGGAGGAGGCAGCGCCATCGTTCGTCTTCCTAGTCTATAGCACGAGATCACCTCGCTGTAACTGGTCATGGTGTCCTTGTCTGGACGATCCACTTCATCGGCGACCGTCATTCCCGTAGCACGGCCGGCTAATCCTCGCTCCACGCTATTGGCCGTCTCGTTGTGGTTGACGAGCCCCAGCGAGCTCGCCACCCCTCCGCCTGCATGTGCGGGGAACCACTTAATTACCACACCGTCAACGTTTTTTTATAACACACCCTTTCTGGATGGGCGGAACTGTTCCGAAAGGCTGTATCACGGAATGGCTAGTGTTCACATTTTGAACTTCGTACCGGATAAAGCATATAATAAAACATCGCCGCTCAATGCGACCCCCTATGGCATTCTTAAGAAAACAGTCCACGAACATATGATGCCGAGACGTTGCTCGAATATTACACGCGTTGCTTTGTGCACCATTGTTAACGTGAAGTCCATTCTACGTGGTGTGAATTTCGCCTGCGAATTCGCAGCTGCACCGCCGTTCGTGCGACAAAGCAATCTATTTTTGTTGCTGTGGCAAATTGTCAAATTTTGCAAGAGTGAATGTCTCCTGTGAACGCCGGTTTGCATTTGGCAATTTGTCACTGCCAAATGGACGGATAGATCGTTTGCCGACCAAGCGGTGCCGCAGCTGCGAGTTCGCCAGCGAAATTTGCACCTGGTGGAACTGGCTTAGCACGGAACCCTATATCTCATGCTTGCATAGAAAAGAGATACTTACGAATCCTCTTCGGCGCGCATGCTGTCCGGCTACGCTTCCGCACGTGTTTTAATGGCATGTTCACATTCTGGTGCCTGTTTGTCTGTTGACATGTTAACATGTTGTATCGCCATTAATGACATGTGTGCCAAGTTGGGATCTTTCGCGCGTATCGTCAAACTGGTGGGTAGAAAGTGAATTAGTAATTAAAAGTTTGAATCAAACTGAGGCGCTATTTCAGGAGGTCCAAGATCAGCCTTCGCAGGAGTTTCCAGTTGCTTGAGTTTGAAAGTGGTGATAGTGGAGCATCCGATACACCTCGAGCGAAACTAGCGCAACCACCGGAAACGCGCTCGTCAGATTTAGCGCGCCCTATAGGAGCCGCGTCACTTGAAAAAGTACGGGTTGTGCTAACACCCTCATGCAACGCCTTCGGAATGGAATTGCAGTGTGCGCTCCGTCCGAAAAAGTAGTTAACCCCACTACTTCTTTCGAACCTCCAACCCACCTCTTGGTCACGTGTTTTTGGGGTGGGTTCGTTTTTCTAGATATTCTGTTTCTCCACTGATTCATATTTGCTTCTCGCTTTAAGTATGTAGCCCCTGTGTAGCAAAGTACAAGCGAATGAGCGTATTTACAACAAAAATCACCCCCAATGAACAGTCGGAAAGCTCCACTACCTCTCTATTATCAACATTGTTATCGGCTTCCCGCCCGTCAGTGAACACGGTGCTTGTTTATACTTCCTCTGTGCTCGGCCAACGTACATACATCATCTCTGAGTGGGGCATCACGGGCTATGCCCCGCCCTTCGATGGGCTGAGTGTGTTTCATTTACCAAGTGATCTAGGGCGAAACTCGGCGCTGATTTTGAGGGCCGAGGTGAACTCGCGACAAACAGGTTGCTGCTGCAGCGTAGTGTATTGTCCCTGGTGGCTGTGGCGCGTGCCTCGTGGGCCACGCGGTCCTCGTAGCTGTAACGTAGGAGGAGTATAGGGTCATTTTTGGCTATCCATAGGTACTGTGCGTTGGGTGTGCAGTCAGCTTCCAAGCGAATCTGGTGAAATGCCTTCAAGGCAACTGCCGCTCCACTACCATCGGGGAGCAAGTGATGTCTGCGCTGTGGTTGTGCGGAACGAGCAGCTTCCACTGTAGCGTTGGGAGCTACCACGTCATCAATTGGCCCTCTTTTGACAGAAGCTGGTACGTGAAGTTCGTTAAGCCGAGTTGGTGTGGTGGGTTTACTTTCCGCCTACACCTTTAGAACGTGAAGCTGTGAAAGTAGCCACCGTGGAACATACAGCCGAATGTTTGCCAGCCAGAATAAAACTGCAGTCCTTGCAAGTGTGTAAGCCAGTTAACTCGGAAGTACGCCAAATTACAAAATAAGAAGTCGTGTTTTGTTGCTTGCCGTCATTATGACGATATCAAACTCAATGCGCACAGTGCTTCAGTGCTTTGGCATTTATAATGCAGTTACAGTTTCAGTGATATTTTAAGAGTTTCCTCACGATCCTTCTAGGGGATATCCGTGGGTCAACAAAGGTTTTCATTGCTTTCCCGTGCTTCTGTTAGGCCAGTTATAGCTTGGGCCAAGCCTCTAAGCAGGCATATAATGTGCTACACTGAAGGAGCCAGGTATTTAGGCGCAGCCGTAGGGAGTTAGCTCTTCTGGGTTGGGTGCGTTGGGTGTGCAGTCAGCTTCCAAGCGAATCTGGTGAAACTCCTTCAAGGCAACTGCCGCTCCGCTACCATAGGGGAGCAAGTAATGTCTGCGAGAAAAGAAAGGTTAATGGCGATTGAAGTATGCATGGGAATATTTAGGCAGTAATATTTACATCCATGTTGAAAGGGGGATGTCAAGGAGCTTGTGTTACCCTCTGCAAGACACACTCCAGTTTTTCTCTTTTGTTGACAAACCTTGTGCGCATGGGAAGAAGATGCGTCACCATATACAGCACACACGTTTTTCTGATTTTCCCGCGTGGCATATGTTTTAAGTCTGCTTCACAGAAGATTTCGATTGCAGAAAGGCCATTCACTGACTTAGAATAAGTGTATGACGTCATAAACTGCTAATTGTTTGCCAGTGCGATTTGCGTAATGTACACGTTACTTAAAGGCAAGTCTATCCAACCCATGAACACTGGTGTTTGAGAACTGCAGTTTTAAGCTGTGAGCACCAAAGTTATGCCTTTTTTGCCTCTAAATCGGCAGCAAACTATGCAACTAAGGCTAACCTCATTGTTTAAAACAATTTTCTACTCGTACTTTGCCATGCACGTATCGGGAAACCCAAACATCAAGGATTGTTTTTGGCAACTGTGTTCATCAGAAATGTATCAACCTTTTATCTCTGGGCTGGAGCCGATGTCGTGTAGGCTAAGTTTCTCCTCCTTCTGAAGAGTCCTCAGATGCACGCTTTGGTCAGGAGCAGTCTCATATAGCGTTGCATGGTCAGCGTCAGCTGTGTTAGGGGTTAAAGACTAAGTGGTCTCACCAGTGGCAAGCTTTATGAGCTATGCGTACTACTTTTACTTCGGTTTACCTCGATTCATTGGAATGGAAGCATGTGCTCGCGTTCTTTTTTAAAGTTCAATGTCCTTTATTTTCTCCATTTATCAAGAAGGAAAAATATTGAAAAAAGGGTTGCAATTGAGTTATAACAATACACTATGTTTTGCAACTTCATGATTACATAGATTCCTACACAAACCTCCGAAAAGTTGGTAAATTGTCCTGATTTTTGGTATTGCTTGTTATTGTTAGCAGGGTTTAATATTCTCTTACCCAAGGAATAAAGGTGCTCGCCATCCTACCCGCTGAACATTTTGTGAGCGGTAAAGAGTTCACGGCTTTTCGTTACACCCTTAATATCAGTGAGAGAATAGAATAGTTGTGTATGATCATTTTTACCTTTAGAGCCGGGTCGAAGGCGAATGGCTGAAGCAGTCTGGTAGCTTAGTGAGGGCCGTGGTTTCTACAAAAAGATTATAAAGCAATGCTTGCTCAGTAAAATGCACCAAAAAGGAATACAAAGGACAAATTACCGTAGATAAGAATACCACAAGACATATGCCCTTTCCATGCAGTCCTCCGAAATGTTTTAAATTTTGGTGCTGGCGGTTTTGGTTGCATTGTTTGACATACTCAGCATGAGGCGCATTTTTTCGAGTAGTTTTACATGAGGACATGCATGTGCCGCTTTTTTGCCACAACATGACATATATGTAGCTAAATAACTGTTAATATAAAAGAATCTTTTCCTATTGTGATGTTTGCTGCTTCAGGTTGAACTTTGCCCTGACGGGAAAGCGCCGAGCAACGTCAGAGAAGAACGAGGTAGAGGTAGTATTTCATGGAAGGGAAGAAACGAAGGAGAGTTCAGCCTGATCATATAGGCTCTGGCCTGGTACCCTTTGCGGGAGAAAAGAGCGTGTATAGGGTAGCAAGTATGATGATTATAAAATGGAGGTAAGGGTGTAACTTTGTAAGCGTGATATATAATGTCCGCGCGACACTGGTGCACAATAAAGAGCGGACGCGATGTGTGCAAGGGAGGGGGAGGGCAGAGAAAAGAGGGAAGTGAAAATATCTGAAATGACTTTGATGTAAGGCAAACCGCCACAGAGGTTTCTAGTGCAGCGAGTGGCGTTTTTCGGGCGAACGTTTCGTGCAACAAGGGAGTGATCAAAAGCAAAAGCAAACATACACAAGATTCCATACAATCCTATAACAAACCAAAACTCATTTCCGGAACGCACCGCCTCAACTCGCCCCGATTGTTTTATAACTTTCTATGGAAATTGGAGTGGATTGTTATAATTCCTAAAGTTACATTTTGTCAGCAAAGGTATATAAACAGAATTTTTTTGAGTTTATACTCCGGCTCCAGCAGCTGCACGTGTCGTCTCGACACAACGCTGCAGCCTCTACAAAATCCCATCGAACTCGTTGTTTACGCAGGCGAATTTTTTTTAATGGAAAGCGAAGTGTTTTGATCCAGAAGGAAATATTTTGAATGCGACGCGTTTCAATTCACGTTTTGGCTCGTGCGCCTTTGTAGCGTGATTAAGTGTTTTGCCGCCTACGGCAGACACTGCCCCTGATGAGAGGAAAATTACGAAAAAGACCATATTAACGTCTGACATAAAAAGTTATCTCCATAATAAAGTGCACAATGGGAGAACAAAACCGTAATAAACTCAAGTACTCCGATAGCAACTTGCCCCCAGTCGTCACCGGTGCAACAGTGGAGCAAAAAGACGCTATAAAAATGTCGCCTCCCCCAAGCCGCGCCTCTTCGCACGTGTGACCATCGCCCATTGCGAGTCACCCCAATTGTAAGCGAATCGCATGAATCACATCTTTAAAGCATTTTACTCACGCCTTGAAATATTACATTAGTATACAGGGCGTTGCCATAGCTAGGCATTGCCCAAGATTCGCTCAAACTGCGGCGTTCCGGAATAGCACCTCTGGCATTGTTTGTGCCGCCTGGCAGGAACTGTAACAAGGACAGGTGATAAGAACTTCATCAAAATCAAGGCATGGACTTTACGTTGTCCGCTCCTAACTAGGTGCTTCTTGTTCTCGCCACATGGTGTAACATGAAAAAAACTGCCAGTGACTCGTCAGCTGAATCCTTCCGATGCTTATCGCAGCTTTCATGTAATGCCTTAACGGAATTCTTGAAACCTGCCTCACAAAAAGAGGATATTTTTTAGTCAGCACTGCTTCCCATTTTAAGGGTTCGTTTTGGCGATTCCTTGTGAACGTTTGAAGGGTTTTTCAGCACATATACAGGATTGATTCATTGTAGGGTTTAACGCATCGACGCAACGCAGGCGATTAGGCGCGCCGCAGTGGAGGGCTCCGGATTAATTTTGACCACCTCAGGAGGTTTAACGTGCGCCGAAATCATGTACACATGGGCGTTTTTGCTTTTCGCCTCCATCAGAAAAGCGTCCCGCCCCGGCCGAGAATCGACCCCGAGGCCTCGTGCTCAGGAGCGCAACGCCTTAGCCACTGAACCACCGCGGCGGGTACATATAAAGGAGCAGGTATAAGCTAGTAGAAAGGATTTTCTTAAACATCCCAAAAATTGGTTGCACTTGTGTTGTAGGTTTATCTTGTGCTCATGGCTTTCAACGAGAGAAAGCTGTAATCGGTGTGGACAGATTTTTGATGTTAAGCCATGGTGAAAAATGAAATTACACACGCGATGGATTCATGTGCGTCCCCAATGTGGGATATTTGTGAATAATCACTCAGGTGCTTCGTTGAGGCACAAAAATATAGGCGGAGTGTGCCAGGAGAAACTGCCTAGATTACATTATGTTGAATATTTTGCAATGTAGTCTGGTAATCATGAGGCTGAATAAAGAATGTGAGGTGTACCTGGTAGAGTAGGTGCGCGAGGTCAACTTCGTTAAAAGTTAACCAATTAATCAGTTAAAAATTCCTTCGAGTAGGGAGCAAAACGATGAGGCAAGTCATAGATTTTTTTTGTATTTAAAATGCCGCTTGAAGTGGGAACAAAACAAAGATACTTTGATTTATTTATTTCGACGGTGCCACCCACTTACGCCTTTTTATACATTGAGTTGAAACAGGGCATATAATGATGGCCTATTCTTCTAGTATAAGCAGCGCCCTAATGCGAGTGAAATTATGCAGAGCCGTGAATGTTTTCAGTATTTATTATTTCGACGGTTAATCATTGTCCCACTGACATACGTAATGCTGCATTGCTTCAACATAATCATACTTTCCTAATGTTGTTCTACATTCTTGGTAAGCATAAATTTCTCTTAAAGCGAAGAGCCGGATCCAATCATCTGTAGCAGCGCGACGGTTCCTAAACTCAACCGCCTGCCGAGCATAAGGCGTCCTCCGCATTGATAAAACCCCAAAACAAAGACAGTGCAGCCAGGCCACAATGTATGCCTTGACGCGTTCCATATTGCGGGATTTCCATTATCAAGGGATATAGAAGGTCGGCCGACCACGCAGTGCTTCGCCGTGTACATTAGCTACGATACGTCTCACAGAACGGTCTCCGCATCATGCAATTCAAGGCCTGGGCATGCGCACTGGCATCAATGTGCGCATGCTTGGTGTAACGAAAATGCAAAATAGCGGCCGCTTGGCCTGGTGCGTATGCCGCAGCTGTACGTCCCATACCGCTATATGCCCGTCGTATGTATGTATGTACACCGTCGCCACCCTGAAGCGCAGTCATACCTCAAAGATGGCCATGCCTACCAGTAGGCATGGTAGGCCTACTGGTTGGCCTACCATGCCCGCACTAAACTCGAGAACATTACTCGCACCGAAAAACTCCAAACAGCACTCAGCGGGGTTCAAGTATACGTTTTTGCTTTCCAGCTAGATGTCACAAGTGGTGAGTAGTTGTCCTTTCAGTTTCTATATGCATACTATCTGTTTTGTTTGGCTGCCTCAACTGGAAGTCTGCTAAAAGGAATGTTTTGATGAGCTGGCACGTTATAAGAAAACCGCCCGCTGAGGAAAGCGGGAGCGCAACTGTAAGAATCCGCATAGACACTTTAGAGTGCCTGTACATGAAATCTGGCAGTTTATCTTGTATTTAAACGGTAAATCTTTATGTGCGGAATGTTTCTACTAATCCCCTTATTCGCACAAAAATCCGCATGGAGATTCGTGCATGAAAACGTTTCACATTCTCCCCAGTAATACTTCCAACGCCATAAATTTACCACCTGATGCATTGTACGCACTGAACAACGCAGGGAACATCGCTCAAGAGTACTAACACAAAACATTCAAAAATACATCGAATAAAAAACAATTTTATATGCTTACCTTCAGAACATCCGGAAGCGTATCTGTTTGCTAACCACTTTGTTCGGCACGACAAATTGTTTTTCCCAAACGCTGTAATACCCAAGAGCGGAGCGCGTCCGTTATCGCTAAACCAACACTGATGCAGTTTAGGTATGCTTTCGAAGGTTTTTAGATATTTGTTATTCAAATACATATGCTTACGTGGACATATAACGTTGAAAGGCGTACACTTCATGCGGTCGTCGGCAGTATTTCCATGATTAATCGAGAGTGTAACGGCGAGGAGCGGGACACGCTAAGGGGATAAAGTGTCGAGATCGTCACTAATCCCCTGGTGTTTTCCAACTCTCCGCTCTCTCGTTGAGCTCCAACATGTGTGCTTCGTGCTTCGCTTGTAACACACCTCTCAATCGCTTTTTCTGACTCGGCTAAGCAAACACAGGCAACTCTTTCGTTATTGTTACTTGCTGCTTTTCAAAATTGATAGCCGGTGCTCAGCATTTCAGGAAACAGTGTATTATATCGGTAGTTTCAAAGTATTTAGGCTATAAAGAGATATATCTTCTCGTAAAGTTGTCACTGCAGCTGTCAGTAGCGTTGTATATATTACGTCACACCTCATGATGTGTTGGTGCAAAAAGTTGGGGGAAATACTTTCTGATATGCCGACAAGTTCTGCGGCTCTCTTTCTCAACATTTTCCTGGACAGTGTGCGCTTTCGCTGAGTGGTGTCATCAGCTGATATTGTTCTCAAGTGCCATGTGTGCTGCAGCAGCGTACCTGCAAGATTATGTGAAACTGCAGCAATGACGCGGAGGAACAACTCTCCAAGCGTCTCGACCTTCTCATACTAGACTGAACAGTGCAGCGGTCGCTCTTATTCTGACAGCGCAAAAAAAAAACGTTGTTCTTCCCATTGTCCTTGAGCGGCATTAATTAATTTTGCACCACTACCTGTTACCATTTCTCCCCACACTTCCGGTTTTTATTTTTAGGATCCTGTACAAGGCCATGAAAAAAATCACGTTAAAGCTTGACCCTAAGGTACGTAGAAAAAGATGCGAGAACACCGACTGCTTGTTCACGTTAAACAAGAAATGACCTGGCTACAGAATTCGAAAAACTAACGTGTGGGGTCACGCCCCTGCATAGATAGAAAAACTGGCAATGCTGGAGGTTTCGTCGGACTAAATGTTCTGAAAACGTATTTTTGTTCTCCTGCAGGAGATTAGCAGCAGGGCGACAGAATTTTTCGACAGAAGGCAGGGGCCTGTATCCGCTCAGCTGTATTTGACTAATACATGCTTGCTGAGCCAGGGGGGGGGCAGGGGTTACCTGGCTGGATTGATTTATAATATTCCCTGATAAAATATGCAATGCTTATTACAAGAGTCCCCATGATGCCATCATTCCCGTTTCAAGGCACTGAGTTGACATTCCACCTAACAGCTGAAAGCAAATGGGGTCGTGTTTTTATGGTCAACGACCAATACTTATAATCCTTCAAATACAGCAGGTACGTATTCCTATAAGTATTACACCGCTTTGTGCTTCTATGTAAAAACTTTACGTTCCGGAAACATACCGTTAAAATCGCCATTTCACTCACTGGGGCAGACTGCATATTTCAAGAAAGCCTAATACATAATGTTCAAATTGGCGACAAAAAGAGGATGACAATTTTTTCACGGTTTGCAATTTATTCTCTGAAGCTGTTTCAGTTGCGCCATAGTTGCCATTTTTAATGGTCACCCGAAGTAAGAGCGGTTAAATTGTACACCTCGGTGTGTTTACCGTGCGACGATTCGACAACATCTGGTGTGCAAATACAAGGCGCGATTACAGCGTTGCTTCCATATCATCTGACATTCCAGACCATTTGTATACGCACCAGTTTACAGCTGCAGTTTTTACTTTGGTGAAAGGCGCGCACCTACGAATGGGGCGTGTACCACTCTATACTTTATTTACTGAAGCGCCACTTGTAACTTCTGCATTGCTAGCATATACAAAGCTAACCGGTTTGCGTGATCAATTGGCGGTTCGACGAATATGCAGACAAATCGAAGAGGGCGAGGCGCAGCAGATTCCTATTACCGCCTTTCTTTTAGGCACCGCTATATCGCGGTGGTTTCCCAGAAGCGTGACCTTTCCGGATAAGGCGAGTTTAAGCAAATTACCGCTTACGCTTTCAGAGGAGTTTAGAGGAGCGTAGACGACGACGGTTTCATTGGACTGCGGTGAAGAATAAGTCGAAGCACTATAACCAAAACCACTACACAAATAATTTCCCAACCAAAAAGGATTTTCTGTTATTGCTGGCAAAAAACATTTTCTTCACTCCAGTCAACCGATCCGTCATGTACTCCCCAAGGCGAGCAGATTCGCAATATTCGAAAAAGAAAACAAGATACCTGGAAATCTGACGAAGGACGAAAAGATCAGTATGCAAGAAACCAAGAAAAGAAAATTTCCCGCCAACTACTCCATAAAAACAGGCAAAGGGCGTGGAGTTACATTTTTTACTTCCGGCTAGAAAACGGACTACAGGGAGGAAGTGATAAAGGTCACATATTCGGGACGCTGACACATGTATAGAGGAGCGGCCGCTCAAACTGCGAAACCACAATATTTCACGAGGAAAGGTGGGCATTGATGATTCATGCCTCCACGCACTGCCCTCCCGGGCGCTGTCACGCACGTCTTAGCAGCAGGAGCCATTACCCCTTACCTTCCATTTTTTTCTTGGCACGGCACGTTTTTTGAGCCGCAGCGGTCCGAGCACGTTCCCCGCGGTCGTTGGAAGCGTCGGCCGCAACACCGGCGACCCCCTTCGTGAATTTTCAAGGTGCGCTCCCGTCGGCCGGCAATGGCGTTTCATCTTCCCTCGGGCAGCTCGTGCAAGCAGGCCATCCTCTTGAGCTTCCTTTTTCTCCATCCCACTCCGCCCCCGCAGCTTCCCAAGGTGCGCCTTCAAATTGACCTCGGAGCCAACCTGAGTCTCGCGTTTGAATATATGCATACCACTCTTGGCCGAAGCCTGGATCTTAAAGTAAGGAAAGAGACTACACAGAGCTGGCCTATTGCTTCAACGTTGGCGGCTCTACATTTTTCTTTTAGATCATTTTTTGTTACACCACTCTGCACCGAATTCACAGCGATGCCCGTAAACGTCCTTTCCATGCTTCCCGCTTTAATACGGGTGCCAGCAATGACGTTGTTAAACTAGCGTAGAAACCTATGTACCCATGATATTTTTGCCTCTCCGTCCTCCGGTCGTTGACGTTAGAGTTAACGTGTATGCGAGCTGAATCCGTGGTGGGCTGAGCGACAGAAGGGTAATGCCCGTCTGTCGGCTTTTGCGGTGACATCGCGTTCATGTTTGCTGAGGCTATAGGCCAAGACGCACACAACTGAGCCGGTTGTGCGAGGCACGGGCCCTGACGTTTATTGAGCAGGGCAAGGAAGCGGTGCCGGAGTGTGAGGGAAGACAACAAAGGCAAGATAGCGAGTTTTTTTTTTTTGTTCTGTATTTATGTCCTGGAACGTACGAGGCTCGCCCGGAGAAAAATATGGGCTTTTATGTTTCATCGCGGGGCCGGCTTCCCTTTTCTGCTTTCAAAGTGTACTGGAGCCATAGAATAATTTTTCCGACGCAGCGAGAGGGGCTTTTCTTGAGCAGCCGCATTAGGTGAAACGCACGTTCCAAAACGAGCATGCGTAGAACGCGGCGAAATATGTTCTTTATACGGTCATCGCGCTTCTCCCGCTAGATGCGTTTCGTAGACGAGCGCAAAAACTACACCGGAGTGCTCCCTTACGTCGTTTTCATTTTAAGGCTGGGTTTTTTTTTGTGAGTGTGTGGGTGTGCTTAGCCATCCTTGTCCCGTTTTTCATGATATCAGAGCTCAGTGCTCGTGGCTTTATAATTATGAATGGGTCTGGAGATCTCTAGTAACGCATGTGCAGCCTTAAAACATGCAGCAGATATGAGTTAACGATGCAGTAAGAGTTCGTTAATTCGAACTGCAAAGTGGCGCCACTTCAGTTAAAAGGAATGATAGTTCGAACTAACGAAAGTGAAGAACAAAAGCCGTACAATGCGAATAAGGAGCTGTAGAGCATGTCAGCAATTGAATTCTTTAAATAGGCCGCAATTAAAATCTGCCTTTTATGCATGAAGGCGGGTTTAGGTTGTGCTTCAAGGCAGGTTTCGGTTATGCTTTAAAGCAGGAAGTCGGCAAAGCCTTATTTTCTCTAACGAGGGATGTAGCAGAAAACGTCCTTTTCCCATGCTCAAAAAACGAAGAAGAGGCGCGTAGCATTCCATCCGGCCATGACTTCTGAGCGATTGCCGCACTGGTGCTTCGTCCGCCACATTTTCGTGGTCAATGGCAGCGACAGGTTCTGATTGATTGTGGGGTTTAACGCGCCGACGCAACGCAGGCGATGAGGCGCACCGTAGTGGAGGGCTCCGTATTAATTTTGACCACCTGGGGATCTTTAACGTGCGCCGAAATCTCGTACACACGGGCGTTTTTGCTTTTCGCCTCCATCAGAAAAGCGGCCGCCGCGGCCGGGAATCGAACCCGCGACCTCGTACTCAGCAGCGCAATGCCTTAGCCACTGAGCCACCGCAGCCGGTAGCGACAGGTTCTACGCTTCTGACCTCAGCAATGATGCCATCTGTCAGCCCGCCCTAAACCCTGAACATGTGTCCACATCTACGTAGTTCGCAAAGAAACTCCTTCCAAAACGTCCCCTAAGGGTGTTTTAGATTGCATCTACCCGATTTAACTTCTCTCTAAGCTTTTGTCTCCTTTCCAGAGGTGACGCAACCTAGTCTGCAGGTAGCAAGGCCGTTTCTGTGGCCGTGCTCCAGTCCCCAAGCTGCCGACGCAGTGGAGCGAAATTCGAATTATCTGTGCCTGTGCCCCTCGTGTTTGTATTAGAGGATTTTCAATACATAGACTTCTATGGAGACTTGGCCGGACCAAATGGTACCGCTCGAATTACTCATAAATGTGATTTATTCAAGTTCGAATATACGAGCTTTCAGTGTATATGAATGCTTAGGAAAAATCCTAAGTACAAAACAATAGTTGAAAACAATGAAACGTCGCTTCATCACCCTGTTGCCAGGGTGCAACATGCGAAAGCAGCGTACATTTCTGCTTTGAAGCGCTCTCAAATACCCCACAGCATCCATGTGCTACTCTGGGGATATTTCAAACATTCCTAAAGTAAAAGCAGTAATAGTAGTGCATGCGCTTGCCTGGGCATGCATCGTTTTGAACCATTAGAAACCATACGTGCGCTTGAATGCTATTCCCTGCACCAAGACGTGAGTCTAAACTCCACTGTAAGCATTTTGCGATCACTTGCTGAACACTTTAGATCCTGGGTTGTAGCGAACGATAATGCGCGAGCGCACAGTCGTCTTGAGTGGTGAAAATATGCACTCAACAAAAGAACACATTTGTGATTACTTCGAATGGCGTAGCAACGCTGTTCTGCATGCCAGCCGATTCCAACCAGAAACCGGAAGCAGCCATCTCAATTTTGCCCTTCGATAAAAGGGAGATCATAATTTTGGTCGTAACCTTCGTCGCCGCGAGCCATCAACTGCGTTTCCACCGTAGTTTACACACACCCCGTGATTCCGTCACATCAAAGATTTCCACCTCAGGCCTTTAACAAAATAAGCATTGCTCTTCGAGAAACCAAACGCGTCACTGATGCAGTGGTAGTTTTGTGTTCCGAGGACCGGAGTGTATAGGGCCAGATGCGGATGTTCTGTTGCTGCCGCCGCAGGTATGACGTTGCTTAGCAACCATATTCGAGACGGGACCGTATCGCTATCCGCGCACTACACAGCACGGGATTCCTTCTTTGTAAAGGCAGGCTGGCGGGAAACGCCGGTGCAGCAGAAAAGTGAGCCGACGGGTCTCCTCTCGGGCTTGCTAACGAGAACAGATCGCCGGGCAAAAAGGCGTTCCCCGCTCACGACTAGCTGCTCTACGGCCTCGTATATATACAGTTTCCTCGGCCGCCTAAAAGCAAGCGCTTGGAACGCGCCACCGGCATTGAGCCACCTCGGCCGGATCCGCTTCTTTTAGCGCACTCTTCGCTGCCCGGCAAAGAGTAAACGAAATACAGCACGATGAACGCGTGTACTTACCCGGAAAAACATTCCCACTCGTTCGGGAACGTGTGTTTTACTCCTTCAAGCAGACTCGTTTGGTTCAGTTTATAAAGTTTACCAGAAATTCTTCTTTTACTGAAAAGACCGCGGTGTGCTGAGGTAACACCGGTGGGAAGAGCAGCTAGTGAATAGCGCGGAAGGAACGTGGGCCACTTTGCACACGCAGTGCCTTCAAAAGAGTTCCCAACATGTCGTAACTTTGATAATATGAGCTTCCTTTAATTTTGAGTTTTCTCCAGAGCTGCTTTTCTAATGTTATTCGTTTTCGTTTTAGGGTATGTTTCGTATCAAGTATGCTAGGATACTGCTTGAGTGCACTCCTGTGGAGCGCAACTCTGAACACAACCAATCGTTACTATAAACAAAAGTAGCAGTCGTGTACGTCTTTGACATATTTAGCATCCGTTCATGCACAACTATTGCTTACTGGTGTTATTCATTCTGCCAGCGGTTGTAATAAATAAATAACATAAACAATCACATTGTTAGTCAAAATGAATGAATTAATCACTCAATAAATAAAGTAAATATTTATGATTTTTTCTTTGTTCAACTAAATGGTGATGATATGTACGAGCGGTTCCACCAGAACCTGTAATTTACATAGGTACTCTTTTTTTTAAAATACTTTGTGTTTATGTTTGATGTTGGGAAAGGATTTCGTTTATTCCGTGGCCGCATCCGTCCTTGAAACAAAGGAGGGAGGACGCCGGATTGAGGGAGAGGAGGAAATAAGCCCAGCGCGACTCGGGCACTACAGCGACAGCCAGTAAACCCGGCATGAAAACGAGTGACGTCAATCCTAGGCGGCGGCGGTGGTGGCGCTGCCTCCGCGCTGCTGTCGGCCAAGTTGCTAGAGCTGGCTTCAAGGCGAGGCAGTGGCGGCAGCGATAGCGCTCCCTCCACTCCGCGAGCAGCCAGCTTGCCGAAGCACCTTACGACGGGTCATGCTTGGCACCTGAACACAGTAATTCGCAGTGTGAAATGCAGTCAACAGGGCCGAGTCGGCGGCGAACAACCGGGAACGAGAATGACAGTCACTTTTTCCTGCCGCTAAGCTAGCACAGGTGATCACAGAGACAGGAAGAACCACAGCACGGTTGGGACGGCGTGGATGCGAATTGCAATTCTTGGATGCGGCTTGAAAGGGCGTGGAGGAAAAGTTTAGTTCCGTATTTCTCAAACCGCACCAAGTGGTGCGTGTAGCGCCCTTTTTCAAGTTCGCGACGTAAAATTCGTTGCAAACGCATTCGGAAGGATCCAGTAATTGATCCCTCTATAAGCTTCGCCGGTTTGCGTCGAATTTTCGCTTGTAAATCAGAAAGCAAAGTACGCAATCGTTCACGGGCACTCGGAATGTTTTCGCAACAGTACATGCTCCCCCCGAGAGTTTAAAATTATTTAAGTGGAGTGACGCTAAAAAGCGTGGATGTTTCGCAGTGATACGCTTCCAGAATAAATGACTAGTTTTCCATGGTTAGCATCTTCACAAACTGCACCCTGTCTTTACCCCACAATGGGACAACGTACGAAACATAAAACAAAAGACTTTTTCTAAAAACCGCAGAAGTACGGAGGGGCAAGCAAGCCGGATGGTGCAGCTTGTAGGCACGCTAGCGCGGCTGCCGAGAGAGCGGAGAGGGAGCCCGTAACATTAGCTCGTACGCCGCAGGAACGGTGCCTAGAGATATGTTGCCGCGACGCATGCCGGTCGTATTGACTTGAACTCCCACACAGTTTTCTTTTTAACACAAAAGGGTTTTATTCCGGGGTACACAAAGATTTCGCTGACGTCATATCCGTCACAAAATTGAGGCCAGTACAACGAAGCAAGCTGCCTGTAACGGGTGCACCCCTGCACACATGGTCATCTTACGGGGAAGCAAACTTTAGTACAAGGAGTACGCTACACTTAGGGCGGTTCGTTTTAGGGTTTTATATTTTAAGACTAAAGTTTTATACCCGGATACAAGAAGATTTCACTGACGTCATAATTCCTCACTGAAATGACGCCAGTACACCTTTGCAGAAGCGACCCGCCAGCAGGACGTCGTTCGCCAAGTACACCCACAAAGACCCCGCCGCTGACCCGCAAATCATGGACAGCTGCAGATTTCGCTGCACATTTCCCTTTCGTGTTTTACCGATTCCTGTGCAAGATGAATCAACCACAGTTTTGTTTTCCTATTGCCACCTGGCGAGCATTGTGTGATTTTTCGAGGCCTATACAAAACTGCGCGTGCGCGGTCGTATTTTAAATTTCATGCGAAGTTGTTGGCTGGCATCGACAGCACGTTCTGCTTTCCCGGATGCGCGCTAAACTGCCTTGCACTGTCACATATACGAGCGATCGACAGAGCGGGACGCCTGGTGATCGATGCATCCGGAATTTTTTAAATCCGTACGTAATATGGGCAAGGGCGGCAATGCAACTGTCTCCTTCATCATGCCTGTCTGACACGTGCCAACATGAATGAATTGAAGAGAAAAAAATCATGCACCCTGCTGTCAAGCGACGATGATGGTTGGACGTGAAACTTTCTCGTGACGGATTCTTTGGTGTTTCTCAAAGTTTTCCAAACCGCATCGACCATGTCGAAATGGAGCAATCTGATAGACGCCGGGTTCATAACGCGGCGGACCCATGTTCGATTGCGGCCGCGGGAAGCGTTTTAGGGCGCAGCGCTTTGGCGCCCGGTACCTGGGTTTTGCGGAGGAGTCGGTGCCGATTCGCATAAATTCACAATACGTGGAGTGAATATGCGGCGAAAAGCCGACGAAGAACGCCCGGCAGAGAGCGCCCGATGTGCGGTCGCGGAAAAAACGTCGTCCGCAGCCGATCTAGCTGGTTCAGCAAAGTTCGCCGTCGGTGGAATGCGGGCGAAGCGGCAAACCAAAGCAACCAATCAGGTCTGATTTCCCCTCCGTGTACAGACCGCTGGAGGACGGCGGCTTTGGAAGTGTTTGATAGACGTACGATTGGCTCGCGCCTACTCGAGCTACAAAAAAACGGACTCTAAATCGGACATCGTTCGGGGAAAATGAGGCTGCAACAAGTGAAATCCGCGCGATTCTGATGACTCAAACCACAAGCGAAACACTGATGCCGGCCCAACTGCCGATGATGTGTTCGCCGTGACAGGAATGTACGATAGCTTTTAGTAGGTTAAATAAAGGCGATCCGGCTACATAACTTGTATTAAAAGAAAACTGCACTCAAATTTCACGTCGGCGAAATTTACCTTGAAAATACAGTAGGTACAACCAAGCCATTTGAGACATGACTGGTAGCCCTCTGAAATGCGATGTGAATTAGTTAGAGACGTTTAAAATAGCTCGGTCGCAGGTGACGGTGCACCCGCCAGTGGGATCGCGCAAACAGCCATGAAACGAAAGTGCCATTGCGGCCGGCTCTGCGCGTTTTCCTATGACCAGCGAGGAGACCCAGCCGAGTTCTGCTCGGCGCGTTTCTCCTAGGGTTGCGGCGAAGGCGAAGCATTGCCCGCAGGTTTCTTCTGGTCGGCCTGCCGAACGCCTCGCTCGTTTACTCAACCGGATAGAACGTCTCTTCATTCTGGCCGTAATGGCCGCCGCTCTCTGAATTTCGGTTTCAAAATCTCCGATTTTTGATGGTCGTTTGCGCCGCAGATACGCGTACTTCAGCTGTCATATTTTGTAACTTGCAGCCTTTTTAGGCAGACTATACGAAAATACTGTTTTCAAGTGGTTGAAATTTTGAGTGCAGTTAAACTTTAGCAGCAACGTGCGGCCCGTTTGCACGAGTGAGGAACAGGCGGCATCACTGCGAGGGCCAATCAAACAAACGAAAAAGTAGAAGCAACCAGCCGCTATGTATTCAGAGCGTAGTATAACATGCTGCGTACCCATCCCTTCCCTATACTTTCCTCCACCACCACTCCAGTCGCCTCTCGTCACCTCTATGGCCTTGAAGTTGAGGTTCCCCCTCGCCCCAAATCCCAAAGCCTCCGCCAGCGTCGTTTCCCCCTCACCCCGCGGTGGCCGTATCTCTGTGCAGCTCGCTGACAATATGGTTATAGTTTCCCGATCACTGCCGCAGCATGCACACGTTTCATCCTGCTGCCTGTAGCTACCCGTGTATGTCCGGGTTCCAGGCACCCTGCCCGTGCCTCGAAGAGCAACGCACTGCCTCTCGTATTGCCATAGAATCCCTCCTTCTTAATTTCCCGTTTCTCTGCCCTAAAAGTCTCCAGGGTTTTTTCGCTTCCATTCTCTGCCCACTTGTCGTCTCTGCTGCCTTTACCTGCTTTTTAACTGTGTGTAAACCACGCTTTCCCTACCGACTTTCCGTAACGCTTGGTCAGCTGTCTGGTCCTCCGTCTCCACCGCGTATCCACGCTCCTCAAATACAGCTAATTAAACACCCTCGCGCCCATTTTCGTCCTCCATGTCACGAAGTCGCTCCTCAAACTTTGATCTTGCTACGCCACCACCTCCATTGGGGCCCGGGCCCTACGCTTTACGCCTCATGTAGTCTGCCGTTTGCTCGCGCGTTTCCCTAGGCCTCGCCGATTTACTCATGCCCGCTTGGTTCTTCTGGCGGCCATGCCAAACCGATTCGTTTAATTAACCGGATACCGTCCCCTTTCCAGACTGGCCTTACCACCCGTATTTCTGTTTCCCCAGAGCTCTATTTGGTTTTGCCGCGATACGCGTACTTCGTTAGTGAGCCTTTGTGCCTGCGTGCATTTTTCGCTGTCGTTCAGCAATACTCCTAAATTTTAATTTTACCATGGTATTTTACTTTACAGCAACGTTTTGCCTTTCGCCGTATTAAAGGCCATGATCCCGATTTTCCATAAAGGAAGAAAAGTGCACACCACCGCATGTATTCAGAGTATTTTGCACGAAGGCGCCGTCTGTTTTGGGTGGACGGGAGGTAAAGTGCGACGTTCATGTACTGGGAGTCCCTAGTTCGAATCTTACCGGAAGCTGTTCGTTTTTTTTTTTTTTCACCGTGCGTGGACGCGAGTTTTGCAGGCACATAATAAAGTTTATTCCACTCCACTCCACCGTATCTTGCGCTTTTGAGAACTGGAAACGAACACTTTAGCAGAAGAAATGCCCGTAACTAACTCAGAGTCGTCAAAAAACTCTGAATTCAAGCTGGAAGCTCATTCACTGGGTCTGTTTACTGAACGCCGCCGCTAATTTACGGACGGAAGCTAATTTACAGACGGAAGCAACACTGGGAGCAACCGAGCGGCGTCGCGACGGCGGGCGCAGCGTCTTCGTCCAAGTAGTTCAGCTTGACGAAATTACGGCGTCCTGCCACGGCGGATTTTCCGCCACGCGAAGTTGTCCCGAACACATAGGGCGAACTTTCGCGATGAAGTTCGCGCGGCGGAAAATCTTAAACCCACGGACGCGGATTCAATTCCTGGCCACTGCGGCCCCTTTCCTGATGGAGGCGAATAGCAAAAACGCCCGTGCGTACAAGATTTCGGAGCACGTTAAAGATGCCCAGGTGGTCAAAATTAATCAGGGGCACCTCCACTACGGCACGCCTCGTCACCTTCGTTGCGTCGGCACGTTAAACCCTACAATCAATCAATCAAGAGGCGTCTGCACAATGAGTGAAGAGGAGGCAATCATACAGTGCATGGATGGCTCGTGCCCTTGCTACTCGTCGTGCGTTTTTATAGGTCGCATGCATGTCAGGTAAATTTGGCGCCAAATGCATCGAAATGCTTTCCTTTAAAGTTTAATTGCTGATTACGTAAGCATAGGTACTTAGACAGTTGTGAGATCGCGTAAAGTGACCTTCGTAGCGTGCGCCGCATACAGAGATGCACCTGAGGTGAACTAAAAGAATAATAACAATAAATAAATCAAATAAAACACAACAATTGACCCTTGCGTAATTTCCCTTGCCACACGGGTAGCAAGGAAAATTAGCCAGCACACCCATAGTGAAGTACGGAAAAAAATTAATGTCTCTGTATCCCAATGCTGAGGCCAAACTAAGGACCAACCTTCAGTTGTCGTAATCACAAATACCACAGAACGTTGTGGAGAATGGCCTCCCAGATAGCGGATTGTAAGGCATCCGAGATGTAATCGGAACGCGCGAGTTTGATCTCCCTCTGGCCGTGTGTTTCTCTCCAATGTCTTTCCAAAGATAACATAACAATAAAAAGTCAACTTCACGAAAGATATAACTAATAAAAAGTCGAACTTCCCTCATGCCTCTCTTCGCATTCTGGAGTACAAGACTGTTGGCGTTTCTTTCTGTACACGTATACGCACACTGGCGTGGGCAGGGACGCATAGCGGGCCTCTACCGCTCGAAAAATTTCCGTGATGGGGCGGTGGAGGAAGCGGAGGAACAGAGTTCACCAAAAACTTTCCTTATAACATAATGGCTAGGGATACTTATCTTTGTCTTCCAAGCTACATGAACCAATCATATGCGGCTTTAGTGCATACTTTCCCATGACAATAGCCTTTTTGCAATTTCACCTGCGTAGAAATGAAAAACATTCTAAATAATGTATTTAATACGACATTATCCCGAATGTGTATTTTCAATTTTTGGAAGTAACTTGCTTTAAATTTTACTTCTTGTTTGTTGTTGTTTTTCACCTATTCCATGTTCTTGCTTTCTCCTTTTACGGTGCCCCGCCACCTCTGAACGAACTGAAACATTGTTTGTAAGCCCAGATATATATATATATATATATATATATTATATATATATAGACTGAAAGATAAAACTACCAGCGCAAAATATTATAGAGCAGAGACAACGAGAAAGACTTAGAAAATAAAATAGTTTACTGACGTTTCAGGGAGAGTCTCTCCCTGAAACGTCAGTAAACTTATTTTTTTTCTAAGTCTTTCTCGTTTGTCTCTGTCTCTACTAACCTTATATATATATATATATATATATATATATATATATATATATATATATATATACACAGGGTGATCAAAATTAAGTCGACAAGTTTTCCAAATTAGGCGCTTAGCGTTACGTGGAAACTACCTCTGCATTGAGGTTTTGCGCCCAGGGGGATTAGGTTGTTATTATGGACGTCCGTGGTTCAATTAACCAAAATTGAATAATTAACTTTTTAGTGTCTGTGTAAGCAGGCATGTTTGTATTGAAAAGTTAGACGTAATCGTGTTTGCACGCAGTTTCATTTGACGGAACTCTTCTAGCGCATACGCATTCCGAGATATCGATCTACGATGTTTAGTAGCCTTTCGCATTATTACGCAGGCTAGACAGTGACGCCAGCCACAAAGCTATTCCCTTTTGTGCTGTGTTTCGAATGCGGTTCCGCCTAGTACAGACCGCGATAACGCCAGCCAAGACTGAAAGGGTGCCAGTTATCACTTTTGCCTATGTCTCCACCCCGTTATCAAACTAAGCGAAAGTACACAGCGGGCACGTTTGCGCCGGTCTTCGCTGTCTATCACGCGTAATATTGCGAATGGCAATTACACTTCGCAGTTCGAAATCTCGGAGTACGAATGCCCTGGAAAAATTCTGGCAAATGAAAACTGCATAGAAGCAACATTGCGTCTAACTATTCAGTACAAACATAGCCTCTCACACTGCATTCGATAAAAAGTAATATTCATAATTTAGTTAATTAAGCCACCGACATCAATAGTACCACTTCAATTGCGTGTCCCCTTGGCGCATAACCTCACTGTAGAGGTGGTATTCAGGTATATCTAAGCGCCTAATTCTTTAAAAATTGTCGACTTAACTTTGATCACCCTGTATACATAAATGTAGGGGATAAAATGTACATGCCCGAAGAGACAAAGCGATTATATCGGTTTACGTATGTTTATTTGCAGGTTTCTCATCAGTGCCTAAAGTAAACAGCTACAGGATTCCTTCCACAACCCCACTGCGGCTAACGTAGCGCTTGGTAGCCCTATTTCGCCCAGCTTTAAAATAATCCTCCAGGTACATTTCACCTTAAACACCTACCTGTATTTCTCTGGAGAAGGGCTCTGTACAATACGTATATAGCATACAACACTGTCTATTTCTACTTCTTCTCTTCATGATACAAATGACCGGTTTCTTATTCTCCTACTGCACATTTGTGGCATCAGTCGTGGTGTTTTCTATAACGCCCGCACGTTTGTATAGCTCGCGGAGGCGGGTTTAAAATTCTCTGAATAGGCCGACGTACAGCAGGCCCTTTTTCGACAATGCGATTTGTTGGATCTTCAAAACAAAATTTCCCGAAGTAATTCCCAACACCTTTTCTCTCATGCCAAGTGCCATTGCGATTCCACTGCGTATCGTGAAAGTTTGCAACGCCGATATTCATCACGCTATGCGGCGATTACTGAAACAAAGGGAGCTCTTAGGACCTAACCTTGCAAAAAAATATTATGTAAATGATGCTTCCCGTGAAGACGATTGAGCGTTCTTCCACCGTGTTTACAACTTTTGAATGCAAGGTGGGTTTATAACACAAAAAAAATCGGTGTTTCTTGCGGCCTGTCACGCGACGTTGAAAACTGTGATCGTCCAACACCGTCAGAAAAAAGGCTTGTGTTAATATTTTGAATGATGAGTTCTTTGCTTGATGTAGCGTTCGGTGCAAGCTGCAGACTGACGCCATATAAAAAATTAGCGTTGCGATGTGTGTGCAAATGAAGAAAGGAGCCGTGTTGATAAATCTCATCGGCAGCCGGTATTCTTGATGTGCAGTTGGAAGCTTTATGTATAACATTGGTCGAAAATCCGGCGTTCAAGAGCACAAAAATGCAGCATGCGGGTGGTCCACATGTGAAACAAAGTAACGGAAAGTAAAATATCGCCAAAATTTTAAGGCGTAAAAACCAGTTAAGATGTCATCTGAATGACACCGCAGAACTCAGGCGGCACACCAAAAAAAAAAAAAAAACAGTGGGAACACCTGTTGTTGTCAAGGGTGCCCAATGGCAATACATAGACAGCGCATGCCAAACATATTCCACAAGCTCGACAACCAGCCAGCTACTTGTGGTGAGAGGCGTTGCCCGTCCTGTTCCCAAAAGGCTACAAAAGCCTTACCTTGTTTTTGAAAGGCAACGGTCTCGCCCTGAACGATTGTAGGGACATACGATTCGTGGCAGCGATCTTTCATTGCCTATTTGGTCAGTTACATGTTATATTTTCGGTCTTCTCTTCGGCCATGGTTGTGTCCTTTGCACTTACGTTTACTGTTTTCTCACTCCTAAGTCTACCCTCCGCGTTTCTGTACTCTTTCTATCACTTTAAATCCCAATTTCCGATTTCTTGTGTATCAGGTAGCCAACCAAGCTTTCCTCTGATTAACCTTTCTGTAATTCCAGTACTATCTTTTCCTTCTTTCACCCTTCCCAGAATTCCCAGGGAAGCTCGTATAAACAAAGCAAGTGTTTTGAGTCTCAGCGAAGCTCATGTAAACAAAGTAACAAATTGAGGTATAAAGGAAACTGGCCAACTCTTGCACTGGGAGGGTGTTGAACCACGGTCCTCTGGAAGGTTAAACAAGCATTGAACGCCTGTACAACCCTCGTATCGTGAGTATAGGTGATGAAAGGTAAACCTGATTGAAAGGTTGTGTCCTGCGACACCTAAATGTGCGTTACAGACATGTACTCATTACTGCAGAAAACGTTTCTGCGTGGCGATTCCACAAGTAGCAATATTGGGAGTAGCAATGTACGTCACCACCAAGATCCTGTCAGTAGGGCTCCCAAGGGCAGCTGGCCATACCTATCAGTTCATAGTAACCGGAAAAGGACGACAAGGTCGTATAGGGAAAGAGGCCAAAGGGTGATATTGAGAAGACACTTGCGTACGACTGGCCCCATGTCATGGCAGCGCCTCTAATCAGAGTGCACAGAATTAACGCGCTGATTTCCCAGCAGCAATTGTTCAACCATTTTCTTGTGTAAATTGTATGCGGCGATGGGCCCTGAACCGTTTACATTAACAGCATCTGTGCACAACGGTGCACACCATTCCGGGTATCCGTTCTAGAATGAACACTAACAATTTCGCATTCACTACATCATAAGAAGTTCTCACTCAACCAAGAGTGTTCCTTGTCCAGTTGCCGGGCTTGTCCCATGCAAAACCGCTGTTCCGTGCTCCTTTGTTGTAAGAGCTTCTATACTGACGGCGTATACGTGGGGTATTTCAAGAAATTGAGTTGTTGCGCTGGGCTATCCGCAGGTTGCTGACAATTACTTGGCTGGCTATCTCGCCAAGCTTACCCTCGATAGTACAAAACACGTCTTTCGTACAAGGCGCATCGGATGGCACCTCGCCCTCTCAGTGAATTGAAAGTTACATAAGTGCCGAGAAAAAAAAGTCTACAATGTCTACATGTCTACAAACTAGACTCGACTGGGAAATTATTTGGCTTTGACATGCAAAAAAACTTCTACAGTATTACGGCAGCCTGCTACGGTACTTCCAGCTAGACGACAGTCGTTCTTCTCATGGGTGCGCAATCAAATCCTCTCGACGTTCCCGGAAAACCCATTTAACTGCGCAATTCTGTGCCTTGTGGGAGTTACCTGTTCCATTGGCCTGTGGACTTCCCGATGTTTGCTACTTGGCCTCGACTCTCTTGGGATGATCCGGCTGCGGACAGTGACCGATGAGTTTCGTAGCCGTTGGTGACAGTGCTCCGTCCTGAATTCTTGGGAGACTACATGAACCATTTAAAATCTAAAGGCTACGGACAAACCCGCGACCTACAGGTGTGTCAGAAAATGATTACACTATTTACAAGACACGCAACTGCACGAACGATGGTCAGCAGCTGAGATGCTAACTTGTATTTACTCCTACAGGCGGGAAATGTGGCACCATGGGGGAACACCATTACAGACATCCCTGAATGACATGTGGTGGTGGTTTTAACAGCTTCAACAGCACGTAGTTGCCAGCACCAGAGACAGTTACCTTCAACCGGAAAGAGCGCCAACGGCAGAGGTTGCAAAAGGCGTTGGCGTGGACTTGGTTGCCGGAATGAACCGATTTGGATAACGTTCGGCGGGGGAAACTGCATGCACAAAATAGCTTACAGACAGGTAGAAAATGATATGTGGGCGGAGCAGCCCACCAGGCTAAAACAGTTTGGAAGCAACGTGGCAGAAAACGGGCGATGGAGGCTGCTGTGCCACAGTTGAAACGGGCAAGAAAAACACCTGCGAGCGTTAGGGCAACAAGGGGCTGTCAAGTACGTGTTGCCAGCGTTTTGAACAGGCCAGAGCAGAAGTGGTGGCAAGGGGTGAAGGTCACCGACAACAGACGTAAACTTAACATGATTCTGGGAAACGCAATAATGGTAGAGGCAGGAATGGAGAAGAAGCAGCTGCGGGACTCGATGGAGAGCTGGAACTAGTTGGGAAAATGGCAGGAATAGCAAGGGCCGGAAAGACACAAGGAAACGATCGTGAAGTAGAGAGAGAGACACAGGAGACCGAAGTCAACGCGCGTTTCAAAGGCGAACAAATAGCGGTCACTGTGCTGTCACAGGTTCGGAGGCAAGGTGACCGAGTAGGAAGAACAGTAACTTGCTGCAAACGGGAAGATTTCTACGCTAGCCACTTCAACGAATTTTACAGGGGTTGATACTTCCATCTCGAAGGCCGCGAGGTTGTGTCCGTGCGTAAAGACGTCATCAACTTCTTGCAAACAAAGATTTATTAAGGCAAGAAAGCGAAACCGATGAATGAGAATAGGGAAACCGAGTACCCTGTGGAATATGAAAAAAAGCCTAGTAGTTCATAGCGCTCACCCGATGCGCAGGCGCGGAACCATTGCCAGCACCAAGGCTTCCATTACGAAACGTTTACGCTGTTGTTTTTCGTGTGTTTTAATTGCGAAAGCATCACTCGCTAGAATACGCTGAAAGATCCGGAGTCGTGATAGACAAGAATTGAGAGCTAAAATGGCCACCGAATGACAGCGATTATAGGCGGCGAAAGTAAAAACAGGTCAAAGAATGTTCGGATTGACGCCAAAATTTCTTGGGTAGTCTGCCATAAGAGTAGTGACCGAATTCAGCTGGAACACAATTAGGTTACTTTAAGTCTTGGTTGTATTCAAGGCTTGCATCACCGGGAATGCGATACGAGCCTGCATTCCGGAGATTACAATGACTTCCAATCCCTCTAGATGACTTGAGGTGCACCTAGTAAAAATGTAGTAGGTGTCCTACTTAGAAACGTGTGTCATACATGCTCAGTGGTGCTTACACGGACATAGTGAGTACGCTAACCATACAACTATCAGTTACACAAGTAACAAGGTACTTTCCCCGAAATGTTCCTGTTGCCTTGCGTGCAGGCAGTAGCAGAGCTATTGGGCATCCAATGATTACTGTTTATCACTAGGCCCTATTGTCCTCTAGAAATTGCCCGCGAGCACTGCGAACACAGTGTGCACCCGCCTACCATGATATGCCTGCGCTTTGAGCTTTATCTCGACCACCGCAAACTGCAGGTAAGACGTAAAATTATTTGCTGACGTTGCTGGTTTTCGAGTAAAGCTCAGTAAGGGTAAGCCTTGTAAATAAGTCCGAACAATGGCGATTGGACAATGGTTTAAAATAGGTAAAGCTAGGAAAAATGATGTAAAGCTTAACTGATTGATCATGGATAATCATAATGAGAGAGCACGCTCCCTGAAGGTACACTAATGTTTCTGCATTTATTACACCATAAAGATTCCTTAATCGCCCCCTTAATATTTTATGCGGCAGACCCGCTTTGACTTTGAGCGGCGAGTGCTTGATGAGCCGTGTAATGCGTCGAGGACTAAAGGCAACTACCTTGCCCTTCAGGTGCTGTAGACCACGTGGACGACGGCTTTTTTCGTTTAGAAGGCCATTACTTGCTTCTGTATCATTGAAGAGGTCATTGGGCCGCTACAGGGCCCAAAGAGCACTGAGAGGGGCAGACAGATTAGGTATGCGGCTTAAAAATTAAGAAAACGGAGATGGCCACTCGTAGAAAAAATACGATCTGCGGGAAAGGGTGTAACAAAATATAATACAAAAGAAGATCACTAGACCAGGGAAAGCAAAATGAAGGACCTTAGCACATCTAATTAGTTTTGCAACCATCTAAAAGCACTAGGCTCAATACTACAAAAGATGAAACGAACCTTTAAAGGGTGGGACAGCGCAGGTTCATATATTTCGGGTTGTTGGTGACAAGTTTGCTTTCACGTTTACCGGGAAAGGAGAACATGACTGGAGTAGAGAACACGATTTGGGCAGAGAACATGATTGGAGGAGAGACTGCCTCTCTTACGAAGCGATAAACAGCAGGTGGAATAACGGATGTCGATTGATTGTAGGGTTTAACGCGGCGACCCAACGCGGGCGATGGGGCGAGCTGAAGTGGAGGGCTCCGGATTAATTTTGACCAACTAGTGATCTGAGAGCAAAGAATCTCAAAATTGGTGTGCGCAGACTACATGGTGTCAGTAGCGGATACTGCGAAACACTTACAGAAACTTGAAGTAATCTGTGGCGAAAAAACAACATATCTAAGCCCAAACTTTAATACCGAAAAATTAGCGGTCAGGTGTTTTAACGCGAATATAACACCTCCCCGATGAGAATTCAACAGAAAGCCGTAACATTTGTAAAGCAGTATAAATGCTTGGGGATGTTGATGAAAGAAAGAAAGCGAAACAAAAATACCCCTAAAGAACACTTTATTGTGAAAGGGATGCGAAACGCAGTTTAACTGAACAAAGATCACTCTGGGGCTAGAATAACTATATTGTAGTACTCTGGTTCTCCCGTTATATGTATAGTGCCGAACCAACCCGAAAGTCAGAAATCCGGTCGAGGCTGCAAGTGAATCAGAACCTAGTCACCCATTCCCCATTAAAGCTTGTGGTGAGACCACAGATCACACATTGTGCGTCCACTTAGGGTGGCCGTCTTTTTAAGCCACAGAAGCCCAAAGTAGAATGTGTTTCGAGGTAAGCCTTATAAGTTTGGATGACAAGAAATGCTCGACAGTTCACACGTGATGATCATCATCATAATTGCCGTGATCGTGATCAGCTCAACTGTCCTCACCGCATGACGAAGGCCTCAATCATTCATTGGGGGGTTTCGGCGGAAACTACACCAGGGTAGCCTTATCCTGATCTTTTGAAAGCGTGCTGTATGTGGCTTGGGAATTGCTTTAGTGGGGTTTCACCGGTCTAGATATTAAGGTGACATCGGAAGGAGCCTTTGCCTCTGTCTAGTTAACCCTGACTGATAACCGCTCTGTTTTATCCGATTAACCAGATATCACTCCAAGAGTCGATATATAACGAAGGCTGGTATCTATACTAAACGCACAATACATGCACAGACAGATGCAGAACCCATACAAATGCACAGGCATCTACACGCGAAAAGCGCAGGCAATATATGGTGAAAGGGCGCCAGAAACGTGTAAATTAAAAGCGTGACATTCTACTGTGATGCCGCAATTGGAGAAGAAAGCGACGTAGATATCCAAAATACCATGGCGAACGGAAGACCGGCCTATCAAGACAACAAGAAAAGTGGAGGTAAAGAACGTGGTTACGGGGCCTGGAAAGTCAAAATAAGAAAAACTTTACACGAACGTGTAAACGAGGCGAGTAAGCAGCGCGACAGAAATAATTCACATCGACTGTGGGAAAAATAAAAACCATTTTTTTTTCTGTGAGGAAAAAACATTTGTGATTTTATTCTGAACTCTAAAAGGGATGCCTTGCGATTTGCGGACCAGCTAAATGTTTGCGCAGAAGAATTTACAATTGCAAATACCAGGAAATGGTGGGGCAAAAACTGACGGCAAAATACCGCACTTAGTTATTGAATGCAAAATAATCCAATACAGTTCGAAATTGAGGCAGAGGTCCACTTTCTTCGGGAATTGGGTTTTACAGCTCTGTCAATCACGACTGCCCGCAGTGAAGATGAGCAAGAAGCAGTTATCGTCTTGGTGACAAAGGGCAGCGACGAAGTGGCTACTGGGCCGGTGAATTGAAGTTAACGTGACGTTTTAATCGGATCGAAAATATGTGTCTGAATTGAAGAACGATATAAAACCGTAGTGTATTACAAATCACTTGGTCCAAGGATGGCATTTGCCACTACCCCGATTGAAAAAAAAACGTTAGCCATCCTTGCTGTTTAATGCTAGAAGGACGGCAGTAACCTTCTTTTGTACGTCCGAAGAACGGCGCTCAAGTTTCAGCACACTGAACATGTGGAACAAAACTACGTGAAGTAATGTCTTGGAAGCCTTGTGTAGAATAAAAATTGTACACTTCTCTGCTTTCCTTGAGGTAAATTTAGAACTACTGTAATCCCTGCCAACCCTGCCACGTAGTTCCCTCTCTTCTTTAACTCGTTCACTGCTCCCGCTTACCTTGTACTCGCTTGCTCCTCTAATGCTAATGGAATTATGCCTTGTTTAATCCAAATAAATTATTCCACGACTGAACTGCTCGCGGGCCATGTAGTTATCCATTGCGTCTTCATCATTTTTTTCTTAGTGTTGTGCTTGAAACCGCACGAGGTCGAGCTATTTTGGGTGTTTACTTTTTTCTAGGCTCCCTTCAACACCGTTTTTCAAAGCGAAGTTTTTTTTTTCATTTCCAACCAACCCAACTGAATTCTTAATTAAGAGAACGCTTGTACTCTGGAATATGCACTTGTGTTTGTATTAAAATATGCCTGAGGTCTCCTTTGCGCTGACTAATGGGGACATAAATGAGACATGACAGCAGCTGAAGTAGCTCGGAATGTCCCATCCCATATATACTTTGTTTTGCATATATTTTCCTAATTTTGCAGACTGGCTGAATCGAATGACATACCGTTGGACAGATAAGCAGGACAAAAATTTCACGTATAATTAGTCAATTGAGGGGTGTAGACTTAAAATGTTCTCCATATAAAGTAATTTGAGCAAGATATGTCATTTGAGTGTGCAGATGTGGGCTTCAGTTTAAATCAATAGTGCAAGAAAGTGCTTCTCAGTCCTCTATGGGCAATTCTTCAGAATTCCATTTTAATGTAGGCTGTTACGAAGGTAACCTGACAGTTATTCTTCTCTTTCTCCAAGGGCGGAAACGCGCATACATCTTTTACTCGTAATTTACAATTCCCTTTTGATATATATTCAGGCGCTAACGGGACCGGTTCTGTCCCACAACACCGAAACATTTTCAAGTTTAAATCAATTGGTGGTGTTTTGATATTGCTCATCGCTAACACTACTTGTAAGTCGATCTTTCTAGTAGCGCTTCACACGTTCAAGTGTAGGGCAAGTTGTCCTTACAGAAAGTCAGGTTTTGAATGGCTCTCTAATTTTGGTGTCGATGTCATTGAAATTGTTTTCTAATTTTTGTGTGTGTGTAATTAGAATAGCTTTGTCAATTTCATTTTTATGTCAGGATTTTATGGTGGGTGCACTGTAAACTTTCCTCCGCAAATTTTACACTACCGAAAAAAGTGAGTGAGCTAATAGGAGGAGCGTGTAAACTTGGGCTTGTTGGGGATGCATTCTTCTAGGCTAATCGCGAGACAGAAACAGGACGAGACAAGAAATGGGACGAGAACGAGCGCTCGTCCTCGAGCGCTCGTGCTCTTCTCATATCTTGTGTCCTCCTGTGTCTGCCTCGTGCTTGGCCTACAAGAAAGTTAATAGGAGTCATCATTTATTATAAATTCGTAAAATACAATACCTTAAGCAGTTACTGGCCGGTGGAAAGGAGTTTGAAGCTTCGTATAAGCTCAATCGCTTTTATTAGGCGTTACACTGTTTCGGAAGTGCTTGCAACGTAAAGACATGACATCTCCAATTCTCATAATAGTGTTGTGGTGCTTCTCTTTTATAATACAAAAATCAATAGCAACTTTCAATACCAAAGTCTCTCATAGCCTCGTTTACACTTGAATGCAAGTTGCAGAACCTTCGGCAGTGTTAAGTTATTGGGAAGTAACGAGGAGCTTATTTGAGTCAACACAGCTTTCGCTTGACGTAACTTTAAACAATGACAAACTTTCGGCGCGTGCGTGCGTGTGTTTCCTACGTGCCTGCGCATTGCTCTTTTCAAGCCCGCAAAAAACGGCTGATGGTTTCTTTTTTAAGGAGCGTAACTCATAACTCCAAAAGGGCATGGCTATTCGCAGTACCCGCTTAACGGATGGAGTTGACGCTGAAGATGTCAAGGTTGGCCCACAGTCAGTCCAAATTCCAAGGCAGTCAGTAAAATAGTTTGCCCCAACGCCCTCTCGGGAATCGTTGTTTCGTGCTACATTCAATAGTATAATTCAGCTTGTGTTATGGAGAAGCTTTTGTCTCGCATCTCGACGCTCTGTTAAGCGAGACAGCGTCCTCTTTTTGGTTCTTTCTTTTTTTGTGTTAATCGCACGATATCACACGGTTAAAGATACCTTTGTGATGTTAGTTTTTAGTTTTATATTGTTTGAGTTATCCCCCCCGCCGTTGAATGGTGGGAGGGGGGTACCTTTGTGAACGTGACAGTTATTTTCAGTTTGTGTCTTTTTGTGTGTATGTCTCTTTTCCAGAGCTGCAATTTTTTGGCCTTTTTTCTGGAAATAATTATTTTGCTTTCTAATTTTTTCATTTGTATGGTATTTTTAATTTATTCTTATGCCGTACTTGCGTGTGCAGGAGTGTGCCCATTTGCGTCAATGTGCGCGCGTTGGATGGTACGGGGCGGGGGCGGGGGAGCACTTTGTGATTTCAAAACGACACTGCACGGAACATCTGAAAAGACTCTTTGTGGCTGCAATGGCAAGTTATGCAATGGTAATGGCTGCAATGGCTGCAATGGCAAGATCTTGGGAGTTCCAACTTTGCCCAGTTGATAATTTCTTTGAGGCTTGTTGTGGAAGCGCGTGGGCCTCCCCCTTGCCCGAGATTCCCGGGTGAGCAGTCCTAACAAAAAAGGGCTCAAGACGTTCGCGCGTCCGCAGGGCGTTGACTCGTTGCCGGATATTCAAGATTACTTCGGAGGTAGCGTCTAGTCGTTTTAGCCAGGGTAGGACGTTGACCGCGTCTGTAAGAATCGCAGATTATATCAACCAGTCTTTCGCTTCTCGCCATTGAACAGCCAATTGAATGGCTATTAGCTCGGCCATTTCAGGTTTCGTGTTTTTGGGGCGGTTTCCTTTACGCTTTTTAGTGTATTCTGGACACAAGAAGGCAGCACCCAACCGCCCAGACTTGCCCGTCGGTGAAAACCCTGAGTCGTGTTCGGATTCTGATCTAGTCGCTCAAGTGCTGGGAATTCTCGGTCCTGTTTCCGTTGTTCGTGTTCGGCCCTCAAGCCATGAAGGCGGGTGCGGTCTCGAGGAAAGGGACGCATGTGGCACATGTGGTATCAACGGTGCTTGCGGAAGATCCATTCGCATGCTTGGTCCTTGCGGTTCGTCTGTAAGATGCTGCTTTATTAGGAGAACTCCGACTGGCGTCATAGTTAGACTATTCTGCTTCATTAGATGCCTGTCGGAGGTGAGGTCGGCAAGGGTGCGCATGCCAGCCTCTGTGTAGATGTCCCGGCTGGGAGTCTATGTTGGAAGGCCAAGTGCAGACGGGTAGATACGCAACTCACCTCGCAAAAAAATTCAACAGATGGCTATAAGCGTTACCATATCCTATCTCATGTCGTTGCGGAAAACCGAAGAAATGTTTTACCTAATCTCACATCGCGGTGCCGAAGTAGAGGGCCGAAAAATGTAGCTGTGCAAGTTACTCAAACAGAGCAAAAGCTACACTAAAACTCGCAAATGTCTTTTTCGAGTTTTACGATAAAGTGCGCACGCATGTCTTCGTAGTAATAGCGCCGAAATGCACACGTGCTGCCATTAAGGTACTTCTACACCGTAGTACCTACGGCCCATTTTCACACAAGACATTGGGTGCTGTACATGTTGAAATAACAGCTTGCGCCACGTAGTCAAGCGTAGAGTATCGAAGCGACGAAAAGCCGGCTATCTATAACGAGAAAACAAAGCAAAAGATCTCCCCTGACGTTGTTCTCGGTATGGTTGCCCTGTCTACTGCGCAATTTGTAGGCGAAGTAAAAAGGCGTGCGGCACATTCACATTGTTTAACCAACATCGCACGTCCGGCGTGGCAGCGAAATTGACGCACCCAGAGCGGCAGGTATACGGACGTATACCTGCCGCTGTTTTGTTTTGTTTTGTTGTGTTTTGGCAAGTTGTTTTGTCCATTGCGCCGCGAGCGCGACCAGCCGCTCCTACGGCCGTGGTGGTTCACTTGGTAGGTTTTACTTAGTTTTTCTGCTACACGATACCGCTTTCTCACTCGCTTCCGGCCTCCATTTGCGTTACTCGAAACGTTGTGAAATTGACGTGAGGGATGACGCGCGTTTTTCAATTCCTAATTTTACGCGAATAAAACAACTTCTACTGCGGAATAAACACTGAGAAAACGTTGCATTTTCATCTGAGCCCGAAGTACGAGTTGTCTTCAATGTCCTATTAAAGGGAGCCCCTTAAGGAGTTCATTTTCAATGATCCGTACCGGTGTCGTCTTCTACCGCAACGAATTTTTTATCCAGGAATTTTGCCAGACTTACACCTTAGCCTGCTTGATTGTCAGGTGTGTTGAATATGTCAAAGACAGATAAACGATTTTCTTAAGAGCGATGGCGTCGTGTTTATATGGTGCTTCATAATACGTGGTAAGCTTTCGGGTGGTATGTTGTTGGTGAAGAACGATCGCAGACGTTTTATTTCCGGTCACCAGATAAGCAACGAAACCTTCACGGGGCCAGTGCCATACAAGCGCGTTTTCGCCATGAAACAGCTACCAAAAAACTGTTATGTTCAGTGATGGCTATGGCGCCACAAGATAAAACCGAAAGTTTCCTAACTATTTCAGTTGTACAATCACTTTTCTTGTAGTTTATGCGTATAAATAACTTCTTTTATTTCTGGATCTTGTCAATGGGACCCCTGAATCCTCGCGGCCTCCATCCTGGTCAAGCAAGGCACCACACAGTATCGTCGAGGTGGTGTGGGCGCCGGCCCACACAACCTCGGAGGGCGATAGTAAAGCACACCTCGACGCCCTAGGTTTCGTCTTTCGTCGACCAGGCCGCGGAAGACTCATCTGAACCTACATCGCTCACGACCTACCAGGAAAGTACAGAGCATTAGGGCCTCAGTCGCAGAACACTTCCGTTGTCCCATCCACGGAAGTGTTCTCCGTGCACACGTGCAGACGGAGAGGTGTGCACGGGCATGGGCTTACCCGGAATCTCGGGACCGGCATGGCCCGCTTACCGGGCTCTGGCCATCCAACTATCATTGTACCCGGGCCCCGGCCGGACCTAAAAATATATGCTTCGCTCGGGCCGAGCCGTCGTGACGGTCCTGTATAGGGAAGCAATACTTACGTGTTCTATAATGCACCGATGACTATTATTGCTGACGGGTAAGGCACGGATGAGATTTCATTTGCTACATTCTATGGGACTTATCGGTAGGCCCTGAAGCACACACGGGTGTATGGCAGGCCGGTAAGTAAGAGAGATCTTCAACTATACGTCTTGGGATGACTGAGAACCACGTTGGGCTGAGCGGCACAGCGTCTAGGGAAGTGCATTGCGACCACCTGGACGTCCAGCAACTTCTGACATCTAGGGCATCGGTCCGGTGGTCATCATTTGGATTAAGGGACCAGGGAACCACTCCTACATTATGGCTCATTAGGTTCGGGACTACTACTACTACAATTAAAGCCAACTCAACGTGCCAACTTTCGGGCTCTAAGTTAGCGCGAAAAAATTTTGAACACGAACATTTGAACTCCGAGCACGGCTAGAGAAACCTGCTTTTCCATCTGCTTTCTATAACAATGCACTATGCAGAATTTCGTTGCCTGCTCTGAGCCAACAAAAGCGAAGCTGTCAAAGACTGAGGTGGCAATTCAACTTTAGCTTTCCTCCTTATTTCGGCGACAAAGCATCGTGGCGAGACTAGCTGGTGGTGACTGATGGGCGGCGCCCTCAGCCGTCGTGCCCGGCAGACGAATACGAAAGGAGAATCCCAAAAGGAGGGTCATATGGTTTAAGAGCGCGAAAAGCCGCCTAAAAAGTAATGCTTAGTGTGATTAAAACTTTATACGTAAGCGATATGAGTTGGGATTGAACGTAGGGAAGCGGCAACTAGAAACTGTGCATGAGTGCACGCGAGTATATTTGGCATCACTGAAAAACAGGGATCGAGACAGACGGCCCACTTGTAATGTTCCTTAAACAAAGGGGGCTAGCTAGCCAGCTCAGCCGCAGCATTTACCAGGAGGTCACCACAGGATGAAAATCTAAACTCGCAATGCTGAAATCCAAATTTTGGCCCACTTGAAGAGATTGCAGCACGGAAAGACTACAGAAACCTTGCATTCGGCGAGACCATATATAAAAATATACTTAGCGCCGTGGTTGCCTGTTTGGAACCTCTTGCAGAAGCTACATCTGCCCGTGAGGAGGACAAAAGACAAACGCTGCCGATGATTCTGATGCATGCTCCGAAGTTTGCAGAACATCTTCAGGTACCACTTGTTAACCCACCGATGAAAACTGAAATGAGAAAATGAAGGAACGGGCGGTGACGAGCTCTTAACGGCCTGGGTCACTGCTTCCCTTTTCGGTGTGCCCGCGCAGATTCCAGACGAAAGAGACACAGACACGAGTGGATATCAACAGATAACAGCTAAATTGAATCAATAAGGGTTCAAACGGTGCCGGCTCCCTCACAGGTCTGGAGGACGGGGTAGCGTCGGGGCTCGTTCGGCTCCTGGTCCGGTATTAGCGTGTCAGGCTTGTGGCAGGAAGGCGATATCCTACGCGCTCGCGCCGAGGTGCACGGGAGGCGCACGCTCAAAGCTGGATTTGGGGCTTTAGTTCTCGAGCCGGTGAACGCGTTCTCCGCTGGGCTGTGGAGGTGATCTCGGAGTGCAGCTGCGGGCCCACTCGTCCGTGTTGGCGGAAGGTGCAGGGAGCGGCATTCTTCCCCGTCTCGTTCTCGGATCGGTATGCAGGAGCGAGCTATCGAAGTCCTCCTACGGCGGCTTCCTCTGACGGAATCACTTGGTGACGGGCGGAGAAGGGTAACCCGCGGAGGCTTCTCTTGACGCCTTCTTCTTCCCTCCGCGAGTTGCATGGAGAGAAGGTATTGTGGGTTGGGGAACAAAGCAGGTCCGGCCGGTCATTGTACGCTCCATGCCCGTACGTGACGCCTCCACCAGCATTGCGGGTGATTCAAGATCGGCTTGGGCTCGACGCCGCGAAGGATGGCTTTGTATGCACGTGGAATGGTACGAACGGCCTAGCCGGTGGCAACGACCGAACGCCACACCCGCCTATCCCCACAGAAGACTTTTGTTCCTGTAAAAGTCTTGATGCGCACAAGTTGAGGCACACTGCGGGGTTGGCCAGGCTAGCAGTAGAGGGCACGACACATGTGGTCTGTTCACCAGGCACAGTAGGGTCCGCCGGTGACCCTTTGTGGGCAACAGGGATGCGTGGGTACCGTTTGAAACACCTGGCAAAGCGCCATTTGCGTTTTGTACCTTTGGTACTTGACGCAAGAAAATTTCAACATACATGTTTTCGGGCACAAGATACTAACACTGTAATTTAGAATTTTCTACTCAGATATACTGGACAAACGCTGGTTAGCGATGATAGGTCACGGTCCCACTGCTTTGTAATGCATAACTGTGGGAGGCTGTTCGCCGCTAAGGTTGGGGAATGTTGAATTATCACCGTCGAGTACGGATCCAGGTAAAGCGTCCGCGAATGGGTTAGTAGCTGTGCTTCCACCTTCCGGAGTCGAAGGAGGACGCCAGTCTACCCCACCACTACCCCTAGTTAGTCCTGCCTCGCCCTCTACTTCACCCAAAACAATTTTCAGCTTATTGACGTTTACAATTTTGTCGTCTTTCATTCGAATCCCCCTGATTCGGCAAGTGTCATTACACAGCTTTTCGGATACCCAGAACCGGCCTTTTGATTTCAGCGCTAGTTTCTTAGCCAGACCGCTTCTACTTTTACGTAGACCCTGTCGCCTGCCTGAAAGCCGGCGTCTGAGCTCTTTTTGTCAATGCGGGAGTTTGTTTTCTCCAACGCTTTGTTCAGTGCCTCAGCCGCGAGGTGGTGCAAGATCCAAAGGCGTTGAGCCAGCTCCGCGCGGGAGTCCTCCATGCTGTTATAGTGCATTCTGGAAGCGTCGCCAACAATGCTCGGGATCGCGGACGTGAAGGAGAAAAAACACGGTTTTTTTTATGTCCTCGTGGACTGCCGTGTTCTATGCTGGCACAGCAAAAGGAAGCCACCCGCCGCTATCTCGTTGGTCCTGTACTACGTAATGAGACAACATGGTTCCAAGTGTTTGATTTATGCTTTTTACTGCACCGTTACACTCCGGGTGATACGCGGTGGTCTGCAACGTCTTTATACCCAAAAGGTCGTACACCTCCTTCATCACCCGTGAAACAAAGTTTGTGCCCTGAGCGGTGAGAAGCTCCTCGGGCAGGCCGTGCCTCAGTATAACTCCTTCGACGAAAACGCGCGCTACGGTTTCCACCTTCGGGTCTGCCAGTGGGAAGGCTTCCGCGTAACGGCGAAATGGTCTACAAAAACAAGTATTTTCTTGTTTCTGGCAGTGGTAAAGGGTAGGGGCGCCACTATATCCATCGCGGTACGGTGGAATGGCGCGCGAAGTTTCTCGAACAACTGCGATGGTGCGCGCTTCTTATTGTGTGGGGTTTTGTGAAGAGCGCAGGAACGGGACTTGCGACCATAACCTAACACGCCTCTCCGCATTCCCGGCTAAACGTACGCCATGCCTATCCTGTCGGATGTTTTACGTTCCCCTGAGTGGCCACCGTATGGGGCATCGTGATGTACACGAAGGAGCTCGCCTCTCATTTATGCTGGCACTATTAAACGCCCCGTACTTCCCCCTGCCTTGTCCCGCTACCGGAGTAGGCTTTTCTCGTCTATGTAATATCGTGCCTCACTCTCACCTGCTTTGAGTTATTTGACAATTTTCTGGATGTCGGGGTCCTCAATGTGCTTCCGCTTTATGCAGGACTCCTCCACCTATGACAAAAATGTATCGAGTGCTGCTACAGGCCACCTGCTCAAGGTGTCAGTGTTCTGATTGATTTTGCCCACGCAGTGAACGACCTCAAAGTCGTACTCCTGCAAAAGGAGGCTCCACCTTGCAAGCCTAGCTAGAGCTGGGGCCCCGAGCATTCATGATCCGTTTGAGCGGCTGGCAGTCCATGACGGTTTTAAAGTGCCGCCCGATTAAAAAAAACACCGATAGTGGCGCACCGACGAAACAACGGCAAGGCACTCCTGCTCGTTAGCGCCGTATTTCTGCTCCGCGGAGTTCAGCTGCCTACTCGCGTGAGCCAAGGGGTGTTCTTTGCCGCCAAACTCCTGCGATAACACGTCCCCTATTGCCACCTTGGAGGCGTCTCTCGCGAGTGGAATGGCCTGCTGAAATCTTGAAACTTTAGCAAGGGAGCCTCCGTCAGCTTGCGTTTTATAGCCGAGAAAGCTTCTTGCTCCTCCTCACCCCAGCTTAATGGTTTCTTAGTAGTCAGCTGAGTTAAAGAGCGCGCTTGTTCCGTCTACTGGGGTAGGAGTCGCCTGTAAATTAGGCATCAGTCTCTTCGGAGGCGTAGGTTCGAATCCCACCGCTGCCATCAATTGTGACGAGCGCTTAATGGGCTGTGTCACTGTTTGCCGTTTGGGTGGGTCCACGCAGAGTTCATAGGAAAAGAGACACAGACACGAACGCATATCAAGAGATAACAGGTAAATTAAATAAATAAGGGTTTAAATGGGGCCGGCTGCCTCACAGGTCTCGAGAACGTGGTAGCGTCGACTCTCGTCCGGCTCCTGGTCAGGTATAAGTGGCTCAGATGGGTGGCAGGTTCCGGGACGTGGAGGAGAGATCCTTCGCTCTCGCGCTGAGGGGCACAGGACACGCACGCTCACCACTGGATTGTAGGCTCGAGCTCTCGTGCCGGTGAACGCGTACTCCGCTGTGCTGTGGAGGTGATCCCGCAGTGCAGCTGCGGGCCTGCTGGTCCGTGTTGGCGGAAGGTGCAGGGAGCAGCCTTCTTCCCCGTCTCGTTCTCGGGTCGGAATGCAGGAGCGCGCTATCGGATTTCTCCTGCGGTGGCTTTCTCCGGCGGAATCACTTGGTGACGGGCGGAGAAGGGGACCCCGCGGAGGCTGTCTCGGGAGCATCTTATACTCTCCGCGGGTTGCGTGGAGAGAAGGGATTGTGGGTTGGGGAACAAAGCAGGTCCGGCCGGTCATTGTTCGCTCCACGCCTGTGCGTGACGCCTCCACCAACATTGCGGGTGCTTCAAGATCGGCTTGGGCTCGGCGCGCCGAAGGATGGCTTTGTATGCACGTGGTATGGTACGCACTGCGGAGCCGGTGGCAACAACCGAACGTCAGAGTGCACTGCACTTTTTGATGACAAAAGTCATGCTTGCTCCGAAAAATCACGTACCCACATTTCCTCGCCCTCAATTGCGAAACCTACGAATGCTGGCACCCGTTGAGTGCGATGAAACATACAAGCACACAAAGCGTTTCATGTCACTGCGGCCGTATGGGCCGACTGAAGCAGTGGATCTAGAGCTTGAAGTAAAACACCATACATGAAACTATGCCCTGAATGGAGCGACCGCCTGTCCACTGTGGATGCGAAAGACGATTTCCACTAATACTTAAACGCAGGCACTTCGTTGCTGTGCTGTCAATCAGAACTCACGTTTTTCTGCTAAAGCGAGCAAATCAGGTGCCCGAAACTATTCCTCCTCGCAAAAAATATTACTGTGCATTTCCGCAACGAGCGCCAGCAATGAGTGAAACTTGAGCACTGCCAGCTTCATCATGCAGGAACGACGGATTTGCCTGAAGTCCGAAGCGATAAACAATCTCCTCATCCTTCACGACAAGTAGTAGGCACTTTTGTACGTAATCTACCTGCATGCGCCGCTTCCGCAAAAATTATAAATATTTTTTGTGCACATAGTTGTGTTTTATTGGGGTTTGGCCCGTTTCGATATCGGCTACTTTTAATGCATATCATTTATTAAATAAAAATCATTTCATTAAATTTGATTTTAATTCAAACCTTTTATTAAGAAAGAATAATGTACGCATCATGAATACCTTCTCCGCAAGTGGGAGAATCGGAAGTGGACGTGAGTAAGCGCGGATAAAGATGAACTAGACTTCATACTATGCGATAACCGTGCCGTAGTGCAGAATGTGGAAGTGCTTTTAAGGGTGAAGTGTAGTTACCACCGTATGGTAAGATTCCCAATTAGGCCAGATTTCAGTTTGGACGGCAACAAGCTAGTACGAAAGAAGCCAGTCAATGAGCCAACCGGTAGACGGAAAGATGCAGAATTCAGAATCGCACTGCAGAACCGATATGCAGCTTTGACGGAGGAAGCAGAGTTTAAGACCCAAGCAGCGAGCGACAATCTTACAAGCAATATCACAGAGTGTGCAAAAGGCCGAGGTACGATCGCTAGAGAGGATGCTGGTAAACTTTCGCAGGAGAGAAAATATTTTTTAGGAAACTGCAAAGCATGGTATTCTCCACCACAGCTGACGGAATAGAACTTGCGGACCTTTTGAAGTTAATCAATAAGTGTAAGACAGCTGACATCCGGAGCTATAATATGGAGAAGATTTAGCGTGCTGTAAAGAACTGAGGTAGCCTGAAAGCAGTGAAGAAACGGAGGCATGGGGGAAAACCAGATGTACAACTGCCGTCGGAAGTCATTGGAGCACTGGAGCTGTGGCCGAACCGCATAGGACCGCCGTGTATCTGCACCGCCGGCAAACGAAAGGAAGAGAACACGCATGCGCGCCTGCCGACGGCGATAGGCCATCTATACATCTCAAACCACTATTTTCCACCTGTATTCGAGAATTCTTCGCAGCATACTGGTCTCGGCGATGGCGCTGATGGCATAGAAAGCTAAAAAATATTTGAAGAGAAAAAACTGTCCCTGCAGATCCTTGTGAGAGCACCGCTTCTTCGGCAGCTAGCGTGCGCTGAAAGTGTGCCGAAGACGTTGTCAGATGTGTCTCTGCTATCAGCGCCATTGCTGAGACCAGTATGCTGTGAATAGTTGTCTAATGCAGGTTAAAAGAAGTGGTTTGAGATGTATAGGTGGGCTATCGCCGTTGGCAGGCGCGCATGCGTGTTCTTGTCCTTTCATTTGCCGCCGATGCAGCAACACAGCGCTTGTTTGGGGTTCGGCCACAGCTCCCGTGCTCCAATTACTTCTGACGGCACCTGTACGCATTTAGCGATAAGCTAGACAATGCCATTGCAACTAGGAATAATATAGTTATACTGGCCGAAAAGTTCCATTAAGATCTGTACAGTAGCCGCGACATCCAGGATAATACCAAACGAAGAAGTAGTTCAGAGGAGGTGGATATCTCACCAGTAACAACAGAAGAAGGCTTTGAAAAAAATGCAAGCGGGCAAAGCACCTGGTTAGGATCAGATAACAGCTGACCTATTGAAGAAAGGCGGGCAAGAATTGTCAATCCTGTATACGCAATCCCTAATGACCACGAGTGTACCGGAATCTTGAAGGAACACGAACATCATCCTACTCCATAAGAAAGGTTGACATGAAAGACTTGAAAAATTACAGGCCCATCAGCTCTCGGTCAATCGTTTACAAGGTACCTACCAAGGTAATCGCTAACAGAATTTCGGCCACCTTAATTTCTGTCAACCTAATGAACAAGCAGCGTTTTGTAAAGGGTATTCAACAATGAACCGTAGTTACACGATCGATCAGGTGATATAGAAGTGCGCCGAGTATACTTAACCCCTATTATAGCCTTCATAGAATATCAATAAGCATTTGACTTGGTCGAACCCTCAGCAGGCATTCAGGCGTTTTGGAATCAGGGCGTACAGGAGCATTACGTAAGAATACTAGAGGGTGTCCAAGTCCTTCATAAGTAGAGTAGTAAACTACCTATAAGCAAGGGTGCCACCCAAGAAGACATAATGTTATTCACAGCATATTTACAAGAGGTATCCAGAACATTGGATTGGGAGCAGGTGGCCATAAGAGTTAATGGAGAAAACCTTAGAAACCTGAGATTTTCTTATGACGTTGCCTTGCTAAGTAACTCGGAAGACGAACGGCAAAGCAACATTACCGCGCTTGACAAGCAGAGTAAAATCGAGGGACTGAAAATTAATATGCAGAAAACTAAATAATGCTCAATAACTTTGGGAGAGCACAGCGGTTTCAGATAGGCGGCGATACAGTGGAAGTTGTAAGCGAATACATCTACTTCGGCCTAGTAGTGACTCCGTATCCCAACCATGAGGCAGAGAAAATTAGAAAACTAAGAATGGGGTGGAGTGTATACGGCAGGCATTCTCAGATAAAGAATGGCCGCCTACCATTGTCCCTGAAGACAAAGTGTATGACAGCTGTATCTTACCGGTACTCACCTAAAGGGCAGGAACTTGAATGCTCACTAAAAAGCTTCAGCCTAAACTGAGGACGAGTCAGCGAGAAATGCAACGGGAGATGATAGTTGTAACTTTAACGGACAAGAAGAGAAGAAGAGAGCGCAGTGGGTCATGGAACAAACGCGTTTAAGGACATAATTCTAAAAACTAAAAAGAAGAAATGGGTCTGGGCAGGGCATGTAATGCGAAGGCATGCATGGAAAGGGGGGGGGGCAGAAATTTAGGTGGGCCGATGTGATCAAGACGTTTGTGGGGATAAATTGGTCGCTGTTAGCACGGGACGGGATAATTGGAGATCTATACGAGAGGGCTTTGCCTGCAGTGGGCGTAGACAGGCTGGTGATGATGCTGAGGACGAATGGTTTGGTTGATCGGGACCTCTAATGCACGCCAGCGCTCAGTGGCGGGCGAGCTGCTGGTGAGATAAAGGGCCTGAAACAAGCGCTTTAGAATTGTTTGCGCCGGCAGCAGCTGCAGGCATGCAGTGAACCGTGCTCGATATCATAGAGCGCTAAACCTCACTGACCACGTGTGGGCGCAGCTTAACGTGGTTTTGTATGTACGTTGGGAAAAGAAGACAAGAAATTTTGCAGCGTTCCACGCTTCATAACAGAAAAGGGTATTTGGCGGTTCCCGCACAAATTTTTGATGGACAGATGAACCGAGTTTAGTAGCAGAAGCCTTATGTGAAGACGGGAAAACACACCCCTTTCAACCTCTCTTTTTTAAGCATAGTTCGGTGTCAAAAGGCTGCTACTGCCCTGTCCAGCTTCAACAAGCAAATGTGTATTTTTATTACTCGTTGGTATGAACGCTCAGCAGTTACTTAAAATACTGCGCGTCCACGTGCAGATGTCTTCGCGCTTTTTCTCGAGCCTCTGGGTGCACTTTACATGAAACAAAATCTGAATCTCAATCTGAAAATTTCTATGGTTTCAACGTTGAAGCGTTGTTTGTGTGGGGTGGAGTGGGGATAGGTACTTTTCATCAGCTTTTACATGTGAAGCGCAGTGCTTCTTCGCTCCGCACTGCCCAGTGGCTGTTTCCTCCATTAACGATATAAAAACGTCGAGGAATGCACGATTTAGTGCCATTGAAATTAGAGGGCCGGGTTGAAGACAACGGCGTAAAACAGAGAATGGCTTCGTGCGTTGAATAGCAAATAAGCTAGCCCCTTATATGCCGGCCATGGTAGCTTCACGTGTACTTCGCAACGCTCAATATATATTGCGTACAGGGGTTTGGTCAACAAAACTGCGTGAGAAACTTGGACAACGTCGAAAAAGATATACGATTATAGCCGCTGCTTTAATGTAAGAGCAGCTTCGGTACAGAAAATTTGGCGAATGGAAGGGACCGAAGAGGGGTACTCAAGTAGTTCACGGCCTGGCCAAAGAAGATCGATAGAGGTATTTTGTTCGGCGCTCCTCGGCGCGAAATTTCTTGCATAGATTAGGCTATTCATCTTTTCCCCTCCGTTATTGGCCGGTCGTTCTTTCACGCATCTGTAATTTTATTACGCTGTCTGGAAGGGAAGCACCGTAAATTTGGAGATGAGTTGCTTGTGGGAGGCAGCCCGTTGCGGGAACGACGTTTGGGAACTGCAGAAATGTCTGGCAGGTTATAAGGTCACGAAAAGCAGATACGAGACTGGGAGAAAGTAATGGCACTTTGGGCCCCACTATTATCTTTCATAGCAAAAAAACATGATTATAAGTCATAATGAAATTCTAACTGGCATGTGGGTTTCCCTGGATACTTTTTCGTAAGTTTACTTTCTGTTTATGGTCGCTCCCGAAAACAAAGAAAATCTTATAACCAGGAAGCAAGCAGGCAGAAAGTGTAGTTAGAGCGGTGAACAAACGTTTTCCCTTCGAGCTCGAAGTTATGCCTACACTGAGCGCGATCCGGAAAGGTGAAAGTGGTGTGCAGAAAAAGGAGTTCCCAACTTACCATACCTTCAAGGCGCCTGAATTAAAAGATAATTGAAGGCTACGAGGTTCTTTCTGTTCTTACGCTTTATTCTGTCGGATTACTGCCCGAAGTCTTGGTCTTGTGTAAGTTTAGCTGTTTCGAACTCAGTCTCAGGCGCCGCTGTGAAAGTCGCTTTGACGCGCATTCGTTACTGCACGGACTCCCTCAAACGCCAAAGGGGCCTCACTATCTTGCGCACATGAAATAAGATGGCAATGTAAGAATCATTCCGGGCAACTCAATACACTCACGAAAAAAAAAGGATGCAAAAGATAGATGATGAAACAAGAACAGTAAAGTTACTCCCTGCTTTCTTCATTATCTCTCATGGTATGATGAAGTGTCGTTCGGGAAACTCGGTCGGTGGGGCGGTTGAGCCTAATTAGGCGGGGGTGTTGGAAGAGGAAGAACGATCCGTTGTTTTGCCTCCTAGTCCTTCGGTTTCGCAATTTTTTTACGTTCCACCCGGTCTACGAGCAGACGTTTGTTTACGTGCAATGGTTCGTAAGAGTAGAGAATGTACAATACAAATGCATTGAACGTTAAAAAACCTTTCAACATCTCGGGGATCACCCGCTTTAAACTGAACTGCAGAGTTCTCTGTGCACTGTGTGCGCTTACGTGAGGTGAAAATGGGATGTTGCATGGGTTCGCTAAAAGTGGACTGACTGCTCCAATAAAGAGTCTACATCGGGGATTCATAATATGTGTTTTCTTCCTCCCAATGTCAGGATTTACCTGAAATTGGAAATGACAGGCTCACTTAACGAACAACTTCATTTGGTGCTGAACTCCCAACTAATTTAATGTGAACTAACACGTAAATACTTACAAACATTCACGTAATGCTGCCTGGACCAAGCCATACACAGAGCATAATCGAAAATAGCGCACAAAACTCACAAGGCGTAGAAATTGATTACTTATCTTACAGAGCAACCGGAAGCATGCTTACAAAGAGCGTATTTTTTTGTTTAGCGATGCGCCTGAATGACGCTCTCGTCAACTAATATCCGTGCACAAAGAATTGTAGTACCTAGAAGCACCGGAGCGCACCGTTTTCCAAAAGAATGTTGGGCTGCATGCTAGTGCACACGGCTTTGTGGTAAACGGTTGTGTTTCCAAAATCGAATATTTACACATCAACCGCTTTGACCAGTGAAAAGCTGACTGCAGGAGAATGGCAGTCGATATCAACTCCCCCTCTTAGAGGCCCAAGTGTGGCGACTTTAGTCTTAGCAAGCATGCCTATATTTCAGTACAGTTTCGACGGTCTGCGACCGGCGTTGTTTGTGATTAATTTTAGTATCTTTACTCTATTAGTAAAATAATGGGAATTGGTTTCCCTTTTTCCCGCATGTGGGTATGCTCATGTTTTATGCTCAGGAACAACGCAAAGTTGTGTATAAAAGTCTAATTTTCATAGTCTAACCACAGGGAGCTAACACGAAAACCTACATAAATCGGTAAAATGTAATTCCAGTAAACTTTTAGCGATAAAACCAACTCAAAAAGGGAAAATCTTTTAATACCCTGAAAAGCAGATTATTTATTATCTCTGTATTTTGAGCTACGTTGCATTCAAGCGGGAGCAGTTTATTATTTTTGGTTACTTTTATTACCTAAGACCAAATTATTTGGCCCGAGTATCTGCGCCCTATCCACAGGTGAAAGCGCGGAGCTTAATCATCGTAATTTAGCTCAGTTTAAAAAACAGGGTGTTGACCATGCGTGATAATCTTTGAACTCTACCGGAACTTGGGAATTGCACTGCAATTATTTTGACATTTTTTTCAGAAAAAAACACGGCAATTCGTTTGAAAACTCCAGGCACTTCAAGGGTGTTACTCTTCGTGGTTCGGAAAGTTGAGAGCGGGTGGTAAGGCAAACCACCAAGCAATAAAGGAAACATTCAGAACCTTGTTTAGTATTCACAAATCTGCGTCTGCGATAGCTCCTTGCGCATTTCTGGAAAGTTTTGGAATGACATTATAGGATTTCCGTCAGTATCGGGCTACTTCTTTAATTTGGAAGCAGTGTTCTCGTAACGCATTTCAGTTCATGCTTTGTTACATTAATGCTTTTATCAATTATGAAATGAAAGCCCCTTTATTTACAGAAAGATGCCTACAAGGCGAAACTGTCTCCCATGCAACATGAGTCGAGGTCAGAGCCCAAAATCCAAGCTGCTGCGATCGTGCCGGCATGGCGCAATCGGATAGGCGTCGGCAGCATAACGTGGGGGACCTAGGTTCAATTCCGACGACAGGAAGCGTTTTTTTTTTTCCTGAGGAACTTCGCGTTTCATTTTGGGAACGCCATTGGGAAAAGTGGGCTTTTCTGCAGTGCGTTTTGTGGTTACCATCTAATGCGCAAGTAAGCGTAGAAAGCTATGCTTTAATACTAATTTGCGTTAAATATTGAGCGCCCAATGAGTGCATTCACATAATATACCTACAGGATGCAAATGCGTCCCTCTAATTTGCGTAATTCTCTGTGTTGAATTAGTTATAATCAGCACTGCTGTGCAGTCCTCATTCAGAGTTACTATTGGTTCCTCCGCATACAAACATTCTTACAGAACTCATTACGCTGGTTGTCTGCGATCCGGGAGGACATCGTGTACTAGCTTGAAGACACCTTTTTATATGCAGTAAACCAAATTCATCGATACTACCATCGTTGTCTCCTATTAATGTGAAATGATCAATGTCAGTTCTATTCTGCTAACCTGAACCACCAACAGCCAACATCTAGAATACATTTTATTAATGCATGCTGCCGGTGTTCTAGTATTCTCTGTCATTGATTGCCTGCATCGAGAACAACGCTGTTCATGAATGGTTGACGACTCAATCACTGGTATCGGCGTCACTCCAGCGCCACACTTCGAAGCTTGTTCTGAGTGATTGCTCCATAGCCTGGCTGCGAACCCGAAGAAGTGAGTAGTTCGGCTCCCTAGAAGTGTGGCGCGTGTTTTTGCAATTTCGCCGCAGCTAACTCTGTCTTTAAAGGAGCTGTGAATGGGATGGAGCTCTCTCTGCCAGTCCCAGGGCGCTTCTCTTGTTACGTGGCCAAATCGGCCAGGAGGCGTCGAGTGATGGAGGCCCATAAATGTTGGTTGATATATTAGGACGCGCATTTTATAAAGATGTCCATGTGACCACATGGGAAATGCCGGCGCAGATATGGCGGTAATTAGGCAATAACGCGACTAAACGTCAATTTGCTGAGGCCGATTTCTAAACCGACCCAAGCCGCTAGACGAATGCAAACAGAGCTACACTGCGCGTATTTTATAACCACCCAGTGTCGGATTAGACAGCGAGCGCAAAATGCCCTAGTATAAAGCCGGTCGTGCCTAGCACGTTCACTTCGTTCCGAGCTGGTCTGGGAGCAACAAGACCTAGCATACCCGTGACTTCAGCGGTCATGTTGTTTGCACTGCCCTCAGCCGTTTTGGCCCTCTTTATTTGCATGTGGCGTAAAGGCTGCAAGGCGGTGAGGAGTACACCCGCTCGTGCTAAGCTTGCCCTATTCCGGCGCTACAATCACTCGTGCTGGCGTAACGCGCAGAGTACTTTGCGAGAAATACCATATTCGTCTCCTACAACCTCTTAAGCTTCGCTGTAAAACAATGTAATTTTATTGATTAATATTCCCACTAATGCTAATACGTCTCACCTCAACGCTGAGTCGCGGTATTTGGCAGTGAAAATTTGTTTTTTTTCCTAATATTTGTGTTTCCATCCCATCTTCTGGGAAAACCCTTTCCATCGCGTAAGCTGCCCTCCAAAGCCACAAATATAATATCACGAGGACCGACGACAGCTAGACTAATCACCCGGAACGCTAATGGACGCACACGCAGACATAACCCGCCGTTGTAGCAACACGCATCAAGTGGGCGTGCTGGCAAGTTTTTCCATTAAGAACAGCGTGCTGGGCTAGGGATCTTTTTGAAGTTGGCGGGAAATTGTGGGCTGCAGTGTGGGCCGCACCTAACTGAAACTGGCCAAATGGATGTGCGCTATTTTTATTTTCACGTGCACCTCTCCCAATTGTGCACTTGAAAGTTGTGCAACGCAGTTTGTTTCATTCAGCAAACACAGTTTTAAATGTAATGTTCTTTCCTACAACGGCAGATCTTTGGGTAAAAGGTTGCGTGGTTGCATAGGTACAAGGAGTAGTCGAGGAATACGTGTGGTTTACTGGACAGCGCTGTCCCTGATAAAATATAAACTGTATGAGGTTAGCATAAAAGAGTGATTCGAGCAAATGATTCCCAGTAATGCATCATAGCTGAATCGCGAAAGCCCAGAGCTGCCACTCTTAAGAAGGTCCGGCATGTCCCCTTCCAACATCGGCTCAGTATGTTCCTGCGAAGACCCACCGCGGTGGCTCAGTGGTTAAGACGTTGTGCTGCTGAGCACGAAGTCGCGGGTTCGATTCCCGGCCGCGGCGTCCGGTTTTCTGATGGAGGCGAAAAGCAAGAACGCCCGTGTGTACGAGATTTCGGCGCACGTTAAATATGCCCAGGTGGTCAAAATAATCAAGGTTATAGTCAAGGTGGTGAAGATTATATTTTCGAGTTAACTACCTTGTGGTTGCCTTCCCTTTTCTCTGCTTGTGCTCAGGTAATCTCATTTAAGGTCCATTCGGAAACATTGTGATGAAGGGGGCTTATAAATTGAGTATGCTGCGTGAAAGCACAGCTGCTTTTTTTCGTAATCCTTCTGCTGAGCATTGATGAGCATTGTTCGTTATAACATTCCTCCCGGTTCGGTGGTCTTCATTTCTTCAAAGTTTCTTAATCACCCACAGGGTATGTTAATGCAACCCCAAAGAAGTGGCTTAAAATTCTTCCTCACAACGAATCACTCAGACAACTCGCAAGCTTGCGAATATTGTTGTCTCACTGAAATGGTAAAGAGAGTCTGGTAGGTAGACGAGTCGGTTGCCGGCGACTTGTTTCCGCGATGCGTGCGCCTTGTGAAGTCACCAGTTTTGTCTGAATAAACCCCTAACGTGGCAGCGCTTGAGAATCATCCTGCATGGTGCAAAGCTGACTAGGCTCAAATTCCTATTCCGCTACCACGCTGGAACAAACAGCGGTACGTTGGTGCTCGCTCATCGTGGCTCTGGTACTTAAAACACGCAACGCGCCTTATTTACTTAAGTGCGTGGTGAATAGCGAACGAGTGGCGGAGTCAGCAGCTAGCATCCCTCCACCTATATTCTGACCGCCTTTAGCCCTGACCACTAAACTAAGCCGCCCGAAAGACAAGAGATGCCACAAGCCGCCAAGCCTCGTTCGAACGACAAGATGAGGCTGGGGGGAAGAGGCTCCGGGACTAAAGTGTCGCTCCTCTCGGTATGGGTGACCGCAAGCTCGTTTGTTTTCTTCGCAAATACTGGCAGCTTACTGCAGTGAACGACTGAAAAAAAGGAAAGTCATCAACAACGGTGGCGAGGAATAATGCATTGAAACCGCGCTCCTAAGTTGATGGTATGCAGGCAGGTCCCAACCGCTTTGTTTCTCCTATAACTGACTGATTTTCGTCATTGCATTTTGTTTTATTAAAACCTCGCTCCACATTTCGATTTCCCGTTTAGCTCTACAGATGATATAGTGAACCCAGTTTTATACCTCTACCTTTTAAAAGTCCCCTTCTATCATTCCTTGAACTTCTACGCCCGGTATGCATTTGTGTTTTATACCCTTGTTTTTTTCTGCAAGTCGTTCACCGGGTATAGGAACAGCCGCAGAATAAAAAGGCTCCGCGCCGCTCCCAGACGATTAGGAAGACGTTATTACCTAACGGCTTTATCTCGCTTTCTGATTCCTTTAAATCTGTTCTGTATTTACTCTGCTCGCATGTCGCTTTTCTTTTTTTTCGAACTTCCGAAATTCAGACGGTAATAGGTCATTGAGCTGTGCGGATATTGTTTTGTTTTCTGTTCTTTTTTGTGCTTAGAAGACCTTCTAAATGAACCCCAAGAGTTCTGGTGTCCTTTGCTCTGCTTTCAAATATTATGTACAATGGTTTTGAGCAGCGTAAAACAAAAAAACATACGAGACAAGGAGCGGGTAGTCATTATACGGACGCGCACCACAGACAAATGGACTGTCGCTACATTTGCGCGTACGTGACTGTCGTTGGTGTTAGTCGCCATTTATACTCTGGCAGAGTCAAAAAACAAAATGAGTGAAAAAATCCAGTTCTCTTTCATCAAAATATTTATTTACTTCTGCAAAAACTCCGCGATTTTGCTTCGAAGCGGATTTTGGACGGTAAAAAAAACGAAAACTTCTCCCACCCACCCCCACCTCTCGGGACGCCAGCGAAAGAAACAATGTGAGAGACTTAAAGGGAAGCCCGCTCCGTGGGGAGCTGTCCCCGTAGAAACTGCGGCCTGTCACGGAGAGAGCAGCCACTTTTTACGCGACTGTAATGCGTAGAAGTCGCCTTTTTTCCTTCCATTCTCTCCTAAAGCGCGAACAGTGATAGCACGTACTAAAGCCGACTTCTCATTTTTGCGCGTAGCTGGGCGCACTTCGCCTTATTTACACGTGTGGTTTTCGTTATGTGCTGCCACGGGCACTTAACGTATAAATTCTTTTTTTTGTTCTTTCACGCCATCTGGGAGTGAATACCTAGGAGGCGACACGAATAACGAACATTCGCGGAGTGCAAGGTGCCCCGTCACGTACGTTGTTCTTAGTCAGACAGCTTGCGTAACGTGGCTATCGATGTCTGCTTTCCCGCCTTAGCGGACTATAAAAGCGGGTAGTCTAAGAATAGCCTCACATCAAGGGGCGACGCGAAACGATCCGTGCCCGGCCGAGCGAGGTTTAACAGATATGGCTGTATGTCAGCTATAACGTTCCCGTGTTCCCTTGACTTCTAGCGGGCCTAACCGGCTCGTTATTACTGTTTTCTCTCGTGCCTACTGCCTACCTAGGTGCAGAGAGAGCGGGAAAAAAATAGACGTGTTGTGCAGCGGGATTTCCTAAAGGCAGTGCACTAAGAAAGGCTGCGTTATGGGTGCGCTGAGCTTTTAAACGCAGCTGCTCTAAAACAAGCGAGGGTAAGTGAGACGGCGATATTTTTGTGTGTGAAAATGGTCCCCTTTGCGCCTGTCAATGTCGAGCTAAAAATAAATGTTCAAGAAGCATGCGAGCGACGAGAGCGAGAGAGAGAGAGAGAGAGAGGAGGAGAGAGAGAGAGAGAGAGAGAGAGAGAGAGAGAGAGTAGAGAAGGGCCTATAAACGGTCTTGGGGAGAGTTGGCCTGCCAAAGCCGCCTAGCGTGGATACCCAGGTGTACAAGGAAAAGAATGAATCTGATGGATTTGTAATGACTAACAGGTGACACATCATTCCACAGTTAGCAAAGAAATCCTGAGATCAAGAAACTAGTCCAGATTTTACACCAAATAAATTCTTGCTAGGTACTCCCGGATTGCCATAGATTGTTTCAATAGTAGTAGCTGCTACAGTATAACCCAACTAAGCATTGGCGTGTTTGTAATAGACTGTGTCGGTACGTATAACTTTTGTCGAATAATTTTACAAAATTCTACAATGCGAACAAATGCGTGAAGGAGACCAAGTGAGGAATTTCAAAGCGCTTGTACTTCGCGCCAGGTGTGCGTTCCCGAGCGTCAGGAAGTGAGGAAAAAACGTAGTTAGAGTTCGCAGGACGACGTGTACTTAACGGTCGCATAACATCTTGTTTAATTACACGTTTCACTAAACTTTATCACCTGTACCATGATGCCCGCTTAATTAGTCACTTCATAGCTTTATGACAGCATCTCCTCCATCCCATGCGGCGTCCTTATGCGAACCAAACTGCTTCAGCGAATGTCGACACGTCCAAAGTTTGTACTGCCCCTGCAGTGTCATGCGCCAACGATGTGCGATAGGAAATGATTTCGACGCCACGGCGGGTAGTACACAGTCCGACGCCATTTATCAGTGCTTTCTTGCGGCACGACGCCTTTATATGCTGCGGCGCTTTGCCTTGCAAATTACCGTCGTGCGTGCAACTGAGGACTTCGGAGTATATAGGAATGGAAAGCTCTTCCGAGCTGCATGGTTTATATCGAGCTGAAGTCTCACAGGTTCTTTCTACCTTCTAACAACCGGGCAAAAAATAAGCTTAAGTTATTTCAAAAACTCGAAAGTATCCATTCTCTCACGCCTCTGCGTGTGGTCAACACTTCCGTGGATGGTTTCAATATAAAAACTTCGTTAATTGTGGAAACCCGCTTAGCTCTTGGGCGATTGGTGACGCTGCGCCGCCGGAGCCGCTTGATAAATATACATGTCACATCATGCGTATATCCTTGTGTGTGTCATTGAAGCAGCAGGTAGCCTGATAATCAAGCTAATCCTAGACAACCAGTAAAGCTAAGAATAACCAGCTGAACCTTAGCTCACGCTAACGTATATCCTGGTAAAGCCGAGCTAAGCCACCGCTAATTTTTGTTTTGTTTTTTCGGTTAAAACACTTTTATTGCTAGCATGGGGCTGAGTGATTACTGAAAAGGCAGTTCTGTCAAATTGAAATAGGTTTCATTTTGTCTTCGCGGCCCCTTAAGACAACGCGTCACAGAAAACGTGGCTTCGCCGGATGGCGTTGACCGTGAGCGGAAAAATAAATGGCCGCCATGAGCCTCTGAATAAAGACAGTGGAAGATAACTACTTGTCTTGATTGCAAAAAAAACAACAACAGAGGAATAAACGCTGGCTCGTAGACTCACTCGTGCCGCGTAATTCGGCACGGCTCACTTATCACATGCCAAACAAGTGGCAATACACTTACGGCATCATTACCGCCAGGTGGCACAACGAAAAACGACTCAGGTTGCCGAAGGCCAACTGAACTTGACTTTTACGATTCGGCTCAGGCGCTAATACAAAAGCTTCAGATTTCTTTCATATGCCATTTCAACCATTTCATTCCCAAGGATTCCATGAGATTACCGCTTTCAGCATTCGTACTAGATAACGGATTTTGAAGTAAAGATGCTCTTAGATGTGGAGGGATGGTAGAAGTGTCCACCTCGCCACGTTGATCTAGAAGCCAATCAAGAGCAATATAATTTCCCACTTGCGCAACATGATGCTGAAGTCCTTTTCTTGGCGTAAGGATGCTTATTTTTTCTACATGGAGGGGGGGGGGATGAACTGATGCATTGAAATGTTTGATCGGCAACGCTGAGAGTAATTATTTCTTATGTTGCATACGTTTTTTCAGCCAAAGTTTGCACAGGTGCAATAAAGCTGTTACCTAGCAATAAAAAAACGGGGAAATATTGATGCAGTACAAAATGCATCTATTAGTACTGTAACGAGGGTAGGATGTAAATCGTTCGAAGAGGCCTTCGTAATTGTCATGGCCAAATACAAGGGATGGCTTTGCGCCCCTGTATGTTTCTCATCACACAGTCCTACACAACAAATGTCATTCTTGGCCCTATTACCCACGATATGGAGATGAAACATGAGGAATCATCACAAGTACTTTTGTGTTTTTTTGAATTTCTGAGCATATGAAGAAGCTTGTCGGAAATGACAACACCATCGTAGATGGAAACAACAACGCGTTGTGTTATGTTGTAGGGAACTATTACGGACATATTTCCAGTTTTTCTTAAGCCTTCTTTTCATTCCAATTGTTGCTAATATGTGTATGCGGAACAGTGTCTTCGTTGAGAACGTTTTTTGCCCCACTCTTGACTTTTTGGTGACGAAATTAGTACGCATGATAATCGAATGGACACTTCAAGATTTATGCTGTTGGAGGGGTCGTATCAGGTGCATGCCTATATGCAGAACTTGATAGATTCGCTGGCATGATACTTAGTGTTTCGGGTGCGTGGTTATGACCTACCAACGAACACCTGAAACACTTGCAAGTGCTGATGTGGTAACCAGGAGAAAAATCGTGCTTGGTGCGCACAAATACACATGATTTCGTTTGTGCAAATAATTTACTACGGCTTTAGAGCAGATAGTGTAGTATGGCTATTGTTGAGGCTGAACAAAACCGGTATGGATTCCCTTTGGCGGTTAGGTAGAATATTGAAAACAAGGACTACAGTAAGATTAAATCAAGTTTTCTACGTTTTGGACTATTCAAGAAAACCAAAGAAAAGAAGCAAGGCTTAAGGGCTTCTGTGGCGGAAAGTACAATAAATAAAAATATCCATAATTCCTCCGTCGTGTTCCCCGCGAGTTGATTTCACTGAGGATCTCGAAACGTGTCGCATGTCTGAGAAATCGCATTTTCCATTGATGCTGACACTTTTTCAAAGAAGCCGGGCTGTGCCTAGAACTTGAATAGAATGCACACGTCAGCCGCCGTCAGCCGAAAGACGCAAAGAAGATCGACTCAGGTGCATTGAGGCCCTGTTCCGCATCCCGTGAGCCTCACCCAACCGAATGAACTATGGACAGCCCTCAGAATTCCCGTCAGAGTCTTTGCGCGTCAAAGGTGTCACGTTAGCGGCGGGGGCACGTTATAAACAGGCGTGAAAAATCCACTATCTCCTGTCGGAACGGCAACAATAGGGAGCGCGAAGCTCTCCAAAATGAAATCCGACACCAAACAAAGCAAGCCCAGAAGCGAGCGGCGAACGGCGAAATTGGATAGACGTCAGCTTCACAACGCGAGGGACCCACTATCTATTGCCACCGCAGTAAGCGTATTAATTTTTCTTTCCTTCATCCCCGATCACCATCACCTTCAGACAAGGTTGCCTGTCTTGCATGGCGTTTTCGGTAGACTACAGACGAGATCGGTGAGAGGCAGAACCAGCGCTTTAATATTCCCTGGATGGGTATGCTCGACTATAGCCAAATCGCCGTTATTACAGCGTTTCGAAAAAAATGGTCGTTGATCCCTCTTCGATAGGAACCGGTAAAACACGAAGTTGCGTGTGCCTTGACAGGAACAGTTTAATGTTTATTGTGCAGCGATATGAAGTTTGCACATGGATATTTATTTCGTCGGTATGGCAACGTTAGAGACTGGATTGCACGCGCCGGAGCATTGCGTAAACACGACGAAGCCACACGCACTCGACAACCGTCCGTGCAAAACGAAGGCCGAACGGGGTTGTCAGTGATCGTTCCGTGAACTCACTATCCGCTGCAGCGAAAAGAGCAGCGGACGATGTCACGATTGCGATATCCGCAGTCGGCTTCTCCGCAGCTTACGCTGGCGCGTCCGCCGTGAACGTAGGCGCTATCCTCGAGGCGCCAACTGTCGGCGCTCATTAGCGTAATGATGCACTACTTTCGCTTCGCCTCTCCTAGACGGCAGCACCATATGACGGGGATGATATAGGGCGAGTTTGTCGTCCTTCTTACGCATCTGTTCAAAAGCACAGTCGGAGCGTGTTTCGTGCCTCCCGTTGCGGCGAAAGAGTTCGCGGTTCAAATCCCGGCGCAGCCATGACAAAAAGTCTGTTTTCTGCGATGTCCTTTCCGTGACAGAGATGACGTCAGTCAGATCGTGGTGGACAACCGGCCTAAAACTTTTGCGTTAAAAAAGTATTCAAATAAAAGCCCCGCGAAACTGTTTGTTTAGGTTCTTATACAGCGAGTTAGTTCAATCTAATATTCGGAATAATAATTTTGATTTCTGAAGGATAAACCATTCACTTAGAAATCAAATTGTATATTAAACCAAGAAGATTCGCGATAACTAGCTATTACCTAGCGGCTATGGTATGGAGAGCGTCAATGGCAGAGAATTATCGGCCTATTCAAAATATCCGCTCAAAAATGCTACCCATACATGCCCAATCGCTCAATAAACTGATACGATATTAAGGGCCGCTTACTGGATTTCAATCATAACATGAGGGTCAACGGTCACGCACATTGTGGTTAATGGCCCCTCAAAACAACGAGCCGCCTTATGTCCGGTAAGGAACTGGTTACAATTCTACAACTGACACAAGTGGTGGCAACATATCGTTTTCGAGTATATTTGTTTTCCTATTTTTTCTAACAGAAACCTCTCAACGACACATCCTGTCACGTAAAGTAGTCACCCTTTGTGTGTATCTGGATGTGTTCGTTCAGGATGAGACTTAAGTTCTTCCACCAAACACCAGGTCCAACAAAAATTATATTCCTTTCTCGGTGGCATGAAAGAAGAAAAAGCCATCCAGGCTTGGAAACAAGCTAAATATTTGTTTTCATATTGACTCGAAAAATGTATGCGGTGATTATCCAATTTTTGGAAGGTGTCTTTTCGTTTTTGCTTCTCTCTGGTGTGATTATGAAATGTTCTCTGGGTGTGTGGGTGCCTTCCTGGAGAAGCTGTAGTGAATTCAGTTCCACTTGAAATTTTCGCGTCAGCGTCTATTGATTCTTTTCGCTGCTTACGCTTTCCGCTTTTATTGTTCTCTTACGTACAGTTCATGTACTCCACATTGAGATTCTTCAACGCAAATAACGTCTCCGTGACGGTGGTAACCTTTCTGAAATTTTAGTCCCGCAACGTAGCCAAGCGGCTTATGTGCGAGTTCGTGTTTTATAACGCAATACGGAACGAATGATTTCCACCCTCGACGCAGTCGACCCTTTAGGTATTTTGGTAAGGAACGTAGGCTGTTTCTACAGTCATGGACAAACAAAATCCGAACGCAAAATTGTAAATCAGAACAAACAAAATTGAAAATTAGTGTTCGTGGAGGTCAAGTGATAGAGCCCTATAGGTATATTTGGGCAGGCACGTTCCAAAACTTCGTTAGGATAAGTAAACTACGCGTGAATTTGACCTGCAATCAAAGAACTCGCGCTATTTGTGTGTTCTGGTCGATCGTGTTTCGTTTGTCTATGACTGTACATATTCAAGAGCGCCTCCTTTTTCGCGAGAGGCATTGAAATCGCACTAAACAAACGCTTTTCAGTCATTTGATCGCAGTATTAAGATTTTAATAATCTGGAAGCAGCAGCAGTCTGTGACTGTCTTCATCCACAGTCTTATTATATAAACAATCATTATTTTTTTCTACAGCAATTCATGGACGTTTAGCAACCGTCTTTTAGCGAGCATCTAATCGGGAAACGTTGTTCTGAGAAGAAACAGTGTTCGTGTGCTTCCGCGCTATCTTTCTTAACTCCTTGTGGCTACACTGCTACGCAAGAAATTTTGTAAAGAAAAGGTTTCGTTGATGACCTGTCAATTTTTCTCATCCTGCTATCCCCTTTCCTTTACAACATCAGTTAAAAAGAAACGCTAGAACGTTCATTGGACGGGGTTTAATGTTGCACCTCGCTCCTAGCGTATATATACGCGCGCAAAATAATTGAGAGCTTTCCAGATATTACGTCGGGCAAAGTTCTAGTAGCGGAGCTGCGAGTTATTTGTAGAGTGACTCGTCGCGTCACCGTTTTCCACGCTGCATCGAATTAATACTACACTGCACTGGCCCCAGCGGGCGCTTCACGACGAGTCCTAGGTCGTATCCCCTCGCGCGGGTCCGCCCTTTCCCGTTAATTACAACCGGAGCCGAGGCAGCTTCCCGTCCTCCCTCTCGCCTTCTCGTAGTGTGGACGCGTCGCCTCTCTATTTTGTGCCGCATCCCTCCAGCAATCTCCTCGCGCTGTGTACGCTCCCCGGGCACCAAAGGAGGCGAGGAATTCCGGCGGGCGTCGATTCATTCTCAGCACCCTTTCCCTTCGCACATCGTCTTATCTATCGGGTCGCACTGAGGGCGGCCGCTTCACCGCCATAAAGAGCGCCTATTGAGCGCCTCTAGTGCGTGAATGCCGTCATACTAGGTTGGGGGGAGGAAATTTGCTTTGTGTCTTCACATAGTTGTACACATTCTCACCCCATTCCCTTGGTCTCCCACGCATTTCTCGGCTTCTCGCTTCAATTGAAGAAGCGACGAGGATCTTTTAATTTACGCGGCGTGGCTTTTGTCGGCAGTAACAGGGACCGATCACAACCCTCTGCGGGGTTGGCACTTTCCCAGCGAGGGTGAGTTTGTCATTGTGAAATCGGTCGTTGAAATTTGTCGACACGCTTTCCGCTTGCTGTCTTTCTCTTTTGGGAGTCCATTGTGCAACCACTGCCACCAAACCGATTCGACTAATGAATGCAACGTTGCGACATCGCAGGTGAACTTTGGTACGCGCTGGGATTCCGCAATCGCCACAATGGCCAAAGGGTTCATTTCATCAGAAGTATACATGGTTGAGTCTATTCGGCTTCGAATAGCGTAATTTTTAAGCAGCGACGTGGATAAATTGCGTTCGCGAACACCGTATTGTGCTTCAGAGTAGTAAATTAACAGGAGCTACATTTCATGCGATTCCTATTCGAATGCCATCCGAACGTTCTTTCTGCGCCTACGGAGAAAAATATATAGTGCCTGGGGAGAACTTTTTATGTGTATGGGTAAAGGTAAATACCCGGATGGCACAAAGCGCGTAGGTTCCAGAAAATCATTCTAGAGCTGACTTATTTTCGCCCTGGCATTAGTGCCAACCCAAATGAGTTGCTTAACTCCAAGTCCCGTTTTTTAAGGCCGCCATTTATGGCGTTTCCGCCAATGATTTCTGTCTTCTTGGTTTGTTGAGGAATTGACCTTGGTAACTTCTCAAATGTATCAGACTAGCAGGCTGGTGCAGTTTTAATTATGTGAGCTGTGGTGTAAATTTTAATTATCATGTATCCGTCTGTTTTGAAGCAAACAGTTGGAAAAATGGGGGGGCATGTGACGGCCTAGTATCCGCTAGTTTCAAATATATACATAAATTAATAACTACCGAGGACAAGTACAATCGCTTCGACTATGATTTCGGTTCTTTGGAAATATTGATTGCGTGGTGTTCTCCCATTCGCCCGGTGAAGCATTCGAACTGCTCGCAGATGAACAACAGTTCTCAAAGCATCTGCTCTAATATGACGTTAGAAAATGCGGGAAGTGCACATCACTACGTAGGATCTATGTATAGCGGTGCTCCTTACCCACTGTGCTCCACATACGCCACAGCGATTATGTACACCATTTGTCATCCCGACAAATCCGGCCAAAAGTTTTACGTGATGCCCTCTACGCCCGCGATCTCGGTAGCAAAACGTTACTCCCAGGGCTTTCGACACAAACGCCTGGTATCTGTAACCGGGTTCGCAAGCTCCGCGCCACGCATCTCATTAGCTGTACAGTAAAGGCTCGCTTATATCGAACAGCGCGAGGATTGTAAAATAGTTCGATATAGCAAAAATTTGATGTAGAAAGTGAAGCAAAAAAAAAACTTATATGAGAGCCATCTTGCCGACGGAGTCACGAGCTAAGCTTAGCTCTTAACACCCTGCAGTTCACTATTGATACGACCCTTTCTCGGAAAGAAAACATAATTTATTGGGGCGGAAGAACTGCGTGAGTGTAGCCTGCTTCTTGGAGCACAACAGCGTTGCTGGTGACTGCTTGCTCCATGGCATCTAAACAGCCGGCAAGCTCAAGACCGCTGACCTCAATGGCACTGCAGTATCGCCGTAGCAGGGCCACGGCAGCGACGGCTTCGCTCGTGCTCGGAAGCGGTACGGAGTCCTCGGCGTCTTCGACGGAGCGGAGGACAAGCATGGATACAAGCGAATAACGGCGAAGCCCAGCGAACCAAGCAAGTGCGGGCAGCGAGTGGCGCGGACTGGAATTTCGGTGAAACCGCAGCCCGCAGCGCACAATGAGGCGCTTTCGGCTCCATCAGCATGCATGCGTGGAGCTGGTCCACTCTGTCACGGTCGGTTGACGCGCCCGAGCTCGCGCGGCAGTCGCCACCGCTGCGCGCCGAAGTATTGCGGGAAAGTCTGCCGTATGCCTAAGGAGAGCGAAGAATCCCGCGCGGGAGAGTTTGATATATCCATTGTGAGCAAAATAGCGTTTGATATAAAAAGTTTTAAATGCATAGAATTTTTACCAGAAGTATAAAAGGGTTCGATATAGGTAATAATTCGATATATCCGTGTTCGATATAAGCGGGCTTTACTGCAGTCTCCTAAAACCGAGGTCGCCTGGCGAACGAGTGGTGATGTCGTTCGAACGGACAGGCGCATATTCGGCGAACAACCGCGCCGGCGGTAATGAATGCTTTCCGTTGTGCTGTAAAATGTAGGATCGTGAGGACAACAGCTGTGAATTTGCGGCAGAGCGTACCGGTCTTGGATCCATGCGCGTCAGTTGTCGCCAAATAGCTGTGGCTCAATGTCAACCTTTTTCAACTATCGTGACTACTGACACAATTAGAAAGCACATTCGCAAACTTTTTCGATTGCCTGATAATCACCTTCCCCGTCCACCTTCTCATTGCCAGCGTGGACGCTTCACGCAGCTCTAATGTGTCACAAAATTACGTTCTGCTACAGAGTCGCTGCACAGAGTGTTTACATTGTAATCCCTGGTGGTCAAGAAAAAAAAGTGACATCTCGTCGCCACCTCTCCGGCAGATCTCCTTGATTTAACTTCGTAAGTATTACGTTGGCGAACACACGATTACGCTGATTACTAGGTAACAACATCCGGTTTGTGCCCGAACTGCTGCTATACTAATCTACCGAATATAGGCCTTTATCATTCAACCACTTATACAGAGCTTCCACCCATCCGCTGCTCTTCTTGGGCCATGGTGAAAACAGCGCATCCAAGACGAAGACCGAGAAGGAAAAACAAAAACACAGCGCTGGATGCGCTGTTTTCACCATTAACATTCACCCAATTGCCCAGCTCGCCGCACTTTTCTTGGGCCATTGAGCCACATTTAGGCATAAGATAAATTATATTCGGCGATTTAAAACCTGCATTGCAGTCTCTGCAGTCTGCCGTGTGCCGTGAACATAATAATAAGCAGCCTCACGCCAAAGAAAAATAATTCAGCGTCGTTTGCGCAAGTGGGAAATTATATTGCTTTTGAATGGCTTCTAGGTCAGTTTAGCGTGGTGGACAATTGTACCATCCCTGCACATCTAAGAGCATGTATACTTCGACATCCGTTATCTAGTACGAATGCTGCTAGCGGCAATCTCATGGTATCCTTGGCAACTAAATCCATGGAATGGCATATGAAAGAAATTTGAAGCTCTTGTATTAGCGCCTTGAGCCGCAACGTAAAAGCCAAGTTCAGATTGCCTTCGGCAACCTGAGTCGCTTTTTGTTGTGCCCACCTGGTGGTAATGATGCCGTAAGCGTATTGCTACTTAATATGCATGTGATAAGTAAGGCGTCCGGAATAAGCTGCATGAGTGAGTCTATGAGGTAGCGTATATTACTCTATGTTGTTTTTTTAGATGCAAAGCATCTCTTAGTCGACCCTCCGTCGTCCGGCATCCGCACCTCTCCTTCTCGTCCCCCTCTCTACGCCAGCTGTGATAACGCCGCTCTCCTCCTCGCCGCTCGGCTCGTCTCGGGCCGGCTAAGGAAGACACCGGCAACACTGTCGCTCCAGGAGCCCTAACCAGCTGTGACAACGCCGCTCTCCTCCTCGCCGCTCCTCCTCGCGCTTGGCTCGTGTCGTGCCTCCGGAGACAAGGCTGCACAGAGGAGAGCTCGCCACACCGAACGTAAACGGCAGCGTCGCGCAGCGGATTCCTCGCTTCAAGAACGAGAAGCCGCTTTGAAACGCCAGCGGCGAGTAGCTGATCCAGATGGCGTTCGGCAACGTGACAACGCTTCGACAAACGCCAGCGTCGAACGGCGGATTCCTCGCTTGGAGAACGAGAAGCCGCAAAACGTTCCCACTACTCGATAATAGAGAAGACAATTTAATACGCTTCTACACGAGTCTTTACTCTAACAACCAATCAACACGCTACTACTCCACGGCTTTGCATCTCCTCAGGGTTCCCACTTGGGAAGATGATGTAATTTTTTTGCAACACAAGACAAGTAGTTATCTTTCAGTGTCTTTAATCAGAGCTAAGGGCGGCCGTCTTATTTTGCGCTCACGGTCAACGCCACCGGAGACGCCGGCTTTCTGCGACATGGTGCTCTTGAAGGGGCCACGAGGACAAAAGGAAACCGATTTCAATTTGAAGGACTGCCTTTTTGTAATTCACTAAGCACCATGCTAGCAATAAAAGTGTTTGTAACCGTAAAAAAACGACAGGATTGCAGTGGCTTAGCTCGGCTATGCCAGGATAAACGTAGCATCAGCTAAGATTCAACTGATTACTCTTAGCTTTCCTGGTTGTCTAGAATTTGCTTGAATTGATTATCAGCTTACTTATGCCTCAATGACACACACACACGGTGTATGCATCATGTGAGGCATGTATATTTTTCAAGCGGCTCCGGCGCAGCGTAACCAATCGCCCTAGAGCTAAGCTGGTTCCACAGGCGTACGCCGGTGGTGGCTGCGACCGTCGCCGCGAGCCATCGTTTCCACACCCCGACCACCCCTAGGAATGATCATGCCAAGTGGACCGGGAGGCCGCCACGTTCGGTAACTGAGAGTTCGGGCGAAGACGCTGGGCGCGTGGGGTTGCGGTGAGGAAACGCCCGGGCAGCGAGAAAAGTTCCTGGTGCGTCCGTGATGAACGTTCCTAGCTGCTACTCCGCGAAAAGCGCAGCACGGCTCTCCAGGAAAGCCGAACGGGAAAACTACTCAACCTTGGTCAGTGTATCTCACGCTACAAAACGTGGTTGGTTCCTCTTCTACAGGAACGGGTAAAACAGAGCGTGAAATGTGCCCTTCCAGGAGCACGTCCCACGAACGCGGCACTCGCAATTCGGCTTCAATCTTACTCCGCGGTTGTTCCCTTACAGGCTTCTCTGCAGGTTACGCTGCGTGCCACTTGTACACGTAGGCGCTGATATCGAGGCTCCAACTGTCGACGATCACTAGCGTCATGATGCACTACTTCTATTCGGCTCTCCTAGACGGCAGCTCCATCTGAGGGATGGATATAAGGCGCGTTTGTCGTCCTGTTTCCACGTTTGTTCATAGCGCAGTCGGGAGCGCGTTCCGAATCTCCCGTTGTTACGAACGAGTTCGTGGTTCAAATCTCGGTGTAGCCGCGAAAAACGAAGTTTTTCTGGCGATGTCATTTCCGTGACGGATATGAGATCAGTCAGATTCTTGGTGGACACCGGCATAAAACTCTGTCGTGGTAATAGAAAAAACTTTGCAATTTTCCGCCACAGTGACGCCGTGTGGGCAGCAGTAACACGTTACCGTAGCCGTTGCCAAGAAACGTGTCTAGGCGATGATAGTGGGGGCTTCTAGTTGGGTTTGACTATGTCCGTTAAATGCAAAATCGACCCACTAACGCTAGCCCTATAAAAATAGCTATCATTGTGTTAAACTGCACGTCAGCATTTAAGGATGCGATCAAAGGCAACTACAGGCCCCACTAAAACCAACCATTCTTGTGTCGTGGCAATGCCTTAATTCGGATGCCGCCAATCGTGAATAATATTCTGTGACGTCACAGAGAAGACACCGCAAAGTAGCTCAAGAGTCGCCACTGCTTCATCTGCTTTCTTTATTACAGCTAATAATAATGCAAAGCATTGTTGTCCGATTGCCAGACCTGAGAGACTGCATAACGCCCCGAATTTCTACACAAATACACATTTCGCGAGATGTTCAACCTTTAGTCCCTTTAAATGGCGTAATTGAAGATTATTGGTCCAGCAGAATTTTGGAACAATCAAAAATTAGGAAAAGTAGAAAAAATAAAATAAAACCGAAAATTATGCGACAGACTAAAAACCATGCATCTGATTCATGTCCCCATAAAACCCAAGAATAAACAGAAAAAAAAAGGTCTGCAAAAGAACATTGAAAATACGAAGGAAAAAATACCAAAGAGGCGAAAACCCTGTAACGCCCGGCATTTCGACAAAAAAGTGGATTTTGAGGATGTTCCACCTTTATTCGTTATAATAGCGCAAATGGAGATTATTTCTAGGAAAAATAAGAAAACTGGAACAAATGCAAGTTTAACAAAAATGATCTGACAAAATCAATGAAGCGCAACTTATGCATCTGCCGAAAACACCCAAGAAGCAACAAAGGAAGTCCGCAAAAGTACGCCCAAAAATACGAATTGAAAAATGTCAAGTTTTTAAACACTGTAAGGTTTGCATTTCGAGAAAAAGGCAAATTCCGCGGACGTTTCACGTTTAATCTTTATATTAGCGTAAATGGAGATATTAAGTCGCACGGAATTTTAAAAAACCAACCGCTATAAAAAATAGAACAAATGAAATGTCAAAAAATGATGTGACAAAATTAATTATATGCATATTACACATTTCCCGACAAAACATAAGAATAAACGAAAAAAGTCGGCACAAACATTGGAAATAAGAATTAAAAAAAGCTTAAGCAGGTCAACTCTGCAGTATGCCATGCGCTTCAGAAAAAGAAAACGAGACATCATTAGCGAAGTAAAGGCATTTCATCGCTATAAGGACGTAAAACCACATCATCGGCGGAAAGAAAGAATAGAAAACTGAACGACAATAAGATAATACAACCTTTTTCGATTCCTAACAATATTTGGCTGCAAAAAAATGCGCGTCAATCCACCCTATGAATGTGCTTGAAAAACAAAGCTGTAAGTGGACCCCGCAACAATTACCCATGCAACATCCCTTAAGTTCACTCACGTAGCTCTACAAATAGTGATACTAGAGACAAGTGAAATGCACTTAACCACACCTTTGATTACTTCAAAGTGATATTCTTTGCTCAGGTTAAACCAATGCATAATTCATGAACGGTGTTTGGCTGAGTTGTATTGGGGAAGCACATAGGTGACAACTTGTTTTTTTTTATATAAAAGTAAAGGAAGGTCAAACCCTCTGTTAGACGATCTCTCTTTTCTGTTTCCGACGCCGCCGACAGAGACGAAGAAATCGGCGAGAGATGGAGGAGGACCCCAACGAGGAAATACTATAATTCAGGTTTCTGAAAGCCCCAGAGGGCGGGCGAGGTGAGTGGTTCCTTCTTCACTGGAGCCGATATGCATTCCGCACCGCCTGTACTCTGTCCACCAACTGAGAGAGCTGGACAGAAGCATCTCCCATTGCGGTTGTTGGGTAGTTGACGGGAAGAGGCGAGGGTGCTCAGGGGTAAAGCCGCACAACCCGATTATGTGGAGGAGTGTTTCTACTTCTGAGCAAAATTTACATTCAGCACCCTACCGATTAGGATGCATTGAGTGAAGACGCGATTGATGGTATGGGCCGTAGGGTTTTTGTTACGTGGAAAGTTAAGGGTGCGGCGACGGTAGGGTGTGTCTCTGAAATCGATAATGCTGGGTTATGTCCCTGAACGGGACAAGCCGGTAACTGTCCTCGCGGAGCTCCATAGCATTGGGGGGGGGGGGGGGGGCGGAGGGGAAGAGTGCAGCCGGTGTTGTGGGCGCATTCGTTGCCCTCCATGGAAGCGTGAGCAGGCGTCTAGATAAGGTGAATGCAGTCGGTAGGGCAGTGTTTGTTTTAGCACACGCAGGCCGGGTCTGGGACACCCACTCGGCTAGTAATTCGCTAGGTTGTTGGGAATCGTTGAAACACCCCTTTTTAGGACCAAGGCCCCAAGCGGCACCTCTTCGGCTTCGACATCCGCGGTCGTTGCCTTACAGGCTTCTTGCAGGTTACGCTGCGCGCTAAGTAGGGGCTGGTATCGAGGCTCCAACTGTCGACGCTCACTAGCGTCATGATGCACTACTTCTATCGGCTCTCCTAGACGGCAGCTCATCTGAGGGATGGATATAAGGCGCGTTTGTCGTCCTGTTTCCACGTCTGTTCATAGCGGAGTCGGGAGCGCGTTTCGTACCTCCGTTGTTGTGAACGAGTTCGTGGTTCAAATCCCGGTGTAGCCGCGACAAACGAAGTTTCTGGCGATGTCATTTCCGTGACGGATATGACGTCAGTCAGATCTTCGTGGACACAGGCATAAAATATTTTCGTGGTAATAGAGAAAACTTTGCAATTTTCCGCCACAGTGACGCCATGTGGGCAGCAGTAACACGTTACCTTAGCCGTTGCCAAGAAACATGTCTAGGGGATGGTAGTGGGGCTTCTAGTTGCGTTTGACTATGTCCGTTAAATGCAAAAACGACCCACTAACGCTAGCCCTATAAAAATAGCTATCAGTGTGTTAAACTGCACGTCAGCATTTAATGATGCGATCAAACGCAATACAGGCCCCACTAAAACCACCCATTCTTGTTTCGCGGCAATGCCTTAATTCGGATGCCGCCAATCGTGAATAATATTCTGTGACGTCACAGAGAAGACGCCGCAGAGTGGCTGAAGAGTAGCCACTGCTTCATCTGCTTTCTTTATTACAGCTATTAATAATGCGGAGCATTGTTGTCCGATTACCAGACATGAGAGACTGCATAACGCCCTGAATTTCTACAAAAATGCAGATTTGCGGATGTTCAACCTTTAGTCCTTATAATAGCCTAATTAAAGATTATTGGTCCAGCAGAATTTGGACACCAAGAATTAGGAAAAGTAGAAAAAAATAAAACCGAAATTTGCGACACATAAAAATGCATCTGATGCATGTTCCCATAAAACCCAAGAATAAACAGAAAAAAAGAAAGGTCTGCAAAAGAACATTCAAAATACGAAATAAAAAATACCGAAGAGGCAAAAACCCTGTAACGCCCTGCATTTCGACAAAAATGCGCATTTTGAGGACGTTCCACCTTTAATCGTTATAATAGCGTAAATGGAGATATTTCTAAGGCAGAATTTAAAAAAAAAGATAGACTGAAACAAATAAAAGTTTAACAAAAATATCTGACAAAATCATAAGTGCAACTTATGCATCTGCCGAAAACACCCAAGAAGCAACAAAAGAAGTCCGCAAAAGTACGCCCAAAAATACGAAATAAAAAATGTCAAGTTTTTAAACACTGTAAGGTCTTGCATTTCGAGAAAAAGGCAAATTCCGCGGACGTTTCACGTTTACTCTTTATATTAGCGTAAATGGAGATATTTAGTCGCACGGAATTTTGAAAAACCAACCGCTATAAAAAATAGCAAAAAATTTAATGTCAAAAAATGATGTGACAAAATAAAATATATGCATATGCACATTTCCCGCCAAAACATAAGAATAAACGCAAAAAAGTTGGCTACGTATCATTAATAATAATTAAAAAAGTTAACTAGGTCAACTCTGCGTATGCCTGGCGCTGTCCAGAAAACAGAAAACGAGTCTATCATTGTTCGCGTGGATTTCATCCTTGCGTGACACCAACATGGTCGCGAAAGAACCCTCTGGCGGTAGAGGTAAAAAGCTTTGCTTTAAAACTCACAGTCTAGAAAATCGGGATAAGAATACTGCGTGTTATTAGGCAAATCACTCTATTTCTGCAATTGTTTTGTTTGAAGTTCTCGATAAAATTGGTATCACTGTTATCGGGACAAACCAATCTTCCAAACGTATTCTGCTTTTGTGGCTCTTTTAGCAACATGCGTTGAAGGAGTGTCGAGCTTAGATATTTCGCAGGGCCATCAGCCATACTAATGACGAAATTTCAGTAGCTTTGCTAGCGTTAACGTTGCCTCTAGAATCACCATTGTCGCATCGAGGAGCGCATGGCTGATTTTTGGGAGGTCAACTTTGCACTGAAGGAGAGGCTGTGTTTACTCTTGATTGGTCACATCGCGAAGAAATAGGGAAGCGATCAGTTGCGATTAAATCCTTCGGAATAACGTTGCTCATATATTTAAAGGCGCGGTTGTTAAAGCTTGAACTAATAAAATGTTGATGTTTAAACCTGGCATTTATTCATGGGTATGAAGGTATCCATGACATCGCAGATTCCCTCACAGCTCTTCTAATAAACCCCTTCGCGTCATGCACGCGCGCACTCTTTCTCCGCCCCAAGAAACAACTACAGCCAACATCGCGGTTCAGAGAGCCTCAATCTTGACAATAGTCGCAGCACTCTCCACGCTTACAAACTTGAGTCAAATTGGGTGCCCACGTGTGGAATGGCGGGCTAACAATTACGCCTTCAGCTACCTGTATTCAGGGCAACTCGAGCGTGAACGGGCTTCGGCGAAACGGCGAAGCAAATGCCTTGCGTTCCGCCTTTTACCTTGTGTGTTTTCCAAACACCGTTCCTCCATTGTTCTCATCGTTGTACCACTGAAGATTGAATGGAAGCACTCTGATATGGTTGAACGCACCGCCATCCACCTCAGAGAACAATGTGTTGTGAATTGTGAAGTGGGCTGGGAGACGTCAATAACCAGGCTTACGGATCAGCATCTTAGTTCTTCCCAAGCTAAGTCTCTCCCAGTACGTACATATACATAAAACAGCGTCAGCTTCAAGTAGAGGGAGAAAAGCATTCAATAAAGTGCCAAAATCGCATCTAATGTTAGCCGGCAGTGGAAACTTCTAAAGGACTCTATGGCCCCATTCTGTCTCTCTACACAACTTCCTGTAACAGCGACACTACAGTGAATCGTAAACAGTACCGCATTGAATTACCATACGAAATTTAAACGGCGGAGGTGCTGGGCAGTTGAAAGTAGACAGCCTTCACCGGAAGGAGAACAAGGGGTAGAGTTAGACATATACAGCTTCGCTGTAATATTGTTACGGGGCAGGAGACTGGAATGTTTGTGTATCTCCCGAGACCACCGAAGCCTTGGCAGACCGAAGCTCCCCACAGTCGATCAGGGTTTGTTTGACATCTTATTCCTCTTTTCCTCATGCAGCGCCGGACACTATGGCTATACACCCTTCTTGACTCGTCGCCAGCTTGATGCATGCCCCAGGTACTGGCCGGTATATCAAGCGAGAAGTTTTTTTTCAGAAAGGCCCAGACGACAACAACCGTGGACCATAGCAAGACAAACGATGCGGGAGAAAAACGGACGTCACGGTGCTTGATGTAACGATCGCATGGTAACAATTGCTATGTTCACGTTGTAATGGTCAGCACGGGCGATCGGCTCACAGGCGTACTCGGTTGGCGAAATAAGTGATGGCAGCGTGGTGTTCATTGACAAGGTTGGCTCACGTGCGTGCGGGAGATAAAAGGGAGAAAATCCGGTGGTGTTTTGACATTATAGAATATACGTGAAGGTGACATGGAGGAACGTGATGTCGGAATCGCGATTGTCGGCCGACACATACATGGAGAGCATTCCGGTGAGGGTCCGGTTGAGTCGTTCCGTTAGGCCGTTAGTTTGTGGATGGTATACAGCAGTGAGCTTGTGCTGAGTAGAGCAGGATCGAAGAATATCGGCGGCAACTTTTGATAAAAAGTAGCGGACTCTGTCCACGAGAACAGTTGCCGAGGAGTACTATGGTGGAGAATTATGTCGTACAGGAGAAAATCTGAAGCCTCAGAGGCACAGCTACTTGCAATTTCACGTGTAATTTCATAACGAGTATCCTCATCTCTGGAAACAGCTATCCACTTGTTTCCGGATGTGGTGGTAGGAAATGTCCAAGAGGGTACAATCCCACGCGGAAAAACGGTTGAGGAGGCACGTCAAGCGGCTGCAGAAGACCGGCTGTGGCTGCGGTCGGCCGTTTGCATGATTCGCAGGCGCCGCAGGTATTGACTTAACGTTGTGCGTAACGATAAGTTCTGGCCCAGATAACATCTGCAGAAATTCAGGTAGTTTTCTCGTGATGTGTGGCACATTGTTATGCAGCTTGTCTAGAGTGAGAGTTATTTATAGTCAATTTTTTTGTTTTTTCTAGATTCTGCCAGACCAATTATCTCCATTTACACTATTGTAACCATAACAGGTGTTAATTCCACCAAATCGGCATTTCTGTGGAAATGCAGGGCGTTACGCAGTCCGGTGATGGGGGTACTCGGCAACGAACGCCACGCAATAAAACACTGCTGTATTCGATCATAAATGCGGGTAAGCCCCGGATGACCAGCCTGGATTTGGAATGTCCTGGATATGGTCGAGCACCGTGGAACTGAGATGTTCGGGTTGCACTAAGAATAATTAATGGAGAGCCATCGGAACGGAAGTGTTCACGGAATAACACGCTGCCATGAAATACGTTAGCATGGAGAGAAAGATCAGGTGATGGGATCGGGTAATACTCCTCAGCGCGCACTGTTGAAACACTTCCAAAGGAAAGGACATTTAAGCTATTACCGTGTGCATCGTGTCATTCACAGTACGTCAAAAACATGTTCCTACTTTGTTCTAAGCTACGTAAGTATGAGTTTACTGAAATAAATAGCTCGTTAATAAGAGAAATTACAATCAGGGGTTCGAAACTTTGCTGAATACAAAGGTAGATGATTAGGATGGTGATGGTGAGGATGATGGTTATGATGACGGTGATGATGATGATGGTGGTGATGGGGAGGATGATGATGGTGGTAGTGGTGGTTAAGTTTAAATGGCGCAAGGGCAACTAGGGAAAGAGCGCCATGTATACGAAAGAGCTGCAATCATGCGGAAAATGAACAGCACGTCGTTACCGATTGCTACTTCTACCCGCGTTACTTACACCCTCTTGAAATTTTTTTAATCAGGTCACAAGAAACTCCAACCATGACATTCTTTCGGAACGAATGACATCTCTGGAGATCACAGCATAAAAGCAAGATATCGTTTAAAAATTTGAGGTCCTCGGGAAAAAAACGTACAGAACAAACAGAGGCAGTCATATTCGGATAAAAGAAAGTACACCCCAGGCCGAAAAAAAATCAGTCCACGGAAGTAAGTTTTGGGCCGCCGCTACTGCAACGGGGGGGATTTAACGCCCCGCTCCTTCACCTTTCCTGCTGCTCCAGGTTCTTGATCGGTGAGACGATAACCACGGATAGACGACATCCGGACGGAGCGCACACAGCGATATAAAGTGTTCGTCCTGCCCCATTTCTCTCTTTGCGATTTAATCATAGAAGAGATTGACGACCAGACATACACAGTTTTCGAGCCTCGCCGAGTAGGTTTGTCTCTTCCGTCTCGGTCCTGATAAGCGCACAAACGTCACTCCACACACGGCACGCTGATGTGAAATCGTGAACTGAATGCCGACCCTGCTTGTGAGAAAGAAAGAGATGGGGAAAGAGAGAGGGAGGAGGTGTGAGCTGGTCCATCTACTTCGCGTGTGCGCCTCGCGGCCCGCTCACGCTCATTGTTTCTACCCAACTGCAAGACAAAAATAAAACGCGAAGAGCGCGGGGACTTTCGAAGGAATAAGTCCACCACCACCGTCTTCGTAGCTGCGCGTATATGGGCTTCGTTCGGAAGTGTTATTATGTGTATACAGAGGACAGCGCTCACACGGGAGCGGTGGTTGTGCTCTTCCAATCGTTCGCATGAAAGATGAACGTCCAGTCTGTCACGCTGAGCCATGAGCGGAGCAGTGTCGAGAAACAGATGCTCCCACCCGAAAGGGGAAACAAGCGATCAAAAGGACGAAATGAGTAGGAGAAATGGAAGGAGGGACTGCCTAGATTGAAATCTGCGCCTACTATATCTTCATCAGGAGGGATCCGTGAGCATCAGGGTTAAGAGGGAAGTTATTAGGAAGTTCAGAACGCCTGTGACATCTCCCCAGCATGTAAAAGAAAAACGGAAAATTGGGGAATGTATGGGCGCCACGTCGTGTCAAGTCAGGGGTGCTTTTGGACAGAATGGGAAGAAAAAAAAGGGAGTGGCGGCGCCGGGCAAAGGCGCAGCTCTTATCGCCGTCCAAGTCGCTTGATTTTCAGAGCCTTCTGGTACCGTCATTGTTGTTGTCACGCCGGGCACGTGATCGCCCGCATCTGTCTCTGTAATCGCGGGCATCGAGTCGTTGATAAACGATGCTCGAAGATAGATGCGGGAAGTTCAGTTTTCCCTCGGCTGCTGCGGTCACCGCGCGTGCCATTCTTAACGGGACACTTCGGACAAGGAAAAAAATGATGGAAATGGTATTGCTTGACTTTTCGACCACCTTCTACTACTTCCGCTGACTTCCGTCTCGGGCCATTTTGACGTTCCGTGACGTTTGCTCAACAGTTATGAAGTTTGCCTCATTTCTCTCTACGTGCAGTGCGCAATTTTCGGCCGGCAGGGAAAATATAGACTAAATAGACTAAATGCAGCGGGCATGACAACGTAGGCCTGTCTTTGCCATTCAACAAATATAGGGCTTGCAGGCCACGCCCTCTCTGTGATTTGCTGAAAAGATGTTACGTAACATAAACAGTTCAATAGGATATATGCGTCACACACTGGCAACTCTAGTTTGTGTAAAAATGACGTGATAATACAAAATAGCTCGCAAATGGCGGCTGCTTTTGCAGGGAAATAGGGCAAAAAAATTTCACCTACCTTCGGCGCCGCGAAATGTCCATGGATTTGCAGTAGGCGCAGTTTCGCGTGACGCGCGGTTTAAAGCATGTTTTTTTAACAAAAGAAATAATAGTTTTGACTGTTTCCAAGTAAGCGATCACGGAGCATACAAATAACGTGCCATAGTTTGCTTTTGTTTTTGACAATAAAATAAAAAAAAATGTTTACCGCAGCAGCAACATAAGAGGTCAGTGCAAGCCTCTCCATGACAGAGAACCAAACGCATGGCAATCGTCCACACTCCTCCTAGTAAGCTGCTTCGTCACATGATCGAGCTCAAGAAAAAATAACAAAGAAAAGTAACTGTTTTATGCATTGCTGCGCCGATTGATGTCAAGCTTGACGACTGAGTGAACCGGCGAAATCAGTATGCTCCACGGTTATCAGGCGTAGCGCTTCGCTGACTTTATGCTTCATGCAAGCGATGGTCGCGACCGTCTTTTTCTGTCAGAAATTGCAACATGGCAGCAGACGATAGCGTGGTGGTGGTGGCGGCTGGGAATTCAGGTGATAACGCAACAAAGCTTGCATTGAAGCAGATATCTGAAGTATGTTAATAAAAGCGGTTGAAATAAATAAATACACACGGTAAAAAGATTGTGTGATGTTCTTTAGCCAAATATCCCCCTTTAGCTCGCTTTTGGATCAACGTTATTCGATCGCCTTGTGGTGCCGACGCCAATTTTCACCTGCAGAAATGCGTCTCCCTTGCCAACCTCAGCTACCGCCTAAATTTTTACAATACATGCCAAGGGTTTTCACATCTTTTATGGGCAATGTTTGATACTTTATTTGTGATATTTATGAGTGAAGCGTCAAATTACACTGGATGTCGTCAGAGCTATACGTGCATCACGTCACTAATTGCTTACGATGTGCTTACGCAAAAAAACATGGCGAATTCCATGCGAACTTGTGCAGTCGAGAATAGCGCCCCTTTTGCCGTCTTGTCTTTAAATAACGTTTGAAAAATAAACGAAGACATTTCTCTTCGGTGAGTGTTGGTTGTGAACGCGGGAGCGGCAATGCATATTTTATGACGTCCGACGCATTGAACGCCATTCTGCTGGGGAAGGATGTTCTGATGTGAGAATACATTTTTGAAAGGCTACGGCAAGGCAACACACCTGGATTTTTGTTTTCCTTGAAATTTTTACGGCCTCGTAACCAGGCACTTAGCTGAAACAATTGACGCCGTTGCTTTGGGCACTGGTTTGTGTGCGGGTTGCCCGCTTTTTTTGCCTTTTGTGTTTCAGTTGCCGGTATTTTTCTGCCTGCGGCGGGCACTAGCGAGAGGCATCAAAGAGAACATTTCCTATTCATGTCTTTCACCTAGTCTTCAGCCCGATGCAGCGATTTTCGTGAATACCGCACTATTCTGCTTCCTTTCATTACAGTGCTGAGTAGTGCTGAGCGCCGCGGGGAGGCGTATGGTGGATTTTCCTTCTGCGGGCACATGCATATGCCAATCAGCTGCTACTTCCTATTCCTACGAGAGACGTATTAAGCGACATTTTTCTAATTACCTCACCTCCCGTTACTCCAACACCATAATCACCAACGCCATCATCAGTCAATTGCCCACTACCTCACGATGCTTCGCTAGGTGACTTAAAACGTTTTTTTCTTCCTTTCGCTACATCCCCTCAGTGTACCACACCCTGTCGAACATTGAGCATCGTTACAACAAAGTAGTATCGCCGCCGGCAGTAAATCAGTCTGTTTTGCTCGATATTCGCCGTTACAGCAGTTGCGATAATCGGGTCTAACAAATCGGCAGTCTGCCTTGCGCAAAATGTCAGGATACGAAAACGCGTTATTCTAGGCTTCGAACTCACTAGAAACGAGGTAATACTTACCCGTCACCTTCTGGCACCTCAAATGCAGGTCCACATGTGGGGGGCGCGAGTAGTTTATTGCGCTTTTGCGCCGCGCGACCAAAATTTCCGCAACTTTTTCAAACGTTAAACAAGTGGTTGTTATATTTCATTTTATAGTTCGCTTATTTCATCCGACTTTTCAAGTTTTAGCCTTGCGCGAAGTAACTATTTTCTTGTTACAGCCGCTATCGCGAGCGGGTCTCGCGGTTTCGGTTTCGTTATAAAAGGATCAAGTGTCCCTGCCATGAAAAGTTATCAACGACAGTTCCCATTAGATTGATGTATCGGAAAATTCGCTATATCAGTGTTCGTTATAAGGATGCTAAACCGTTTAAACACAGGTTAAAATATTTAAATTGTGCGCATAAAATGCATTTAGCGGCGCCTGCTCCATCATCAGAATTTGGGTGAGCGTTCATGCGTAGGCACTTGGTACACTGACATGAAAAAAAATGTTTGGGGAATTGAAGTCGGCTTCCGCTAACGGAAAGTCAGGATGGTGAACAAACCATCCGTGTTCCAAATTGTCCCTCTACGACGAAGTAACGCTTACGCGTCTCACATTATAATACATAACTACCCATGCACCAGCTCGAAGATTGGGCCAAGCAGGCAGTAAACGGGGATGGAAAACACGGAATAAGGTGGAGGGAAAGGTGAGCGCTGGTGAGTCAAAGATCAAAAATTCAATACATGAGCTTATAAACATTTTTAATTTAGCCCTATATAAGTGCTACAATGATTTGCGATAAACAAAAGGCACTCCAGTTCCCGCAGATATACGCACCCAAGTAAAACCCACCTTAGGTTCGAAACAAACAAAAAAAGGCCAACGCCGTCACCAAAAACCTTGAGAAATGGAGGGCCGGGGTGTTCCCATGTGTGCTTGCACACATGGGAAAAGTCGAGTTCAGACACACCTGTTTATTACGCTGCCCCGCAGCCAAGTGTCCTTTCTGCACCGACAGAGATGACGTGACGCAAATTTCCTTTTTCTTACCTCTGTGAAGCTTTCCTTTGTCTTTCACGACAGCCTTCTCCGCGATCTCATTACGGTGCCCGTGAAGAAAAATTTCAAACTCTTTGCTGCGTTGAGCAGTCACGAATGGCGATGTTTTCAGCGGTACAGGGATTCCCTATGATTAACCTCTAGTTGAATTAGGGAACAAGAGAAGCAATGCTTGCGGCGGCGAATTCACGTGAACAAAAAATGTCAGTACACATTGTCTAGAATGCGAGCCGATGTCTATTTGGAGTAAGCGAGCGAAGGACAAGGAACCATCTCCTTTTAGCATTTTAGTGGGAAAGCTCCCATGTGCAGCTTTCCCGCTCATGGCAGTCCTTTAACAGTATTACTCTGCATTTTTTAGCGAAATGAAAATTCTTTTGCACAGCTAATATTTGGGGTGAATACTTGCTTTGTGCACAGTTTCAAGTCGCGCACGTGCGCGACTGGGTTCCTGAGTCATGGGAACTATCCCATAGAAATGCATGGGAGTTAGATTTGACAGCGAATTACACAAACAAATAGTCAGAAACCTGACATTTCTTTTAGGTTTTAATCTTCACGTTGGCTTCTAGCTTTATGCCAAATATCATTTTCGTACAGTGGTTTTGCTAGGTTCCCGAGAGGTTGTAATTTGAGCGAGAAAGCTGGGTATGTATAGTACCTCGCCCGATTATGCTTAAACTCCGTCAGCGAGCGAATTTTTTTCCCGAGCCTATTTCTGAAGTTTTTTTGTCACAGAGTACAACTTTCGTACACAAGAGCTTATGTGCAGCAGTATGAGGGGGCGTCGGTTTGTGCGATGACCGCGACACGCGTGCTAAGACACATACACACATGCACGATCACAGTACGCGTGCGTGCGCGGTATTAGAACACCCTTTTGAACTCAAAGGTGTTAATACGGGCTTGTTAGCACATAATTAGTTTGATATCAGCACTAGGACAGGACACAGAGGAGGCGCACGAGACTGCGCGCTGGACAGGGGACGCGAGACAGCGACACGAGACGACATGATGAAGCACCCAGTCCTGGCGTTGGATAGGGGACGCGAGACAGCGACAGTGATGGAACGAGACAGCGCCCAGTCTCGTGTCGCCTCTCTACGTCCTGTCATAGCGCTCTCATCAAATCCTTTTAAGCACTCGCCCAATGCACATGGCAGTGTCGCAGTGCTTCGCAAATACTACAACTGGGCTACTAGTACATCTTACAGCGATAGCGTTACCAGATTCATGAGCCTAATCTACGTGGTCGCTACCTATTCGGAGTTGCTGCGGTCCCCGAAGGAGCACCTACTTTTGAACTCGCGTATCACCAACGCAACCTTTGCCTGGCAAACGATGGCGCCACACGGTCAAGCGCCAGCCCTTCACACGACACTCACAGAATACGCATATACACTTCGAATCACCCAAACTGTCACATTTTTATTTAAATATCCAGCAACACTACGGGCCGCCCTCTATGTATTCCTCAGGCCAAGTAAGTGCTAGATATCCCCTATTTTTTTATTTATTTTCTATTTTTTTGGTCAATACGGCCAGCAGCCTTTAGCCCCCAAAGGCGGGAGTGTAAAAAACAGTGAAAAAATTTTCGAAAAACTGTACCGCAGAAGGGAACAAGAAATAACTTAGCATATAACACAAATATGCGAATTCAAAGAACGAAAAAAAAAGAAACAAAAACAAATAATCTGAATTCTGTAATGTGTGAGGATGAAGTTCGTAACACACGATTTGGCATGTAAATGAAAAGTACACACTAAAAAAAGTGTACGACAGGCTCCCACTAGTTTAGTTTAGCGAAAAAAAAAAAAGGCAATAAAGTCATATTGGGCCATAACTACTTAAAGGGCCCTCAACACAAAAATACATGAGGGGGAAATACGGCTTAAAAAAAACGCAAAACAACACCAAACACTGGGAAATAGATATTTTGAATGTTCGCGACGTCAGATGTACGAAGCCAGAGGAAGCAGTTGTCGGGTTTCAAATGACATGCAGTTGAGTTCTGTGTTGGGGTTAGAACCGAGCTACCAAAAAATAATCCAAGGAGACGCATTTACCACTTCGTACAAAAACGTTCCAGTCCCCAATGGTCCTTGAAAAAAAAGAACGGTGGCATTAACGTTTTAGTTTAATGCGTATGCAATTACAGAACGGCAAAAAAATATCTATTTTTTTTGCTGGCAGCTGATCAGGCTGATCAGAGAAAAAGGGAGTTTTTGCCCTTTATTTTGCTCAATTGCGTACGTTTAGAATAATAATCTAGTTGCGGTTTTAGCCTTTCCCAGCGTTACGGGAAAATTCTAGTAATGTTGCTTTTTTTCTCCCGTGTTATTCTATCACTTAATTGCCAATGGCACCCTCGGCCTTCCCTTAAGAAAACCCTGGCAATGCGTACCCAAACTAAGCCGAAGTACTGCAGAATTCCAACATTTGTAGAGCGCCAAGTGACTCCAGTGAACTGAATTTGACGTGAACCGTAGGACTGACCGTAGACGTGAACGAAAGGGCTGGATGTTCTTGCGCACAAAGTCCCGATATAAGGGGTCGCAACAGAGATTTCCATGAAAGTAGCGCTAGGCCGTTTCTTTCTTACTCCGTTCAAAACCACCGTTCGAGTTTCCTGCGCCTAAACTTTCGCGTCCAACCGTTTCACGGGTCATTTAACCCAGCACCCGGCGGCTCTATTCGATTTCTGAAGCGGCCCGTAAACGTCGCCCCACGCGAGTCAACTGTGTACGTAGCGCCTGCGGCGAAGCCAAGAAGCAGGCAAAAAATTGTGCCAGGTCCGGGAGGCGAAAAGGCGGGTCCTGCATAGCGGAAGCTGGCCGACTTTTGGCCACTGGCTTCTTTATCGCCGTGTATGAAACTACTGGGGAAACCACGGGGGAGGAAGACGAAGTGCTATTGGAACGAGAGCGGGGGAAGATTTATTGCCGCTGTCGAAGCTCGGTGTCAGCTGACGCCGCTGCGAGGGGGGAGCTTACGGTCAGGGCTGCGAGGAACGGGGAGGAAGCCTAAACAGGCCAACGTCTGTTTTTATTCGCGGGGGGGTTGGGTCGACGAGATGATTAAGAGGCCCCTTGTTCGGTTCCGCACAATGCTCCGGGATGTATGGCAGAAGCATGGAACAAATGCTTAGCCCATCTATAAACTAATCAAACATTCAAGCAATGGATGTGGGGGGTGGTGGTCACGAGATGATGAGACGCCCCTTGTTGGGTTCCGCACAATGCTCCGGGATGCATGACAGAAGCATGGAATCAACTGCTTGTCCCGTCTATCAACTAATCAAACATACAAACAATGGATGCGGGGGGTGGTGGTCGACGAGACAAAGAGACGCCCCTTGTTCGGTTCCGCACAATGCTCCGGGATGCATGACAGAAGCATGGAATCACCTGCTTGTCCCATCTATCAACTAATCAAACATACCAGTAATGGATGCGGGGTGGTGGTCGACGAGACGATGGAGACGCCCCTTGTTGGGTTCCGCACAATGCGCCGGGATGTATGACAGAAGCATGGCTCAACTGCTTGTCCCATCTATCAACTAATCAAATATACAAGGAATGGATGCGGGGGATGGTGGTCGACGAGACGATGAAGACGCCCCTTGTTCGGTTCCGCAGAATCCTCCGGGATTTATGACAGAAGCATGAACTCAACTGCTTATCCCATGGATCAACTAATCAAACAATCAAGTAATGAATGCGGGGGATGGTGGTTGACGAGGTGATGAAGACGCCCCTTGTTCGGTTCCGCACAATGCTCCGGGATGTATAACAGAAGCGTGCACTCAACTGTTTTTCCCATCCATCATCTCATGACACATACATCTAATGGATAACATAAGTTGGATAGACCCGCTTCGAGCAGACAAAGTGTATTTTCTTTTGGTAACCCAGTTATCACATTATAGTCATTAGTTGTATCACTATATAAGGTATATAAGAGTATAAGAGTATATAAAAAGTGGCCATGGAAGTTCAGCAAATATGCACACGCATCTGACACCGTTTTGTTATATCGTGCAGATTTTGACCGTAATTGCCACATGGAGCAGCCCTTTGCCCGGGCCGCTTCTGCGCAGCCGGCAACGTTCCTCGGCATGCGCCTCAACAAGACCCTGCAATCACCTGATCTTCCAGTTTGCCGGCCTCCCGGATTGGCCTTTCAAGAATTCCTAACGGTGGTCGTCCACCCATGGCTATCCACATCGACGGTTGCATCACCCAACGGCTATGTAAGCAACGGGTTCATCGGACGTCCCTTCAGTAGGCATGGAAGTTCAGCAAAGATGCACACGCATCTGACACCGTTTTGTTATATCGTGCAGGTTAGTTCACCTGTTTCCCTCTATGCTAAAAAAACAAGCAATGTTTGTTTGCTGATTCTTCCATGCCCACAAGTTTTACTTATGTCCATTTCTGAGTGTGTTCATGTCGTTAAGCTTTTGGTTATGTCCGGTGATATTGAGGAAAATCCGGGCTCCCCGAAAGAAGATCCGGGTAAGCAGTACAACGAGTTGATTTCGTAGATTGAGGGCCTACACTCTAAGATAGACTCCAAACATGACGAACTAATAAAATCAATTAATGACGTTAAAGAGGCACAAGTATCTTTTGAATAAAAAGTCGCTGAATTGGACAACAGATTGTGCGCCGTTGAGGAATGTGTCCAGGTCTCAGACAGCCAGCCGAGTCGTCAGCAGGTACCTGAAGTACTTGCGGTTTATAAGCGTCTGGACGAATTTGAGGATCGTTCACGCAGGGAAAACTTGCTGTTTTATGGCATAGAAGACTGCGCCTCGGAAACGTGAGCGCAATCCGAAGAGAAAGTTTGCCAGGTTTTTAACGACGCTGTGGAGCTAAACTTGGGAACTAGTGATGACCGTATATACCGTGCACACAGGCTGGGCAGATTAGTGGCCGGTATATATCGACCCGTTATTGTAAAATGTGCGTCCTTCATGTTCCGAGAAACTATACTGCAATCTAGAAGCAGTTTTCGTGATTGCAATGTTTCAATCAGTGAGGATTTTTGCCGCGCAACAAGACGCGTGCGCAAAAAGCTTTTCGAATTCGGTCAAGCGAGTGGTGATAAGTATACCGTTAAGTACAATAAGCTTCATATCAACAAAAAAAGCTTTGTGTACTCGCCAGTGACAGACAGTGTTTGAGAACTGCACACACATGCGCAAAACTCTTCGGAAGCTACGTCCTCCACTACTCTAGACGACGACGCTACACCTTTTTCCTAACAAAACACACCCCTCTGACCCTTGTCGTAACTATTCTTTTTTATATTCTAATGTACGAAGCATTGTTAACAAGCGAGACGCATTATCTTCGCTTTTTGATGACTGTTCCGCTGATGTCCTAGTCTTAACCGAAACTTGGCTTACCCCTAACATTGCAAGTGCTGCGCTGTTCGATTGTGAAAATAATTATACAGTTTACAGATGTGATAGAGACGAATCGCCAGGAGGTGGTGTTCTTATAGCCGTAGCTGATTGTATAGTTTCTAGTCAAGTATTAATAGAATCACCTTTAGAATTTGTTTGAGCATTCGTACGCGTAAATTATCAAAGTATCATAAGTTGTGGGTGTTAGCGCCCTCCGAGCGTGACTTGCATGTTTTGCGAGCAATTGCATGATGTTTAAATGACATTGTTAAAAGGCACCCGCATACACCTGTATTTCTCCTGGGTGACTTCAACTACCCCAAAATAAACTGGTCACTACCTTGTTCTGCGTTAAGCACAACTTCAGCCGACAGTTTTGTTGAATTGTGCGAAGACTATAACTTTTCCCAACTCATTACGGAGCCGACCAGAACGGGCCCTACTTCCTCCAATGTTCTCGATCTACTTCTTACAACTTCACCCGACCTTGTGCATTCTATTTCGTATATCCCCGGGCTAAGTGACCATTGTTTTGTGCACTTCAATGTAACAAGTTCTTTAGGGCGCCGGGCAAACAATTGTAAAACAAGAGACTATTCGCGAGGTGATTACGACTCGATTAACACGGAACTTGACTCATATTTTGAGAGCTTCTCTCAAGGCTTCTTTGATCGCAGTGTCGAACAAAATTGGAACTTGTTCAGAAAAAAGGTTGATTCTTTAATCACGACATACATTCCCACGTACGTTATCAAGGGTCGCCAACGCGCCCCTTGGTTCTCAACTGATTTAAAAAGATTGCGGAATAAAAAGAAACGGCTGTTCCGTCAAGCAAAGCAGACTAACTCGTCCGCACGCTGGCACGTGTATCAAGCCGCTCTTTCTGATTATCGAACATCTATTAAAGAAGCCAAGCGAGTTTTTCTTAATAACACCCTTCCCTCACTTCTTGCAACCAACCCTTCAAAATTTTGGAAAACTGTTAAACCTATTGAAAAGAAAAGCATTTCGCTTACAAATTCAGACGGGCAGCCGGTTCGCTATGAAGGCTGTTGCAGTGTTTTAAACGATTTTTTTGTTACTTCGTTTTCAAATTGTTCTATTTCTGCATTGCCACAAATGCCTAGTCGAGATTTTTTACCGATGTATCCAGTGACTATTGACGCCGTCGGAGTGCAACATTTAATTCACAATCTTAAGTTGTCCTCTTGTTGTGGCGTGGATGAAATTAACCCAAAGTTCCTAAAAAATACTGAAGTGTATTCATCAATTTATTTGTCCGTAATTTTTTCGCAATCTATTCAGTGTTCTACTTTGCCGCTTGACTGGAAAGTGTGTAAGGTGGTCCCTTTGTACAAATCGGGTAACGCAGAGTCTCCTCTCAATTACAGGCCAATTTCCCTAACAAGTGTCTCTTGTAAACTATTAGAACATATAATTTACTCAAATCTTGTCTCATTTCTGCAATCTAACTCTTTCTTCACTCCCTTCCAGCACAGATTCCGAAAACGTTACTCATGCGAAACCCAGCTTCTATATTTCACCAATGACATAGCATCAGCTCTAGATCGCGGCTCACTTGTACACTGCATTTTTCTTGACTTTCAAAAAGCTTTTGACACAGTACCTCACCAATTACTTCTTCTGAAAATTAGTACGTTAAACATCGATCCAAACATACTTAAATGGATTGAATGCTTTTTGACTAATCGCACTCAGTTTGTAACAACTAATGACTGTGACTCACCTCTTTCTCAAGTAACATCTGGCGTCCCACAGGTTCCGTTCTAGGCCCTTTACTTTTCCTGATATATATTAATGACCTCCCCGACAGTATCAAGTCCTCTATAAGGCTATTTGCCGATGATTGTGTCCTTTACCGCGAAATAACGACCGAATCAGATAACACACTCCTACAGGCTGACCTCGAGACTGTCTCAACCTGGTGCAATAAATGGCTTATGACTCTCAACTCTAACAAATCTAAATGCATGACAATAACCGGCGTTCTATTTCTACCACTTGTACTTATACCATTAACGCAGTGCCCCTCCAGCATGTCTCTTCATATAAGTACCTCGGCGTTTACATTACCAATAACCTATCTTGGCACACACACGTCGCCCACATCTGTAATAATGCTAATCGAACGCTGGGCTACTTGCGCCGCAACTTTTCTCATGCTCCGCTGTCCCTCAAAATTCTACTATACCGGTCACTAATTCGCCCAAAACTTGAGTACGCTTCCGCAATATGGGATCCCCTGCAGCACACACTAATCACTACGCTAGAATCCGTTCAGAACCGTTCAGCTCGTTTTATTTGTTCTAATTACTCCCGTACTGCGAGCGTATCTCAAATGAAATCTAACCTTGAACTACCAGATTTAACTGTCCGGAGGAAATTGGCACGACTTCACCTTTTTCATAAGATATTCTTTCACAACTCATCAATGAGGCGAGACCTTATTTCAGAACCATCATACCGCTCATCACGCATTGATCATCAGCATAAGGTTGCCATTCCTTTTTGCCATACAAAATTATTTTCAGCTGCCTTTTTACCCAGAACTTGTGCTGAATGGAACCACCTGCCCTCTTCCATTGTAACCATGCAAGAACCTTCATTGTTTAAAAATGCCATTACTCAGCACTTTTTGTAACAATTCTGCAGTGTTCGTTTTCTGTTGTGTTTGGTTTGCTTGTTTGCTTTTTACATATCCGTTCTTTACGTAGTTTATTTCTATTCTTATTCTTTTGGCTTCTTCCTTTTTTTTCTTGTATTTTATTCTCCTTCTTTTCCTTTGCGTGTTATAAAATACTGTTACCCACCCCCTCTGTAACACCCTATGGGCCCTGAGGGTATTTCAATAAATAAATAAATAAAATCAGAGTACCGCCACTGAGCCATGCAAGTCAGCCACGGCGGTCATTTTGGTGTTTATTAGTGTTGCGAGATTGGGGCATCATCGGCTTCAGCGCTAACTTACGCCTGGTCGTTTGTTAAGAAAACTGACGAAGATGCAGCAAAATGGCATTTTCGGTCACACTTTTGCTGCTAAAATGCTGCTACACGAGTTGTCTTTGCTTATCTCGCAGCCGCAAAGCAGGGAGGACCAGCTAAGTATCCTAGAGTTGACCGACCACATACCATAAACCACAAAATGGCGGTGTCCTTGAACCATCGCTGTGTAAACGAATGTAACCAGATGCGAACTGACCAATCATCATGGCGGCGGCATCATGCATTAATAGGAGAAGAGAGCGTCGATACTCTGTCATCTTATCTAGTCACACTGTTGAGGGAAAATAAATTTTGCTCCGCTTTGTTCTGACTAGAAAAGCTACCTTGAAAAGCTAGGCAGAAACGACCTGTGTGAAATTACAAAAACATATATAAATAGATAACATAGATAACAACGCACACCATTTTTTAATACTTCTCAAATATTTTTGTAGCTATTCCTTATATCAAAGTGCCACGGCGGCTGCTTATTGAAGGAAACGAAAAGCAAAGACTTCCGTGTGTACGAGATTTCTCCACCCATTAAAGATCCCCGGAGGTCAAATTATTACGGAGCCCTCCACTACGGGCCCCCTAATGGTGTGCGTTGCATCCGCACGTTAAACCCTGAACCAATCAATCTAATAAAATTGATTGACTGATTACGACGTTTAACGCGCCGAAACGTCACATGCGATGAGGCCCGCCGCAGTGGAGCACTCAGGCGCAGCAGAGGTGCGATCGGAGGGTGAAAAAATTGTGAAGTACACTAGGGGTCCTGGAGAGCGTCTCCCCAATCCGACCCCCGCACAGTTCGCGTTTTGCGCGTCCCGGCGAGTGAGGGCTCGGGTCGGGTTCAAAATGGGCCAATGAGTTCAAGTTAACCAGAAACCAGGGCAGAGCGGCCGCCCCGTGACAGTGTTTTTTTCCCGCAACGGTCGCTGGCGCCTACACCTCGGCAGGAATTCGAAAGCTTTGCCTCGGTTTTACGCAATGGCGCGTGGGAGAGGTTGCCCATTGGAAGAGAGGGGAAATTCGCCACGTGATGGTGCCAAACCGAGCGATCGCGCTATAGCAGGGGACCAAAGGGTCCCCATAGTTGCGCCGCTAAACACAATGGCCACTTCCCACCCCGCCATGGCACATGCCAACATGCACGATTACTCACAATGGTTTTCTAGTATTTCCAAGTGTTCACGTAATTTCGAAGGAAATCCTGACTCAGGACAGTGGACGACCCAATACTTTCCAAGGTGTTGAGCCCTCATTTCCTTTTTAGAACAGTTTACCTACTAAAATCAAACAAGGATATGTCGAACTCCAAGGGGATGGCTAAATAGATCGATATATCGATAATTCCAAATATGAAATACGGCTATCTGAAGATTATCTGACAACACCACGCATCACTTAGAGCTTTCAGAGATCGCGGAAAGCGGTAGCTTACCGACTTTTCCCTCAAAGCACAGAGGATTAGAACCCCAGGGTGATGACCACCGCACTTTATATAGGATGTTGGTTGGTACCAAAAAAATGGCTCGTACCCACTCAGGGGGATTGGCCAGGAAATGGGCGCTAACTGAGAGAAGAGGAAAAACTGGAATTTGGATTAAAAGAAGTAAAGTGAATAAATACAGGAAAAAGGTGAGTATAAACGGGAATAAAAAGATAATAGCTAAACTGCCAGAAAATGAGGTGCGGTAGCAGATAGAGCTCACCAACTACAAAATAAACACAAATGAATAAGGAAAGGATAGGCCGAAGGACAATCGTGGAAAGTAGGCAAAAAAAAATAAAGAAAGAAGATTCGGCGGAGAAGGAGAGGCAGTGGGCGGGAAGGCAGAGGATACAGGCGCAGACATGTTTTTAAGAGCAGCCCGCCATCTTGAATTAGCGGCTAGCACGGTAGACGGCGTGATTCAAAGATGAATGAATGTACAGCGCGGCAAAGATCCCCGCGGCAAAAACCCAGTACTGTCGCCCCGAATGATAAAATTAGAGGGACAGTGATTGGGTGGGCCAATTGATTAAAAGGTTTTCCAGATATCTTTTTTCGTATGGAGGGTGAACCGTCGGCAGAAGAGGAGAAAATGTTCTATAGTCTCTAATTCATTGCAAAATACACAAAGGGGTGAAGGGGCCAGATCACAGCGGTGCAAATAATAATTTAAATTTGGTACGCCACAGCGAAAGTTAGTTAGGCTAACTTCGCATTCGCGTGATTGGCTAATCCGGCTCTTCCAGGAAAACCCGAGGTGCTCGAACTCTGAACCTTTTCACGCAGTTTCAGCCATGCTTTTTAGGAGGCCTAATCTGCGAAAACGTGCCGAGGTGAGGAACTGTATGTGCGGCAAGATTTCCACCACTGGGCCGTCCAGTGCAAGTCCCGCCAACGTATCTGCCGATTCGTTAATCCAGATGCCAGCGTGTCCAGGCACCCACACCAAACGCAGCTCTCGTAATGATGTAGGCAATAAATAATTAAGGGCTCTACGTAGAGGGGAGCTATTTGGGGACGAAAGAGCAGTGCAAACTGAGAGAGAGTCAGTGATTACTATTACATGCTGTTTAGTAGAATCTCACTTTCAAAGGGATAAGATAATTTCCAAGTATTCTGCATGAAAAGAGCCAGCTAAATCCGGTAGTCGGAGGGAAAAGGACCAATCTAAACAGGGAGAAACAATACCTACGCCTGCCTTCTCATTACGGACGGAGGCATCAGTGCCGATAATGACGTGACCAGGAAAACCTGTAAGGTGATCCTGCAAAATGCCGGATAAGAGATTCGACGGGAGCAATTTAGCACTCCTGGGGAAAATGTCATCGAAAGCTACATGTAAGGATGAGACATGACGATTAGGTACGGTAACACATAATAGGGCCACGCGTAACGGGTCTAGTAAGGATTGTGCCAATATCACTTGTGGGCGTTTGAACCTGGGCCATGTGCTGCTGAAAAACTATGACGGCCATGTTACAAAGGCAGTCTGCGGTCTGGATAATGGCGACGCCATTATTCTTAGGAATGCATTAACAGTGAGGGCGTGCAGGCGGGAGACTAGTGTGGGAATTGGAGCTTCCATGTATAAAACGTTTATTGGCACGTAATGTGCGCTTCCTGAGAACCGCACACATCCAAATTCAAGCATTGGTCGTACATACATTCGGTAAATCAATAATGAGGTGTCACGGCGCATACCAAATTTCTTGTGACTAAGGCTTCTCAATAGCGAAACAGACCGCGCACCCTTAGAAGCAATATATTCAATGTGCGTGCAATGCCTGTGAGCTTCGTTTGTTTTTGTCTTCTTCGTCATAAAAATCAGCAAACTGTCTTCAAGATTACGAACGCGGTACAAGTGACAAAATCCGCCGCTGTCCACGGTGCCACGGCAGCAACGGATAAGGCAAGCTCGGTGGCAGTAGACGCTGGGAACGTCGTCAGGGCAGCTAGTAAAGTCTGCATCCCGCCCCTGTGGCATCGGTGATGTCCACCACAGCCTGCACATCCTCGTCAGCAGACACCGAACTCGTGTGGTGTTGTGTCAAGCGGGATGGCGCATCGGAATGCCTCTCCAAATTTACTCTCACGGCACTCGGTGCCGTCTTCTGAACTAACACCTTCCGTCTGGAACCACTCAACAAAGTCGCTTTGCACAGAGACACGCTCCGGAACGGCCGGGGTGTGTTGTGCTGCCTTCATTTTTTAGGTTCTATCTTGAAGCGTAGTATTGCGCTCAAAAATACTGGCGAGAAAATTAGAACGCCTCTTCAAACAATATTTTTTCAGCGGCCTGTTTCCGTTGGATGCCCGTCTTCGGTGCTGCGAAATGTGTGCCTCGAGAAAAAAAAAACCTACAGGCCCCATGCCGTATTGGTACCCCTGCGTGAGCCACCAAATAGCTCAAGAACAGAAACTAAGCACCTGTGGTCAATTTCGCACGCAACCACTGCCAGCGTTGACGCTACCATTCGGCTGGCCGCTGTGCATGCGGGCAAACAGCAGTTGAAGGCCATTGAAGCGAAGCGAGGCCGCAGACATTACTTCCTTCTCACCAACCGCGGCAGCGCTAGCGAGAATTCATCATCATCACCATCATCACCTCCGCCCCATCAGCAGAAGCGCACTTGGAGGAGCATTTAGGGCGCGGCGTTCGATATATCGAATGTGCTCCTGTTAGGGAGTTCGACACACGCTTGCAACAGCGCTATACGTTTGCATGGGATTTCCCAGGGCATGTTTGCACTGTTCGATATAGGCAATAATTCGATATATCCGTGTTCTACTGTAGAAAGGGGCTACTTAAGGCAACTCAGCTGCTCCATAGATTGGTGCGACGGTTAGTGCAAGAGTGCGCCCGGAAAAGACTACAGGGTGGGTGACGCAAAAGATCCACCCAACGAATTAGAAAAGCTTGAATAACCTGCAGATATCGGCTTTCCAATATTCGCTGAGTTTGAAATACTCAAGCTGGTTTATTTTAGGCATGTACAAATTTCCTTTTTTCAAAGCAAATATTCAAATTCCTAGGCAAAAAAATCCGTCTCTCCGGTGTGGGCAGAAAACTCCCTCGATTCAACCTTAAATGCTTGCATACAAATCAAGGTTGGAAAGAACTTAGAAGTAACGGGAGAGAGAGAGTGGCTGTTATTATCTCTCTTCCAGGAGAGACCCCGAGCCGCAAGCTACTGCGTGAAGCACAGGTAAAAAGGCAATGGCGTGCGTGGGCGGGGGCGGTGCAGGCGGAGCAGCGTCAACGTTAGAATGGCGTACACCGGCGGCACGCTACTTTAGAAATGGCTAGGCCACGCGTCGTTCCTACTCCCGATGTACGATCAGCGACGCCGCAAGCAGGAACGGGGATGAGTTTGTATTTGGTGACAGGTTATGAATAAGTGGTGATCAGAGAGCGACCTACAGCAAAGGCATGGCTACCTCGGTGGTTTTCAAAACGCCTGCTTGGAGCCCTATTACGTGCGCGCGGAAGGGTGAAGGAGGCACCACTGGAAATAAATAAGATCAAAGCAGATGCATTTATGGAAAGGCTCGCCTCCGTGGGAGGCGATGTTCTCGTATGCGCAACGTTGCCGGGCGTATGAAGTCCGCTGTCTTTGGCGGGCTTCGATTAGAAGATAGCTTTATTACACACGATAAGAAGTTCCAAGTAAAGCGAAAAACAGACAATTAAATGTGTTTTGCAGTCTACACGTCATGGAGTTCAGTTTTAACACATTCTGGCGTAACCCTCTGCAGTTGTGTCATCCACAGGAACAACAGTTCTTTATTCAAATCGGAACCTCTCTTCAGTAAGAGCAATGGCGTTATGTAAAAAAATCGCGCCAATCCACCCTGTGAATGTTGTTGTCAAGCAAAACTGTAAATGGCACCCACAACGATTACCCATGCGACGTCACTTAAATTCACTCACGCCGCTCTACAAATCGTGAAACCAGAGAGAACTGAAATGCACTTAACCATACCATTAATTACTTCAAAGAGATGTTCTTGGTAAGGTTAAATCAATGCATGATGCATGAAGTGTGGTTGGATGAGTTGTACTGGTGTAGCACATGAGTGGAAACTCTCTTTTATGAAGTTAAATGAAGCTCAAACCCGGTGTTAGACGACCTTACTTCTCCGTCTCTGCCACCGCGGACGGAGGCGACGAGATCGGTGGCAGAGACGGAGAAGGACGACACAGACTAAGAAATACTTCTATTCAGCTTTTGAATGGCCCAGAGGGCGGCCCAGGGGAGTGCTTCCTTCTTCACTGGAGCCCCTATGCAGTCCGCGCCGCCTATGCTCTTCCCACCAGCTGAAGGTAGGTAGGCAGAGAAGGGCTGGACAGTAGCATCCCTTGTTGCTCTTGCTGGGTAGTTGACGGAAAGAGAGGGGGGTGCTCAGAGCTAAAGTCGCACACCCCGAATATGTGGCGGAGTGTTCCCATTTGTGAGCAAAATTTACATTCAGCGTCGTAGCGATTCGGGTGCATTAAGTGAAGACGCGCCTCGTGTGGGAAGGAGCCGGATTGTATGAGCCTTAGGGTAGTTTGTTGTTCTCTGGAAAGGTCAGGGTAAGGCGAACGTAGGGTCTGTGTAGCTCTGGAGGCGATAGTGCTAGGTTATGTCCCTGAATATGACAAGCGGGTGCCTGTCCTCGTGCAGCTCCATAGCACGGGGGGGGGGGGGGGGGGGGGTAAAAGGCAGGCTTTTTGGGGGCGAATTCGTTGCCGTTCATGGAAGCGCGAGCGCGTGTCCAGATGAGCTGAATGGAACCGTTTAAGGGGTGTTTTTAGCACACGCAGTGCAGGTCGGGACACCCAACCCAACTGGTAATTCCGGTAGGCTTGTTGGGAATCGATGACTACCTTCCGAACCCCTGGATGAGAGAGCCAAGGCGATGGCTGCCTCTTCTGCTGCCATCATGGCTTGTGTGTCGAGTGAGGTATACGCAAGAAGGTTGGTTCTGGATGTAGCCACTATGATGGCGTATTGCTGCCCTCGATGTTGAGAGGTGTCTGTGTAGATAACTGCATGATCCCCACCGAGGGTGGTGTTGAGCGCCTGAGCCAGTGCTTGTAGGCGACCCTCGTCGTGTGAGGGGTTCATAGTTCTAATTAAAGAGAGCGTCTTTACTTCTTATCGCCAAGAGTCCGGGAGTACATCAAGTGGAGTGACATTCTGTGCTGCACAGCCAATCTGGTGAAGGATGCAGCGACCCGCCGCAGTTCTGCTCAGTCGGAGCTTCTGGTTAGAAAGATAGCCCTCTGTCAGCTCTTTCCACCGTGTTGTGGAGCCCCGTGCTAAGCAGCCTGTCTGTGGACGCACTCATGGGAATACCAATGGCCGGCCCGACCACGTTTCTAATCATTATATAAAGCATCTTTATGTCCTCCTTGCCGAAACAAAGACAGGGGGCGGACGCAAGTGATTCTCGAGAGGACAGAAGCTTGAAATTATCGAAAGGTATCGGATTCTTTGAGGCCTCACTTCTTGGTGGCCACTCGCCTGATCATTTGTATGATTTGATTGATACGGTGTTTGAGGCGCTGCAAGCATACGTCACTCGGTGTTGGCCTGGACATGCAGGCCAGGATCTTGATGCTGGGGCTTGGAGTGATGGCCTGGCCATCAAGGAGTATTTGAATGTGTTCCTTGATGTGGCGTTTTGTGTGAGGGCGGACGACAAGGAGCTGCGATTTTTTACGTTAACACTGAAGAGCACAGGCTTTAGGACATTCGCCTACTAGAAATGAGATGCCATGCGTTGGGTGTGAGTTTCCCTTTTAAATTTTTCTAACTCTTAGCACATGTGCAAGGCACGCACATTGCCGCTAGACGTGCCGTGGGCGGACCGCACAATGGCGCAAGAGGTCGCGTGAAGCTATCACGTTGCATTCAGCGAAAATGCAGGGGGTAAGCCCGTAGATGTGCTTGGTGAGTGCACCACCTCTTTTCCCCGTATCCGCGTGGGCTCGTAGCTAAATCAGTAAGACAATGGGCTCTCGCTGTGTTATTCTATTAGTTCCAGGTTCGATTCATGACGGTGCCAGTAAATTCTTTTATTTGCTCGCGGGAGTTTTCTGTTGCCACCAACGGTCGCGAAAGAACCCTTGGAGGGTAGAGGTAAAAAGCTTTGCTTTAAAAACTAGTGCATTTTCACAGACAGGTTATTCCATATGAAACCTCTGATGTGATCTCTACACATGAGGCGCGTGCATGAAACCGGGCTTCCATTGTGTCAAAACGGTTACTTTAAAGTCGCGAAAGAGTAACGGTTCTTGATAAGAGTACAAACATCAATCATGAAGGATGAATACGATGGTGTACCGTAAACCTATAAATCACGTATCTGTGTACAGTTCGATCGTTCGCAAGTGCGTTTACTTAGTGCGCGAAAAATCGTCCCATGGGTGTTTTCTTTGTTTGCGATTTGGGTGCTTGAAGCTTTCACGATGGATTGGATGCATGTACAGGAAAGGCTGGACGCACTTCCACCTTATGCGCTTCTCTCAATTTTCCTTGGGAAGGAATGGTAAATTTTTTATACGTGTCTTTGAATCATTGTCACATGATGTATATTTTGAAAGCTTTATAATCGCCGTTGATGCGAAATAAAGCGTACTTGCTATTGCACCTCTGTCCTGTCCATACCTTTTTTCCTGGAGAGCTTCTTGGCACTCATACCTAATTTGTATGACTGTATACCAAGTAGCCCATATCGACATATTCATCTAGCGAGGGCTAAGCGTGGGCCACTCGACGCAAAGTTATTGTAAATTTGGGCGCAATTTCGTTAGAAGCAATACGTCATCACGTATCCTCTTAGTCCGAAAATCCGTTAAGTAACCGTTAAGTCCATTTCTTTTTCTTAATTTCTACTAGGAGAAATGGACGTGGGCAGGGCATGGACGTGGACGAAGGCAAGATAACCGCTGGTCATTAAGGGTAACAGAGTGGATCCCTAGAGAAGGCAAGCGTTGCAGGGGGCAGCAGAAAGTTAGATGGGCAGATGAGATCAAGAAGTTTGCGGGGATAAATTGGTCACAGTTGGCACAGCACCGGGGTAATTGGAGAATAATAAGAGAGGCCTTTGCCCTGCAGTGGGCGTCGATAGGCTGATGATGATGATGATGATGATGATGATGATGATGAACCGTTAAGTAAGAACATCCGTGGAGTAACAGACGAGTTATTTCAACCAAATGTTGCTGCATACGCCTTAAAAATCTTGAATACCGCATTGGTATAAGTTTTGAAAGCTTTGGGGGTTAAGGCACGAAAGCTTCACCTGGCTCTTAGAGAATCTGCAGTTGAAGGCTGAGAATGAATTTAGACCTCCTTAGAACTTCGAACGTGCAATTAAATCTTGGCAATGAGTGGCAAATGCACTGAAATCTCGTGGAGGGCTCCGAAATTATTTTGACCACCTGGGGATCTTTAACTGGCGTCGCAACCTCAAGAACACGGGTGGTTTTGCTTTTTGCCTCCATCAGAAAACCGGCCGTGGCCGCCGAGAATCGAACCCGCGTCCTAGTGCTCATCAGCACAACGCCTTAGCCGCTGAGCCACCGCGGCGGTTTTAGTTAAAATTTTTCATTACGAGGTTACGATAAAAGGGCACTAGGAAAAATCAATTAAAATATAGGTAGTGGAGTTCTATGCTTACCTGAAAAATAAATCAGCACACATACCCGGGCCCTATCTACTGATATGTAGCCTCTACAAAACGTTTTCCAAAGTTAAGCGAGGTGGCTTACTCTGAAAGCGGGGCTTTTATTATAAACCGAGCCATATTTACACAGTCAGCCGAAAAGCCTGGTACCGACAGCTCTATGACTCGTCGTCCAGTATATCTTACAGGTTTTAGAAGCCCAAATCACTAAAAGGCCGTGTTTATTTTTCAAAGCTTGTACTACAGCACTTTGCGGTTTACACAAAGCCGACTTTTATACATCTTTAGAATTTGTGCAGAAATCGGAACCCCGCACAACACAATAAAATTCACCCTTAAGCGCAGTCATTCCAGGTATGTTAACAGTAGGTGTAAGTGGTGTGTTTTATTGAATGTACTTGAGGTTGATCAAACTAAAATCTTTCGCAAAAGTTGAAAGCTTTGGGGGTTAAGGCACGAAAGCTTCACCTGGCTCTTAGAACTGCAGTTGAAGGCTGCGGTGAATTTAGACCTCCTTAGAACTTATAACGTGCAATTAAATCTTGGCAATGAGTGGCAAATGCACTGAAATCTCGTGGAGGGCTCCGAAATTATTTTGACCACCTGGGGATCTTTAACTGGCGTCGCAACCTCAAGAACACGGGCGGTTTTGCTTTTTCCCTCCATCAGAAACCGGCCGTGGCGGCCGGGAATCGAACCCGCGTCCTAGAGCTCATCAGCACAACACCTTAGCCGCTGAGCCACCGCGGCGTTTTAAGTTAAAATTTTTCATTACGAGGTTACGATAAAAGGGCACTAGGAAAATCAATTAAAATATAGGTAGTGGAGTTCTATGCTTACCTGAAAAAAAAAATCACACACAGATTTGTGATATGAACGCGCCGAAGCTAAACCTGGGTTTAGAGGTGCGCCCTATGGAGGGGAACAATTTAGGCCACCTCGGCACCTTTGTGCACCCAGAAATCTCAGCACGCGGGATTTCAGTTTATTTCTGGCCCGATAAGGAAAGCGGCCATGCAGGCTCGTTTGAACGAGCGCCCTTTTTTCCTTCAGGCAGTGGGTCCATAACTTTCACCATCTCCAACAATGCACCCGTTCGAACACACGGAGTAATTTTTGTTTGGTTCCGTTTGATCTTTCAGTTCTTGTTTGTGTTTTTTTCTCTCAATAAGTGCTTTGATTGGAGCTATGTGTTTGCATGAACCACCTCTTTTTTTCTTTCTACCGTCTGTTACGATCGGCGTATTGGCATTGCGACGACCGTTTGAAATGCTAGAGAGTTTTGGTATAGCGGGAGCTAGCGTTTAGCACGCGCAAAATTTTGCGCTTGCGCTCCGCAAACGTTTTCTACCAACCCCGCTTTTAGTACTGCGCCAGCAACGCTACGCTAATATGTGGTCCTGCTATGATGATGGTTGTGGCCAGAAACCCTTTGTATCGGTGGACACCGAAATGTCCGAGCCAGGTGAAAAAGTTTACATAATACAGATAAAAAAGGAAAAAAAATGGCTGAATGCCCAAATTCACGGCACCGTCCCCAACACCGAGAAAGCTCAGTGCCGTCGTTAGCGCCATCTAGGATATGAACAAAGAACAATAATTTGGCAAGCCAACCAGCCCATACAAACGCGAACCAAGGTAAACGGCGTTATCGCCCACACCGGCGGTGTTCGGTACGGCTTGGCACAGCGATACAGTGAAGTACAGTCTAGTACTCTGTGCGACCGCAGGTACCTGTCACTGTCAGCAACGCGAGATCGTCCGTGAAGGCGAGGCGCGCGCAAAAGAACCATTCCGGCCGGCAGCGGCCAGCGGGGCCAGGCCGTCTCGATAAATACAGGTTTCGCGAGACCAGCGCCAGCCGCGCGCGGCCCGCAACGCCACGAAGTACCGCTCGCAAACTCTAAAAAATTGCGTGCGCCCGCAAAACGCAAACCCTCGGTTTGCGGACTGCGCATGCGCACTAGGGCGCGCGCAAGGAAAAGCGCGCCCTAAACGCTAGCTCCGTATACAAAACTCTCTTTCCGGGTTCATCACCCAACCCCTCCCGTCGTCTGGTTTTCGCCGGTTCCTGCCCCCCCCCCCCCCCCTTTCACCCGACGGAGAGCGACAAAGCTTTGCGCGCAAGACGCGGGGGCGACTAATTCTGCTACTGGACACAAGCCGCTTTCCGCGGCTTCACGGTAACCCAAGCGCCCGCCGGCAAGGCAAGTAACAATGAGCGGAATGGTGCAGGGAGGGATGAGCTAAAGCGTGCTGTGTTGCTTCTACAGCGGCAATCTTCAGCTGCGAGCTTACCATCGTGGGGCCGCTTTGTTGTGGATACGAGACGGCGCTGTTCAAGGAAGGTTGCAGCACCGAAGCCAACCGACTGACCTGTGAGAGGGAAAGTGCCTTCTCTTTGTGAGTGTGTGGACATCAGTTTCAGTGCCCCGGATTTTTGCGTCCTGACGTCAGCCGAGAAAAGGGGGAAAGGGGGCGGACCCAAAGTGGCTATTTAATCTCGTGCGCGCAGGAGCGCCAAACCCTGTTCACTCAGTCAAATGCCTTGTAAATATCTGTACATAAACTTTCTTTCTTCTCCCTACTCGGGCCCCAATGTTTTCCCCAACTCCGGATCAACGAACGCCAACACCGGTCACGCTACCAGATCCGCAACACGTCCTACTGCAGCGCTATTTTTCTGGTATAAATTCTTCCAACCCGTCTCCCTCGTCGTACTGCAGACCAGTCGTGGAACTTTACGCAAAAACTACAGGTCGTTAAGTACGAGCTAACAATTCCGAAATGGACCTTCTAAAAACCGTTCCCCAACGTCCCGCCCAGGTAAAACGTGCATATACCTATGCCACACCAGCCTGCTTGCCGGGCGGCTTCGGTACCATTGGCCACCTTATACACCGCGCACGCCTTAGGCCTTACCTGAAACGATAAATAAATGTTGGGCTACCTTATCTGGTGAGAGGCTGCGGGGCTACGTAGACGGTGTGTGCGGCTCCTTTAACTGGGGCGTCGAGGCAAAGTGCTGTTCTGGGAACTCTAAGGGAGGTGCAGGTCGCGATAAGAATCTCGGCAATGGTTCAGGGAGTGATGTCGACTCACAAGGGTGCCCCGCAAGTCTAAGCAACTGAATTGGTACATCAACGCCGCAATCCCCGCGATGCGTGGTTGGAATTGTTTCGGTTATCATTCACGCGGCCACTTCCTCCCCCTATCTCAAGGGGAGGCGCGGTGTTGTCCTGGTCGCCCCTCTTACTTGATATAGCCGTTTAATTCGACCATTCGACGTTGCACCAAGGGCCAGGTATTATACCTACCGAAGTGGCCGCCTTTAGCCCTATATACATTCTTGCAGTTTGCGCCCATTCTCCTGAGTGCTTCAAAAATGTGTTGAGGCGAATGCCCTAAGTGCCCGCATTGTGCGAAAACCCGATATCGTTGTTGTTGTAGTTGTTATGCGGCACGGAAGCAGTTGCCGTTGTAAGGAGTAACTGAAAGCGCATTTGAACCCGGGCCTCGATAGTAGAGCCCAGTACTCTACCCAGGTGCCATCTCCGTACATTGTAAGAAGGAACATAAAAGCTAAACCAGTGCTTGCCCCGTAAATTGTGATCCTGAGGGCATGCGAGCCGGACAGTGCACCTGAGGCGCGCAGAAGTTTGATTCTCAAGAAGTTGTAACGTGATTCACCAGTCTGCCAGTTAAAGTATTTCACCCCCAAAGATGAAGAAAGGAAAACGTAGAAAGAGACGCAAACTCGGTGTAGCAGTAAGGAAGCCTGTCGGAGTATTCGGGCCAAAAGACGAAATTAAGAAAGCCAAACGACTCAATTGTGATCATTAACGTCGTCGATAGGTATCACCAGGCTTTGACATTCAAAGCACGTAAGCCAATTTAGTTCTCCGAGAAATGTTTTTGACCTACGAAATTGTGAAATTTCTTTACAAATTGTGAGAACTCATTTCAGCATTAGGCGTTGCGTTGCAGTGGATTTAGCAGGGGCGGACTAATTGTCCATGACAGTTATACAAATCTGCAGGGAAAAGCTCCCGTAAACAAGAGCGGCACAAGAATAGCCCTAGAAAAGCGAATAAGTTCGTACCTAAACAAAAAGTGTATTTATATTCTCCCCAATTTCAGACCAAACTATACGTTAACCTGGTCGCAGTCACCTTCAATATAGGCTAAGGCTTTTCCAAGGCTGCCAGATAAGAACCATCCTTGCTTGAACTCAATGAAATAGAGCGAATGCTTCCTCCGAAAACGAGGAAATGGATTGCGTAAATAACGTACTTTATCCGGTATAACTATTTATCTTAGAAATAATTCGTAAACCGTGTGTCTGCCCATATGAAAATCGGCTTTATTTCATGTTATTTTCATCACACTGTAACTTTATATGCTGACTTCCACGCTTCGACGCTTTCAACAAGTGGTTTCAATCAAGTGTCGCCAGGCCATCGTGTCATGTGCCTAATTTGCTGTGCTTCCTAAACAATTTAATCTTCATACGCATCCCCTTATTTGTATTAGCTATCATGTCCAAACGGACAGAAATAACGAGAGAGAGAGAGAGAGAGAGTTCTTTTATACGACCCCTGGAATCATATGAGCAAATGAAAATATAGAATAGACAGCGAGAGTAGTCAAGGTGTTTAGTGAAAACTGGAAAGGCCAGCCCTGCCAGCCGCGGGGATTGCTACGCAAAAACGGGATGTCTGCAGCGATGTGCGATCATATTCGGAGGGCACTAGCGACATGGAAAGGAAAATACATCAAGAAGATGCTGGAAAATACCAGCAAATAAATTAAAAGAACTTAATCAAGGATTGCACTGAGAGGGCGGTGCGGTTAGGTGGCGATCCCCTGTCGTGCTTTAATTTGCGTTAAGGCAAGATAAGTCCAATCGATCCAAAATTTAATAAAATCCCTCTCGTAGCCCGATTCACAAGCAAAACAAAAAGACAGAGCAGTGCCTGCCTTAGTTTATGTTTTGAAGCAAAATTTACATACACGTACATCGCAAACGAAATAGTTTTTTGCTATTACCTCTTCCCCCTGTTGATCGACACAGCTATCAAACTGCACTGGAAAGTGTCACCACATGAGAGCCAAATTTCAACCCTGGTGCGTACTGCCGGTAGCACTCACAGCTTCGCCAACTGGGGCAGCTGTTCGTTTGGAGTTGCTAGCTTAATGTGAGATCGTTTTGCTGCTCCACCAGTTAAAGAATGGAACACTCTTGTTTGTGCGTGCCACTACTTGAACTGCAAACATGATAGTTCATAGGCACGAGTTCAATTCATTCATAATTCCGGTGGCCTAAATGCGGAATAAACATCCCCTGGAGGCTCTTCTTAATTTTTTCGTCTGAGTTAATAAATACGTTTTTTTTAAGTAACAGCTTGTTCACCTCACAAGTATATGATGCACGCAAAATAATTTTATCGGCTTAGATAAAAGTTTGGGCGGGTAAATACAGCCGCTGTTATGACCCACTCAAGTTAAAGCGTAGTACGAGGCCAGAACGGCCAGCCACCTAGGTTCTCGCAGCTGAATTATGCCAGAAGTTCTCCGCAAAGGCAGTAAACTCTCTGCCGTACTTTCTTAGACTCATTGCTTGAAAGAGAGATCGCGAATCTTGTTTCGAACAGTACAAAAAATGCATCAAATCTTTTCCAGAAGTCAGAACACAGCTTCTGTCGGTCGTTTAAATATCAGATTGTCCGGGATCTGCTCCCGTGTCGGCGACGAGCGCAAAATACAGTGCTAGTGCTGGGATACGTTGCTTGATTCAGTAGGACGGCCAATAAAGCAGCTTTGGGGCTATACTCTCCGGGCATTTAGAACGACTCAGTACTTTTTTCTAGCTTGCCAATGATTGGCTATCAGCGTTATTCCAACCGGCTAATGTTTCTGGCAGAATGTAGGTCTCAAGTAAGTTTAAGATAATTTTTTGGAGCGGGCGTATGCTTTAACTTCCGTTTGAAGGTATATTCATTTCCTAGAACACCTAAGCGGTTTTTCCGAGGCACTGAAAGGGGCCCTGCAACACTTTTTTTCAACTTTTTATGAAATCCTAAATGCTTCTCAGAACGTAGTCACCCAACACACCCAGTACGTAGATTAGACGGCTCACAAAGTACCCGAGTCAAAAATCACTCCTCTATGCCCGTCAGATAACTTTTTAAACTCGCTCAAAAGCTTTGTCTCTGTGCCGGTTTTGACATTCTTCGACTGCTCGAGATATGTCACTAAGGCTGTGTAGCGGCAGTTGGCCCGGTTTTTCCTTCCCTTGCAGCAATGAACGGCGTTAAGATTGCAGCTTTAAAAAAAACCACAAAAACGCATAATTGGAAGGCGTATCTAGGTGCGACGAGGAAATCACCCAGTGCCGCCCCGTGCTCGTGATAACTATAGCTTCTGCAGTGGTTCCAGACGCTGAATGAAAGAGTGAAAAGCGTTTATCAAAAGTGCTGTAGGGTCCCTGTAAGAATCTCGTTCATGGCAAGGCGTAGAGCTCGTGTCTTATAAAAGGTGACGGATTTTTAGCAACTGTAAGCGGTACAAACATATGGCTTCAAATATCATAATGACGCCATCCTGAGGCCTCTAGGTCATTAGCGTCTTTGAACAGCAACATACCCGCGTGCTCTCTTCTCCAGCAAGACCGGAGATAAGCACCCGCCTCGCCACGAGAACACAGAGTGGAAGCTGCTAGATTCGAACGTGCGTGGCGCTTAAACCATCGCTGTAGTAAGAGAAGTGTGCCCATTTCACGCCACTGCTTCCTGCGGTGTTTTATACGCTTAGCAAACGCATGCCTCATGTGGCAACGAAGTGAGCTGAGTGTTTTTTTGAACACCCCGCTAGAGTAAAGTTTTACATTTCAATTAAATGATTTTGCCTTCTGTGACGAAATTGCTGCCAAGTTGCTCAAAACTTTTCACATGGTTTTGTTTTTAACTTAGCGCAAAGCGAATTGTCCGGGGCGAACCACAACAAATTTTCAGATAATGCCCGTTCTAGTCCCGTACAGGTTTCTAAGCACGAATTTGCTTCAGAATTATACTCCGCATTGTGCACTCTGTCGCTACTGTCTCGGCTCTGCGTGCTTCGCTGCCTTCCTTCCAATGGAATGAACAGCTGAGAAGTATACATGCCGCTATGATTACCCCAACGGTGTTGTATAGTTGCTAAAATACTTTTGTCCATAATTGTCGGAAAACCTTACATAACCAGTGCTCCCAGATTTTCGGCATTAAGAAAAAGATCGTCGAAATGACACCTGAAGAAACTCCGTGAAGGATATTAAAAGAGTAAGAAGCTCTAATGGCTCATGCGGAGCATGCTGAGTCACAGGAAAATAATACAGGAGTGGAGTCGCGTAATTTTATCTCTGCGAACACATGTAAAAACAATTGTTTTGTTCCAATAAATCTACACGGCACCTTGTCATTCTATTTGGTCGTTCATAATATTTCTGTCCAAATAATAATCCTACTATCCTGTATCAGGGTTTTTCCCCCTGTCGAAGAAATGGGCGAGAGCAGTATGTGGTGACAGGTGTGTTTCATACAGTACCGGCCCGCAACCACACCACACTTTTGCCTCAAGTAATGCAGTCCATCCACTTCACAGAGCGTCCGTTATATCCCTGGTTCAGTGGGGGATTGTTGTGGAAAGTGTTGATGGAAAGCGACATAACACACGTACCTGGAACATTTCCTAGCGGCATAGCGAAATTCCTAACAGCTGCCGTCACCTAACTTCCTCAGCCGTTTTGTCTGAGGAGTTATTCTTCCAGGAGAATGGACTCCTCAGGAGCCCAAATCTTCCACAGTCATAGCGGGAGGAAAAGTCGCAGGGGATGTAACTGAGAGTAGGGAAAAACAGGTTCTGCTGAACCATGCGAATAACATCGCATTTTGCAGATAACGTCTCATGTTGGCTATGTGTGTACGTCGCGGAAGTCCCTGCTGATATCGTTGCCACCGTCACAACCTCACTAACATACGAATAACGCGTCTCTCACTAACGCGAACAGGGGGAAGTAGGGGTGGGAGGGCTAATGTAATCCGATTCCTGAAATTAAAAAAAACTGGTCCGTCATGCCGCTCCTTACTTCATAAAAATGTGTGACACGTGTTCCCTTCAATAGTAGTTTAATGGCGGGGGATGAACGGACACTATGGGTATGTATCTCTCGTTGTCATATCCTTCTGCTTTCAGTCTTAAGAGGAGGTATAAAAATCCTTGTCATTACAACAACGCAACGAAGTCATTGAAACAACGGGATTCTTTTCGACTGACCGACCGATTTGACCTACCGACAGACTGACGGACTGAGTTGCTGAATGAATTAATGACTGAATGAATGAATGAATGAATTGAATGAATGAATGAATGATGAATGAATGAATAATTTAGTGAGTGAGTGAATGAGTAAGTGAAACTTCTCTAAAACCAGCGTATCGCGTCAATTCCAGCAGCCGAGGCAGGTACGTGGGTTACTGCGATAAGTACTGACCTAATTTAACATGAAACCGTCATAGCTGTGTCAGGTTTGTACCTTGTCTCCGGAAAACATTGATGACCACGCAAACAAAAATCCACGCTACACTTCGGTTATCTTCGCCTAGCCTCCACCTAGTTCGTCAGGGAAATAATATCAAATTGCAGCTCGACGTGGACCTGTTTCAGTTCTCCCAGAGTAAATCGATTAATTTCTGTTTCTTGGGCGTGGATTTACACGTCTTCCACAAGCTATCTGCACGTTCGCTGGCAGTGTCTTCAAGCGGCTTTGTGCGACTTCAGCTAGCAAGTCTGAAGTCGCGCATTTTAGCTAGCAAGCGCAAGGGTGCGACTTCTACAAGCCTTCTGCGCGGATTAGCATCCGCGCCGACGGCTTCCTCCGGCAGCAGAGGTATCGTCTCCTACGTTTGCGCTCCCTATCTGCTCTACGCGCTGCGGCGTTGTGGGTTCCCTCGCTTTTCTTTGTTCGTTCCTCACGGCAGCGTGCAAGATAACTCGTTCTGCGAACCGCTACTCAACACGGAGGCCGACCGGAAAGGTGCGCGCGGAGCTATCGGTGTGCAACTAAGAGCACAGAAAGAAAAAGGGGGGAGTGCTTTCCTGCCACGCGGTGTGTGCTCGCTGGTGCAACTAAAATCAGTGGTGCGTGCGTGTCTGCCTGCCTGCTTCTGTCGTTTCTCTTGTTTTTTTCTCGTAGGGCCCCACAGTCGCGGTATTCTCCCCCCCTGCTGTTTCCAGTGTGTCCCGTCGTTGCTGCCTTGCAATCGATATCAGCTGATGCGGCTCGCTGCTGCATTGTGATTGCGCGCGCACTCCACACTTCTCCCGTGCTCCGTACTTCCGAACGTCCACGCCCGCTCACGCCCCACCACGCCCTGCATGAAACAACACTCCTCAGCGCCTGGGTCGACTTACCCAGGCGTCGGCAGGCGAGTTCGCGTCCTTGCGCGTCCATAAATTGCCCGGACGTGGGCGGAAAAAGGCGGTGTGAGCCACTTAGTGATACGCCGCTCTTTATCCTGGCGACGTTCTGGCAGATCTGACGTGCTTGTTGCCTAATTCTGCGCGAGCGCTGAACGCCCTCTGTGCAGGCCTGCGCGCCCCACTGCAATGCGCTCTTGAAAGTCAGTGTCCACCAGGCTCCCGACTCCCGGTCGGACTCGCCTTCCAAATCACAATTACGTATGCCAACTGTCAAGATGTTGCATGTTAGCTGCTGAGCTTCTGTACTTCTCCCCCTACTATTGTTCACTATTTTTGCTCGCTCTTACGAAAACCATATTGTGAGCCTCCTTTTGCCACTTGTTCATCGTACAGGTACTATGCAAACACACAACATACACGACACTCTCGTGCCCCTCTCCCGTTCTTGACTTACATGACGCCCTTTGGAACGGAACTCCGGCACTGTCGGTATATCGCGAGAAGCCGAGGCGAACCATTGCTGTGTGTCACTTGGCTTCGCTTAAGGCTTTGCCATTCGTTTGAAAGGGCCGCCACTCGCCCTTAATCGAAGCCAGTGAAGGACACTAGAAAATGCGCGTGAACGTGATTGCTTAAAAAATGCCAGTTCATGGAGGTAATCGTGGTCGTTGGGCCTACAGCACTTCTACTGTTGTCTTGAGATTCTGTGCAGTGCGCGGTTGTGCTTCGCGCTATTCTATTCTTTCTAGTGTGACCAGTAATGTGTGCGCCACCTGTGTTGGGGTCTTTGTTGAGCCTGTGTTGAGTTCGCTGCTACTTAAGTGTTGTCAAACAAAGGAGTGGGAAAGTGCGGCAAAAATTGCAGTGTCTCGGCGTCACGCGAAGACGAACAACGTACCCCACTCCATGACGCTCTGTAATTCAGCCAAACTAGTGTTCATCTTTAGAGGACGTTCCGATGTATGTTTTGGGGCGCGTATGATAACCTCGAAGGTATTTACTTTTTGTTGCTGATGCGCAGACGCATCCCAGTTCAGTTTTTAACTGGTTCATTCGTTGTAAGTTCTTTTGCTGATTCCGAAACCCATTACGTAATGTATTGTGCACGCTGCTATTTGTAACAGTAGTTCACTATACTTACGTTTTATCTACCCACACCCCGTGGTGGTTCGGTTTTGCAGGCGTAGTAAAACTGAATGACGGGCTCAACACCCGGACACAACGGCTGATTTTTCGTGAATGCGGAATGCACAAAGGGTGGTGTGTGTGGTATTTCGTGGCCGTGGAAGTTCTACGTGGCGAAAATTATCACCTAGAATGCACTCAAGTACAGCCGGGTAAACCACTCACAATTTTGATGTGTAAACCAACCTTTTGGATACACTCTTAACGTGTGTTTTGTCGTTGGTATCCAGATATCGTTGGTCAAAACCACCAACAATATCTGGATCACTGTTGCAATGCACGAGACCCTTATTTCTAAATAATCATATTTACCGGTCGGATGTATAGAAGAATTCGGCATAGTTTGCCCTCTCTAAATGGCATGTTATACGTCGAGGGCGATCGCTCATAGCAGGCGAATTACAATAAAGGGAACCTTAAGAATTTCCACTCACCTTCTTTACCAGACGGGTGCGTTTTACCCTTTCTTTTTACGTTTTTAATCGAGAAGCAGAAAAAATGGCGCCAAAAAACTAGGGAAAGCACTCTTACGTGAAGACGCCACGTGTGTACAATTTCTCGATACTCTTTATTTCAGAGAAACGCTCGAGTTTCCCGAACAAACTACCAGCTCTATAAAAATTCCGCGTAATCAAATCCGCTCGCTCAATTATTGATTGTACACTTTGTTTCAATCATGGAAGACTGCTCGCAAGGGTAAATTCACCCCAGCGATTTCCATGCTCTGATCGTGGCACGGGCAGGAAAATGTTTACCATGAACGAAGGGAACGAGGTAACCGCAGCATGCAATCAGTTCGCGGGACCATTTCAGGAAAATGAAATTTGAAACCATCGCTTTCATTTCCTTCCCGAAAAACTTCCGGAGGAAGCGCTTCCGTTCAAAGAAATGCAAAAGCTTTCCAAGATAGAAGTATCTGAACATCTAATGCTTGCCCGGCCCGCACCTGATTTTTGTTTTATGAAGGAACGAATGTTAATAACCGATGGCCCACGGCGATGAGCCCTTAGGACTCCGTGGCTACGGATTCTGCTTATGGTGGGAACCTTGTTTCGGGTTACAGTGGCAACATTTCTATAGAGAGCGCAATGAAAAAGTCGTCGTTTAGGAAGCCCGGTAATGAATCGCGGGGCTAGCCCGGATTTCGTTTTAAAGGAACCCTGCAACACGTTTTTAACTTTTTTAGAAATCTTAAATGCTCGCAGAAGGTATTCAGCCAAAGCATCCACTACTTAGATTGGGGGGGTTGCAAAGTATCTCAGCCCACAATTACTGCTCTATGCCCATCACAAAACCTAGAAACATTCTCAAAAGATTTTTTCTCTTTCCCATTCTTGCGTTCTTCGACCGCTGGAATTCAGTCATTACAGCGGTGTAGCGGCTATTCACCGTCATTCACTTCGTTTCAGCAATGGACGTAATAAACAGCAACTTTAAAACGAAAGCCAGAAAAGCAAAGCAGAAACAGAAGGTTATCTGCTGCTACGACCGAATCACGAAGTCCCACGCTGCGCTGGCGGTAAGTATAGCTTTCGCAGTGTTTCCAAACGCGAAGAAAAGAATAAAAGCGCTTATCGGAAGTGTTACAGAGCCAATTAAGAAAGATATCCCGTGTGGCAGACTCCTGCAGATGTAATTTAATAGATTTCGTGGCTGAGTGGCTTACCCTACCGTGTCTGCAATGTCTACAGCAAATGGGCGTTCTCCTGTAGGAACACACGCCCTGCTATTAAATATAATACACTTCTACTGCGTATTTCCTACCAACCTTGTTCGCTTTCTACTCATGAATAATCTCTTGCAAACCAAAAATGCACCGCAAATTTCTGAGAAAGTGTCACTGATGGCGAATCGTTCTTACGTCGCTTCGCCGTTTTCTCCACTTAATGTATCCTTAGGTGGCGTTGAAGGAACACGCCCAATACAAAACATCCTCTTTCTTTGATTGTGTTTTTTATGGAGTTAGTCGCGCAAAAGCACTCTGTTCGATACACCTTTTAATGTTCTTTTGTTCATTTTAGTTATGTTTTTAAATATTTGAGCTTTTGTATTTTTTCTAACTTCCGTAAATGCGCTGCACCAGGTTGGTCGTTACTTAGATTCCAATTTTCCTTATAATCATTTTATTGTTCTTTTCTAGGCGGACGCTTTTTTTTTCCAGAAGTGGATATGAGTGGCCAAACTGCCGGAATTCGGCTATCAATTGCCAAGTTGAGGGACTCTTTGTTTCGTTTGAATATTTTGTTGTTGGTTTTCTTATAATCTTCGTTTATACTATAAATTCAACAATTGTCTCGCATTTCTCAATTGTGCATTTCTGGCATTCCAAAGGTACTCTGCAAGGAATGCTAGAGCCTGAAAAAGAAAAGAGAAACTCTACTTGAGCCGTGGACCTTCTGCGTAAAAATGAAGCTCCTAATGTCGCCTCCGTCGGGATCATTCCCGTCTATCCTGGTTTGTAACAAACGTACAAAAATTGAACTGCACTGCTCTTTACAGGCACTTGCGGCGGACACAGCGCGACCACCCCTTAGAATTAGAGTAATGACGTTGCGGGTCATCTGATAACGCCATCAACTTTTACCACGTTAGAGTGCCGCCTCCTTTATCAGGGAATCCTAATACGTCAGTTCAAAGCATTTTCCCTCTAGACAAATGATTTTGTGGTTTCTCTTCTCAAGAGAAGGGTAGGAAAGGAGTCAGTGAGGAGCACGATGACCGGTGTTGCGTTTTGCCCATTTACCGTATACGATGTTACCCTGAAAGGATAATGCAGCTTCGCTTCACCATTTTTTGTCCAGATGATCTTTGTGCACAACTAGGTTTTCTTATTTTTGTGACACCTCACCGCACGCCACTCCTCAGTGACTCGAGTAAGGTTTCAGGCTTCTGTAAATAATGTTTTAGTATGTTTGTAGAACCAAGAACTAAGCATTTGCCGGTAAATTTTGTGGCTTTGAATGGGCTGCCAATACTGCCATGGGAATGGAAACAAACTTAAGCCTCCGTTGCGCTCCCCTCAAGGCATGACATGGCAGCACCGATTCTTTTCATGAACGAGAAAATTTGTTTCCTCTCGCTAACCTCTCACCTCTTTCCTTTCTAAATGTCAGTACCAACGCTTGGTGCACTCGGCGTGGTGCTTCCAAATGTACCTATGTGACCCGGTTAGAGCCCGTTTCATTCTATTGCCACAACGTAAAACCCTCATGTTATTGCTGTCACTATACTTTAAGCTAAAGCTACAACTCCTGCCACTGTTACAATCGGGAAAAAAACATTTCATGGTTCCCTTTTTTGTGCATTGGTGAACGCGTTTGAATTTCAGATATTAAAGCACATTTTTAACCGCCCTTGCGTAGCTTCTTCTAGAGCACGTTTTGTGTGTAAGTCACATCCCTTCAAATAAATGAAGGCATCACGCAATGGTCTGAAGCGGACACCCAAAAACAACCCTGGATAGTTCTGCGCGTAGGCACTTCGCGCTAAGTGGTGAGCAATTTATTTTTGGAGTACAGCTGTTTTTTTCTACTACTGAATAGATTGCCGACTAAAACCGCCCATGTGTTCCGTTGAGAGGCTGTAGACGGGGAAAAATACATTGAGAAAACCCCATTCCTAGAAGTTTTGCCGCCAGGACATTGGGAGGAACACGTCCCTCTGCCATGCGTCTTTCATGCCCCTAATATCACTGAGTCTTACAATTTAAAATCTAAATGATTGTACTTACCTTCTCACCTCTTTCGCATGCTGTTATTTCGTTGGTCCATTTTAGGAATTTTAACAAAAATGAAAGGTTGGGAAGAAGGTTCAGAAATGGTCTCCATTTCACTGCAAAAGTGACGCACATTGCACACTGCGGGATTAGTTCCCACTTTTGTCGACGTTCTCTCCAGTGGAGGTCGGGTAAGAAGGGGTCGCCGTGATCGAGACCTCTCGCTTGGTGTCCAAGCGCCGCTTCAGGAAGTCCAGTTAGTTCAATTTAGGAAGAAATGTCGCCCAGTGTTGGGACATTTACAGCCATTTGTGTCGCGCTTTGTGAACGATGTGCTGTCCTTGTCTTCTCTTCTGCTTCTTTCGATTCTGTGTTGCCTCTAACAACTTGCCTTTTGAAGCTGCGATCAGTGGTCCACATCACGTTTCGGAGCCGTTAGTTTCAGCTACGAATAAGGGTGATGGTTGCCATCCCAGGAAGCGCAGCGCTTAGTCTGATTTACTGTCTTCCGGTGGAGGGAGGACCATCGCGAAGCGACGTGGAAGAGTCTACGGAAACGGACACCATTGACCGAACAAATAAAAAAAGATCAACACGCGTCAATCTCCAGTCAAAAGGGGATACAACGCCGACAATGCTTTGGTATGTTGGGATATATCCTGGCAACCATAAAGTCTATGTTGAACTAATAAGCGGTAGTTTGGCAATGCACCCCGTGCTTTCATAAATCAATGGTCCTGATTACAATAGACTACCCGCCCGCCATCCCCTCCAACAAGAAAAACAAGTGGCAACAGCGAATACTGTGTGGTTCGACAATCACCGTTGCCTTTTGGTGTTGACGTGTTGCGGACCTTTTGAGAAAGGCGAGATTCATCTGCAGCTTAAACTAAGCGTGCATAGTTGGGCAGGCAGGCATTTATAATCATTCAGCACCGTACCCTGCGCGTAATGCACGCAAGCGGCGTTGCTCTACCATGTCACAGGACCCTTTAACAAATGTCAACGTATGCCAGCGACCAAGCTTCGTCCAGTGGAGACAGCTGAAGGCCTCTGAAATAGAAAATAAAGGCGCGAAACAGCGTACTGACCGTAACTTGCTTTTCCTGCTGACAAAACCGCGTGGATGAGTCGCATCGGGAAGTGACAAGTAATGCTGAAAAGTATCCATTCCACCCTCCACACACGAGGTCACGGGGTTGCCTTCCTGCGGCGAACGCTGTTGTAAAATGCGCATTGAAGCGCCACACCACTAACACGTAAAACCCTTAGGCAACTTTCAGAAATTCGGCCGATGGATTTCTTTAATGAGGCCATAAAACAGAGGCAAAGTTGTGGGAATTTTGTTTTGTTCTGTTTGGTGATTGTAGGGTGCGGGAGCAGTATGCTCTTCCACTTCAAAAAAAAAAAGCACACCAAGACATGGACTTTTACGGAACTTATTCGAGGCCTAATTAAAATATACAAGCTAACATACTTTGTTTGTCTCTTCCTAGACCGCCTAGCCTGTATGTTAAGACATTTTGCTGGTGCTTGGACAGCTGTAGCTGTGTCATACCGACGCTGTGTTCTTCATTCATTATTATATTTTCTTTTCGTTCGTAGCAGTCGAGTAACAGAGCTAACAATACATTTTAGACGCTTGATTAAAGTAAAAAAAACGTGGTTGATCCTTTCTTCATGGGAATCGGTAAAACACGAAAGTGAAATATGCCTTCACGGGAGCATTTGTATGTTTATTGTGCATCGATAAGAACTTGCACATCGCTATTTTATAGTTCGTCAGTATGGCACGGTTAGCCCATCAACATTAAGCACCGGATTACACGCGCTGGAACATTGCGGAAATCCGAATGAAACCTCAGCGCTAGCAAACCGTGCGAACGAAACCGAACGGGTTGTCAGCGAATCGTTTGTTGAAGTCGCAGTACGCTGCAACGAAAGGAGCATGATTTGGAGGTCGGCAGCAGTCTTGTGGGTGTGCTTGGGGAGGGACAACCTGCTGGTGGGTCGCTTAGGCAAAGGTGCGACCACACTGGTCCTGCTCCGTGGTGTGTGCCAGACGCTTGCGCTGCGACGCGCTCAGCTTGTGGAAAGCGGCGGCGGCGTTCCGCCAGTTGAGCGGCGTTCCACATAGTCGACGGACGGATAAACACAGCAGGTTCCGCTGCTGCACGCTGCCCTATCGACAGCCCAACTGTCGGCGCTCATTAGCGACATGACACATTAGTTCGCTTCACCTCGCTTAGACGGCAGAACCATCTGAGTGGACAAATTAAAGTGAAGAACATCAGGCGCGCTAGTACAGGTACCCGGGTATGACATCATGGCGCATTCGGTAGAGATTTTCACACCTCCCGTTGCGGCCAGAGTGATCGTGGGCTCGAAACCTAGCGCCGCGCTTGCCAATGGAACTTTTTCTGGTGATGTCATTTCTGTGACGGATATGACCTCGGTGAGGATAGTGTACCCTGGCATAAAAAACTTTCGTGTTAAAAAAGTCTTTATCACAGTGTGGGATTTCAAACCACCATAAAGTACGAGTCGAGAGAGACTTCGCGCAGGAGCTTGAAGCTGATGACATGCGTAGCTCAAGTTGATACAAGACGATTTCGCTGAACTGCAGCATTGTTCGGCGAACTAACAGCTTTAATACTGTGGCGGAATGAGATACGCGAGTACAATTTATTAGGGCCTAATCTCCTCATCCTGCGCACGAGGTAGGTAAGTCGTAATTTGTACAGAATGAGTCCCCGCGGAATGAGACAATGAGGCTGGGCATATGTGGTCCACCAGACGCTTTCTTCCTCATTTGTGTCCACTATACTACACTGGGCGCTCAACGTGGATATTTCATAGCGACTGTCGCGAAGATACCGCAGCGATGATCCTCTTTGTTACTTCTTGTCCGTCACATTCATCTTATAGCAAAAAAGAAAGCCCACCTTCACTGACTTAGCATCTCGAACGCTGATGTTGACAGCGAGGCTGCCTGGCGTTGTAATCGCAAGACTAAGCTTTATAGAACTTCTCAAAGCGCGAAGATTGATTCCTGCTTGCGCCATGTCGTTTTCGCTGTGTTCCACTGATCGAGCTTCTACTAGAGCCTTTTGTTACTTTTAAACTTCGGGCACTGTCACTATGGGCGCCACAAGCTATTTTTGTTAATTTTTTAATTTCGAACAGTGCCACAAAGGGGCGCCACGAGCGCTTTTTATTTTTTATGTCAAACGGCGAACTGTTGAATTCGAAAAATCCAGCAGCCATATATTTTTGAGTAAAAGAACAATGGAAATATTACTTATGTATTGATATGTTACCACAAAAATACTTATTGTATTTTCCTGCCACAATAATGCTGCCAAGTATAAGTATTTGCGGCGGATTTTGTCGGTACGGAATGTTTTGCCTACGTAAACGTCTCGTTCAAGTATTCTATTGCCTTGCTGCACGCCTGCTTAGGGCTTGCTCTTCCTCTCGCTTGTATATGCCCTCTCCACATCGAGGCCCCCGCGTTACCGCAAATCGTCCCATGAAGGCCTCCACCAAGAACGGCTTATTTGTTTAAAAACCGTCTGGCCTTTTGCCATCGCGTTTATTGAATGTGTAAAAAAATTTTATTCCCGTTGTCATGCTGGATCCCTGCCTTGATCCAGAGAAACATTGAAATAGCCATAACGAAAAAAAAATTCGCGAAGCCTTCACTAAGTTCGGCGAGGTTTGAACTATAGCAGCCGGAGGATTAGTTTCTATATCAGCACTGAAGGACACACTACCACGCATTGCATTAGGTTTGAAGTTGTTTATATACATGTTTCATGTTCGCTTTTCACAGGTGTAGTAGTAGTCATCGTCATATTCATCTATATCGTCGTCTTCTTCATGCAAGTTGTTTATATACATGTTTCATGTTCGCTTTTCATAGGTGTAGTAGTAGTCATCGTCATATTCATCTATATCGTCATCTTCTTCATGCAAAAAAAAAAACAGCCCACAGAATGACACAGAAGACAAGAACGACGAAAAACATGAGCGCTGAAGAGAGTCAGCGCCCGTCGTTGTCCCTTTCTTTCCTCCGTTTCATTTCTGTGCACTGTTTTTTTTTTGGACATGGTTATGAACCAAGTAGTTGATCTTCCCATTCTAGTCTTCCTCATGAATGACTGGTGGGCTCAGATTGTTTGGCAGGGTTGCCAGATCCTCGAAAAGAAAAGGAGCCACAAAATTGACCAAAGTAGCCAGAAAAGGAGCCAACTGGCCGCGGTAGATTTACTTCGGAGCCAGAAAAGTAGCCAAGTGTAATTTAAGCTGGTTTGCGCATCGCCACAGAAAAAAAAACAATCAAACACATCACCTTGACTTTTGCCACATCACGAAAACACTAAAAAACATAATGCCACTTTTGTCACATCACATTAGACTAGAGAGTCGACTAGAGCAGAAAACTCAGGTGCGCATACTCGAGTTGACTTTCTCCTGCATTTCCCGCGGCACCGAAAATATAGAGCCTGTGACTCATTTCAGCCGCAATCTAAACTTGATTCTGAGGATCGCGAGGAGTAGGTCATGAGACATTGTATTCCGCAAGTCACTTTTTGTGATATCGACGGCTGGAAATACCCTTTCTGCTTCTGCGTTCGATATAGGTAGAACAAGGACCTTCATTGCGCTGTATGCAATGTCTGCTGCGGAAACATCCTCCGTGCAGTGGCATTCTTGCCCATGGCGAAGCCGTGTGTGCCAGTGCATACCTTCCAGCTGCACGTGCACGGCGCAACCGGCAACACGAAACTAGGCCAGAAAGAAACTGCACAAGCTGTGGTACAATGTTGCCGAACCGTGCTGTCATGCCGCCCATGTTGTGTTTCCGGTGCAGGTAAATGCTTTCAGAATAAAAGAGCACAGTCATCAATACTCCGATGAAGCCGTTGCTTGCAGAATAAATAGACGCCACATATTTTGTGAAAGTTTTCACGTATTTTAGCGTACACGGTAGCTGTTGACACTAGCGCCAGAACAATAGCCAACTAGCCAGCGCTTTTTTTTGTCGCCGAGCCTGCTAAAACTAGCCAGTTTGGCGTAAAGTAGCCACATCTGGCAACCCTGTCGTTCGGTCCGCAGGCTTTCACATTTCTCCCGAAGTGGAACGCGTCAGCACGCGCTAAAACAGGCTGAAAAAAAAAAAACGTTAAAATCTCCAATACTTTATTTGGCGTTAAAAACAGCGGGCTTTCCTTCCTGTATTCCATCCACGTGCCCCTCCATTCCTCAACATATTAGGCAGCACATATATTCTTTATGGCGACAAGCGTCGCCGTTATATTTACGCGATGATATACGCAGAAAACGTACATTGCATCTGGTGGTACGGGCGCACAAATAGGATTCGCATGTGTGACAGAAACCGTTCACAACTGCAACACTAGGAAGGCAGGAATACGAAGCACAAAAATAGCGCATGCCTCAGACCGAAAATTCTCTGAGCGAAAATTCTGTTAAACGAATACATAAACATTCAGTCATTCTTGCCAATGGTCCGCCAATACGCACGAGTTTTCCTCTACACTGCTTTAAGAATAAGTCTCGGGATTCCCACTGGGCTTGACTTGAAGAAAGTAGGCCGCACAAAAACACACCCACGTTTTGCAACGCAGGCACGCGCGCACTACCAGTATAAGGGAACCAACGCTGAACTAAACTAGAAATGCGGATTTCCTGTAATGAATGAGCACGGAATCCTGTTGCATAAAGTCAGCGCGGAACAGAACTCGGGAGACTTGAATGCATTTGCACAATGTTTGTTTCATCCTGATGCTGACGGCGCGTGCATGCGTAGCCGCGCGTGCCGTCGCATCAGCGAAAATTGGACTCGACACGAGAGAGCGAACCGGCGCAGCAAAAACAAATATCTGCGAGGAAACAAACACAAAACACAAGGAGAGCACCATCGAAATAGCAAAAAAGGGAGCCTCACGGATTCGCGAGAGTGGCGTAGCTACACAGCTATCTGGTTTCAGAGAGGAACAGAATTCGAAGCAGTCCATTGGGACTCGTCGCTAGAGGGCCTAATTAACCTCGGGTTCGGATTACTAGCTTGCTTAAGAAGCGACAAACAAAACACGTGAAAGTAACAGAAAACATAAGCACCGAAAGGGTATGTAGGGAGCTGAATCTTCGAGTAAGTTGTATTTCGTGGGTTTTCTCTTTTTGATGCCACATGAGCTGTGACGTTAACCATATATAGGGTATTGGCGCCATCGCATGAGGTAAACAGAGTGAGGGGGGTGATACGCGCTAAAAATGTATAAAAGTAAAATAAACTAACCCAGAACTGCGTTTTTTATGTTAGCCTCCAAGACTTGTTCCGGCAACACTAGTTCGATTAAACTCCGGGTGAACCGTGCAGTGACTTTTAAAAAAACAACGAGAACGAGAATTGTGACGTCTGATTGGAGTAACTTGTTTTTCGGGAAGGAGCGATTGGACGTATACGTACGAGCGCGCCATCGCAATATGGGGCCTGAGCACGTGTTTTTCTAAGACTTCTCTGCTGGGCGCGGCGATTCCCTACGGTGTTCTAGGACCCTGCAAATATTTTTCCGCATACATATATTCCAACATCTGCGTTTCTGCGCCGCGCTTCCCCCTACTCTTCGAGTGAGCCCCTTATGACGGAAGTAGCAAGCATTCCTATGACAACACAAACGAAAAAGCGAGTTGTGTGACGATTCTTGATAGGAAAGGTACAAGATGTAGGACAGATCTAGCAAATAAAACAACTGTGTTTTGTCGCTTTTTGAAATAAAGTTTGTCAGGGATGCCAAAAAAGGACGACCTAAATCTATACCTATAAAAAGAAGTGCCCGACTGACTGACTGACTGACTTCATCAACGGCCAGCCAAAATTGTTAGATGTAGAGACTTGAAATTTCGCAAGTTTATTTGGGTTATTGAGTAGGTGCTCACTAAGGCTGGTTTTCCAGAAATTGCACTCCTAACCGAAGAAAAGGGCGAAATTGTGGTTTCGCGAATTCCTGATTTTCTCGGTCACCCATTAGATATCGAAGCGCTTTTTGGTGATATAAGTAGCCCTTAAGAATATCTAAACAGCAGTTTTTGGATTTCGCCCTAACATACACTAGCGAGGTGATTCCGCATTCCGGAAATAAAATGGTGTTGTTAAAGATTATAAAATAAATCTTTCACCGATTCAGTTATCCAACTGATTTTTGCTAGCATATGTTACTCATACAAATGCACAGAACCGTGTTAAGGATTCGCTCTGCTGACGCGGCTAAAAGGGATCAAATTGTTTTTTACAAGTGACACGGCTGATGAGCCAAAAGGCCTGACAGGTTATAGCACCCGTCTAGCCAAACTGCTCTTTCAAATTGACTACAGATTGCAAGGGCACATTCTGATTACAGGTGTTGAGGTCAATATTTCTGAAAATTTTAAAAATTCCTCCATGGAGAGAGTGAAAAGCGGTAAAATAGTTTTTCAGATATTAATTTTTTTACCACCCGCCATTCGAGATATCGAACTCGTTTTTTTTAGATAGGCAACTTACTCACGTGTCTAAACATTGTTCTACAACATTTTTCAATGACACCCTCCCAATAGAAGCAAGCAGGATTTCGGGAAAACACTGTGTTTTTACACATTCGTAAATACCCCCCCCCCCCCAGCCAGTTGATATCCCTATTTCGTTTTTTCTTAAAAAAGCTCCCCATTTATTTGCCCAAAAACTACTTTCAGGATTTTGTCCTAACATGCGGATAAGAAGGCCAGCGAGATTTTTTAATCTGCATCCTTTTGGACGTAAAATTCAATTTAGTTTTCCCGCGTTCGCTTAGCGGTCGCCATCTGTTGACACCTTCGGCAACTACGCGTCTCCCGTAGGAGCCGGTGTCATATATCATAAATGTAAAAGAGATGATGTACCAGTAAAAAGCGCAATGGTTAGCCCTCGACATCTGTTGGGACTGCCTGCAACCCCGCGCCTGCCGTAGGGAGCCCATGTTACTTATAATAAAACTGTACCGATGAGCATCGTTCATATCTTCTGAGATAGCACTTCCTACGAGGAAGAATACCCCTCACCCAGCCGGCCTCCATCATGTGTTCCCAGCGCAATCTCCTGCCGAATTCAAGTTGTGTTTGCAACCTGGCACTCTTCCTCATATCATATTCAGAGTCCAAGCAAACCAAGCTCTTCCTTCTTCCATCCACTTTTCCCAAACTTGTGCTGTGGGAGAACAGCGATCTGGATGTCCAGACAATACTTCCTCCAGAGCGAAGGCTGCCCACTCATCACATGGCTTTCTGAAATTGGGAACCACTCCCACTTCGCCGGCTCAATAAAACTTTTTTCACTCGCTGACTCACTCGGTCGAGCGCGCCATCTTGGTGCAATTTGTTTAGCGAGAGTTGGAGTAAAACACGAGTGCCAGTCGTTTCACATTACCACGACGCGCCTGCAGTTGGAGCCCACTGTACTGACAGCAGACAGGCGCTCCCGAGTGTGCACCACTTCGCAATGAAGTAGCCTAATATGGCGACTTACAAATAAACTAACTTGTGTTATACCCTTTGCTGTCCTTAATATAATGGCCCACCCGGGCACCGCCGCGTACTACCGCTAGTAATGACATAAAGAACTTCATTCTACAATACGGCAGTGATACTAAAGAATATAACACAGGGAAAATTGCGGCACACATTAATGCAGCCACAGTAAATCGTCTTTAGTCAAAAGGTAGTTTGAGGCTGTTAGCCATCGGTGATACTACGTAATTAAAAATCCTAATCGAATGTTAGGTTATCTCCGCCACAACTTTTCAACGGGCCCTTCTTCCTTGAAACTTCTTCTTTACACTACACTAATACGATCTAAACTTGAATATTCCTCTGCAATATGGGATCCAGGTCATGCTAACCTAATACACTCTTGAAATGGTACAGAACAACTCAACTCGTTTTATACTTTGTAATTACAACCTGACAGCAGGCATAACACTCATGAAATCCAGCCTTAACTTGCCTTCACTTTCATCCCGTCGTAAAATGTTTCGTCTCCACTTGTTATAAGCTGTTTAATCACCCATCGCTGCGGGACGGTCTTATCTTGGCTCCTAGTTATATCTCACTTCGCCTAGATCATTGCTATAAGGTAGGGTTGCCTTTTTGCAGGACTCACGCTTTCTCTCAGTCCTTCATACCACGCACCTCTGAGGACTGGATCTGCCTTCCCGCATCAGCGGCAATTATTGAAAATCACCTTCATTTCGAAAGTGCGTTAGCAGATTATGTGTGATTTAGGTGATCAAAGTATTGTATTACCTGAAGTTGTGTTGTTGCTGTACAGTATTTTTATTCTTGTCGGTTTTCTTTTCATGGTTGAATTTTCATAATTCCCGCGCTTTTTTTTTGCGATCAAGCCTGTTAACTAAAGCTGTATAAATAGGAACTCTGCTCGATGTATTACAGCGGAATTTTGTAAAACTTTTGTGTTTTATTTTGCAACCACTCCCCTCTGTAATGCCTTTTGGCCCTGAGGGTATTGCAAATAAAACAACTAAATAAATAAATAAATAAATAAATAAATAAATAATAAATAAAAATAAATAAATAATATAAAAAAAATAAATAAAATAAATATTCTTTAAAAGAAACAGCTGCTAAATTATTCGCGTCACATTACCCATACTGGCATGTCACTTAACCGTCAAAAACGCCTAACTACATCTCCAGTCGTTTGGTCGTTTCAGTGTTTTTTCACCTTTGCACTGTTTTTTTTTCGCTTTCAGCGAATTTTTCTTTGCAGCGCGATGACTTCTGGCCAATGCTACCTACAAAGGCACAAGAGAAGAGCTTCATGCAATGAGGCTTTAACTGGTTGTGACCGTAGAAAAGTGCGAATAATAGATTGATTGATTGATTGATTGATTGATTGATTGATTGATTAATTGATTTATTGATTGATTTATTGATTGTGGGCGTTAACGCGCTGGCGCACCGCATGCGATGAGGCACGCCATAGTGGAGTGCTCCGGATTATATTTGACCACCTGGGGATCTTTAACGTGCGCCGAAATCTCGTACACACGGGCATTTTTGCTTTTAGCCTCCATCAGAAAAGCGGCCGCCGCTGCCGGGAATCGAACCCGCGACCTCGTGGTCAGCAGCACAACGCCTTAGCCGCTGAGCCACCGTGGCGTGTGGCAACTAAAGTGAAAGAAATGCGCGCAAGTACCTCTATGCGCTTAACGCATGTCCCAGAAACGCTTAGTGTATAGGCAGAAAAAATTGGCACCGCTTTCACTAGTGCTGCAAGGCTACAGAAACATAAAAGCTGGCGCCCCTTCTCCTTCGTCTGAGATCCGTCTGTTACACCCCACATGGAATTATGTACTTGTTACCTAAAGTTCTCCATAACTGTCAGGCCCGGATCGTTTTCCCCGCAGGCTTTCACCTACACCCCCAAAGTTGAGCACGTGGGCACGTGCTAGTAGCCGCGGTAGCTGGCTTCACGAACTCGGCGTCTGTGCTCCCCCACATCAGGCGCGAATGCGCGTTAACTGGCGAGGTCAACCGCACGCGAAAGATCCCGCCACGAACGCTGGGGAGAATGTTCTCGAAGGTAGAGCTGTACAATGCCGGGCGCTCCTCACGAGGCGCGCGCTCACGTGCGCTCGGCTGGGCTTAGTTTTATGGTAGGCCGTGTCTAGAGTGCCGTCCGACGGTATTATAAGCACTCCACTATATCGACGTCCACCGGCGTTTTGTGGGTAAATTTGCCGCGCCTGGCAGTACACCGCTCTAAATGAAGTAAAGCTAGGCAACCTGACCTAAACATAACATAAATAACCTAACTCACGCAAAGAATCATTTTAAAACACCAACACTAACCTAAGGCATAAAAATACACTTCAATGAAGTAATGAAAAAAAAACATCCGAGGAAAAAGCCGGTGTCGAACCACCGACTGTTGGGATCAAGAAGCTAAGACGGATCCTCTACACTACAGCGACAGACTCCTCGGCCGGTGCTATCCTAGTGTTAAATATTCGAATGTCGTCGGACGGCACACTAGCCATGCCTGCAACGATCAGCTAGAGTGCCGTCGGACGGCACTCTAGGCACTGCGTTTATGGTAACGCTGGATGGCGGAAGTAATAGCTTAAACACCTCTGCTGTTAAAATTACTTTTATATCCGCAAACAGATATATATCTCCATATGTGCGTCACGATTGTCAATATTTGTGAAAAGCTTTGTTTAAAATAAGAAATCTTGATAGTACTGATTAAAATCGAGTTTCATTATCTTGGATATTCGATATTGTTAAGTGACGCTTCCTGACGCACCGACAAACGACGAAGAAGTAGCAGCATCGCGAGGCGCTGGTCGGTCCTGAGATCGAGGATAAAGAGGAGGACGTTGATATACCGGTTGCGGATGGTCCGCTTATCCTTATCTGCTTTGCGCGTACTCCTGTAAATAGAGTAAATAGCGTAAATACTTCTTATATTCAACCTAACAATATAAATAGAACGTTGCGACGGTTTTCTAGGAACTGGCTGGGGCTACTCTTGGCCTGAATGTCACGCCAATGTAAATCCCATCTCTCCGGGGGTTTGGTGCATAGGGGAAGCCAATACTCTCTCCTAGTACTTAAAGTGAAAACGACAATTAGATAATCATGGGTTGCCTTACCACTTTTTCCCACGTGAAGTGTGAACAGTCCCCGCACTGCCCAGTCACCGCAGGAGTCATAACAATGTATGCACGGAAAGAATACCGCCTTGCATCTCGGGCAGGGCGGTGATAATCAGGCACTGAAAACTGAGATTCATTCCCGTTGCGGGTCTTGCCAGCCTGCGGCAAAATAGGAAACCTGTATTGATTTCGAATCTATTGCAGGCTCATGCGATCGCAAACTGAGAGCGATGCGCAAAGCACTCACAGAGAGCTCATTGTGGAAACCGAGATTTTGTGGTCGTCAAAAAATGGAAATATCCATCTTTCGAGTACCAACATTACCGGTAAGCCTTGTTTTACTACGGGACTTGCACATCTCAACGAAGGCACCACAGCATATAATCGCTTGCTGAAAAATTATGAGTTGTTGAGAATGTAGTACAAAGGTAACAAAAATGTAAGTGGGAACTGCCGTTGGCGGTTGTATTGCAGAAGTGAAACCGCGGATTACAAATCAATAAGGACAACAGCATGTGTGAATCAAGAATTTCAACCTTCTAGTTTCTCTGGGACGGCATACCATCTGCTGCAATCAGGAGCGGCAAGCAATACCGCAATATCGGTTCCAAAATCTAGATGTAATGCTTTCACACGCACTACGTCGTAAGCAGTGCTTACGTGTATTAGAAATTTTCTATTTCACTGCGAAGCGTGAAATAGAAAGCCAAGCCAAGAAACTTTTCGTGTCCGCATCAACAGAAAACTCCCAGGCTACCAGTGGTTACTGGCTACACCCTAGCTACACGAGCAAACTACTGGCACCGCCGGGGATGAGACATGGGCCCGCAAGAGAGGTGGGGTGAGAGCCCGTCATCTTGCAGACTAAGCTATGCCCACTTTTTTAAAGAAGTCTTTCTTGGGCTACTTAAACCGAGAAATTTCGGTCTGTCTGTATGTTTCTCTGTCTGTCTGCCTCTCTGTCTGTCTGTGACTCGATTCAACCAGCCAGCGAAAGTGAAACAAAATCTGCACAATAGCCTTATATATACACAGCGAAATCTAAACGTCGAACTCCGGAGTCAATGTTCATGTTTGTCAGCATTATCTAACAAGAACAAGGAATTATGCAAATAGAATACAAAAAAAAACAATACACAAGGGGGCATTTGCAGTGTTCCTTTATAAAAATGCTTAGATACCTGATTTTTGCGAAATGCAATACTACATACACTGCAGAAATAAAAATTCACTCCGTTGCCTGATGTCGCCCCCCGCACTTTAGCTTCTGGCGGCATTTTAAGAAATGGAGCGACAACAGTTATGAAAGGTTTCACTACATAGGTTCTACGATTTGCCTGGAACGCACAGGGAGTAGGGCAACGTGGTGCGGTCAACGCTGAAGTGGGGCGCCTCGATTCCCGCGTGTCTCCACCGTACAGCACCCCTAGCATCGAGGCACCCAACCGGGAGCTGCGGAAGGTGGTAAATTTAAATTGTCGTGAGAAAACCTTTAGAATGTTTACCTTGGAACGAGCGCGACGGAATAGGAACAGCATGAAAGGTGAGTGGGAAAGGAAAGGGAGACATTTACTTGGCAACTGTCGACAAACACTCTCGTCTTTGGCGACAGTTGCAATAAAAGGGGGAGGTACGCGGTCAATGTTTTCTTTGTTGCCGGTTTTCGACAGTAACACAAGACACCAGGTACAATGAAAAAGAAGAAATAAACAGTAATGCCACCATGCAACCAAGGCCCTGCGTTATTTATTAAAATTCCCTAAGCGCAGTTAGGGGCCCAATTTTTGACAACCACTCTGGTGGAGAGCCCTTCGCTCTCTGAACTTCAATTAACAGTGATAAACCTTTCCGAAAAATGCTGTCGCGTTGGTCTTGTGTCTATGTCACAATGAAGCCAGGCCATGCGCGAATGCTAAACACTGTGGAGGCCTAATAGCATGACACTGTCAAATAAAACACCGTCTTCTCGATCGATGCACAAAAAACGTATGAGGTGTGGTCTGAGTGGAAAATCTTCCCGAAGGGTCCTTTGGAGGACATCCCAAAGGAGCAATGCGGCACAAAAATGAAGAAAGACATGCTGCACCGTTGCGGGTTGTTTACAAATGGAGCAGTCGGTTCCCTGCACCACTGGGAGTGCCCGTTCTTTCATCCAAGTTGTGACTGAAAGTGTACCAAGTGTGCAAGTTTAGAGAAATAAGACTTTGCTCCAGGTGACACCTCTATTCGCTTCACTCATTTTATTAGAGTTTGGGTTTGGGCTAGTTAGAGGCGGTAATCCATGATTTCGTGTAGCGCCAGCAAAAGGACAATGACAAAGGGGGCGACGGGCACAAGCGCTAACTTCCAACTGAGTTTTATTGAAAAAAAGCGTGAATTAAAACACTTATCAAACAAACAAGATAGGAAAGAACAGAAAAACAGCTCATGACAGAAATTTGCCCACAAAAAGAATTCGCACAAACACTGTGACGTCGAGCAAAAGGCCGCTCAAAGGCATTAACTAAGGTGGCCACCCCCCCCCCCACTCAGATAGCCAGTCGCCTTATCGGATAGGCCACGGATGGCGCGGACACCCAACGATACCCCAGGAGGCTATTCGGCAGCCTCGATTATTTCCTTGTCTTCTGGTTGGCGGGCGAGCGATGACGGCCACAGCTGTCGAAGAAGTGCTATACAACCGCAATCGCGGCAATGAATGCCCAAGTGGCCCTAGACAACCTGAGTTAACATTGTGTCATGCTCACGCAGTCGTCGTTCAGGCCCCCGACCTGTTTGGCCGACATATAACTTTACGGCACTTCAGCGGAATGGCGGTGCACAACGTCTCCCATGCATGGAACGAACGGCAATGTTTGTGGTTCTTGTCCACAATTGGCGCCGGGGAGCTGCGCCGTCATTTATGCGGCAAAGGCTTAACAATTTCCTTGGGGCGGAAAACACACACATTCACCTCGGCCTTCGCACCAATCTTCTTCAGCTATTTGACAGGTCATGAAAGTAGGGAATCACAGCGAGCCGTTTCTTGACAGGGCTATCAGCGCAGTTACGCGCCTCAAGCTGTGCATCTCGACCGGCGTGGTTGATAGTCCTGAGTGAGGCCTCAGAGAGAGAGGTAATAAAGTGTGGCGGGAGCGTGGCCTGTTGAAGGCGCTGCACTTACTGCAAAAAGCTTTCTTGGAGCTTGTGGAGACCAGACCTTTGCAGCGCATTACTCTAACACAGCACTCCCCGTTTCACCAAGCGAGAGTGACCCCACGAGAAGGGTAGCAACGGTTTACTGGCGCGTGGCTCGTACCTCCAACACACATGCTCACTCGTGAAAAAGAGCTTCATGTCTAAAACCCGCAACATGCTACCTTCAGGGGGTTCGTGTGCTAGCTCAAAGGGTTTAGGGCAGCTCTGGAAAGTCGTCAGCACGTCCGTTATATGCAAGGGAAACCTTCTTTTGTCACACTTGATAAACGCAATGAAATCATCTACGTAGCGAAAGGCCCTAACAGCATGCTCTCGGTCCAGCAGTCCAGACAAGCATCGATCGTATTGGGCAAGTAACAAGTCACTGTGTATAGGAGAGATGCAGGATCCTATACACACCCCGCGCTTTTGGATGTACGTGCCGTCCTCCCATACTGCGAAGGTTGACTGAAGGTACATTGCCAACAGCTCCAGAAAGCCCGCTACACGGATACCCGAAAAGTTCTGGAAGGCAACCGCACTAAACCTGTCGATTCAGGCCTCGACGCACTCAAGTAATTCACTGTGAGGTAGTTAGTAATACGAATCGTTTAAGTCAATAGAGAAAGCATTTAGCACGAGAGGGGGGCACTGCTTCAGGAAGGCAATCACATCACCAGAACTCCGAACCATAAAGGGGTCATCCACTACTAGAAGCTTTAGCTTCTTTACCAGAAATGTCGCCACCGTTTTCTGCCAAGTTCCCCGCTCCGAAATTATTACGCGCAAGGGGCAAGCAACCTTATGCGTCTTGGCCAAAAAAACATTTTAAGAGCGCAGTCCGAGCTTTTCTCCACCTTCTTAGCCAAAGCATCCAGGTTCTGTTTTGCGCATAGCTTCTTGGCTCTCGCCTTTACCCTGTCAAGGGCTATGTCTGTGCGGGGGTCAAAAGTTTAGCTGAGCGCCTCTTTAGCTTTTGCATGAAAAACCGCGTTAGGCATGACTATAAATCCTCCTTTCTTATCGGCTGGGATAATGCGCAAGTCATTTTCTTTTATGAAGGACTCAACGCGCCACAAAGATGGATGTTTTGTTGCGTAGCAGGCCCCCTTTTAGGGGGCCTGCTACGCAATAAAACATCCACCCCAGAAAAAACACAGCGATCGTGCTCACTTACAGGGCCTACAGCCGACATAGCTCTAACTATAGTCAATAGATCGGGAGCTACCCTTTTAAGGCATTCTTAAAATGTTCTCTTTTAATGTTTCACCAATTCAGTTATACAACTGATTTTTGTATAACTCGCTCTTAAAATGCGCTCTTAAAATGTTTTTTTCGGCCTCGCGATTCGCGATTCGCCTTGCAAATAAATTAGGCGATCCATTATATTACAGCTCATTTTTACAAACGGAAGGTTTTTAATGTGCAGGAAATGAAATCTGTTTGAACACACAGTACCCACAATACAATTTGTCTGTTAGAACGTCGTAGAATTCTCCTTGCCATCATCCCCATCGTGATAATACAGCACCCACGCCAATGTTGCTCACAAAAGTTTAACGTATTTTTTTCGTTCTTGTGGTCAATATTGCCTTAAACAAATATTTTAAAGATGTTTTCTAAGTTCTTTCTTAAGCGTCAGCACCTAATGCACGTGTGTGCAAATGCAAACCATGTAAGTATTTTTTGGTCCTCAAAAGCCTCCGTGGTGGACGCGTATAAAAATTTCCCCTCGTATGCAAACTTTAAAGGTGTCAACTGTTCCTCAAATTCGCTTAAACGAAGGCGAACAAGCCTGCAATGGCACAGGCCGCTAATGCTCAACGTGTAGCCAAGTTTATGTCGCCAAGTTTAAAGGTTATTTTTTATTCTCCTTCACTCAAACACAGCTTATTACGATCGCAACCAAAATTATGATCGACTGCATGGCGATTGAGATCCCCTCGAACAAAAAATAGTGGTCTTTCGGTAAATAATTTTTACGCGCATGCGTGCCAGCAAGCTGTATGCGCCAAAATTATCACGGCACAAAGTTGCAATCTGTGATGGTATTTTGTATGATGCACGGCCCTTTACCATCACCTCTCGCCAGTATGGTTGATAATCGTGTCGCAAAAGAGCATGATATCTGTGCTACGTTATTACACAAAATGTATGAAGCTGCAAAAAACCCATCCCTGGACTGCCACCGCGAAAATGGAGGAACAGAAGTGGGTTTCAAGTAGAGGAAAAAGTTGGAGCCAGACGAGGCAAGGTATGGTACCTGGAAAAGTCTTCTTTTGGGTGGAATGTACAAAAAACGGACACCTTCTATCGTGTAGCAGCGTGCTTAGCACGTCAGGAGGAGTAATGGAACTTATTGAGCAAAATCTTCAAGGTGTAGCTAGCCGCTCGGCGGGCTCCAGAGACCAGCCAGGAATATGGTTGATTAGCAAGCTGTTTTAACTACTTAAAGGCTTCAAACCAGGCATAACAAAAGTGAGAAAACTTGCTATGCGTTTGTAGTACCCTTCTGAAGGACACCGCTAGACAGTACTAGTAGCACAGCCCAGCCACGGGGTTTCTAAGCACAAAGCTGAGTCCTTTGGTGAGAGGTGAGCGTGTCTTAGTGGCCTAGCAGTGGCATTTTAATATGCCCCATTTTCTAGGTGCTGGCATAAGAGCAGATGTACCCAAAATACGGGCACAGTGCAAGGCGCAAACGAAAGTCAACCTTATCGATCAATACACAGGTGTCGTTACCAGCGTTAAATTTCCTCCAGTCGTGTAACGACCCATAGACTAGGTTTCAGATTGGATTGTCCTGTCGAGTTAAACTTCACAGCTGAGAGTGGAGCAGCCTATTTTTATTCATTTCATAAAATTCTGCCACATATGCTGCTTCATACTTTCATTTTGTTCGGTGCTATGTTAGTCCCAAGTTCCACCCATATCCCTATAAGTCGGCGCAAAAGCTGCACCTACTACGCCCATGAGTGGCTGTAACTCATCCATAAAGAAATAATATTGTTCTGGAACTTTATGCTTCGAATTAGTACCGATAGCGAGGAGGCAATGTTCCGGTAAGACTGAGAGTCCGTTCTAGAGAGGATGATTCTTCGGCTGCCGATGCTGGATCCTGTAGCGACAATGCTACCTGGTATAATATATCAATAGAGTTAAGGAGTATTTTAGAGCCGTTGTGCAATACAACATTATAATGTCTGAAAACAGCTATGGAGCTGCGAGCGTCTTTACTTTTGTCAAAACCCAGTGGGACGAAAATTGAATCAAAACATGGCAAAGGCAAATTTTTGCCGATTACTTTTTGGCTCATTATATGACCGTGCATTTACCGACTCCCTCATTTGCCGGATTTTGTTATTTTATTACTATATCTGCTTGTACCATAGCCGTTTATTAACGAAATTGAGACGTACTAGCACTCCAATTTCACATATTCGTGCCTCTTCTGAATCTGAGCGCCGACACAGACAAAAGTTCGCGAGCGTAACATAGTAGCCTTCACAGGGGCAGTATTTAGTCCCGAATTAGAGCAGGCCTACGCTAGTACCAACTAATGAGTGAAGCCCCATTTGTTAAAACAATGAACATACAGGCAGCCAAATAGTTTAATCTCCTGCTTGTCCGTAAGGCACATCTCGGACCGCTGTTCGAACAACGCGTACAGTTAAACCCCTCCGATGTGCTCAATATAAAAGCAGCGCCATTTCAACCAGCTCATCCGTCTCCACTAGCTCTTGAAGATAATGCGCTGCGCAGAAATGCACTCAGCGCTCGTTAGTATCGAGGCGGCGCACTCGCGTCGACGAGAGCCGATTCGGCCGCCCTGCGCTCACGTCGTTCCCGGTAGCGGCTTCAAGGAACCTTAAGCCTAATGCGAGTACGCCGGCTGGCGAAATGAGGTGAACTTTGTCCGGGTTTCCACTTCTACGCCAGCTGAAAGCACATACGCGTACTGGAGACGAAGCGAGACGTTAGTCACCGAAAAAATTTGGAGCGCGCGTGCAAAGTCGGCGTCGTTTAAACAAAGGAATGTTTACGTAACCACGGGCCGACTCTGCGAGACAACCATGATGACAACGACGTCTGAACGCGCGCGCGGAAAGGTACTTCATAATTGCGAAAGCCGCACGGGGCGAGATTTACAATTTTGGTAACTCGAGGAAACCCTTCATCCGCGCGTGCCTCCTCCCAAGCTGAATTGCACCTGTGAACTGTACGCGGATTGTTACGAGTAGCACACATTCTTTGCTGCGTGCGTGAGGTGCGCGAGATAGTAAAGCACGCCGCGCGGAATATGTGGCGCGCGCACCTGATGGCGATGACGCTGTGGACGTACGCGCGTCTCTTTAATGGGACTGCGGAGGCGGCCTGCGCGTTGCTGCCCACGGTGGATACGAGGCGGCAGACGGGCAGCGAACATTATGTCGCAATTAATGAGGCGCTTTTTTCGCGACGCTTTTTCGCTGGTTCCACCTTTCGCTCTTTTCCTTCTTTCTCTTCCATTTCCAGCTTTATCTGTGGCTTTGAAAGCTGTTTCGCAGTCTTCGGTCCAGAGTCATGGGGTTGCGGATATGAGTAGTTTGTTCAGGGGCGAGGCCATTGTTGCAAAATGACGAATGAAGCGTCGGAAATAAGAAGCCAATCTAAGAAAACTGCGAAGATCCTTTCGACGGAGGGGGCGAGAAACGTTAAGAGCCCCGCCGATCTTGTCCAGATCCGGACGTATTCATCCTTGCTTACAACGTGGCCGAATACTTTGATTGAGGTACTGAAAATCGACACTTTTCGGTGTTGAGCTGAATACCAGCGTAGCGAAGGCAGGTTAACTCTTCAGGAACCCGTTGAAGGTGCTCATCGAACGTGTACGAGAAGATAATGATGTCGTCAAGGTAAGAAAGACAGATCTTTCATTTCAATCCACGCAGGACGGTGTTAATCATGCGCTCAAGTGTGGCTGGAGCACTGCACAGTCCGAATGCCCGTCACGTTAAACTCGTAAAGGCCATCGGGCGTGGTGAAAGCAGTTTTTTTTTGTCTGATTCATTCGTAGGGATTTCCCAATATCACGATCGAATATCAAGGCTGGAAAAGTATTCGGCGCCGAGCAAAGTGTCGAGAGCGTCATCAATTCGGGGCATGGGGTAAAGGTCTTCTCTAGTTATTTTGTTAAGCGCCCGATAGTCCACACAAAAGTGAATGGAGCCGTCCTTCTTTCGGATTAAAACAACCGGTGATGACCAGGAGCTTCCAGAAGGGCGAATAATATCCCGATGAAGCATATCGTCAACATTGTCCTGAAGAATTTTCCGTTCTGAAGCTGAAATCCGGTAGGGACGACGGTGAATGATACGCGTTTCTATGCGATCAGTCGCCGCTGATGTCCGTTGAAGAGTGGAGGAATGGCAGTCGAATAATGCCTGGTGTGTCCTGAAGCAGAGCCAGGAGCGCTTCCCTATTTTCCAAGCTGAGCTCAGTGCTCATGGTAGAAGTAAGGCACGAAGACGTCAGCTGTGGACCACAGGCACACTGCACTGACGCAAGAGCGCAAAGTGGTGTGGGGGTAACTTCGACCTGGGAAATAGTGGCGAAGGTAATGCCTTCACGAAGTGGAATCGGAGCACAGGCAACATTCACAGCGGTGATAGGAGCTGACCCCTGCGAAAAGCGGACGAGACATGAGGGTATTATGGCTCCTTTGCAAGCGAAGCTGCCAGCTGGTGTGACAAAGACATACCCGCCGGCGATATTGTCACAGGCTACAAAAATGCATGTTTCTTCACCGGGAGGTAGAACACAATCTTCGGTAGCTACCAAACGCTGTATTGGCGCATCTGGCACACTGGCAGTGGATGTCTCGGAGAGGTGAATAGCCGGTTGTCGGCAGAAAATTACCGCTGACGATGCTGATAAAAAGTCCCAACGCAGAATGATTTCATAAGCACATAAAGTCAGCACCCAACACTGAATGTGATGTAGAAGCCAGTCAATAAGAACACGCACTGTCCAGTATCGAGAGGGCCGAATCTCATCACCATTTGCTCCTCGCAAAGATGGACCTGTATAGGGGGTCCTCACGTTTCTCAGGCGGGAACACAACTGTGCGCTAATAACTGAAACACTGGCTCGCGTACCCACAAGCGCATCAACACACACCCCTTCCACTTCTATGGATAATATGTTTGACGGACGGTTCGGAGGAGTTCTGGTTTGTCTGAGTAATGCAGTTTCCCTTTCAACAACTGCAGGTGCTAGTTTTCCGAAGCCTGCTCAGTGGAACGGGAAGCAGGTCGAAGAGGGGCGAGTGAGCGGCGATACGGCGAGGGTGTTCGACGTCGTGCCGCGCGATTGTGAGAAAGATTGGTCGAGTCTCGCGGAGGCGAAGGACGGCAAGGAGGTGAAACGTACCAATTACGACGAGCCCGGTAGAAAAATCGGGTGTCATCCCGTTCATCAGGCGCGTAACCTCGTCGCTCGTCCTGTTGGCGTCGCCGGCAAAAGCGGGAAATGTGGCCCCGAAGTCCGCAGTAGTAGAAGACGGGGCGGTACCGAGCGAAAAGCTGACGGTGGAGATGGACGTGAGAGTAGTATGGCTGAGGAAACGGACCGGTTGATATTGCTGTCAGATGCTCGTGAGCAGATGGTAGCTGGGGAGCTTCCACTCCCATGGGTGGTTTCGAAGCAGCATCACAATACGACATGGCGTGGATGGTAGAAGGTGCGGGGTTAACAGATGGTATCGCATTCATGGACGCAAGCTCCTCCTTGATAAGGTACCGCAGGTAAAATGCGTTCGGGCGACAGTAGTCACGTGGGGAACACGGTGTGCTACGGTTTTCTAGCTCCTCATGGATGATGTTTCGCATCACAGTACGCATGTCCGTGTCCCCACCCATACAAGTTGGCCAAGACTGAGGTTGCAGGCAAAGATACTCCAACTGGTCGAAACGTAGGCAGCTTGCCCGCACATCGTTGACGCTTGCGGGATTGTGAAGTGCAAGGGCGCTGAATGCGAAAACAGCAATTCCCTTCAAGGTGGCGGGCCCCTTGTCAGCCTCGGGCATGGTATGGTCCACCCTGCGGCATACGGCAAGAACGTTCTCGATGTAAGAAATGTATGTTTCTTCGGGATGTCGCACGCGAGAGTTCAGTTTCCTTCCGGGGCAATCTGAGCGAACAGACGGGGTGCCGAAGATCTGGTGAATCTCATCCGTAAAAATGGTCCAATCGGTGAAGCGTCCTGCGAACATCCACGTCTTCCCCACCTCGTTTAAAGAAAACGGGACATTTTGCAGCTTGCAAGCGTCATCCCACCTGTTAAACTCGCTTACGCGGTTGAACTCGTCCAGCCAGTCGTCGACATCGTCCCCTCGAAAACCAGCGAAGAAAGGATGGGCACGCTGGCGGCTTGTCAGCCACCATGTCGACGCCGTTTAAGCGGCGAACTCCGACTTGGTTTATCGCTACATCGCCGGAGCTGGTAACAGGATGCGTCGACCGGAGCAGAGCTCCAGAGATGTACATGGGAGTGGTTGAGCGCGGGGTCAAGAGGCAGCGCCACCACTTTAAAGGCAAAGGCACGGGGAAGCACAGACCGTTTATTCCGGCATTGGAAAACGCGCAAACCGCTGCGCTTCCGACGAAGATGTCGGGTTGACAGCCGGTGGCGCGTGAATGAAGATGATGCTGATGATGGCAGCGTTACTGAATGCTATGAATGGGGAGAACGACAACTGTAGCAATCGGTATGAATACATCGCTCACAATATGGATATATATATATATATATATATATATATATATATATATATATATATATATATGAATTTTTTTATTACGTTATTATTCATCTAATAAATCGAAGTTTTGTAGGAATGACTGTCAGACACGCCCGATTCTTCAGTGGCCATTGTCACAGTCATGAACTTGTACGCTGATTTACTACGTGTGTTCTGTTATAACCCCAGACGTTGCCCGAGTCAACAGAACTGTCTGTGGCTTGCTCCTCTCACAAAAAACTGAATGTAGTTTCTAAGAGTGAGACCCACACACGTCCAGAAAATTATGAACTGGTGCTAACAGGCCGCAGTATTACCTTTGAATAAAAAACACTGATAAAAAGTATGGAATCTGTAGAAATGAGTCAAGCAAGTAATGAATAATACTACGAGCTTGGCTCATTTCTTAAAGAATCCATACATTTTATCCGTGCCTTACTGGATTTGCTATATTTTTATAGGCTTTACAACGATGTATTATGCATGGTTCGAATGTTCGCTGTGTTCGGTGCAAATAAAATCGAATTTCCCGGCTTTCCGGTGTTCTTATATTCTTCGCCCAGTTCGTACCAAAGCTTCTCCGTGGACCTTAATTTTGCCTACATACGCAAAACGAAAAAAAAAAAAGGCCTCAGATGTGAGGCTTGTTGCGAATACGCCTGAATTTTCAGTTTTAATTCTGGGTGCCTTTGATGACAAGCGCTTGGCTTTTGAAATGGTGTTCTCCATGGCCGCAGGAAATGATAGGTGAGCAGAACACGTCGGCAGACGCTAAGAAGGGGCCGGGGAAACGGCGAAAAATGTTAAGCGTAGTTTGTCCTTACATTTCGCTTTTTCCTTTGTTTGGTTTACATTTCATGCCGGTTTTCATAGTCCCTAATTGACGAGGGTGGGACGTGTCCGACATCAAAAGCAGTTGGCTTCCCCGTGAAGGAACCTGTCAGCGGCACGGCGCACGCGCCGCGAAAAGGAGGAATCGTCGAGATGTAAAGAGGAGCTGTAATAAAGAGCGGCTAAGAAATAGGGGAAAAAGGAAGACCGTCCGGGAAAGGCGGAAGTGGAACGATAGGAAGGGGAAAGTGTTGAAAAAACCGACGGAATAATGTTATGCTTTCATGCACTTCACTAGAAAGGCGTGAGCGCAGTTAGTTGAAGGAAGAACACTTTCAATTTTTAAGTGTGTGTGCGTTCCTTTCTTTGTTCCTTTTTCACTCGCAAATTCTATGCTTTCTGGGGAGATATGCCTGCCCGTTTCACCGTCTACCGTCCCAACTCGGGTATTCTAAAGCTAGGTTGTGGCACCTTGTAGGGGCGAAACGGCTGTTCTTCATTCTTTTGGTGCCAGACTGAGACGGTAAGGTTACATCGGGGCACCCTTATAAAAAATCAGAAAAGAAACAAAAGAACGAAGAGGCATAGGCGTTCGGCGGGATGTGCGCCTTTCCTGGAGGAATAGCTACCACTTGCGCTGTGTTCGCTCCCAATCTTCTCACTCCACCGCCATTGTCTCTAGCACGTTGGACGGGTTAGGGAAATGGCTTTTCGATTGGCAAGCGCTTGCGCATGTGAAAATAGATGGCGCCGCCACGCCCGGCGGCACCGCCTTCCGCTGCGCGTGGCCCGGCGCGTTTCGTCGCTGAAAAACATGCAGGCTGCTGCCGAGCTATTCGATGGCCCCGCGATAGAGAAAACAGCTTAATTGTGAGCCCGCTACGAGGCCGAGGGAAAAGTTAGAGGCTGGAGATCTTCCTCACTCTTGTTTGAGTAACAGCATACCGGAAATGGGTGATGCGTCGATAGACGCAGACGAGACGTTGTCGCCGTTGCACGCGGGAAAACTAATAAACTGACACAATTTCCTTAGACCTAGCCCTGGACGTCTTTGCCTCGCTTCTTTCAGCTTCGAATGGCCTTGATTTGTTGCGGCTTTTTCTTCTTCTATTGCAATGGGAGGAGAAAGAGTCCAGAACGCAGAAGATTACTCTTAGAATGCATATCTGCAAACTTTGGCCTGTCCATTCAGCGCAGAAATGTTAATTGGCGCTTGCAGAGCCCTATGCCCTGATGCAATGACGTGGTTCAGTGGCACATAACGCGCTCCGATGACTAATCTATGCCGCCCACAAAGCAAATTCTGCGAATGGCAGCTATGTGCAAGCCAATTGGTTCAACAGATATATTTGCCCACTGCTGAACATCCTGCTTGCACTTCGTGAAGCCACAGCACAGGTTTTTCTCGGCATCGTCATTCGCAGAATTGAATTTCTTACTGCACTCATTCATGAATGGAGTCCGTTGCGGTTAAGCAGCACCGCGAAGATAGTTCTATAGTGTATAGAGCAGGTAATGCAGTTATGACCGATAGCTTCCACATGGCCCGGTTCAAACCATTCGCTGTTCCTCGAACAAGGGTAGCACGCTCCTGGGTACCAAATAAAGTTCATGCTATATTCAAGGACATTTTTTGTGCTTCTGCATGATCTAGCTTACGTGCTTACTCAGAACTCACTAGCAGTTCGGTTGGGCTTCAAATACAATGAACAGTAGCGATTGACACGGATGTTTAGTCTGTTTCCTGTTTTCGCCTATAATACGAATGAAAGTATATGACTAAGTGTTTTACAGAGTACGTTAACATTAATACCCGAGAAAATTTAAGGGAAAACAGGCCCCGCTAATTAGCGTAGTGGTCATCGCACCAGACGCGTATTCTGGTGGTCGTGAATTCGGGTCCCACCCAGCGGGCATTTTTTTTACCCTTTCTTTCTTGTTTTCTAAATTCTTTATCTGCTTCAATGACCTACCTCATTCTCCCCATTGCTTATATATATATAAGTTTAGTTATTTATTATCGTTGGAAAAGGTACAGATGCTTGAAAGAAAGAAAGTGGAGGAAAACGTGCCCGCCAGCTGGGCATATTTTATGACAGTAACCGTAACAGTAACGGTAACAGTGACAGTAACCCCAGTGACAAAGCTCGCCAAAAAGCTAATGAAAAGTGATTCTCGCGCATTGCCCCACAATAACGTATGTCTTGGGGCTCCCACTGTTTCGCTTCCTGCTAAATTACAAGTACGTCAGAACCGCAAGTACACACGATTTCTTAATAAACATGTGAAAGTGGCGCAACGCGCAACTCAGATAATTCGAAATAAAAACAAAAATACATTTTCTAAATAACAACTGCTAACCGCTTGGGCGCCATTGATTGCCGCTTATTTCGAGAGGTGCGTGTACGGTGCAGCTCTATCCGAATAACCAGAAACCCTGCCAGTGGAATTTTATAAAGCATCGTGCGACCGAAATCGAATGGGGCTCAAGTGGGACGCTACTGTATTCACTAGGCCTTAATACTCAGTTACAAAAACCACAAGAAATTACCAGTTTGAAAATGATTTCTAAATGATGAAGCAATCGAAGCCCGTCGTTGTAGCCATGCTATCAAAACAGCCCTTTTTCTTCAAGGACGAACTGATAGCTCTTGTACGGCAAACAAAAAATCCCTGCTTTTTATGAGGAGCGCACATTAAAATTCATTGCCGAAAGCGGGAAATTACAAAAAGGTAATCTAGTTAAGGAATTTAACGGCTTTATACCGTTAGAAGAGGTTCCCGTTGTGACGGCGACAACGACAACCTGACGGGAACATACCCACTCAGTACTCGTGCGGGGATTGCCGTTAGTGTGCTTGCGGGAAGAAGTGGCAAGACACACTAGGGGCTGACGTTCCCCAATTGGAAGTGGCCACAAGCGACGAGCTGGGGAGGCCAGGGAGAGCAGAGGAGAACGCCGGGAGGAGTAGACAGAACAGGTTCGAGGAGCGCGACATCCAGGCGGAAGAATCCAAGCTCGTCGGGTTTTGGGTACCCGAGCTCGAGAGGGGGGGTCTACCTGGGGCCTTGGCATCCTGTAGCCGAGGCGCGGGTACTGACTCTTGGAGGCTCGCAACGTTGGCGTGCTCCACCTCTAGGACGACTCGCCGCCTGCTGCTTTTTGGGGACCGGCAGTGCACGGTGGCTTCCTGCCCGCTGGTATAGGGCGCCCTATCGTGAGCGGTTGCCAAGCAGACCATTCTATACGAGGACAACGGTACGGCTTCCTCGTCGACGTTCCAGCGTGTGCGACGCCGTCGTCATAGCCCGTGACGCCTCTCCTCGCATCGCCACCAGCACCCACGACGCCCTGCTGACAACGCTCCATCGCCCTGAACATTTGGTGGGGACTGTACTTTGTATTTGCTCTAGAGTTGGTATTTCCTAGTTGTACTTGCTTGCCGTGTGTGTTGGGCTAAGAATATATGTTTTTGTGTGGATGTGAAGCGCCCTCGTATAATTATGTGCTCTGTCGAAGGCCACATTCACCACACAATACTTGAACAGAACCTCCGAGGGTGTTTCCCTTTACTGCCTATACATACGTATATGTCCTGAAAAAGATTTACAGGAATTACACATTTTATTCAAGTTGGTTATATAGAAATTGTTGATACGGCTACCCAATGTCTTATTCAGAATTATACACAGTATAATTATACAACGTAGTATACACCAAGCGGTGGCTAGTCGTTTGAGTACTCCATATTTGTATAGATTTTAATAGTTGCATGCAAAGCAGCGGAAGGCAGATGTAAGCGTGTCGGGCATAAAGAAGTGAGGAGCCGCTCACGCATGGGGACTCCTGTTATCACGCGAGCTAGAGCACATACAGTGAAATTCGTCCTCTCTGTAGACCCGTCCAATCCGGTTGTTCATCAGGTGCCCCCTTATCGACGGAAAGCGACCTGCTTAGTTACAATGGCACACTACGCGTTGGCGACCCATGCTGCTGGTAAAACTATCTGCCATCTTCATCGACTTTTGCCCCGCAGGCCCTTTGCGGCCGCACACCGCCTCAATGACCGGTGCTACATTGGAAAAGGCGTCGAGGAATTCACGGCCGTCATGTCGTGGTGGCGAGCGGTTTGCAAAGGCATATCCGCCTTTCCGATGACGCAGAGCCAATACCCAAACTTAAATTGATTAATGTATGGTAAATAGCGAACAGCTATAAAGCAGGAAGCAGCACACTGGCGGGCTTACAAAACAACAACTCGAACGGGCAGAGAAATGTTCTCAACTGTTGCCCAGGACGCCCTGCTCTGTTCTCGTGGAAGGCGAGTATTTCTAGTCAGAATTCGCAACAGTCAACAGGTTTTCAGCTTGTTCCGCACGGCACGAAAAAGCAGAATTACACAAGCCACTTTCTACGGGTCCTGTAATATATTAAGCAAAAGCCGGGTCAAGCAATGCCGATGAGAAAGCGGAACGAGAAATCTACCGGACTGCCGCCGCCTGCGGGAAACTTCCCTCGTTCAACGTCTCAACTCTACCAGTTCGACGCAGAGTTTAGCTTAGGCAACAGCCATGGCTGACAGGCAGCGGCAGCCGCAGCCACCATGCTCCGACTTGTCGATGCATGCTGAAGCTGGAAATGAGCTGGCTTCCCCGCCGCACAGGGAAGTTCCCCGCAATGCATAAAACTGAGCCGGGGTATCACGAGCCACAAGTTAATGGCGATTGGATTGATTGGATTGATTTAAGTTTATTTAAGCCGGCAGAACGACGTTTTTACGCGCCGCGACGCGGGCCTCGGCGTCGTCCTGGTGGGTACTCGTCCCGAGACGTGAGCTCGCCGTTGCCGACTCGCGAGTTCATGCCTTGCGAGCGCCCGCAGGACCTGCTGGACGGCCCAGTGTTGATTTTCGTAGGTGTAGCTCCTTGCGGCTTCTGCAAACCGTGGCGGGAATGTTCTTGACCGCGCTTCCATTGGGCTCGTGACACAGTTTCATAAGATGTGTTTCTGGTCTGCAGTCTCCCTGCAGCAGAGCTGGCACTTGGCAGTAGGGTATGCTTCCGGATACATTCGGTGCATCAGAGCCGGGGTGGGTAAGGACCCGGTTTGAAGCTGTCTTAGTAGCACTGCCTCCGCCCGGCTCAACCCCGGGTCCGGAGGTGGGAAGGTCCTCCGAGCCAGGCGGTAGGCTTTGGTTATTTCGCTATAGTCTGTCATTCGGTCCTTAGCACCGAACCACGTTGGACGGTCAGTTGCGGGGGCGCGGTTGGTGAGGGCTCGCGCCTCCGCGTGTGCCGTCTCGTTGTGGTTTGCGTTCTTACTCGACACGTCCTTGCCCGCATGCGCCGGGATCCACTTCACTCGAACAGTTCTTGGGCCTTCTAGACATGCATTGCGTAGCACCTGCAAAGCTTCTTTGCAGATGCGTCCCTTGGCGTAGTTCCGAACTGCAGTTCATGAGTCGCTGATCACCGACTGGCAGCCTGCGTCGGTAATGGCGAGGGCGATGGCCACCTCCTCTGCGCGTTCTGCATCGGTGCACTTGACGCTTGCCGCCGTCACAGTGTCTCCCGTGGTGGCCTTTATGACAACGGCAGCGAAGGCTTCGTGTGGATATTCCGCCGCATCTACATAGCGAACGTGCCTATCCTGGGCGTGTAAGTCGACGAGGGCTTTAGCCGTTGCCGCCCTTCTGCCCTTGTTGTAGTCAGGGTGCATGTTTTTCGGTAGAAGATCTACCCTGATCCGGCGACGTATCTCATCCGGGATGGTGAGTTTGTTGTCACCACCGCTGTGGCGTATGTATCCTAGGTCCTCTAGGATCTTTCTTCCAGTCCTCGTTGTAGATAAACGCTCGAGCTGGGCCGTACGTTGTGCTTCCGCTATCTCCTCGATCGTATTATGCACTCCTAACTTGAGGAAGAGCGGTGTGCTTGTGGATTCAAACAGGCCTAGCGCGGACTTATAGGCCCTCCTAATGATGGCGTAGATCTTATTATGCTCGTGTTGTAACCAGTTGTGGTATGCCGCGACATACGTGATGTGGCTGATCACAAAGGAGTGAACTAGCCTGATCAACTGTCCTCCTTCATGCCAGCTTTCCGTGATGTGACTCGTCGGATGAGCCTCATTGCGTCCGCGGTCTTGGCTGTGATGCGTGCGATAGTCTCGCCGTTTCTTCTGCGCCGTTCGATGATCATTTCGAGTACTCTGATCTTGCTGACTTCGGGAACAATTTGACCAGACCGCGTAGTTATCCTGATCGTGCCTTGTTGCCTGTCCGTAGTGCGACCCCTCCGTGGTGGTATAACTAGGAGTTCTGATTTGCTTGGTGAGCAAACAAGCCCTGAACCATCCAGATTTTCTTCAATGGTGTCGACTGCTTCTTGTAGATTGGTCTCAATGTGACCGTCGCTACCCCTGTCTACCCACAGTGTGATATCATCGGCATAGATAGTGTGCTGGATCCCCACTGTGGCGAGTCTGTTGGCTACTCCTATCATTACTAGATTGAATAGTAACGGCGATATCACGGACCCTTGCGGAAGCGCTTCGCGCTGAGTCGTAGCACCGGAAACGGTCCTGAGAGCGACAAAAGTATCTCGCAGCGTCTCCTTATTCGGCGGAATGAAGCGAATAGCTGTCCCTACTCTGGCTGTGTTTATGACGTTGTTTCAGAGGCCTTGTTTCAACGAGCCGTCGAACGTGGGAGCACCAGAGGGGATCCCAGACATCCTCCCATGGCTTTGACGTTCCTGGTTCCAACAGATTTCAACCTAGGCAGTTCCAACAGCTTTCAGTTCCAACAGCAGTTACAACAGATTTCAGCCAGGCGTTCTCCTGTGAGACAGGTAAACGCGTGCCTTTGTGTGGGTGGGTGAGCGCCAGTATCAGCGCCATAGATTTTCCTTGTTGCATCGTTGGTGACCGCAGCGTGGGGAAAGGGAAGAAGGGAAGGAAGAAAATTTTATTAAGAAATGAAGGCTCGAAGCCGGACGAGAAAGAGGAGGTTCAGGAGGACGCTAATAATGCCCAGCCATGGAGGCCGCCCAGACGAAGCTCCAGAGTGCTGTCAATGTATCCTTGACGCACAAAGAAGGCCTAATCCAGTCTTCGTATATATGAGTGAACCCACGCCGGGCGGTGTCGGGCGCGAAGTACGGCAAGGCCCGGGAAAGGGGAACGACCCAAGCATGTTTATTTGTTTTAGCACGCGTAGGAGCGTACTGCCCGTTCACTAAGATCGAGAACGATGTAAATACTTCATAAAGTTCTTGTGTCTTTATAAACTTCGTTCTGATGACTGCCCCGACAGGACACCAACACAGTCCACTTCGACCACGCTACCTTCGAGTCGCAACAATATATACCTTGTTGCTGAAGAACCACGGCAAGATGTTTTCGTACGGTGGGCCCCATTAGAAATAATAATTTTTATAGTTTTGTGGCTGCAGAAATGAGCTGTTACCTGAGATATGCGAGGTACAGTCTCATGGTAATGGAACGCGAAGTATATTCACCATGTCCGATCGGTTGTTGAGCGCTCACGTTGAACATGTTTTCAATTGATAATATTATGAATAGAACACGCCAGTGTGGAATTCAGTACTCAACATCTCGCCATAGCATTCAGCCGTAAGGAGATTGGGATACGTACGGTGCCCTTTGTGCGCTTATAAGGGAATACTGGATTGTGAAAGGGATGTTCAAGGGATATGTATAATGACGAAAGAATTTTCTGGACTTATCAAGGCGGGGACGGCACAATGTTTGAAGACACACTGCTCGATTTCAGAAGATTTATCTTCTCAGGCTGCTTTGTTTACGGCTTTTAAGCAGACACCCCGTTTTAAATCGGCTATGGCACTCTTTAGCCGTCACGATTAAGCGATGAATGCGACAAGGACAGCGATAACAACTGTTGGGTTTGTGCTTACCTACGCCTCGACGGGAATGACGGCAATATTTCAGAAGTCCGCTCGACAATCTGCTGTCCGAGCAGAAATTTGATGACAACCAAAATGATTATTTTTGCAGTTGACTGTCCCGGGTTCGCTCAAAGATATTCTTTTTTATGATGGCCGAGATATGTCGAATAAGGCAGCAGCTGTGATTCTCGAAAACGACGAAGTCAACAACGCAATCGTGATGGTACTTTTATACGACCGACTACGCGCTTTGCGTTGACTATACCCCTTACCTTCTATGGGATAAAACGTCGTCCAGATTTTATACAGTGAAAGCTTCGCAGTAACTTTATTTCTTTTTGTGCCTACCCTCGGTGCTCTGTTTTGCGGTGAGACGTATTTTTATTTGCCTTAAAATACCTTTTTTGTTCCTTCACTCGCCAAAAAAAAATCTTGGCTACTAGTTAATGCTGTTAACTGCGACACAACCAACAATTCTGTGCAGAAAGAGGACTCGGAAACTATATTCAGTGTATGTAGCCGACGTATAATCGGGTACGTAGTCCCTGCGATAAGACGGAGCGGGCTGTACCCACACACTCTTGGTTACCTAGCCTGCATACGGGCACATAAGCTTCACTCCAGCGCAAGTTCCTCCACTCACGTTTGTAGGTGTCCACTGACAACTGCTATTATCTGCGATAGCCACCAACGGAAACGCGCTATCTTACTCCCATTGGGACATTCATCATAGTATACGCACGAATATGTTAGGGGAGCCTAGGATGGTTGGGCAGGGCTTCGGGTAAGATATGTGCGCCAAGCGCTATCGGAAGGCCGTAATGCTGATAGCGGAGGCCGTCGGAAGGTTCATGAAGAGCATCGAAAGGCGATTCCATTATGGCTTCTCTGTTTTCGCTTTAGGTAATGTCGTCGGGCTTGGTTGCTAGAATGCCGAATAAATGCGTTGGTTCATCTTGTGACGGCTTTTTCGCCTAAGTGCGATGCAAGCGGGCCTAAGTAGAAGATTGCGGAGCTGGCTCGATTTCTGCTCGCCCGTGGTTATGGCCACGGGCAAATGGTTTTCTTATCAGTTGCGGCCGATTTATCGATTGAGTTGCTCTTGCGGAAAGAAACGTAGTAAGAACGACGACTTACCCGCCGAAAGTAGAGGCAACCTTTTCTTCAGGAAATTTTATTATTCTTCCGGTACACGTAAATTATTCTCGTCATTTTCAGAGATAACTTCTTAGATAGGAGCGGTAATAATTTTTTTAGTGAGAGTTCGCTTATGCATGTTGAATTTTATCTTAAGGAAACACAAGACGTAGTATTCGTAAAAAAGTGGCCATCCATTTATAAAACGCCTCTTGTTTAGGCTTCAATTCTGCAGGTGTAAAATCGGAAGTAACAATTCGTTCACAATGTATGTACCGAATTAGCATGAGCAAAATTATTAGTAAGCATTTCTTGTCTCCATAAATACAGAACCCAAGGAGAAATAAAAGACTACAACTACTTCTAATAGATGGTTAGGGTTGACCCCGATTAAGAGAGAGAAATTCGACGCAGAACAGGTATTGGTTGTAGAGCGCTCGGCAAGCACTCGCAAATAATAAAACATAAGCTGGATTTGTCACTAAAAAGAAAACTCTACAGCCATCGCGCACTGCGGGTGATGACATACGGAACTGAAACTTAACACCTTACTAGAAAACTAGAAATCAAACTTAGGTGGGCTCAACGGGAAGAGGAACAAATAATGTTAGGAATGACACTCAGGGGCAGGAAGTGAGCCACCTGGATCAGATAGCAAGGTATAGTAGAAGATATTATAATTCAAACAAAGAGAGAGAAACAGACTCGGCTGTCCATGCAGTGAGACCAACAGACAACCGGCGGACAATTCGGGTACAGAATGCGTACTAAGAGATGGATCTAGAAATAGGGGCCGCTCATTAACCCGATGTAGTTATGTAATGGTGAATTTCGGGGAAATTGTGGACTCGAGCAGCGCAGGACAGGATCGGTTGGAGGTCGATGGGAGAGGCCTATGTCCTGCAGTGTACCTGATTAGGCTGCTGCTGCGGATGATGATGATGATTACGGTTATGACGAAATAACATACCTCTTTGGCTTTATTGTGTTTTACGCCACTCTTGTGTTCGTCCTTGTTTTTAGAAATGTTTTATGGGTTTGTCAGTCACAGACCTCCTTTGCAGCAACCAAATACTTTACAAAAACACGGTGTTCAAGCAGGGCTCGTTTCCGCCTTTTTACCTGTATTTAGGTATTCGTTCTCAGGTATGTCATTTCATTTTTGAAATTGGTGGGTATTTTGTAGAATATATTTGTCTTCGGCAAGCCGGTTTTGGGACTTCTAGCCTACGGAATCTGCGCAAATATTTGACTATTAGTGATACATTGGCGATGAAGATCACCCCAATGAGCCAATGACAGAAGAATGATAGGGGCCACACTTCGACACAAGAAAGTAGCTATAAGAAGAAGATACTAGTCTAAAAGTTTCCACCTAAACTTACAGTAACGAAGTAGACTTGGACCGTACACGGCATGAGTACGAGGGACAACAGGTGGACCACCCGTTTTAAGGAGGGGCTGCCAGTAAACCGTAAGCAAAGTAAGGGCAAACGACTATACAGAGAAACACACACAGGAAATTAGGGGAGGGTGGCAAGGATTGGACTCTGTGAGATTATGAAAGACGTGGAAAGAAAAATTTGGGAGGGGCCTTGATAATGCATTGGACACAACCCTGCTGATGATGATCATCATGCGGTGATGAAGATGATGATGAATCTGCGACAAATTATTGCAACGTACCGTCTTTTCGAAGTGTTGACGCTGATTACAAAGCTGTATTTGGAACTTATCGTGAACAACGCTAAGTATATTATGTAAGCGCAGAATTTCAAGCGTCCTCGTTACATTCCGAGTGCCTTACCTCCAGTCTGCAGCACAAATGTTAACGAAAGGGGTGAGCTGTGCCGCTTTGGTGGATGCTGCAGACAGTCGCACCTTAAACAATACTTCCTACTCGAGGCACGTTCCGTTTACCACATAAGCTTTTTACTGGTTTTGCAACACACTTCGAAAATATTTAGATTTCTGTATAAATGCTTCCCATACGAAAGGTTCCTATATAAAAATATTGCACAGCGGCATAGCACGCTCAACCTATTACAATTCTTTCCACGGTCCTCATGGGATAAACATGGTCGCCGTACTTTCACGGTTCTACTGTACTTTCAAACAGAGGCGCTCTTGCTGCTTTTATTCCATGCATTCATTTTCGAAAAATTGTGTCAACCATCTAACGCAAGTTGGAGCGCTGGTATTCTCTAGCCGTAAATATTTCGAAACGTAGCTATATTACGTAGATAGTTTTAGGTACATAGAGAGCCATTACGACAGTGTGTAAGCAAGGACGTGGCTGAGCAAAGGACCGCTGCTTCGGCCCGCAGGAACACAATAGACATAAAAACCGTACCCTACAGTGACCTCAGACCACGCATCAGACGACACATTCATAAAACATGGCAAGCAGAATGGGAAAAAAATAGACAACAAGCTACATGTAATTAAACCACACTTTGGACGATCCGACATTGACGCACGCAACAGATACACACAAGTCACCTTAGACAGATTACGGATAGGCCACACACATGCAGCACAATCGCATCTGATCACACGCCCTTCAAGATCCCTCTGAATAGGCGTGGTGAGGGCCTATCTGTAACCCCCATCCTCATTCAGTGTACTGAACTCGACACAAGACGACGCAAGCACTTGCCTCAACTACACCACATACAACACCTTCCACTATACCAATTACACTGCTTAGGTGATGACCCCAAGATTTTCTACACGCACACTTTTCAGTTTCTTATCCATGTCAAGTGATTACACTTGATTTCTCACCATGCATATTGACAACCTGGCCCTTTACAGCAGACATCCTCGTTGCCGTTTTTTTTTTTTTTCAGTTCACTTTTGTTTTTCTGACGGGCTTTAGTATACGTTTACACTCTTGTCATTAAACACCTTTGTCTTTGGCACTGTTTGTCCTAGTTTGCCTTGCACCACTATACACCAATGACGTTAAGCTATCACTCAACTGGAGTGTGAAACGTGCGATACACGTGTTGTGTATTGTATTTAACCGATTTTATCGTTCCGCAGCACAATTGTGACTCCCTCCTAGCTATATCTTCAAATATGTCGAGAAGAGTTAAATTTGGGGGAATTGGACGATCTGTATCTTTTAAAAACGAATTCAATACTCTTAGCGAGCAAGAAAACATAACTGAATCAATATAATGTTAAATATCTTTATATAAACCTGCACCCTAACACGCGTGTTTAAAAAAATTACTCCCACCTCCCCTCGCGGGAGCCCCTGTGTAGATGTGACGCATAGGGGGTTCCGTTGTAGTTTCCGTTAGGTTCATTCTCCCATCGCGTGAAACGTGCCGTGAACCCCCTGCCGCGGCCTATGACGCAACAACTCCAACACAATCCACTTTAATCCAATCCAATCCAATCCAAATCCAGAAAAAATCCAATCCAATCCAATCCAATCCAAGCCAAGCCAAGCCAATCCAATCGAATCCAATCCAATGCCCCTCGCGAGAGAGTGTTCGCTATCAGAGAGGAGAGGGGGTGAGCGGCGGAGAGCGCAGCTCGCGCGGCGAGGAGGATGGGGGAGGGGTGTGGACGGACAACGACAACGCCGTATGGAGGGACAAGGCGAGTTAATGAGATGCCGTCGCATCTAAAAACATGATTTCGGATTTCAATGGTAGGAATTTTCCTGGTGCGTATAAGGTCTCGATCCATATCAGTGGGAAAGCAGGGCGTCTTGGCGTGGGCTTATTGATCAATAGAGAGTGCTGCAACAACGTCTTATCAGACTTATCAGGACTTCCAGGTCGACCAGCTGGTTTATGGGGAAATGCATTAGTTTTGTGACAGCACGCCCTCGGTCCGACAATGGCGCTTTCGCTGAAAAACTGGAGAAAACTTTACTCATCTTCATTTCATTTCTTCTTGCCCTGAATGCTCAAGAAGCAAGACTGAGCATTCGGGGACCATTATTCGCTACGCTGGTGTCGCCCATTGCAGTTGCAATTCCTGGCGGGCATAACAACCCAGTTATTGCTTTTCTAATTACAGCTTGTTTTCGGCCAATCGGCTGCCCCAAACCATCGAGTGCATCTCTAAGCTGCTGCCTCAAACAATGCGGTTATTGCGATGTCAGGCTACCAGGCGAAGTTTCTTTCCTGTCTTTTTTGCGTGGTGCAACTGCTAGAGAGCGTTTTCTTTATCTCAGTTTTTCTTTATATCAGTTTGATGTTCAGCGTCTCCTGTTTTGGTCGATTTGAGTGTACTCTTTCCACGCACTTCAGAATTCCCTTGGAGGGGAAATGTAATAGTGAGATGGAACACGTTCAATCCGAATGACACCTGAAAATTTGTGTTCGCAGTTGACACTGATACATACAGTTGAATCAGTTGGGTGAGGAACAATCATTTGAAGGACAAGTCTCACGTGGAAGTTAACTCCCTCATTCTATGTACGGCCATCATATTGCACCTACAGTAGCGCTATCTTCTTCATATCTACTTGGATAGCGGCTACGATGCGGTGCGACCTTGTCGCTTCACTATTACCGCCGTTGATTTTTACGGCGTCTTCTTATTGTTTAAACTTACGCTGAATAGTTCGGCCAATCGCCTTTGCTAGGGAAATTGCAGGAACGTGCTTGACTCGTCGCCTAATTCAACTTCTGTGATTACCACGCCGAATTTACTTCCGTAGGCCACCGGACGTCCTTAACGCACGTACCTACCTCGAAGGCATAAACCCATTAGCTATTTGCATTCGAATTATCAGGGTGGGATCGTCGATCTTTGGAAGTCCACTTCTCCCGTGCTCGTCTGGCACTGCGGAAGACCCTGATTTGAATCTCACCAAGAGCCGTGTGTACCCAATTTTTTCAAACTCAACTAGTGGATTTATGGTCGGGCTTTAGGACCTGTCGTAAGCAGCATTCGTTGACAGGATTTTATTTTTTGAATAATCCCCCATTTTGTGTATCATTCACCAGTGTATTTCGCACTATCTACTAGCCATTTTTATGGCTATGAAGCCGGACTTTGAATTGACGTTGTCAACGGAGGCTTTAGCCTTAAAAATCGGCGTTTGTGGTAGCTCCTCGCAAATATCCGTTGAGGTCCCATCAAGTTGCAGATGCTGGCCATGCAGAGCTAGCTTCATTATTTCGGTAAAAACAAAGCTTTTCTGCCAATCTACAAGTGGCGTACATGACGCGTAGCAACCAAAAAATTTCGCGGGGCATTTTTGTCTGATTACGTACATTTAATGTGTAAAATTATGGCTTGCTCTCGCGATACTTCACGCTCACATCGTGTCTGTTCATTGCTGGCTCAATGCAGATAACTTATAACAGATCCTTAGCTTCTGATTGCGCAGGTGCGTGGTGTGGTAACCAAGCAAGGCACTAAAAACTTAGCGCGATGCATAGAACTTTCCAGGAATGCCAGGGGTTAATTCGTCATGAAGCATTTGTTGAAATGCTCTTGAGCTTCCTGTGGGACTTTCATGCCGGTGAAATCCGCTGCAGCAGTTTCATTTATAGACACTTTCCTGTGGAGGTTAGGAAAAGCTGCTCTATCCTCTTTCGCCGCGGTGTACTTTCTGGTTTTTTCCCTTCAGCGGCTAGTACCTGATGCGCTGTCAACCATGGGATCTGAGCCGACGCGTAGAGGCATGTTGAACACATCCGGAACCATTCACGTCCATCGCCCTTTGTCAGAACCTCGTGCAACCCTGCTGTTTCTCTTCAGGGTGCACGCTTGGCTTTTGTATACCTCAAAACGTTTTGTACGCTTTTCTATGCGTCACAACGTGACCCAGCTTGAATAATAGATATCTACGGTTTTCGCATCAAAAAGCCATAAAAGAAACACAAACATAATGAAGCAGTCGAAGAGTCCTAAACTGCAGCAAAATAAAGTCATAACGCGTCTTCTCGCATATCTTTCTTTGCCACTGATACATCTAGAAGAAATCTAACAGGGCTTTTAGGGTATATAAAAACCTTTACAACAATTTAAGTTAGCCATTTATAAAGTAAACTCTTACTTTTGTCTTTTTAGTGCAACTACAGCGTACATTGACTAATAATGTTCCGTAAACTCGAATTATTTCCACAGCTGTGTTATATTTATACTTGCAGTCATTTTTGCTACGCATCTGTTGTCTAAAGCGTTTATTTTACAAACAGGAGATGCATCTGCAATTTTTTCGAAATATTTTAAGAGTATTTCGTATGTTTTAACGGTTGCAAGTGTGCTTGTAAAGCGCCAATAATTGCTGTATTTCTTCCACCACTTCAAAACGTTGTTCTTAAATGACCGTAAAAATGTTTTGGATCTCCTTTTTCATTATTTTTGTGCTTGTAACAAAACATCAAAGTAGATTTCTCTGCAAGTGAATTCGCATGCACTTCGTAAGTATTACTATTGGCTAAATGCATCATCCTATTTGGTGATGCTACTGGAAGAATCGCCCTACCAATCAAAACAGAGGTGCTCGCATTTGCACACGACATGAGCGACGCTGATGACGTTGTCTTCGTTTGTTCGTAGGTTCATGGCAGTTCTGGTTTCAACATAGCGTAGGTTTTTCTTTCGTCGTGACAGCAGAAATTGCCCTCGGCTCACTCGTCTAGGCTGGAGCCGCACGTGCTGCGAGCGAGATGTCTCATTTGAAGCTTCGCGTGCTTTTCAACATTTGCTACTAGCGTTTCCCTGAGAATACAAAAACAATTTTCAAACAAGGCTTGCGAAAAAAATTTACACCATCTTCCCGCGAGGGGAACCATGGGGTAGATGTGACGCATCGGGGGTTGCCGTTGCGTTTCCGTTATGTTAGCGATGTCAGCGTGTGAATTGCTGTTGTTGTGTATCCTATTTACGCAGCATGTTCACCCCCGATGCGTCGCATCTACCCCATGGTTCCCCTCGCGGGAAGATGGTGTCAATTTTTAACCGAGCGCAAGCTGCGTGCTAACGCACAGCTGGCACAGCGACGGGAGCGAGCGCAGCCGAGCGCAAGCTGCGCGCTGATGGCGCTGCGGTGAGTGCGGCGGAGCGCGCAGCTGCCGCGGCGAGGAGAATAAGGGAGGGATGCGGACTACACCGCGACAACGACGCGGGACAAGGCGAGTTAAAGACATCCGTCGCATCTAAAACGCGACAAGATATCCGCCGCTCACTTCTCAACGCTCACGCAAGTTTTCTCACGGAAGTAAACTTTCTTGAGCACGTGGCGATAACTTTTCGCTGTTTATTCAATGTTTCAACGGGCAACGGCGGCACAGTTGTCGTGTTCTGCTGTAGTAAAGTGCTATAGGCAACAAAATTTGATGACCGCAGCGTGAAAATTCACTTGACGCTTACACGCCAACACGATATAACATGACCCGGTACCTTGGGAGGACTCCAAGTTTGAAAATCATGCGGAACCCACAACGCTTTCTAGTGGTAAGATGGCCAGCGGCGACGTAAATGGGCAGTAACCAGTCGTTCTTGTATTGAAAGAGACTGCCCTATGGACGGCCGTTCGCCGGCTGGTATCCCACGTGAAAACTGCCCTGGTGTGACGCAATTTCAGAGAAGTAGGTGTTGTGGAAGTCCATTGAGAAGGTAAATAAGAAATAGGCCCACGAGATTTTTTTTAAAACGACCATTTGGCAATGACGGCGCAACCGCATTGCCCCATGGCTCTTCTACGAAGCCAGCTACCCGGAACTTTTCTTGCTAAGCCAAAGAAAAGCTGAAAACGCAGGAAGCAGTTTCAGTCAACCAATTATAAAACCTATTTTGGAAATGCTTTGTTTCTAGCGCGACAACGTCATGCTCAGCGAGACACAAAGTCGGTGGTATTTTTACTTAGTTTAACACACTAGACTCCAATGGAGGAACCCGTGCTGCTAAGCATCTTTCGTCTCTGATGCGATTGTTGGATCCATGCGCCATTTTGCACTACCAATATTGTCAGCGTCTGAAGTGTTTTAAAAGTGTACACCAAATTATAACTATCCCACTGTTCCAGGGCGTTCTGAATGAATGGATGCATTTATTATAAAAGAATGGCACTATGGCCTCTTGGGGGAAATAGGAGAAGTTAGGGGGTAAAGTTCGATAAATTTCAAGAGTGATTGATGAGGAAAGCCTCCTCCACGAAGGCCCACTGTCCGCGCAGCATGTCGTTGGGATTTTGGTTTGCGTACAGGTCATCCTGCAGAGATGGCACGCCAGGGGGATTGTGCCTTATTTGTGTTTCTTGCAAAGTCCTACATGGCGACACCAAGCCGATGATTGTCGGGCGATCTTGGTGGCACAGGGAACACAGAAGCCGTGCTGGTGAAACTTGTGTATTCTAGTGGGGGCGGTAGTGTTCCCGGCAAATTAGTATATCTTCCGTAAGGTACGTAACCCGTCCGGACCTTTGTAAGAATATTTGGGCAGCTCGTGGTATGATGCGGGTAATCGCGTGCAGTAGCTCGGGAATCGTAGATCTGAGTTCTATTTTGTTTTTTTGTCGAAGTGTCTTCCTATGTTCTTTAGAGGAAGGGTTATGTAGAAGAGAATGCACTGGAGACTCCGAGGGGCGGTTGAAAATTGTCTATCTTGAAAGCCTATGTGACTCCCCATTACCGAAGTTAACGTTGGGGCCAGGTACCCGTCGCACCGGGATATCGATGTTATGGTAACGCTGGAGAGTTCTTTTATACAAGGAGATGTATTCGTCGTGGTAAGGTGCGTACCTCATTGATATTTTAGGCTATGCGTGAAGCTTATAACACTAGTTGTATTTTCCGCTATAATGTCTGGGATCTTGTGAGCACCCAGGAGAACAGCCTGCAGTTCGAGTTCAGTAGTGAAAACGAGTTGATGAACAGAGAAACAATGCGTGCTCGTTTGGCTTTGGTCGGTTGCAGCAAGCGCTATGAGGAGGAGATTTTTGTCTAATTCCCATGTGTGTAAATGGCTGCGTCTGTTGATTGCACATTTGACGTTACGATTCCTTGCGTCTTTCGTTGATGGGTGTGGATAGTCTTGTGGGTCTTCGTTGGTAGTGGCTTTGAGTGTGTAAGCAATACATAGTTCCGTGGAGGCACGGTTGGTTGGAATTCTGTAGCTTTGAAGGAGCGGTCGTCGTGTTCTATCAGAGGTTGAAATTGGGGGGTGAGTAGGTGCCTGTCGTGACCCGTTTGTTTCGGGTGAGTTCCAATCGTAAGGAGCGAAGGAAGGTGGCAGTGCCCGTAGAGCTCACTATTTTACTACGGTGCGGTAGCCCTGTGATTACGCTCAAGACCTGCAAGTACAGACTTTAAAATTTGCCTACCTGTACTTGAGTAAGTTGGAAGGGAATGGCACGGTAACATGTCCTCGAAAGAAGGACTGCCTGCACTAATATGCGTGCAAGGTCGGTTGTGGTGCCCCCAAACTCTTGAGAGATGCGCTTGATCAACTGCAGTAGTTTCTTTCACGGTGATGCCCATAGTTCAAGCCATGTTCTTTATTCCGTTTTACTTTTCATTGTTTTGGAATTTTTTATCAGACTGGTTTAGTGCTCGTAAACTCGGAAGTAAATTGAGTTGAGTGGGACATTGCCTGACAGGCTAGAGAAAAGTAGCAGCTTTTATGTCGCACTGTATATCGCTAGTATTCCATTTCGATGAATGGAGGTCTGAAAAGACAAATGCCCTGTATTCTCTCGAGAACATTTTCAGACGTACGTTAAGATTATCCGGTAAACATTGTTATTGAATATAAAGTTTTCATATTTCCCACATCCCCTCAAAATATGGACATCAAAGATTTACCTATAACTACGCTAGGTTGAAAACGCAAGAAATGAATTCAAAGCATTAACTGCTGCTTTGGGTCGTAACTCAGACCAAGTCTTCAGCTTCCGTTCTTTTTTTTTTGCCAGCACAAACTCGAAGCTTCGTTTCTGTTAGCGGTCCCTTTCATTTCCCATCGACAGTTTAATCAATGTACCCCGGCTTCTTAAATTCGGACAGCATATTCTGCGGAGTTCACTAGCTCTGAGCCGCGGTAATGAGGGAATTCAATGCGGTGTTCTTGCCTCTTCCTACAGAACTTCTGATTTCCCTTGAAGTGTGCTACTCATATTTTCGCAGGACCTCTTAAACTGACAAGCGCTGAATTTTTGTATTTCACGGGAGAGGCATCTCATTTATTTTCGCTGACAACGGGCGAACTTTTGGCGTTATTGTGCAATAATAAAGACGTTTTTTCCAATATTTGTACACCCCACGAAGGAGGCAGGGAGGCTGTGTGTGTAAGATCATTAGAAACACCATGCAACTTCTTACCAAATAGTTTTTTCAGTTACCATTTATTTGCGCGAAGATTATGAAATTGAAACATTCTACGTAGGAAAAGAGCTAGTGAAAGTGGTACACAAATGTGCCGACTGGATTTGGAACGATTTCTTTCTGTTACTTTTGTGGAGTAGTTATAAAACAGATTTTGTATTGCCGAAGTAGTTTTTAAATAACCAGGTGTACAATTGGCGGTCTTAGCTTTCTGTGTAAAGGCGGAGAATTTATATCGAGCCCGCAGAATCTTTTTTTTTCTGGAACCACACTTTGTGTACGGACTGTAAAAAATATGGAAAACTGCATAATATATTTATATCATGATATTTATGTCTCGGTAGAGGGAGTATGCTCTCAGGTTATTTAAAACATTCTTTTGATTGGCATTCTTAAAGACATAACGTTTTAGCCCTGAAAGGTTTAATTGTTGTATTTAAGTAAGGGCTTTATCGCTTCGTAGCATAAAGTAAGACGGCGGAAATTCACGAAATGAGTTGGTTCTCGCATGAGACGTAAAGTAAAATGTTGGTCTAGACTGTCTGCTTGTCTACTACTCCTATTTAATACATCTATATTACGTATCAACCCAAGAATATCAGTCCTACTCAACGTAATACAAAAAGCAAATATCATTTCACTTATGATGAAAGATTTTGTGCTGGAAAAAAGCGAAGTGTAGAATTACTATAAGTCATATGTTGCTTCGTGAAACCGCAACATTCTTAAATCAGTCATTATAATTGTGTAACTGACCATTGTATTTGAGGTTATTCGTTTACCCTCAGTATTGCGGCAGCCTATGATATAAGTTCTTGTGTGCGCTGTTATAGAGCCTGGAATAGTTGGGATAAAATTCACGGTTTTGCCAGCATTCAGTAAAAATATTTCAGTGTTTTTTTGCAATTAAGACGTAATGTGAAAATATAATAAACATGTTAATATTCACCTGGTTTAAAATATCGCATGCCGCCATAATTCATTGTTTACAGCGTACTCTTTACAGCGTACACCATATTTCTGAGTATCTGGTTTAACCTTCGATTGAACAGTGATGCCTGCTAGCCATGACGTAGGCCACTATTTGTGTCGAAATCTCAAGTTACCAAGTTTAACCACCGTCGTATATCGGTATACCACAAGATTTTCCCGCTTCTGGGCATCACTAGCAATAGTACCCCATCAAGAGTCAATTGCTATTTCTGTTTTAAAATGATCGCACTTGTAAGGTATTTAGGTGTGTGAGGTATTTTGTTTGTTCGTAGCCCCTGAGCCTGCGGGAAAATCCTGGGGTATACAAATATACGACGGTAGTTAACTTTTTAACTTGAGATTGCAACACAATTAGTGGCCTACTTCATGGCTAGCAGACATCACTCTTCAATCGAGGTTAAACCAGATACTCAGAAATCTGGTTTGGTTCGCGTATGAAACGTATCAAAGGAGCAGGTCAGCACTTGTCCTTGAACTGTGAAAAGCCTTATTAGGTGCCACCATAAAAGTACTACTTTCATAAATTGCATGGTCGTGCAGGTCAAAGCGAAGTTTGATAAAGTTTCGCAGTGTGCACCCTCTGCGAAAATGTTTTATTTTTGGATGAACAATGTTAACCGCGGTTGCACAACGGAATACGTACCTTGCTAAGAGACACTGTATTGGCTCCGTGGAAACATCGTTAAAACAACTGTTGGCTTCGTTACGAAGTGCCACCAAATGAGAGTGTGCGGGACTGGCTGTATGCTGTGTTCCATATGCTATGTGCTTTGTTATTTACTCCGTACTATATACTCCTGTACTGAGAGAGCATACAAATCCCGAAATGAGATTCCGCAAGAGACATTTAGCCCAATATAAAAGCAGCGATTGTGGATTTTTGAAGAAAGCGTACGCCAGGAGGCGAAACCAACAAAACATGAATCGACTATCACATCTCGTTCACAGCATGTGTCAAAATAATAAACAACGCCGAGTGACAGCATTCAAGTTTGTTGGCTCAGTGCAGGTGATGGGAACCGCGATGTTGGGACACTTTATCACAATCCTTATCAAATACTTGCCGAATGGAAAAATATTTCGCGGCAACCACTATTCACTGCTATTGCACTGTTTGAATGGAGAGCCGAAAAACACAAGTCGCCGACTTGTTACAGAAAAAAGTCCTGTTTCGCAAAGACGGAACAGCACGATACCCTTTGGCGTGAATGTTAAAAAAAAAAGATTTGACACCATAGTTTCCGAGTGGAACAACTTTTCGGTAGGATAAGAGATAATTTAGATAAAAAAAATTATATATAATTTGAAAGACATTGAGTTTCCCAATTGACAACCAAAGTCTATGGCAAGAAAATCAACATGGACGCGATAAATTGAGCCACAGAATTGGACGTGACTTGCGATATTGTGCTCGACTGTCGAAATAACACCAATGGAAGGAGAGGGTAACGTGCATGTTTTATTTCCGAATTTATGAAACCAAGAATGGTAACCCTCGCTTACTTTACAAAAGCTGCAGAAGTTTTGATATATAATTTGAATTAGTCTTAAATTGAAACATGGGGTCGGCATACCTTCTACTTTTTGTAGCTCCATACGAGCGACTTTGTCAGTGTTTGTTATTGAAAATATTGCGCTCCTTATGGACAACCACAAAAGAATCAAAAGGTTCCTCTGCGATAAAACATTCCATTATTTTATCCAGATAGGCAGCGATAACTCCGCTACTCAGTGGTGGAACAGAGCAGTGGTATTCCCAAGTCATCTAGAAAATCAAATTGGGAATTGAAAGTTGATTTTGTTTGTCAAATATGCATGACATCGGCGCAACCGGCGTTTTTTTGTTCATTCAAGCACCGCACCGCGCGGCCTGCGTCATTGGGATAGGCAGAAATAGGTCGTCCAAAACACTGCACCCCTCCCAAACCTCCAATTCAACCATGGGCTGTGTTTAGCGAGAATCACGAAAACTGACGAGTTCCGCGATTTGCCAATTGCTACAAAATTTCTAGCGCTTTTGTGAAGCGCTACTTCGCAGTAAAAAAAAGTACTTCAGGGGTGAGACCAAAGGTAAAAGGACGCCCTGCTTGGGAGAGGTCATCGCGGCTGCTGCATTCTATTGGCGCCAATATGAATAACTGGAGGCACTGCTACAAACGTGCCAATTTTTCCCGAGATGGCTTGTAGATTCCGCCAGCGTTGACTCTAGCCGATAACGAAGCGCTGGTGGAAGTTTACAATGCTGGGGATGTCTTTGTATCCACTACTCACCCCGAAGTTGACGACGACATCTTCGATGCATATGACAACGATTACTAGCACCGCAACTGCGCAAATAAACAACGATTCAGTGAAACCTATTTATCTATCCAGAAATGCTCACGTGTAACAGCTTCGATGTTCAATTCTTGCGGGTGAGTGCAAGCTTCCCTGAACTTTTATTTATTCATACTTCCAAAGTTCCTTTCCAGGCTTTTCAGGTAGGGCTGCGTATTTTGGAGGAGGTGTATAATGAGCTGCATACTTTTGATTTCATCCGTTGCATTCCCAAAACATTTTAGATGCGAAGCAACGCTTGCTCGGGGGGATGTCCCGCGTCCGTGCCCCGTCCGCAGTGCCTCTGATGATGGTTGTGGCAGGATGCCCCTAGGGATTCGCCAACCAAAGAATCCATCACGAGATAGCTTCGCGTTCAACCACTGTCGTCATATTCCCGTAGGGGAACCGCTGAAGAAGAAGGAGAAGAAGACAAAGCTGCGAAGAGGAGGGCGTGTATGTTGCTCTCGTCCAGTCCGCAGCGCCTCTGATGATGATCGCGGCAGGATGCCCCTAGGGATTGGCCAACCAAAGAATTCATGACGAGATAGCTTCGCGTTCAACCACCGTCGTCATCTTCCCGTAGGGAACCGTGAAGAGAGAAGGAAAGAAGCACAAAGCTACGAAGAGGAGGGCGTGTACGTTGCTCTCAGCTTGCACCAATGTAACAACCTTTCCTCACCAACGCTACGGGACTACCCATTTCCCTGGTCGACAACATCCACAAAAACATGATTGGAACGATTTTCGACGGAGATTACCACCGCCTACTCACCGTAAACAACAGTTTGCGTTTCGGACCGGTGTGGAAGGGCGCAAAACCCTTTGGCGTCAGATCCTCACATAGGAAAAATGAACCCCAAATTTTTCCTGATTTCCCGGGGTGGTTTTTACGTTTCTTTTATTCGTTTTAAATTTATCACTATTATGCGCCACTAAAAAACAATAAAGGTGCTAATTCCACCAATTGCGTTCTTTTCCGGGAAAAGAAGAGGGGTTACATGGTTTCTCTTTTCGCGATTTTTAAATTTTAGGAGCACTTAATTTTTGGCCCCGGCGTGTCGTTTTTCTTGTCCGGGTTAGTGGTATTCTAAAATGCATACTTTGGCGTCACCATTGTTGTTGGAATTCAAAAACACTGGCTTTTTTTTCTTTTGAAATTACCCTTCTGGCCAATAAAAGAAAGGGGTTTTTCACACCAGGTTTAATTTTTGTGAAAAGCGTCGGTTCGAACCTCTGTGAACAGCTGGGCCACTGCCGTAACTTGTCCGCGGTTACGGTATCTAGCCACCGTAGCGCGGCGTCACCCAAGCAGAGGCTTCTAAAAGACACCGCTTGTCTCTCGATTCACCCTTCAGGCCGAAGGTAAAAGAATAGTTGACAAAGTGGTTTATATGTGCAGAGCCGTTCGAACCTTCTGGAACAGCTGGCACTGACCATACATGCCCCCATTATTTAGAACTGATGAAACTACTCGTTCATTTGAGGAAAATGATACGCGCTTATCGGGCACTCCCCGCTTTCGTTGAGTTGGTTTTTGCGACAGAAAGCAAGACAAAATTGGTCATGGAAGAAAAAAAATCGCGTGTTTGTAATAGCTCGTTCATAATAGAGCACAAAAGCTCCAGCACGTGCGAGATAAAAGCAAATAAAATGAACAGAACTACCGCCATTGCTCCAGGCTGAAGATAAAGATAAAGGTAAAGAAATGTATTGCGAGCATTCCCAGGGGAAGGCACGCTAGTATTGTGAAGGCGGTAAAATGAAATCCCATTCAACAAACCTCTCCAATTTATCAAAAGGCGAGTGAGACAGGGAGGGGAACAGGGTGAGGGGTGGCGGAAAAATAGCGAACAACGGGTTAGGTGCCAGAGGCGGCTGACGACTATCGTCTGTCAATATTTGCAGTGAAGCAAGCAAACGCGAATACAGAGGCTTCAAAAAATTACACCGTCTTCCCGTGGGGAACCGTGAGGAGGATGACAAATATCATGGGGGTTTTGTGTAGGTTCCATTGTGTTGCCATTATGCTGTTTCATTTATCGGAGCACGAAAGGAAACGTAGTGTGAACCCCCATGTAGAGACAGAGAAAATGTAGAGAAATGTAGAAACAGCGAAGAGACCGACAGCTTTCAGCTGTGCAGCTGAACAGTGTGCAGCTTTCTTGCTGTGTTCTTTTTTAGAATGCAGTGTGGCAACCCATGTTCAGTTTGAAATTGTAAGTTACACAGGTTGACAATTTAACGTGGCGCCTGACTTTCTCCTTCAGACCTGCGTTTGCAAAACACAACATTATTCTGAAGGCACTTGAGGGAAGAGGAATGCTGGCGCATCTTTCTTCGATGGCACGTCAGAATACATACCGGGCGCACCCCAGAACAAACCAAAATAAAAACAATGCTATAGCCTTCTCTCTGTACGTACGGTGCGTCGCTCGTAAAAAAACACAGGCCGATATGTTATGTGACGTGATAGTATTCTTCTGGTAGCAACTTTTACGGCACGCACAAAAGAATCGGCGAAAACATTTTGCCCTTTCAATGCATGCCTCTCCGCAAATCGCATATGCTGCGCAAAATATGCACGTGACCACCCAACGACAGCTGCGGCAGTAAAACCACGTCGGCATATAGGCGATGCTTCCAAGACTTTTTCGTACAGCACAGCGTTTGGTCGGTAAGGATTTTTGGGCTTTCTTCCTGGAGGCACGCTTTTCTGAGCCTCTGTTTCCGTACGGAGGCTCGCATTACAAAGAGAGCAAGATACAGCGCCCCTGAAAGGGGGACCGAGGGAAACTTTCCCTTTTGTGGTATAACAATTCCTGGTGATATCCGTGCGATTTCATTGCATACTGCAATAAATATCTAGGTGCCTGTGCAGAGGCAATAAAAAATTCAAGCGAAGTAGCATTTTTTATGCGGCAAGTTTTTGTTAGCCAGTTTCAACCTGTCCTCCTTATTGTATAGCTAAGGTTCAGACAGCTGTTAGAACAGATAAATAAAACCATGATATGCGTTTGCGGGTTAGAAAGCCGACCATGCCCGAAGCAGCCTGTCTATATTTATGGCGCCATCCACGATTTCTCTGCTTGCTGGGTGGCTACAGAAATGCATTTAGGTTTTCGATCTACAAAAAAACAAAACAATCTTTACATTTCATATTTTCCTTCCTTCCCGCGTCCAAAAAACTGCGAGAAACGATTCCTCGTTGCTGCAAGTGTGAAACATTTATTCGGTTGACGAGTACGGGAAAAAAAGCAATATTGGTCCCAACAGCCACGAAAGCGGCCAACTGATCTCAGAATGTTAGGAGCTACGGGAAAATCTGCTGTTTACTTTTTCTGATCCCCCATCTCTCGGGCCCTGGACAAAAGATATTTGAGCTAGTTTTACGCTCGGACCGGCTGATATAACTCAGAAGAAATTCATTGCCATTTCACAACACAGCTTTTTTCGAGGGTTGAAAGAACCTGGCTGCATGTCCTTCCACAGGCGGTTACCGAGTTAAAAGCGTCGTTCACTGTTCCTGTCGAAGTCGCCATGTGCGCTCCGTGGGCCTGGATGGTGCCGGGCACTTACCGGTAGAAAAGGTGCAAGTGGCCTCCCGGCCGTTGGTCGGGCCTTGGCCGCGACTACAAGGCTTGGGAAGTTGGTCCGGCTTGTAGGGGAAATTGCCCTTATGAAATGGGGCGGCTGGGAAACTGCAACTTTCTTTTGTATGTTTGCTACGCTTGTGTACAGTTTGTACTACCAGTGCCAACTTGTGCAAAACAAGCTTTTAGTTTTATTTGGTCATGGTGGACAGGTAATGAGGCATTGAAGCTCTTACGTGTGTCGTATGCGCAACCTTGATAAATGTGAAATCATTATGCATGTGACCCATTGAGCGAAAGAGCTCTCGTCACCATATGGGGCAACAAAACATCTTCTTTGGAAAGCGCTTCATACCACGACGTGCTCCACAGCGCTCGCTGTATCCAGCAGTAGCCAAAGGTCGTCGTCCTCACCAGTACACAGTGGAGAGGGAAAACGCAGCTAAAAGGCCGAATAGGCAGCTGTAAAATTCACCATTTGTCGTCCAATCGGAAGAACAAAACAGCTGAAGAACAGAGCAGCGGCGCAACGCGTAGGTGAGATATCAAACATATTCGTAATCTCTAAAGTGGAGGCAGATAGTGAAGCAAATTTGCTCAAACGGCCAAACGAAGAAGCCCTTTCAACACACGGGGTGGATGCGGGCCGCTTTCTACTACCACTCTTCTGGTAGGAGGTCATGAATTTAAAACAGGCAAAAAAATTAACCATTTACGATTTCAACGTGAATGAACTACATATCAATTCTAACAAATAACTCAATATCTGGTATATTGGCATACCCGGTAATCGCTGCGTACTACTGCTAGTGGGTAATAATCATTTCACATTAAAATCATCACCACCCTATCGATATTCACGGTACCGAAAATTCGCTACAGCAGCCTTCCAACAGCTGGTATCCCTATTCTCATAAGCCACTGCTACTAGATATCATCATCCGTAGCAACATGAGATAACCTAGGCAATTGTGGTGGTAGTGGTGGTGATGATATTTATTAACGGGTGGATCTAGCCTTGCATGATATACCGCCAACTGCTCCCTCGATCAACACCTTGTTGCGGCTATGTGCGTGAAATCACCATGAGTCACTCAAGCGTGTGTAACTTAAAGGATCCCTGAAAGGCGTTTTGAGCACACTAAATAAAGTAGCGCAATCGTTAAACTGGGTCGTCAACGTCATCTGTGCCAAGTATTACTATTTTACGCGCAGCGGAAAGCACATACTTTTGTTTCAAAGTTTGTCGTTCCTTTCTCACCTTTCCCCGCGTGTTTTTGGATGCTGCCATCTTCATATGTCTGCGTCACCGATTCCCAGATGTTCGTCATGAGGTAGACATCCTGCTATTAGGCGGCTTTTTCACGCACTTCCGGCAAATAGATGTGTCGTCTGCTAAGCGTCGACTCGCCGGCTGATCTGCCAGCGGAGTGCCGGAGTGCTTGGACATTGTACGACTATCCAAAGAAGTGTAAACAAACGCTTAACCGTTTGTATTGAATGCAACACGGCCATAACACGACATGAATATTCTCTTACCTAAATACGTTCCATAAAGAGAGCGTTGAAGCTCCGTGGCACTTCTTTCGTGCAATCGCAGAGAACACACTGAGCCGAATGCCCGGGTTTGACGCATACATTTAATTCAACTTCAAAACAATCCAGAGATTCGTTTCGAACGAACACAACGTCGCAACATACGTTGCAAGTCTGAACCGCGATTGACAGACGATCGGTTGCCTCCTCCTGCCCGTCATACTCGGCACTCACCTCGCGCGCGGTTTGCGGAGACTAACAGCAAGTCACTTAACTCTGGCGCGCAAGCCGAGAAGGCTTTTAGCCACGCAAACTGCACATACTCCCTGCGATATTGAGTCGTATGTCGCTCGAGAAAGATAATCCAAACCATGGGAAGCACTATCCACCAGCAAACGTCACGTTTCATCGCGAAACAAACGCGTCCACAACACACACACACCATCGCCTCCTGTATTTTTACAATGCCAAACGCATCGCACACTTCCCAATGGGAGTGAGTGGTACGCCTGCAGTGCCCACACGTCGCGAGGTGGGGCCTAAAGCTGAACCGGGATCACGCAACCGTAACTGACTTCTAGAGCAGTTTGTGCCTTGTTGCCAAGGCAAACGTTGTTTGAGATTGTCAAAGAAATGGTGCTCGCTCCAGCGCTAGAAAGCTCAGAGCCGTGGCGGAGCATGTTTTGCCAACGTTGCTGCTCCCCACCTTGCGTCGCCCCAAGCTGAACTGGTCACATGATCGAAGCGCTGGGAAGGTGCATCAAAGTTAACGAGCGCACGATCCTCCCCGTGCGGCTGCGGCCAGTTCGCCGCCGATAAAAAGTCACGTGCCACCGATCTAAACTGCAGCAACGTCCACTGCGAACGGGCAAGGCCAGGCCGCACACATGTGGCCAGGTCTTTCGTTCGCATTTCCAGCGTTAAGCGGAGTGAGGGATGCACGATGTCAACAAAGATCAAAAAGCCAAAAAAGCTTGCCCGTAGCAGACGGTAGTCTGACGAGCGCAATAGCGGAAGTACGACACCGATTAGGAGCGCAGCATCATGGAAGGGAAGGCTCACGCACCGTCAACAGTTGAGAGGAGGAGGAAATGCGGCGCGACGATAATGCGCGTTTTTTTATTTACGATGTCTCAGCTAATACTCATCACTTTAACAAAATTCTTGCTGGATGAGATTGCTAATACATTGCTTTATTTGGTTACATGTACATCCACGCATCGGCGGAAGGTATTTCAGGACATTTTAAAAACCCGAAAATCCCGCGAAAAATGCCTCTTCTGGCTATCCAATGTCCTTTAGAAAAAATTATATCTTTCAAAGAGCCATGCGGAACGGCTCTCCTTCGAAGTTCCTTAAACAAAGCTAACCTCTCCGTGGAATGCTCTCACAGTTCATAAGAAAATGTCCGATACCACCTCTTACACAACACATTGCGCAAAGAGGTGAGGAGACAACGTTCGGCTTATGAAGCCACACCCGTGTCCGCGCTCAGTTGGTCCGGATGCGGCACAGTAAGAATGCTTGTGTCCTCTTCATTCCTTTGGTAACCAAAGGATGGTGTTGTGGTGGCGAAAGAGATCTGAATGTTCTTTAATGATGGTTTTGACAAGCCACCCTTCGTCTGGAGCCACTTTAATAAATCGAGTACAAGATGTCGCTTCACCGGCCAACTTGTCCGCGGCTTCTTTTCCAAGCACTCCGACATGGGAAGGAACCCACTGCAAGCGAACGCTAATCCCGTTTGCATTTGGCTGCTGAAGGAGACGTAGGGAGCGTTGGCAAGTTTTATCTGCGGGAAATCCAAGCTGCAAAAGTTGTAGGGCTGACTTGGAATCCGTAAGAATTACCGCAAGCCTCACCCAAAGCGATTTGATCTTTTTCAGGTCCGCCTCAATCAGTATACACTCCGCCGTTGTAGATGTTGTCAAATGGCGAATGCGAGCAGCCAAGAAAATGTTTATGCCGGGAATCACAAAGGGCGCTGCGCTGGTGTTTAATTCTCTGGCGACAGATCCGTCCCTAAACACATGAACACAATCTCCGTACAACCTAGTGCTCAAGTGCTAACATTCTCGCTGCAGCCACTGGTGTAAATCTCTTCGAGCGAATGCCCGGATGGCGAGCTGACACTCCAAACTCTCGAAAGACCACAGCGGATCGAAGTGATGTTGATTCTTCCTCCATTGCGGGTAGAGAACGCTCAGAGTGTTTCCAAGCTTGTATCCAAGTATCCGCGTGTATCCAAGCTTCCACTTTTAAGAGGAGGCGCCTGAGCAATGTCATGTCTTTCCGGAATCAGACTCTCCCAGCCGGATGAGCTGCAAGAGCCGCCGCTGAGACACCATCAAGCGGAGCGGTGGAAAATAGGACTCGTCAAGGACCTTTTTGTTTGCCGCCGCCTGGGGAACTCCTAGGGATATCTTAATGCCCTGTCGCTGCAGTGCTTCCAGACGAGCATACTTGGACTCCAGGGAGACCAAACCGGCTGTTGGTAAAGAACACCACTCAAGATGAGCCCCGAGTGTAGCCCAAGCATAGCTGACGGGTGACTCCCCCTGTTGGTTCCAGCAATTTGTCGAAGCACATTTAAGCTGGGTACCAAGAACGTGACAAGAGACTCCATGGCTTGCCTCCAGAATAACATATGGTCGACGGTGACGCCGAGAAACTTGACGCGATTAGCTTGTCAGATCGGCAAGCCGCCTAAGGTTAACTTGATGCGCGTAGTTGTCAGTTGCCTTCCTGGAAACAAAATAAAGCAAGTTTTTTTTTCCGCGGAGACCGCTAGTTCCACTGACGAGAGATAGGCTTGTACAGAACAAATTTTTCCTTGAGCTATCATAGCCAACCGCTTGTGTTGATATCCGGAGATCCAGATACATATATCGTCTTCATATATCGATAAGTGCACTGACTTGCAATCTTCTTCTAAGACTCGAGGGAGGCCCGCCATCGCCACATTGAAAAAGTGTAGGGGCAAAACACTTCCCTGCGGGCTCCCTCAGGATACCCTACTAGTGCTACCCAGAACGTACCGCAATCGCACCGGCATGGAGCCAACCGTTATGAAAGCGTGCACAAAGCGGAGAAGATTTCTTGTAACTCCCACTTCTAGCAGCTTTGTTATGATGCCGCTCTGTAAGACATTGTCGTAAGCTTTGTACACGTCAAGAAGCAAAGCCAGTGTTGAAAGTCTATAAGAACTCTGGTGCTCGACATGGCTTTCAAGGTCGAGGACGCTGTCTTGTGCGCATAAACGTTGCCTGAAGCCAGTCATGCATGGCAGAACTTTTTTCTTACTTTCGAGCCACCACTTCAGCCTAGCATTCACAAGCTTTTCAATGAGCTTAGCCACACAATGTGAGTGAAACGGCCCTGTATGAGGCAATGCTCGCCTGTTCCTTGCAGAGATTTAGCAGCGGTGCTACCCATGCAAGCTTCCATAAAGCTGGAATATTTCCAGTACCCCAAACACAGTTAAAATTCAGGAGCAAGGCCTTTTTCACTCCAAAGGCAAATTGACAAGCATTTGATTGCTTATCCTATCAAGGCCCGCTGCGCATCGTCAGCGCAAACTCTTCAGTGCGGTCAGCAACTTCCAGAAAGGGAAGGAAACATCCATTACAGACGAACGCAGAGAAGGTAAACGACAGGACAGGCTCCTTCAATCCCAACTCTACCGCCGTGCGCTGTTTCCAGTTTACTCGATGGACCGAAACAAGATTACGAAAAGACCATTCTTATAGATCACTACACGCGCTTTTACAAAAAATGAACCTAGGACGTTGTGATTGACGGATCGACTGAGCAACAGTACAATGCAGAAAGGAATGGAAACATTCTGTAAACTTACCGTTCGCAGGAAAAATTGGTTGCTCAATATGTATGCTGCCCAAATAATTTTAGTTGCGACAATAAAATATTCACACATATTTACATTTATTGCAGACTACACAGAAGCGGTTGCAATGTAATAAAGCTTGTCGTTTTTTTTTAATAAATAGGACAGTACTTACTGCAATGGCGAATGCGACACTCCTGTATAGCTGTAATACTTGTGCAACAAATTTCGACATCAGAATGCTTGGTATAACTCAAGGTGTTTCTCTGCGGTTTGAAGGCTGTATGGATAGGAGATGCGTACATAAAAAACGGAGGTGTTTTAAACTAAGTCACAAGCCAGAAATAATTTTGTTACACAAAAGCTCAGTACCCAGCAAAATGGCTTCTTTTATATTCTTCAATATTAACTTCATGGTACGGTTCAGAACAATAATTTGAGATAGACTCTATTTACTCTAACTTTAGCTATGGTAGCAAAGTGTCTATATAGTAAATGCCACGAAATTCTGTTTTCTATGGGCGAATAAGGCACATGTTGTGGGTCGTTGCTATTTTTATATGTAAAAGTCAAATGTACGGAGATAAAACGACAAGAATATCGTAAATCTGCCTACAGCAACACGAACAAGTACGTGATTGGAAGCTTACTAACCCGTTATACTAAAGATAAGAAGGTAAGTTCGCAGCTTGTGCAATGGAGTAATTGCAACGCCGAGGCACTGAGCTGAACGAAAAGCATAAACGCGGGACAAGCTACCGTGAGTGACGGCCATAAAACTGCCGTAAGGCAGTGAGCAACTGAGCGAAGTCGAAAGTGTTACAACCAATGCAGTTTTGTCTATCGAGGCGGAACATTGAGTTGCAGTGGCTTGCTACATCCGCGGCCATGCGTTTACGACTCCGCTTGACCTCTGGCACTAGAGTAGGCGGAGCGCAGCAGCGTCTCAACTGAACCGTGTTTAGCGATCGAAATGTTCACAAAGATAAAACTGAAAAGCGTGTGCTGTGTACTCGCGCACTGTCTTCTCACACATAGAAATCAATCCCGGGAAAATGCTCACCGCATATCTGGGGGGACCAAACGGGTGAGAAAATATTGCGGGGATTCAGCGGGAATTTCCTAAATGGGATAATATTGGCACTAAGCCGGCAACTACTTACTTTTGAAGTTGAAATGCTATGGTGGCTATTTTCCGGGTGTTTCCAAATAAAAAAAACAGACTCCAGTCGTGTAAGTAAGCGCGAAATGAACAAGGACGAACGAAGTGAACGGGACACGGGACATGAACTTCGTTCGTCCTTGTTCATTCGGCTTACTTACACGACGAATGACCAACTCGCCCAAGAAACCACTCTGATGAAGACTCCAGTCGTCGGTTGCATCTGTTTTCGCACAATGCTTTTTCTTGTAAATAACGGCAGCTGCCCGCGTATCTAATAAATCAGAAGTAACTGAGATACGCGGCAATCAACTTCCAAGAAACTTTTTCATCCTTACTGCAGCTTGTAGCTATACCCTGTTGCATAAAGCATTGCAAAAAAAGCGCTAATTTTTCAAAGTGCTTGGGCTTAACGTTACAAAAAAGCAGTTTGCCTCGCTGCACCCCAAAAACATGCAACTGTTTCACAATCGAAAATAATGTCAACACAAGAGCATGACAGCGCAAGTGAGAGGATGTAAGATCGGGTTAAATCGGAACAGTTGTGTTACAAGTACAAAATACCCGATTCCACAGAATGATTCTTTCAGGCTTGAATAAATAGAGTGGAAGCTTCAAATATTGAGTGTCACTGAACAATAGCTGCCGTAATGCTTAGACTACGAAGTTTTTTGTGCCGTAACCATTATACACAATACCCTGTTTGAATTCACTCTTTTTTTCCTGGAATGGGCAGTTACAGCAGCGTTTTTTGCGTAGGAGCCCCCCTCAAAGTTACCTTGTTGTTTAAAGAAACAATAACTACCTTGTGGGAGAGCAAGTACAGCGCGCGGTGAATAAAAAAATAAAATCCTGTTTGAATTCAATCTTTTTTTCCTGGAATGGGCAGTTACAGCAGGAATTTGTGCGTGGGACCCCCCTCGAAATTAACTTTGTTGTTTAAAGAAACAACCGCTACCTTGTAGGGAGAGAACAAGTAGAACGTGCGGTGATTAAAAAGTAAAATAATCTTGATGAGGGCCGACTACTACCGTCAGCTTATTCTCGCATTCAAAAGTGGACTCGCTTCTGCATTTTGATGAAGAAGTTAGAAGGTAGTTTCGGCCAGAAATTATGTTTTTTATAACGGTGAACGTTAGATGAATAACAAAAAATAATGATTTTTCTTTGTTCAGAAGGCGTAAAAAGAACGTGGTGTCTATTATCACGGCAACCATGAGAATCAACGTCAGAAATTTCTTACGGCAGTCGCCTCTCATTGGCTAAAAATGCTACGCGGAGATTCGATTGGAAAAATATTCCCCCAAAAGCCGTGTTTGGAAGTGCCCCTGTAGCGCTTTGGTATAGTACTTGGTTTTAATCCATAAAGCTAAAGTTCAAGTGCGACATTAATTTGTAGTTTTTTTCTTTTTTCGGAATTTTTCGGTCAACGTGATTTTGCTAATGCTTTTGTTTTCTATTGTGTTTGCTATATCAAGAGATCGACGCACATGACTCCCAGAATGGGTTGAATTACGTTTAATATAGGTTGTGTTCTGTGTCGTTGGGCTGGGTTAGATAAGGTTTGTTGCAGTTGGGCTGGAATTGGGTAGGTTATGACGCGTTAGGTTATGTTGCTCTACGTTAGGTTGAGACGTAATATTATTCAGCAAATTTTAGGCACGCCAGCTTTTATGGAAAGTGCCGTGTGAATTTCGCGGAGGTAATTCTCCCGGCTGCCGTGAGATTAGACGCAGCCCAAAAATAACCTTGTGATGAGGTTTTTCTATTGTGATATTGTGATGTTTGTGTTGAGGTTTTCTATTGCTATGAGCTCATAAACACGAGGGAGGATATTTACGAAATATTCAATAATATGGTAAACCATTACCTTGCCCACCAGTTCAAGAATGTCGTACAATATGCTTTCGTGAAACAATGTTTTGTTTGTTCGAAGTAATACGCGCTGAGTAATTTCCAACTAGCATGTGGTTGTTTCGGGCTTATGTCAGCAAAAAGCTGCAAATAGTAGTATTGCTTTGCTCGGTTAATCTAGCAATTGAGTGCATTTTTTTCTTAAATTTCTCAAACACGGCAGGATATCTTGTGATAAGACAGCGATGGTACACATGAATTAACTTTTTTATCATGGCCAGATATGTTTTGATAGCCTATGGTTTTTAATCTTTGTAACAGATTTGAGCGGCTCGAAGGAAGGAGGGGTGTAGAAGGAAGGCAGGAAAGTTAACCTGGCTGTTTATCTGAACAAAACATTGAACAAATTCTCGGTACGCAACGTTAACATTACTTTGTTTCAACTGCCTCACCAGTAACGATGGTTCATATCTTGTTTGAAAAGTTATAAGCCTTCGTCACTCACACATTGCCCACAAACTGCTTCATAACTACGTGGTGTATGTCTGTTTTCGGAGCAATAAAGTCCGAAAACCGGGCAATGATCACTGATTTCTGACATAATTGTTCCAGTGTAAAACAGCTGTGTCGGAATTAGTGACAATCATTCAAGGATGGAGAGGAAAGAGTGTCACAAGAGTTGGCGTTGTGATTGTGTTTTTGCTTATAACCTTTGGAGTTTATGATTAAATGCAATGCATTTGCAAGCCCTGAACGTTGAGTAATAAATATTGATGTTGCCAGCATTGATAAATTGTGATTATATGCGTTCACGTAGTCACAAAAGTTTCATAAAACGCAAACCAAAGTTCAAGCGCTACCACTGCCTGTATACGACATACACAGCATCTCGATTTAGCTTAATAGTTAAAATTTCACAATCGTTCACGATTGCAGAAAATTCTGAAACAAGCTCGAACTTAAAAGTTGTATCAGCATATATAGCATCTCCGCTTCCCTGTCGAATCCTACGATTAAGAACAAATGTGTTATACCAATCAAGGTAATATGTCAGCCGTAACCAAGGTACCAGGTTCCTGTTAGGAGCACGACTTTGAACTTAAATTGAATTCCCCTCAAGAAATGTGTAATGGTGTCGCCTTTGTTCGAAGGAGAGCGGGCGTTTATATGCAACACCGACATAAATCACTTTTGCGGTGGTGTAAGAGACTTACGTAATATAAATTTCTGATAATTGGTTTGACCATGACTGGGGTGGTTTTAGTCACAAGGAAATTTAGCAGATCTTTGCAATATCCTTTTCACAACTGATGTGAATGTAGTTGCTATCTTCTATTTGTCTCGCCAGGATATACTCCTTTAAGAGCAAATATACCCCTTCGCCCGCAAGATGTTATCCCTTAAATCTAACCTTACAGGGTACGGATAAAACGGTTTGCAAAGAAAGAAATGCGTGTACTGGGACACTAGACCTAGCTGTGCCTGTTAGAAAGATAAGATTTGAGCATCTTACATATATTCGAGAGGCCAAGAACCGCTAGAAATACATTTCCTGTAATATCTTGCGCCTCCGGCTTGCATTCTGGATGTCGAGCAAAAAGAAAAACGTGTGCAATACATCTCCGGGCGGGTTCATTTCATTTTTGTTTGTACAAGATCTACAAACCAATCTAGAAGAATGGTTCACTACCCTTTACGTGAGCGGTTAACCCGGTACCCAAACCACTTCAGGCTCGTTTAAATTGATCCCTAAATACAAAACAAAGAATTCTTTGGTTTTCATAGACATACATTCAGTAGTAAAGATAGGCGAACTATTTTAACAGATAATTTTGAAGTACAGGTAGGTCAAGGTCTGACTTTTATAGCCAATTTTCGCCCCATCACGGCCCTCCCTGATTTGGCCGTGATCACACGTTCGGCATGTTACAGGTTCGACAAAAAAAGAATATCTAGAGGAAAATCCACCTTTGGTATTTCGCTGATACAAAGCTGAATGCAGCAATAAACAGTATAAATTTTTTGTGTGGGAACCCGGCGCGGAATAATTTAAAACCACGAGTTGGGCCCATGGAAACACAACTGTCAAATGATATTGGCGCTTTTTATTTCCTGAATCTGTCCGTGCGCTATGAGGCGCACCGTATATTAAAGGGGCCCTGAAAGGCGTTTTGAGCACACTAAATGAACTAGCGCAATCGTTAGATTGGGTCGTCAACGTCATCTGTGCCAAGTATTACTCTTTTACGCGCAGCGGAAAGCTCACACTTTTGTTGCAAAATTTGTCACTTTTTTCTCACCCTTCCCTTCGTGTTTTTGGATGCCGCCATCTTCACATGTCTACGTCATCGATTCCCAGATGTTCGTCATGAGCTAGACATCCTGCTATTGGGCGGCTTTTTCACGCACTTCCGGCAAAGAGATGAGTCGTCTGCTCAGCGTCGGCTCGCCGGCTAATCTGCCAGCGGAGTGCCGGAGTGCTTGGACATTTTACGAGAAACGAAACAAGTGTAAACAAACGCTTAACCGTTTGTATTGAATGCAACATGGCCATAACACGACATGGATATTCTCTTACCTGAGTACGCTCCATAAAAAAAGCGTTGAAGCCCCGTGGCACTTATTTCGTGCAATCGCAGAGAACGCCCTGAGCCGAATGCCCGGGTTTGACGCCTACATTTTATTCAACTTCAAACAATCCAGAGATGCGTTACGAACAAACATAACGTCACAACATGCGTTGCAAGTCTGAACCGCGATTGACAGACGATGGGTTGCCTCCTCCTGCCCGTCGTAAATTCGGCACTCACCTCGCGCGCGGTTTGCGGGGACGAACAGCACGCCACTTAACTCTGGCGCACAAGCCGAGATGGCTTTTAGCCACGCACACTGCACATACTCCATGCGACGTTGAGTCGTACGTCGCTCGAGAAAGATAATCCAGACCATGGGAAGCACTATCCACCCGCAGAAGCACAACGTCGCATTGCATCGCGAAACAAAGGCGTCCACAACACACACACCATCGCCTCCTGTAATGTCAAACGCTTCTCGCACTTCCCAATGGGAGTGAGTGGCACGCCTGCAGTGCTCACATGTCGCAAGGTGGGGCCCAGAGCTGAACAGGGATCACGCAACCGTAACTGACTTCTAGAGCGGTTTGTGCCTAGTTGCCAAATCAACCGATGTTTGAGATTGTCAAAGAAATGGCGCTCGCTCCAGCGCTAGAAAGCTCAGAGCAGCAGCGGAGCATGTTTTGCTAACGTTGCCGCTCTCCACCACGCGTCACCCCAAGCTGAACTGGTCACATGATTGAAGCGTTTTGTGCACGGGTTCTGTATCCGTTTAAAGTTTTATTTCACATGCCGCCGGCACGAATTACCAACGCCGCAAAATAAGACCCGGCACCAGCGGGCCACATCTGATACGGCGCTTTTTGGATAAACAGTGCAAGGTGATCAAAGGGAACGAGCGCACGATCCTCCCCGTGCGGGTGCGAGTTCACCGCCGATAAAAAGTCACGTGCCGCCGATAGCAACTTCAGCAACGTACACCGCGAAAGGGCAAGGCCAGGCCGCCGCACACATGCGGCCAGATTTTTCGTTCGCTTTTCCAGCCTTGAGCGGAGTGCGGGATTCATGGTGTCAACAAAGCTTGCCCGTAGCAGACGGCAGTCGGAGGAGCGTAATAGCAGAAGTACGTCACCGCTGAGGAGCGCAGCATCATGGGAGGGAGTGCTCGCGCGCCATCAACAGCGAAGAAAGGAGCAGGAAAACGCGGTGCGACGAGATAATGCGCGGTTTTTGATTTACGATTTCTCAGCTAATACTTATCGCTTTAACAAAATTCTTGCGGGAGGAGATTGGTTATACATTGCTTTATTTGGTTACATGTACATCCATGCATCGGCGGAAGACATTCCAGGACCCCTTTAAAGGCCAGCAGCGAGTTTTAGACCACCTAGGTGTCTTTAGTTGCATCGAAACGTCCACACGGGGAACTTTTCGTTTGTTATACATGTACATCAGAAAAATGGCAGACGGGTGAGGTGGTCGAACTCACGTCCATGTGATCTGCAGCCAATGGCTCACCCACGAAGCAGATTTTGAGGGTCACACTTAAAATTATTTATATTGTCCTGGTGCGCAACATTTTAAAGGAAGAGTACGAAATGCAACAAGTATGCACATTTCATGTGGTAAGCCGTTGCGCACTGCAGTCAGTCTTACGGCCCGATTGTCTTTATACAGTCACACACAGGGAATCGCAAAGCCGAAGTTTATTGTTGCCTGCAGGCTGCCGAGAGCGTGACATTTCGTTTGTTCAGCCTTGCACTCTGCTCGCGCTAACAGCACAGCAGTACGATGCCTTTGAAACATTGGTGCGTATATCATTTCTTTTGTTACGTGGACGAAGAGTGTTGTTACTTACCTGAAGGGAAAGTGCGTGAGAAGTTGCGAAGTGTATGGTGCGTGAAAGACAAAGGCTCCGAACGGACGTTACACGCCAATTATGAACAGTGGATCTGGGTGGACCGTTTTGTCGTGAACTGACAACCGTTATTTCTCCTTTCGGTTCAGTGATGGTTCTGGTTCAGGGTGCTGAAAAATAACCGCTAGGGTTCGGGTGCAGTTCCGGCTAAAATACCGGTTTGGTTCCGGTTCAACAGCCCGGTTAGCTGTCCTGAAGAAATTCGCTTTGATACATTTCGAGAATGTATGTCTCTAGCTTTAGAGGAATTCCACCTGGCTGTGTTAAAAGGTCGCATTCTTTTGATGTAGTGCACATTTTAAAATACATAACAACATTTATTAAAATTTTCCTATGAATTATTTTCCGCGCTATTTTAATTCTTGCTAAGAATATAGCATCTGCATTGAATTGAACTGAACATAGTTTAGTTTGTTCGGCGAATGTTCTAAGCACTGCACAAGACGAGGGAGAACAGCACGATGGAGACACACAGTGCTCGGTGTTCCTTCTTCCTGTTGTTCTCCCTCACTAAGTGCTGCGCTTTGGAACGTTCGCCTTGCATGAAATACCAACTCGCCCAATTCACTGCTCTTTTCAACCTAATTTGTTCGTTCATTTCTCGCAGGCGGCTTGTGTTTTCAACATTGTTTTCGATGCGTATTTCTCAAACAAACATCTGTTGTTATTAAGACAACGCTGCCTCTGCCAGTTAGGTAGTATTATTTTGGTTCAGATATACCAAATATTTCCCTTTTGCTCAAAAATTTTGACAGGAATGAAACTTGTTTGCAGATATAGAGGTTTGGAAAGGTTTTGTGAATATAAACACCCCGTTCAAGAATTGCGTATGTTTTGCCGGGTGGATAAGTCAAAGTAAATAAAGAGAGATAAATTTACAGACCACGATTCTCCGCTTTAGGCAACCCAAAAGAACTATCGTCTTTAAAAACTGTTCGTACAAAGTAGCGTCCAAAAAAGGTGAAGTTTCGCAGGCTGTATAGAGTAGCCGGACAGCGTAGCCGTCGCGCGACAAGAAAGAGAAACAGCAGTTATAAAGGATGATGGTGCTCTGATGAAAGGGCTCTGGGAAATGGTGACACAGCGCTAAATTCGTTCCCACCAAGGCAACCGCGGCGCAACCAAGTTCTAGTGGATCGTGTAAACGGAGCGATTTTAGCTTCAAACTTTGTTCGCCGTGACGGTAGCAAGTCAGCCATCACTAGTGTAGGTGCCGCTGAGAAGTTTTTATTTGAGAACAGAGAGCAATATAATTTTGGTTTTCAGGTTTCGTCTATACAACAACCAAGAGGATTTCATCGTAAGATTTTCGGGCTTAAGTGTGCATGCCGACACACTTAAGCCCTAAAATTGAATCTTGCCCTGAAGATTGGCTGCGGAGCCCGTCCGTGTTGGGCACGTCAACATTCCAAATCTAACTAAGCTATGCTGATTGATGGCTTAAGTACTACACGCGTAAAGGTTTTCATCTCGCCGAGATCTAAATAAAGCATAAGAAATTTCAAAACTGTGTTCCTAGTCCTACATTTATTTGTGGGTCTGTACATCTTGCCATGGTACAGGAGTGTCACACAGAACAAGCTCTGGAACGCTGGTTAAGAACGATGATTATCCTTTTCTTTTGCACTGAATGGATCAAGCATTACTCTCCTTATTGCCTTGCTCGCGGAATGAGATATTTGGCAGGGACGCCCTAGGGACAAAACAAGGAAGAGGTACCGGAAGAAAGCGGGAGGCAACAGCTACAAGAAAGACGTTAGGAGTGAAAATTGGTTTTGGATGCCGCTGATCGCAGAAGGTAATGCGACGAAACATCACTCTCGGGAAGCAATACAATGAGAAATTGCTGTGACGAGCTGAAGTCGATGGCAACATTTCTCCTCCACTCGTAGCATGCCGAGCAAACGGAGAAAAAAGCAACCAAACAGAAGACGCTGCGACCACTTCTAGCGTTACATTATTAACTAGCCCGTTCCTGTGGTTTCCACACCGAAGCAATCTTTGAGATGAGACCGAAACAGCAGGACGTCGCATTTCTTTCTTTCTGCTGTAAGTCTGATCTTCACATAGATTATGTGTGTTGTGGCAGAACATAAAAGGCACGATGCAATACACTTGGCGCACAACAGAATCTCTGGCTCGACTATACCGCATCTGTCATACAACCTCAAGAAGCACATAAACTGTTGATCAGCTATAGGGACGCAACGATGTTAGCAATTTACGGGCAAACTAGAGCTGTGTTGAATCTAAATTCGAGCGCGAGGGAAATATTGGAAACGCTTCTAGTCTTCCGTGTATATATATAAAGAAACATGACAAACACGTCATTCAGCAGTATTAAATATCTCGAAAAAAGCCGAATGGCACTGGCCATGACGACTGCAACCTTGATATGTGTCCTTACCGAGTCCAGAGTCCCGTATCTTTCTGTCCTGCTATAGTATATATATATATATATATATATATATATATATATATATATATAATATATATATATATATATATATATATAATATATGTACAAAAATGTAGGAAGGGCGAGGGCAGGGCAAGGGAAGGGAGAGTTTGTACAATGGGATCGTGGTAGGTGGGCAGCAAATGAATCAGAGAGTAGTGGAAGGGGAACATAAAATAAAAGAAATTACAAGAACCCACATTTACGCGGTACGAACATGTGAAAATAGAGCCAAGCAATAAAGAAACAACGAAAACCAATTTACAGGGTAACTCCCCCTTTCTCCGGGGTCAACAGGAGTGAAAGAGGGGTCAGAACAAGATATGCTCACGGACGTATTTGACATCGGCAAAAAAATAACAGTCATGCGGAACGAAGAAGGTGCAAAGAAGATATGTCATGCTCGCAAAAGGCGAGCATGGGCATATGTTGTTTATTTGATACCCTGGATACACTATACACTAACTATACACTATACACTAACTATACAATAACGGTATACACTAACATTCCGCATGCGGATGGAATCACCGCTGTATCATGTGCGGATGAGCGGTCAGTGGGTGACAAATCTATCGATTCCCTCACCCTTGAAACTTTCCTTCACCTTATCCTTGAGCTTAACAATTTTGCGTTTGATTGTGTCAATTACGTGCAAGTCAGCGGAATGTCAATGGGAACGAAAATCGGGGCCAGCTACGCAAATATCATTAAGGTATGTCTAGAGTCAAATTTCCTGGCAACCCAAAATTTAAAGCCACTGTACTACAAAAGGTATATAGATGATATATTCGTGTTATGGCAGCACGGTGAAATGGAACTTCTTGCGTTTATTGACGCTTTTAACCTTGCGCATCCTACTATCTCCCTCCCTCATTTCCACTGTACGCACAGCATAAATTTCATTGCATTTCATTTTCATTTTATTTTCCTTAAAGACCCCCAAATGGGGATATTACATAAGGGGTGGTGTAAGCACAGGAAATAGCAATTTGTAGCCACAAAAAATTAAACAGGACATTTCCTGGATGTTACAGTCAGAGTTTCTCAGGGCAGGCTTCAGAATACTCTCTACAGGAAAGCTACGGACAGGCGCCAGTATTTGCACTTCCACAGCAGCCATGTCAGGCACTGCAAAACTTCAATACGCTATAAGGTATAAGGCTTGTGAACTTCCTGTCACTGAGACATCCCGGAAAACGTTCTACAGTAAAATCTCGATGATACGAATATCGCGAGACCGCGAAAAATATTTGTACCATCCGAAATTCGTACGAACCAACACAGACCAAGAAATGGAGCACTGAAAAAAGTTTTCGTTTGTTTCTTTTCTTACTTTCGCGTAGAGAAATCTGTGATGTTTTTCTGCTGTTCTTAACCTCCATGTCGCTGAGCGGTAATTTCTGGACTTTCGTCTCCTCATTCGCGGTGCCCAAGCTCACAACAGGAACGTTTTTGCACGCTATTCCTGGGCGTCGGCGTTGCGCGCGCAATATTTTCACTCCCGCGTAGCGTTTTCGCGCCGTCGTCCTCCTGTGCGTCGGACAGAAAGTGACGCGCGTGGCAGTGGGAGGAGCCTGACTATTTGCGCTAATAGGAAGGCGTGCACCTCAGGGCGGCAGTTTTGAAGCGCTCGAGACAGCTGGCTGGCTCCACAGGAGATGTTTAGGCTTAGCACCCCGGCAGATATTTCATGGGCGCTTTCACTAGCGGCGCGGATGATTTTTCGTAGCACCGTTTTCGCCCACATTATTAGCTCGTTTAACACAAAAAAACCTCGTGTGTGCTTTGAGTGGTGTCTTAAGTAGCGGTTAGAAGCGGTGGCTCGAGCGCCCCGCACCACTTCGCGACCGAAGGTGCGCCTGGTTGCCGCGGCCGGCCGCGCCCCGCGCAGCGCGCGGGTAGTTTCGCGGCGGCGCCAGCGCGCCTGCGGAGTCGCGGCGCGTTTTCGCGAACAGGAAACAACAGCCCGACTGTTCCTGGAGAAAGAGCCCGTACGTCGCCGTCTCTCGCTCGCTCGGCAGTCAAGCGCCTCGCCGGCTCGTTCGTATCATCCGCCGGGCCGCGCAGGCCCGTTCGTGAGAGCCGAAATTGTTCCATTGTTGCAATGGGAACATTGTTTGAAACAATGAAACAGGAGCCTCGACTACCCTGCCGAACGTGCGCGAAGGCTGCGACGACGCGACTACGCTCTGAATGTGGCTGAGCTTGTCCTGGCTCCACATGGAGTCAAGACGTAGGTCTGATGTAAATGGCACTGCGGCTTGCCTAACAAAATCAAAACTTGAACTAAGTTTTCATATTCGTTCATCCCGAATACTTCGAAATATCCGAGATTTTAAATTCGAGTCGAAGCGAATTCGAATACTGTAATATTCGTTCGAATATTCGAAGCGCCCGAATATTCGCACAAGCCTACTTATAGCCAATCTCACCGTTTTAGGCGAATCTGCAAAAGCCACGCGAATTTCGATTCTCACTACAGAGAACTTAAAACCACGCTCTTGAATCAAAAGGTGATCAGAGCAGGTGATCGATGACGTGATTACACGAGCTAATCAGTTGAACGGCGCCGTAATTCTCCTTAAAAAAGCTCCAAAACCCAGTCCACAAACAAACCTCGTTTTGACCCATTCGGCCTCTTCTCCGAATGTTGCTTCCGTACTGAGGAAACATCACAATATCCTTGCTCAAAGTGAACGCCTAAAAAGAATATTTCCCGAGCCGACACGCGTTATTTATAGACGCAGCAAAACTTTCGGCGATGTTCTCACCAAATCCAGCATCCGCTGACCACAGACTACTGGTTGCATGCCCTGTAACAAACCACGATGTAAGGTATGCCAACAAATGACCACCGCACAGCCCGCCGCCAGCACGGCTTCGAACTATTATGTTAAAGTAAAAGGGAACTTTAACTGTGATTCCACCAACATCGTATACCTGCCGGAATGCACCCTCTGCGGCAAACAATACATCGGCAAGACTGAAACACCCTTTCGTTTGAGGTTTACCAATCACCGCTCTCATGCACAAACCTGCCCATCTTTGCCTCTATCAAAACATGTTAACACTCCTGGTCATTCTTTTGAACCACTGAAGGCCACAATTCTTGAATCTAGTTTTAAAACGCATCCCGATCGCGAGGTTCGTGAGTCCTACCTCTTCTATAAGTTTAAGTCAGCGTCATTTGGCATGAATGAAAGTTATAGGAAATGGACGTGTCTTTCCTCCGATTAAACTTTCGCCTGCATTTCTCTGGCTAGTGTTATGCTTGTTCATTTCTTTCCCTTGATAATATTCTCCCATCAGTTGGCGACCCCCCGTATAGATGGTTATAGTGTCGTGCTAGCACCGCGTTTTTTAGCGCAATAGCTTTACTAAACCTAACTTGACCAGCAAGTCTGGACGTTAGATTCTGGGTAGAAGGCTGCGGTACCATTGTAGCTTTGATACTCTCAACTTGCAATCGATTTGTGCACACAAGCATGGTGATTGCTTTCCTCTCCCCTTTCTTTTTTGTATTGTTATTTTCTAATAATCTTTGCTGACCGCCTCGGCGTTCCCTAAGCTGGTATTATGTGCGGATCATATACGTACCGCCCGGTGCCGCGTCATACGCGTGCACCTGCCTTGATATCTTTCTTTTTATGACTTGCTTGACCCGCTTGTTTCTATGACCTACCACATTCTCCTCTTTGCTTTCCGAGGTTTTCTTGACTGCCAATCCCTATTATATATATATATATATATATATATATATATATATATATATATATATATATATATATGAGAGTTGGCAGTCAAGAAAACCTCGGAAAGCAAAGAGGATGATGTGGTAGGTCATTGAGAACACATAAAGAATTTGGAAAGAAAGAAGGAAAGTGGAGAAAAAATGCCCGCCAGGTGGGGTCCGAACCCACGACCTCCAGAATACCGGTCTTGTGCGATAACCACTACGCTACCAGCGGGGCGATTTTCCCCTCGACTTTCTGGGGTATTTATGTTTAGGTATTTTTGCTTCCTGTGCAGAGCGAAAACGGCATCACCTTGAACTCGTATCGGCCGTCCGGGGTTATAAAGGCAGTCTTCTCTCGGTCTCTCTCGTCGACTTCAATATGCCAGTATCCGGTCTTCAGATCCATCGATGAGAAGTACTTTGCGTGGCAGAGGTGGTCGAGAGCGTCGTCGGTTCGAGGCAGTTGGTACACGTCCTTTTTGGTGATTTTGTTGCCGGTACTCAGCGCAGAACTTACTGTGCCGTCTTTTTTCGTAACGAGTACGACCAGCACAGCCCAGGGGCTTTTCGATGGCTGTATAATGTCGTTGCTGAGGATGTCGTCGACTTGAATCCCGAGGGCTTCCCGCTCGTGTGAAGACACGCTGTACGGTGACTGTCGGGTAGGTCAGGCTCCATCTTCGGTTATTATTCGGTGCTTCGCTAGAGGTTTCTCACGTAGTTTTGAGTTCGATGAAAAACACTCCCTGTAGCGACGCAGCAAACCAGTAATTCGTTCCTTTCTGGTTGCGGTAATGCCGTATTCATGCCGAAGAGATTCGGAAGCATGAAGGTATCATCGGGTTCGCGTTCAAAGTCGGGAACCGCGATCACGTCACTTGCTTCTTGGGTTTCTTTGAGGAGCGCAATTGCAGCGCCCTTGTTTAAATGCTGGTACTCCACGGTGAAATTAGTGACCAAAACGTGAGATCGGCGTTGCCCAAAGCGTGCTATGCCTCTTGCGACAGAGACAGCGTGTTCGTGAAGCAACCCTTGGTCACTCTCTACGATAGCGTCAGCGTCAGGAGCAGCATCTTTACAGTAGACGGTGATCATCAAGCTTGCGCGGGGTGGCAGGGTGACATGATCATCGGCGATCCTTACGGGGGCCCGGTGTTCGGGGCTCGGTTCCGGCGTCATGGAGTGATCGGGGGAAAACGTTATCGACTGGCTTTGTAGATCAAATATTGCACCGTTGTCCGTCAAAAAATCCATTCCAAGAATTACGTCGCGGCAGCAGTTAGGCAACATAAGGAACGTGGTAGGGTACATGGTGCCGTCGATGGGGACGCGTGATGTGCACGTTCCACTTGGAGTTGCGAGATGGCCTCCGGCTGTGCGGATGGGCGGACCATCCCATCTGATCGTTCTTCAGCTAAGACGCAAATGGTCCGCCCATGACTGAGTAGTCAGCTCCGGTATCTTTGAGGGCGACTACATCAAAGCCGTCGATAGGCAACTTGACGTTCGACGCCGCCTTCCTCGAGTTCCGGGTGCCTCGGGGCGTCGTATTTCGGCTTGTGGGTCTTGACAGTTGGGCAGTATGCGTCGTCCTGATCTTCATCTTCTGAGCGGCGGGCTTAGTCATGTCGGGTTCGCATCCCTCCGTGTCGTTGTCGTAGTGTTCGGGAGTCTCGTCAGGGTTAGTTCGGGTCGCCGGGATGAGTGCATGTCTTGAATCACTGTCTTCGGCGCGTGCTTGCGTCGTTGGAGGGTTTCGGGTTATTCACCGTAGAGCAACTTTACCTCCAGAAGTTGCTGCTTTTAGTTACCCCGCGTGGGCTGGGGGACCTTCCACGGGCGAATTCAGCATTTCTACGGCGGTTCGGCGATTGGTATGCGTAGGGCGAACTCCTAACAACTCCCCTAACAACTCAAAGAATACACATGTGGCGAAGCAGCAGTCAACAAAGTGATGTGCGCTTACGAGCGTCAGCGAGTCTAACACCGCAGCGTCTGCTGTGCATACTTTTTATCTTTCGGCGCGCGTGGTTAACGAACCATCGATTCCCATCCAGAACATTTTAGATCAAGGAAGATTATTCTACGCTAGTGACGTTAGGGCGAAACAGTCTCCTTATCTGAATGATATAGCCCGTGTGGCATAAAAATAAAGAATGGAACAGGCGCTTCGCTTGGGACACAGATAAGAGAGCCTGTGAACGGCCAGTGCAGAAAGAACAAACAATAAATAAACAAACCCCTACATCGTTCGCGGCATTATTCACAGGCCTTGTTTCTTGCACAACAGTACGCCTGAATGCAGCAATAACCATTTGGCATCAACACTCGAAGCCACGGAAAGAGGCCGATTCAACTGCTTTGCCGGCATAATCCACCGTGCGTCCACGGAGTAACCTTCAGGCATACGGAAGTCATTACTACCCAATATAGCCGTCGACAGCGCATGCACTACAAGGCGGTAACAGCGAAAGATGTTCACAACGAGTTAGCGCACGAAAGCCACAGTTCCCAGGACAAGGATTGCGGCGACGGCCACGAAGAATGGAATATGATTCCACACAGTGAAGTTTAAACACCGAAACAGTCAAAGCTCAACAACTGATCTGTTACAGCGCACGGGTATTCTTGCCCACAGCACTGTCACGGCCACGCCTGAAAAGCGACCACAGGCAGAGTGAGTAGGCGCGAGGCAGTCACTAGCAACTCGAGTTAGGCTCCACGTGCCGGGCTGTGCTGGAAGCAAGAGTGGAGTAAATTTAAGATAGAGTTAAGGAGCGAGTCGCCATTCGCAATGTCTCCTACCGAGTCCTTCGTCAGGGAAAGTAAACATTATCAGCTGTTGTTCGTGGTCGCTATTAATTCTAAAGGAATAGGGATACGAGAATTCATGACCCGAAATTTTCCAAGTTGTTGGGAGGGCACTAATGGGTTAAAACAACAGCCGGTAGAACGAATAACGACAGTAAGCAATATTTGGACATGAAAGGATACAAAATATATAAAGATATACACGGCTGTTACTTCATTTTGATTGTAATGATTGGTTGTTTTCAGAGTTGCGCTCCAGCGGAATGCACTCAAGGAGTACCCTAAGCCTACAGGATACGAACACGTCCAAAAGTGAAAACGAATAACATTGGAAAAGAAGTTCCGGAAAACGCAACAGTAAAGAAAGATCATATCAGCAATGTTATCCTTTGAAGGCACCGGGTTTGCAAAGTGGCCCACGTTCCTTCGGCGCTATTCACTAGCTTCTTTTTCAATCGCTTTTACGTAAGCACAGCACCGTCTTTTTGTAAAAGAAGAATTTCTGAAAACTTTATAAATGAACCAAACGAGTCTGCTTGAAGGAGTAGAACACACGTTCCCGAACGAGTGGGAAGTTTTTCCGGGTAAGTACACGCGTTCATCGTGCTGTACTTCGTTTCCTCTTTGCGGGGCAGCGAAGAGTGCGCTTAAAGAAGCGGATTCGGCCGAGGTGGCTCAATGCCAGGGGCGCGTTCCATGCGCTTGCTTTTAGGCGGCCGGGGAAACTGTATATATACGAGGCCGTACAGCAGCTCGTCGTGAGCAGGGAACGCCTTTTTCCCTGGCCATCTGTTCTCGTTAGCAAGCCGGAGAGGAGAACCGTCGGCTCGCTTTTCTGCTGCAACGGCGTTTCCCGCCAGCCTGCCTTTACAAAGAAGGAATCCCGTGCTGTGTAGGGCACGGATAGCGATACGGTCCCGGCTCAAATACGGTTGCTAAGCAACGTCATAACTGCTGCGGCAGCAACATAACATCCGCATCTGGCCCTATACACTCCGGTTCCTCGGAGCACCAAACTACCACTGCATCAGTGACGCGTTTGGTTTCTCGACGAGTCCAATGCTTATTTTGTTGGAGGCCCGGGGTGGAAATATTTGATGTGGCGGAATCACGGGGCGTGCCTAAACCATGGTGGAAACGCAGTTGATGACTTGCGGCCACGAAGTTTAGCGACCGAAATTATGATCTTCTTTTACCCGAATGGCAAAATGGAGAATGCTGCTTCCGATCCCTGCGTGGAATCGGCTGGCATGCAGAACAGCATGCTTCGCCAGTTGAAGTAATCACAAATGTATTCGTTTGTTGGGTGTATATTTACACTATCTCAAGACGACTGTGCCCCTGCGCTTTATGTTTTGTTAAAACACAGCATCGGAAGGTTATCAACAAGTGATCGTAAAATGCTTACTATGGAGTTCAGACTGACGTCTTGGTGCAGGGAATAAGATCCAAGGGCACATTCGTTTTGTACGTGTTCAGAAGTTTAATTTCCTAAGCAGTTGCATACCCGACCATTACGGGCTTTACTTTAGGAATGCTTCACAGATCCACAGAGTAGCACATGGCTGGGTGGGGTATTTCAAAACGCTTCAAAGCAGAAATGTACGTCGCTTTCGCACGTGGCACCCTGTTTGTCGGACTGAAACCATCTTTCATTCTTTCCAACTATGGTTTTGTAATGAGGTTTTTCGCAAACAATCATATACACAGAACGCTCGTTAATTTGAACTTGAGCAATTCAAATTCATGGATAGTTCGAACTGTGTCAATTAATCCGGCCAAGTTCTCATATAAGCCTCTCATACAAGTTCTCATATAAGTCTGGTTAATACGAACACAAGGAGCCACCGGCACGGAAAATTCGAATTACGCACCACCGCGCCGGCAGTTTGAGGCCTGGCTTACAGACCGAAACAGCCACACTGCCTAAGCATGAGGCTGGGTCGCCTTCGCAAAGCCGAGAAAAACTGCGAGAGGAGTTAAATCAGGTAAAACAATCTAAAACACCCATAGCAGACGTTTTGCTAGAAGGTTCTTTGCGGACTACGTCGATGTGAACAGAAGTTCAGGGTGTGCGGCGTGGTTACAGATGGCATCATTTGTGGGGTCAGAAGCGTAGAACTTGTTGCTACCATTGACCATGAAACGGTGGCGGACGAAGCACCAGTACGACAGTCGCTCAGCAGTCATGGCCGGATGGAATGCTACTGATCTATTCTTCTCCTTCAGAGTGCGCTAAAAGGAGGTCTTCAGCTACATCCCTCGTTAGAGAAACACGTTCTTGCAGACTCTCTGCCTACAAGCATAAAATACACGTTTCAATCGCGGTCTTTTTCAAACATTCAATTTCTGACATGCTCTACTGCTCCACATTCTCATTGTACGGCTTTTGTGCTTCACTTTAGTTAGTTCGAAATATGCTTATTTGAGTGGAGGTGGCGCCCGTTGTAGTTCGAATTAACGCGCTTTTACTGTATCTTTAACTCGTAGCTGTGGTATGTTAAAGGTTGCACATGCGTAACCAAAGATCTCCAGCCGCATTCATAATTATAAAGCCACGAGCACTGAGCTGTGCTATCATGAAATGTGGGATTAGATCAATTAAGCACTCACGCACACACACAAGGACCCACAGCCCTAAAATTAAATCGGCGTAAGCCAGCATTTTATTGTAGTCTTCGCGCTTGTCTGCAAAACGTATGTCGAGGAGGAAGCGAGACGACCGTTTAAAAACATACTAAGCCGCGTTCTACGTGAGCTCGTTTTGGAACGTGCGTTCCACCTAATGCGGCTGCTTAAGAAAAGCCTCCCTCGCTGCGCCGAAAAAATTATTCCACTGGTCGAGAACATTTTCAAAGTAGAAAAGGGAAGCTGGCCCCGCGATGAAACATAAGGGCTCATATTTTTCTCCAGATGAGCCTCCTACGTTCCAACACAGGAATAAAAAACAAAAGCTCCCGTCTTGCCTTTCTTGACTTTTCTCGCACATGGCCATCTGTTTTACCGCACCCCGTCACTCCACATCAGGCCCCGTGCCCCACAAGACCGGCTCAGTTGTGTGGGCCTTAGTTTACAGCCTCAGCAAACATGTACGCGATGTCAGCGCAAAAGTCTACAGACGGAAATTACCCTTCTGCCGGTGCCCAGCACGGAATAGGCTCGTATACTTGTAAGCGGGAACTGTCAAGGACCGGATGATGGACAGGCAAGAACATCACGACTGCTAGGTTTCTACGCTGTTTAACAACAGCCACTGCTTGCATTCGTAGTAGAGCAGGCAGCATAAAAAAGACGTTTAGGAGGAGCGGTGCAAATGCAGCGCAGGGTGGTATGACAGAAAATATATGTAAAAGAAAAATGTAAACCCGGCAACGTTCACCCAAGACAGCAGCTCCATCTACTCTTTTCTGTTCCTTGACGATCGAGGCTGCGGCCAAGAGTGGTATATATTTATGCAAATGCGAAGCTCAGGTTGGCTCTCAGGTCAATTTTAAGGGGCTCCTTTGGAAGCTGTGGGGTTGGAGTGGGATGGGGGAAGAGGAAGCTGAAGAGGATCGCCTGCTTGCAGGAGCTGCCCTGGGGAAGACGAAAAGCCATTGCTGGCTGACGGGAGCGCACCTTGAAAATTCATCGAAGGTGGTCGCCGGTGTTGCGGCTGACGCTTCCAAGTCCCACGGAGAACGTGGTCGGAACAAGAAAAAAAGGAAAAACAGGGGTAATGGCTCCTGCTGCTGAGATGCGTGTGGAAGTGCCCGGGACGGCAGTGTGTGGAGGCATGAATCATGAATGCCGACCTTTCCTCTGAAATAATGTGGTTTCACAGTTTTTGCTGCGGCTCCTCTATACATAGTGTCAGTGTTTCGAACATGACCTCTTTATCACTTCCGCCGGTTGTCCCTTTTCTAGCCGGAAGTAAAAATTATAACTCCACGACCCTTGCCTGTTTTTATGCGGTAGTTGTTGGTGGGCAATTTCCTTTTCTTCGTTTCTTTCATACTAATATTTTTAGTCGTTCCCCTGATTTCCAGGTTTCTTGTTTTCTTCAAATGCAGGAAGCCTTCTCGCCTTAGGGAGTACATGACGGATCGGTTGACTGGAGCGTGGAAAATACTTTGTACCTACAATACCCGAAATTCCTCGGTTATTATTTGTGTGGCGGTTTTGGTTATAGTGATTCGACTTATTCTTCACTGCAGTTCAATGAAACCGTTGTCGCCTACCTTGTCCACACCAGTAAAGACCGAAACAGCTTTTTTTAACTCCCAGAGCTTTCACGGCCCAGATTTGTATATTCATGGAATCATAACTTCTCTCCACATCGGCATTTCTAGAAAGGCGTCTGATAACTACGAAGTGTCCCTTGGAACCATAAGCAGTTAGGTACCTTAACTACACCTATTCAGTAAGGTAATGTTTCTGAAAAAAATTTCGCAATATAGCGGTGCCGAAAACAAGAGTCGGAATAGGCGTTTGCTGCGCCTCGCCCTCTTCCATTTGTTCGTATATTTGTTTCATGGCCTAATAATGACGCAAACCGGTTAGCTTTGTATATATGTGATCAATGTAGAAGTTACAAGTGGCGCTTCAGTAAATAAAGCATGCAGTGGGACACGCCCCTTTCATAGGCATGCCACTTCCACCAAAGTAAAACTCCGGCTGTAAACGAGTGCATCTATAAATTATCTGCAATATCAGAGTATGGACGCAACGACGTAATCGCACCCTGTATTTATACATCACAGGTATTCGAAACATGGCACAATAAACGCACGAAGGTGTACACTTTAACCGCGCTTATTTCACGCGACCATTAATAATGGCAACTTTGTGCATCGGAAACAGTTTTCGAGAATATATTGCAAACGCTGCAACAGTTGTCATCCTCTTTGTAACGCCAATTTCAATACCTTGTGGTAGGCTTTCTTAGAGTCTACAGTCTGGCCCAGTGAGAGAAATGGCGAGTGTAGCGGTATGTTTCTGGAACCTAAAGTATAGAAGCAGAAAGATATATAATACTTTTACGAATATGCACATGCTGTGCTTGAAGGAATAGAGGTAAGACTTACGTCTGATTGACACTCATAAATTATGAGTTCGGTCGCCAACGGCCATTACTTTTGATTTAAGGCGGTTTCGAATATCTGCGAGAAGAAAGTAGTAAGGGGATAATATTATGGTTGTTATGCTTATGCCACGCAAATTAAAAAAAAAGCTTCCAGGGATCTGATGGCTACTTATGTGGTTTGAATGCCGAAGCCTAAAGCGTACCAAGCGTCTCTTCGGGAACATCGTGTTTGCACGCCTTTTTTCGCTTTCGTTTTTTTTTTTTTGTGTGTCTCGGCGCGAAATACTCCCACAGGCAAAGTGATAGTACTTCGTCCCCAGCTTCCGAGAATTTCCATTCTTCGATGCTAGCTGGTCAACAGTTGTGTTCACGTGCCGTCACGTTCACCCATCATGCAGCGTGCGACGGGCCGACTCTTGTTTTCCTTCTTGCAGGGTGCCGCGTAAGCGCACCGGTAACCTATTCGGCTCCTTCTCTGGGCGCAAGGGTTCATGCACGGCACGAACCCGAATCTGCTTTCTCTTTCCTATATGCAAGAGTGACCATTTAATCTATTCACGTTCATGTTGATGGATATATGGCTTTTGGTTTAACAACACCAATAAACTTTCGTGCACCCCTCTGCCGTGCACACACGGTACCAAGCAGGTAATTGGGCCTGTTTAAATTATAAAAGTATAAGTGTGGCTTAGGCTTCGCAGGGTGCAGGTCACGTAGGTGCGCGTACAATGCATGCATAGGTAAGTGCGTGTAAGGTGAGCTGAGCTAGCATTACATCGTTTTTCCTTTACCTGTTTCCTGGTCCGTTATGATATGACTAGCTATGTCCAAGTCGGTTGGGTACAAGTGAGGCCTTTATCTCTAAACCGACAGTGCACCTAGACCGTGGCTGCGCTCTGTATTTCATTTGTGTATGATGGTTTCAAAAGGCATGGAGGTTATATTCCGCTGCTTGGCCACTATCCGCTTCAACGAAAATTAAAATGACTGCAGTGAGGACAATCATTTTGACCCCTGACAGCTCACGTGTGGACGAGAACGACGGGGACAGTGATGATGGCTAGCACTTATCGTCTTCACCAAGCTCCAGCGCCGAAAATAAGGGGGAAAATTATGAAGATGAATTTTTGCTAATGTACCATTCTATACGGATGGACTTTGGCTTAGCTGCTATACCTCCAGCTCCGCGGTTTCCTGAAGGGTGCTGAAATTGAAAGTGAACATTTAACCAGTGCGTGTTTACCATTTATTTTATTTTTAACCTGACCTAATGCACTCATGACCACGTGTAGTCGTTGCGCGGTGCCTCATTTCTCCACGGCGAACATTTCTCCACGGCGTTCGAACACTTCTCCAGTCTGTTTTACCACTTCTTTTGTTTTACCACGAACTACTGAACTCTGTCTACAGACCTTATGTCGGTGTTTTTTTTTATTTGTTTTATTATTCACTTGACGTAGCGTGTTAGGCCATCTGCTGGACAGACCTTGTCAGCATCATTAACTGCATTCTCTCTCTCTCTCCATCAATGTCATTAGTTTGGAAAATACTAGAAGTGGCCTCTAATGTGGACGACTGAAGTCCTCAAGATTGACTTGGTGAATACCTTTCAGAATATCGCATGCGTAGACAACGACGTTGAAGGCTATGAAGATCAATTTGTGCCGAATGTACCATTCTCGACCGGGGACGTCGGCTTAGCTGCTCTTCCTGCAGCAATGTTACTCCTTTTGGGAAAATATAATTTACCTCTAATTTGTAGCGCTGAAGTTCTCAAGGTTGACTGGGGAATACCTTTTGCAGAAGTGTGTACTGGCGGGCACTGAACGTCAAGGCACGAGCTTCGGAAATAAAATGATTTGAACTGCAGTGTTCTCAGAAAGCCCACTCAAGAACAGTGGGTACGCCAGTAGAAACATCCAGGAAAGTGTATCGACGGGTTATCTTCTGAGCCCGCAGGAATAAACAAATACATGTGCAGACCACTGCAACACTTGGCACCAAAAAAATGACTTTGCGTTCGCTCAGCTAACCCTAGATATGCATAGCAAAACCTTGGCTTTGTCCTGGTGAGTCTTGGTTTCGCTTGGTTAACCTTTCGTTTAGCTGTATTGCCTACCACGTCTCAAAGCCGTTCGGTTCAGTTCAACGCTCACAGAAGAGGCCGGGCGAACGCGGCTTTCATTCACGGCGAACGCATCGTTCCTCTTTGCCTGGCGCGAGACGAGTCACGTTGCCCGAGACAACCCATCGCCGCATGCATGGGAGGCTGCGGGGGTTGTCGGCTGGCTCAGTTGCAGCGGCAGCAACGACCGCTGCTCGTTCTCCGCAGAACGTCTGAAAACATAGCCTCGTGCGTCAGGCCGTCAGCCGGCCCGGGGAGCATGCGTTGCGCTTCGACGGGTGTGTCGCTGGGGGTGTCTCTCCGGTTAAAAAGACACCTTGCCCATCCTCCGCGAAATTTCTGGGCGAGAGTAGTAAAGGTTTGCTTTAAAACAGCTAAGTTTGGCAAACACAGTTTATTTCAAAACATCGTGTCTGGAGTGCCATCCAACGACACTCCGGCTCTCCGCTGCAGTCCTGATTTGCATCGGATGATATTCGAAATTCGGCGTCTGGTTTCACACACGCTGCTGCGTCTGCCGTGGTAAAGTAGAGGTCCCGTCTAAGATTATTGTTGCTAAAAGCAGTGGTTTGAATGTGGCTTTTGCCTCCTTTATATTTTATTCTTTAGTTCGAATTATGACTTCCATGTCTTAGGTTAGTTTTCTGGGTTTGAAATTATTTTTGTTTGTCACGTTATGCTAGGTGGGTTTTCATTACGTTGCGTTACATTACGTTAATAAATGGTGAAGTAGTGCCAGAAGGGGGTTTTAGAAACGACGGTAGACGCCGTTTTAGTAGAGTACTTTTATTACCGTCGGAAAGCACTCTGGACACAGCGAATGGAAAATCTCAATTGCCCGAATGCACATTTAACTTATACAAATCCTCAACAATAGGCGAGATGTACCACCAACATGGATTACACATAATCAGATTAATTGTGCTACAGAAAAGGACCTGTTAGCGCTCAGCAGCTAGGCCTGCCCATGTAGTCAAAGCAGAATGCGGAAATGTCTACGGGAACAGGCAGGATGGATGGTATTTGTCTTTGACCATAAAAAGACGATCCCATCTGTTTCCAGCTGATGGGTAGAATGTAGACTGCCTTGAAACGGGAATAACGACATCTTGGGGACTCTTACTATAAACATAGTATATTTTAAAGTGTAATTGTATAAATCGATCCGATCCAGTTAGTTTATTCATCTACCCTATCTGTCTCGGCAACCATGCATTAAGTACTTAGGCCTGAGGGGATACAGACCTCAGCCAACTGTCGGACAATTAGACAATTACATCGCAAAGCCCTTAATTCCTGGACGGAGGAGGAATATATGTTTTCAGAACATTTAGCTCAGTGAAGCGTCCAGCATTGAGAGTATTCCAGTCTATTCACGGACGTGACCCCACATGTCAGTTTCTCGAAGCACGTAGGCATGTCATTTCTCTTTTAACGTGAACCAGCAGTCCGTGTTCTCGCACTTCTTTGTAGGTGCCTTTGGTTGGAGCTTTAACCTGCTTTATTTATGCCCTTGCAAAGGATCCTAAAAAGATATACCGGAAGTGTGGGAACAAATGGGAAAAGGCGTCTTCACAAAAATATTAGGTGCCGTTTGGGGAGAGTGGCAAGAACAACGTTTTTTCCTTGCTCTGCCAGAAAAAAAAAAGAGAGAGCTGCAATGTGCAATCTGATTTCAGAAGGGTGAAATGTTCGGAGAGTTATTTCTTGGAGTCAATGCTGTCGTTTTACATAATTTTTGCGGGAATGGTGCTGCAGCATGCATAGCTATTGAGCCCAATATCAGCTCGTTATACGGCACAGTCAAAGCGTAAACTGACGAAGAAAATGTTGAGAACCGAAGCCGCAGAATTAGATGTAAGAGCGGTAATTATTTCCACCAATCTTCTCGCACCAACACAGCAAGAGTTGTAACGTAATAAATGCAACGCTATTGACAAGCGTCGCGACAACTTTACGAGCAGATATTTCTCTTAATAAGCAGACGTTTTTGAAACTACAGATATAATACACTGTTCCCTAAAATGCTGAGCACCGGCTTTATCATGCAAACCACCTGGCGCGGTGCCTCAGTGGTTAAGGCGTTGTGCTTCTGGGAATGAGAACACGGCTTCGATTCCCGGCTGGGCCGGCTGCTTTTCCTGATAGATGATAATGATGATGATAGTTAAATTTCGCATCTCCATCTTCTTGGCGAACTTATGGAGACGAAATAGTGATGTTCTTGTGATGCGCGAACTGAGAGGACCATCTCGACTCGCTCCGATGACCGACGACCGATGCTTGAAGCGGGTGAGGGATGAGGACTGCCTTCCTTGCTGGATATTAGGTTTATTTACACTATTTACAGTACTCCAAGTTTACATCAGGTCAGAATGATGGTTACATTGCCACTCTGCCAGCAGCAGCCTGTTCGGCCGAGATCTATACTTCTAGATCCCTCTCGACCGACCCTGGACCAAACCCAACACTCCAGTTTTGATACCAAAAACCCCAGCTCCATAAAGGAGGCGTTCAAGAAAGAGAGAAAAACCTTTCAAAACAATTAATACAAACCATTGATTGGCCACAGGAACCAGCCAATCACACACATGTCCCCAGCTACGGTCACATGACCCAACGCTCTCTCTTATACACTCATAGTGCGTTTCCCACGCACGCTTTGCACCCGACAAGCAAATACAGGAGGTCTGCCGCCTAAAGTGCCTGACCGCGTGTAGTGGACACACCATTACGTTCAGCAGGTGGCCTCTGCTCAAATACCAAGCCGAAGGCTCACAGGGGTCTTCCCGGGGCTAACCACCCCCCGCGTCTGCCATGCCTCCTCGTCTGCGCGCGCGTCGGTACAATGTGTGACTCGCTGCTAATCCCCTCCTAGACTAAGGACGCCGCCGCCTGCCGTGTGTCCCCCGGGAAGAGGCGCTTCAGGCCCAAGCGATCGTCTTCGAGGCGAACAACCCGTCAACGACCAGCGCCTCCGCCGACGTCGCAGATTCGCCAAACTTACACCGCGCGCCCTTTCGACACTAAGAGACACGATCATTTGGCTTCCCGTGAGCTCGTCATGACGAATGACCCAGCCACCTCCGACGGGACAGAGGTACTCAGGCTAAGCGCCTCCATCTTTTGACACACAAAAAGACGGGCGGAAAACACGCTCTCAGCGGCTCCTAACTTGGCAATACGTGCGGCTGCATGAAAGGGACACAGAATAGCAGCTACCAGCGGAGGCGACGCCGATACAAAAGCCACCGCCGGCTTTCATTAATTAAATGAGGAGCCCGAACTTAACAATGATGTTTGAATGTTAATGGCACAAGGCCAACAAGGGAAAATTGCGCAAAGAAAGTGTTTTGATGAATGGTTGACTACTGAAATTGGTTAGAGTGAACACGAATAAAATCACTTAAAGGCGATGAGGACGGCTGCTGTACAGGGCCAGGATGAAAACCAAGAGCGGTTAAAAGATAAATAAAGTAAATAATGCGGCTGGTGTATAGGACCAGGGGTAAAACTATGTGTGGTATGAATTGAGCTGTAAGAAGTGAACCTCTGACAGAATCATAAAGGTGCGCTTAACAGAAAACATGGCATCATCCCCTAAAAAGTATGATGAATGTAATGGAATATGTTGTCTCCAGAGTTCTCTGAAGTGTTTGCAATGTGTAATGCCAAGTTGGTTGCATTAAGTGAGGATTTGTATCACGAAAAGACCCTCCGCACACCTGCTATACAGGGGTCCAAGAGATCCAGTGAGCAGGTGCGAGTGTGTTGCATGTGTGCGGCCTATCCGTAACCTAGCTAAGGTAACTTCAATGTGTCTGTTGTGGTAGTCAGTAGTGTATTGTTTCAAGTTTGGTTTTATTACGTGTAGGTTGTTGTCTGTCGGTTCACTCTCCTCGGCTTGACATGTTTTACGGAGTTGCCAGATGTGTGGCTTGGGGTGTGTGTAAGCTAGTGTTGTTGTGTCGAGCGTGTTTTGGAGTGCAACGCTGGCGGCCATTTCTTTTGCCAGCTCATTTCCGCCGATTACACAGTGGCCTGGCACCCAAAACACAGTCACCTCAGCGTTTGAAGAATAAGCTAGCAGAATCAGTTTGAAAACAAGGCTAACGATGTATTTTTCGATGATTTTCCTGATGACAATGTACGCACGACACTCAGCGAATCTGAATGCATGATGGACTTAGGAATGTGATGTTCAATAATGCGTCTTACAACAAGAAAAATGCCATATCATTCCGCTGTAAAAATAATTGTCTTTGCGTTCAGGGATCTACCTGCTATAAAATTGGGTCCGTGCGCAGCACCAGACACCGCCGTGAAAGTTTTTAATGCATCACTGAAAAACTCGGTAACCCCACATACATCCTTAGATACATGAAATGCTGCAAAATCCAACATTTTGGTGAGAAAGGCCAGTGACATAACACAGGCAGAAGGTGACATGGTGCCATAAGATCAGTGTGAGAAGATTTGAATGTTTCTAAAAAGGATACCCTATGAACAGTCCCTTTCTCCCTCACTTTCTGCAGGAAAGTAATAAAAATTGGTGGGTGGTATAAAAAGAGTTGAGTTCTGGATGGTTCATTAAAAACCGGTGTAAAGGAATCGTTATCCCTTTATGAGATTTTAGAGCCATATAGACGGTCAAAGTAAGTTCGCTGGTGTGCTATGCACCATGTGTCACACTCTGCATAAAGACTCTGAACAGGACTAGTAAAGAATGCGTGACAAGAGACGCGAACCCCCAGGTGCAGCATTGGGTCGAACATTTTAAGCGCTGTTTTAGTGGCTGACCCATACACAATGCTTCCGTAGTCCAACCAAAACCCTACCAACGCGACATGAAGGCGAAGCAGGAGTTAGTTATCTGCACCATATTATATCGGAGATTTAAATTCAAGAATATTCAGTATTTTAGGCATTTTTGATTGAGTCGTTTGATGTCAGGGATGAATGTGAGTTTTTCGTCAAACACCACACCCCAAAATGTGTGTTCCCTTTTTACAGGAATCGCGACACTATGTCAGGATCAGCCCGAATTCCGAGCCTTTTTAGAATACAACATTGGTAGTTTTCAGGATTAGGTTTGAAACCATTTTCATCTGCCCATCGAGAAAGCTTGTTTACCACTAGCTAGACCTGCGGTTCACATATGGACGGACATGTCACATGATTTAGAAGATATTTGAACGTCATCTACATAAACCAGGCAAGAAATAGAGGGCGGGAGTACCTTTCGGAGCGAGTTCATCCTAACAATAAACAATGTTCAGAACGAAACTCCACATTGAGGAACGCCATTCTCCTGCACCTGAACGTTTCACATTGCCGGCCCGACTCTGACACGTAATGTTCGTCTGGGCTTGTGACTAGAAAGAGTGTTCAGCATGTTACTGGAAATAACAAAAGATTTTAGGTCTCTAAGAGTACCGTTGCGCCATGCCGTATCATATGCCTTTTCAATATGAAGAAATACCATCATGGAGTATTGCTTATGTATGTATGCATCCTTAATGTAGGCCTCTAAAGAAACTAGTTGATAATTTGTGGATCGTCCCGCCCGGAAGCTGACTGGCAGCTCTCGAGAAAACTATTGTACTCTAGAAAGTACACGAGTCTCCTATTGATCATATTCTAGAGCTGCTTGCACAGCGAGCTTGTTAGGGCGATGGGACAATAACTAGCAAGAGACGTCGGATCGTTTACCTCCTTCAGAACAGCCACTGCGATGGCTTCCCTCCAAGACCCTGGAAGGCGCCCCGAAAGCCATATTTTGTTGTAGAGGTGCAAAAGTACTTTGAGTGTGTCCGCGTGTAAGTGTTGTGTGATAGTGTATGTGATATTGTCTCCACCTGGAGCTCAAGGCTTACAAGTACTGAGAGACAGCTTCAGCTCATAAAGTGTAAAGGGGGAGATCTAAAGGTGTTTGAATTAATGTTATCCCAACAAGGACATCTTTTCACTGAATGCTTTGTATTTCATGAATGTGTTTGTGTAGTGTGAGAGCTCGACACGTGTTGGAAATGTGGAAGTGCGTTCGCCTGATCTTTCAGTGTGTCCCCTGTTGTGCTCGCCAGGGGCAGGCTGCATGTATGTTGTACCTTGAGTTTACGTATAAGTACCCATACTTTGCGTGTATCTGTATATGAGTTTATGGGTGTGAGGAAGGCATGCCAACTCCCCTTTTTTGCCTCACGGCGCACGCGCTTCCCGAGTGCTTTTGCCCGTTTCAAGGATACATGAATATTCGACGTTCGGTACCTTCGAAGAACACCCCACGCCTTGTTCTGGGCCTGTCGTGCTCGCCTGCAGTCCTCATTCCAGCAGGGCCTCTTTGGGTTGCACGGGGCACCGGAGGCCTTTGCAATGGACTTTTCGGCGGGGTCGAGGATGTGCGCCGTGAGCCGTTGGGTGGCCTCTTCTGCATGTAGGTGTTTCAGGATGCGTAGTGTAGTCTAGGTGTTTTTGTGAAGGTACTCGAGTTGGCTCTTCCCTCACTGAACCTTTTATGAGATGTGGAACTGCCTGTGCCTTTACCTGTGTGTGTCAATTTGGTGGGGAAGTGGTCACTACTATATAAATTTCTGTCCACGTGCCACTCAAGAATGGAAAAGAACTGCAGAGCCAATAGCCAAGTCAAGATATGAATAACTGTTTTCATCACCTCGGGCATCTATGCGGGAAGAGCCCCAGAGTGAATTATGGCCATTGAGGTCGCATAAGACTATGTATGGTTCAGGTGGATGATGTATCAGGGCCTCAAAGTCAGTCCTCGCTAGTTGGTATTTAGAAGGGATGAAGATGGAGCATACCGTTATTAACCTATTATATATAATTCTTCGAATCGCGACAGCTTCCAGCACGGTGTTTAGGGGGATGGCATGACACGCTAAAAATGTTTGGGCCATGATGGCCACACCACCTGAAGAATAAGTGCAACTGTGCCTCTCTTTTTGAAACATCATGTAGCTATTCGAGAAGTTAGAAAGTTTACTATTTAAGTGTGTTGCTTGAAGACACGTGTGAGTTGGCTGATGTGAATAAAGTATCTCGTACACATCTAGATTGTCATAAGGCGTCTACAGCTACCTTGAATAATGTTTTGTTCCCATTATTTTTAATTTGAAAATGAGTGGAGTGTGTGTGTGTTTGTGTTGTCTTTCGGGGCTGTTTTTCTGGGATTGGGCTTTTTTGGCTCCAATGTTAGGTATGTACACCGGAACCGGTTCCTTTCAGTGCACTTCAGGCAGGTACGGCCCGGCGTCCATCTCCTCGTCAGATGTCACGGTGGTGGACGGCGAACCGGGCCACCTGGACGTGGAACCCCTACGGGTGCCCTTTGTTGGAGCCGCCACCGCCGAGGGCGTCACCAGCGCCACAGGTGGCAAGGGTGGTACGGTGAAAGTGGGAGCCGATGCGGGACCCCCGGTATCCATCTCCTCGGCACCCTCCAACGTACAAGAGGGCGGGAGGCAGAGCTGGGAGCGGCATCGGTCCCGACAGAGTTCGTTGGCACCACAAACGCTCCTACTTTAATAACCGGTGTCGGGGACGGAATGGGCTTCCTGGGGAAATCCAGTTGGGGGAGGGAGAAGGTCAAACTCGCTGAACTGGGTCACTGCGGAAACCAGACGCCGTTCCGCCCCCCGGCGAACTGCGTCGGCGTACCTCCTCAAGGGAAAAGAGGCGCACATTTTTCGTGCCTCTAGGAAGGAGGTGTTCTCTGTTACTTTTATGTTAATTACTTTCTTTTCAATCATAATTTCTCGCATTTTCTGGAGTAAGCCGCATGTGGGCTTCCGCTGTTAGCACAAGTTAGGGTAACAGTGTTGCAATTGTCAGTGGGGTAGTCCTGTGCGGCGCATTTGACGCAGTTTGTTTTGCCTCGGCAAGAGTTTGTACGATGCCCGAACGGCTGACACTTAAAACAGTGCCGTATGTTCGGCATGTAAGGATTGATGTTGCAACGGATAAATGCTGCAATAGCATATTTTGTAAGTGCTGAGCGGACAAAGGTCAAGATGATGTGCTGGATGTGATTTTGCTTGTCGTCCCGGCGGATGGGGATGCGTCACAGGGACGTGACGCCCTGATCCTGGAAGCCCGCAAGAAGATCCGCATCCGTATCAATCACCAGATCTGGCTCAGAGATCGCACCCGGCGAGCTGTTAAGGCTCCGGTGGGGTGTGACCCTGATGTCCAGATCAGCAAGTCTAGTTTGAGCTAGCAGCTTTGCGGCCTGCTGCTTGACATTTACCTCGACAAGAACTTCACCAGTCCTTTGGTTTTTAGCCTTATATCATTTTCCAATTATTGCTTCAAGATATTGTGCTGTCAAGAAGACTGACTGCGATGCAAGAGGGTAGGCTGGATTGAGTGATTCCATGAAAAGAAACTGAGTATAATTATCCGATTCAGGAAAGCTTAAGGTGTGCAAAGGAGGAAAAGTCACTTCGGTGCGGCCACTTTTCAGGGACCGATCACGTTTATAGCGTCGTTGAATCCCACCCTGCGGGCTGTTGAGGCCACCCTGCGGGCTGTTGAGGCTCCGGTGGGGTGTGACCCTGATGTCCCGCCGGAGCTTGACCTGATATCGGACGGCCCACGTTTGTGGTTTGTGCCCTTCAGCGTAAACCTCTTAGACATGGTAGATTACAGCGTGAGTATGGGGACTCGGGGTCCGCTATGGCGCCACTAACGTCACCACGATTACTCAAGGTGGCCAATGCGGGGGCTGTTCCGATGGAGGCGAAGAGCAAAAACACCCGTGCATACGAGATTTCGCTTCACGGTAAAGAACCCCAGATGGTAAAAATTAATCAGGAGCCCTCCACTACTGCGCGCCTTATCACCTGCGTTGTGTCGGTGCATTAAACGCTTCAATAAATCAATAAAACAATCAATCATATTCTGCAAAGCGGCAAGCTAGCAGAACGACACCGTTTCCTGATTTTGCTTAGCCTAGTCAGAAAAAGGAATGAGAGAAAGTGTGTTACAAAAGAAACACGAAGCACACGTGTTGGAATGTTGGAACACTTTATCCTTCTTGCATGTCCCTTTCTCACCGCCGTACTCAAGATTAAACATGAAAATGCTGCCGACGACTGCATTCAGTGAATGCATTATAACAATTTTTGCTCGCATAAGCACCGAGGTTTAAGGAACAAATATCTGAAAAACCTTCGAGAGTCTATCTAAACTGCATAATTGTTGGCTTAGCGATAACGGACCCGCTCCGCTCTTGAGTATTACAGGGTTTAGGAAACAATTTCCACTGCCGAACAAAGTGGTTGGCAAGCAGGTAGGCTTCCCGATGTTGTGAACGTAAGCGCATAAATTTGTATTTCCTTCAATGTATTTCTTAATGCTTTCGGTTAAAACTATCAAGCGATGTCCTCTGCTGAACTCACTGCGTACAATGCATCACGTGATCAATTTGTGGTGCTGGAAGTATTCCTGGGGAGCATGCGAATGTTTTTTATGTACACAACTGCTTGCGGATTTTTGTGCGACTACGGCGACTAGAAGGAACATTTCACTGATAAATATTTGCCGTTTATATAGAAGATAACTTGTAACATTTCTTGTACAGGCACACCAGAATGTCCGTGGGATCCTTATTGTTGTGCTCTGCATTTTCTGCGCTCTTTATTGTAATACACCAATTCGTCAAGGCAGTCGTTTTTGCAGAGTTCTCGTTGTGGAAGCCAACCAAACATATAGTATAAATATAGGAACTAAACGGACAACTAACCAACCCTCATGTCATCTAGGTAGGAAGCAAGAACAACAACTAGAAGTCCCGCTGAGTGCTCTTTGGAGTTTCTCAGACAAAGTTTTCTCAGAGTTTCTCAGTTCTCGATGTACACGATGCCTGATCGTGTCGAATTTCATTTGTCACCATGAAGTGACATCACAAAGCTGTCTGCAACAATTACAGCTTTCTCTCGTCGAACGCCATGAGTACAAGACAAAATTGCAACACAAGTGCATCACATTTTTGGGATGTTGAAGGAAATACTTTCAAAAAGGATATACCTGCTCGTTTATATCTGTGGAGCAGGCCCTTTAAGCGTTTAGTAGGATTGTCAAAACTAGTCCTTAAAACGGGAAGCAGGGCTTACTGAAAATAAAATATACTCTGTTTAAGACAGGTTTCAAGAAATCCGTAAATGGATTTCATGAACGGTACGATAAGGATGGGCGGGTTTCAGCTGAATAATCACTCTAAGTTTTTTCCAGGTTACAGCATGTGGCGAGAGCAAGAAGCACCTAGGTAGGAGCGGAAAACTCAAAGTTCGTGCCTTGATTTTGATACAGTTCATATTACCTGTCCTTGTTATAGTGCTGCCAAGGGGCACAACATCAATTAAAATGTAACTGCAGAATAAATGTCAAAACATTGTGTTCATTAAATTGCGATTTCACGAGTGTGCAGTCGTAATGAGTGAAAAAAAAAACATACCTAGTTAATTTGCAATTTGCCATATCTACGAGTTATTTGTCTTACAGAAACTTCGAAGGACTGCAGTTTTATCCTGGCAGACAAACATTCGGCTGTATTCTTAGAAATTGTTAGCGCAAAAATCCAAAGATGGTACAAAAGAAAGCAGACAGGATAGTGCTTCTCCCGTCTCCTTTCTTGTGTACCATCTTTGGTTTTTTTGCGCTAAACATTTTTAAGAATCATGAACCAACTATTCCCCCAACAAGTTTTGTTACATTCGGCTGTATGTTTCATGGTAGATTCTTTAACGGCTTCACGTTCTGAAGGTGTAGGAGGTAATTCAACCCACCGCACCAACATGGCTGAACTAGAACTTCACGCACCAGCTTCTGTCAAAAGGGAAGCCATCGATTGCGTGGTGGATCCCAACGCTTCAATCAAAGCTGCTCGCTGCGCACAACCCCAGCGCACACGTCACTTGATCCCCGATAGTAACTGAGCGGCAGTTGCCTCGAAGGCTTTCACCAGATTCGCTTGGAAGCTGACTGCGCAGCCACTGCACACTGCCTACCGATACACAAGAATGGACCCTATAATCCTCCTCCGTACTGCGAAGACAACCGTGCGGCCCACGGGGCGCGCGCCACGGCCACAACGAACAATTATTACACTGCAGTAGCAGAAATGTTTATCGTGAGGTTATATCGGCCCGGAAAATAAGCGCCGAGTTTCACCCAAAATCACTTCGTCAATAAAACATACCCAGCCCATCCATGGACGGGCGTAGCCCCTGATGCCCTCCCAGCGACGACCACTGTACGTTCGCTGGGCGCAGAAGAAATATGAACAAGAGCTGCGTTCACTAACTGGCGGGAAGCCGACAAGCATGCCGATAATAGAGAGGTAAGGGCGCTTTCTGTCTGTTCCTATCGGGTTAATCTACGTTTGTTTTACTGCAAAGCAATATATGTCTCACCCCCACAGTTGTCATTGTGGTGAGGTAGATTTACTCGGTGCCGCAGTGGGGCTCCTCCTCGCGACCGCTGACACCTCTTTTATAACGGTTATCACAACGATTATTCCCCTAGCCACCACTGATGCCCATTTCACAGTTTCCGGAGTCGGATGACGGCGGCCGTAGCGCCGTTATCAGAGGATTGCGGGAGAATCAACACGAGTGCGAAGGGGTGTAAAGACGCCAGAAAGCTGCGCCACCACCGCCGTAGGGTATGTAGCACCGGCCGTTGCCACTTCAAATTCCACCTCGCCCACTAGCTGCGCGCCCTTGCCGCTTGAAAGCAACTTGCCCCACTGGAATTCCGGCGTGAGCACATATTCGTGTTGAGCTTTAAAGCCATTCCGAGCAACATTTTCGCGTCAGCGGCCCTCGTTGACCCAGGGCCCTATTCTAGACTCCCCAAATTCACACTGAATGTGCCATTTCTTGCGTGAGCAAAACGTGAGCAATCACTGACGTGATGCACGTATAGCTATGATGACATGCATTGTGAAACATCAAACGACTTCTTTTCCTATTTTATTGCGAAACATAAAAACAAAATCCGTAGGTGTCATTTGTATGCGCCGTTATCGCTGACTTAAAAACAGTCAAAACTATTATTGTTTCGCCAGAAAACAGTCCTAAACTGCATGTCATGCAAACGTGCGCCTGTTGCAAATTCATGGGGATTTCACCGCGCCGAAGGACTGCTAATTTTTTACCATATTTCACGGCGACAGCAGCCGCCATTTTCAAGATGTTACATAGCATCATGTCCCTTTACAAAAGCTGAAGTTGCCAACATGCGACGTAGGCGTTCCCGCCAGCTGTTTAAATTACGTCCACGCCTTCTCAGCCAACCACAGAGAGGGCGTCATCGTAGAGTTTCTCACTATATACACTAGAGAGGAACCTGGCGCTAGTTCCTAAGTAGCTCATATCAAAGCCGTCTGTGTCGTCATGGCCACCATTATACCGTGCGCTAGCCTTAATTTCGTCCTACGGAGGCACTGTATTTGCGTTCAGTGCCTTTAGGCCTCGCGTCGGCTCGCTGGCGTAATCTCTTGCCTCGCAGGTCGGTGACTCGGAGTCGACGTTGCAGGGCCTCGATGTCGCACGTCAGTCTAGGCTGGTTCTACAATGTTCGCAGCGACCTTCGGTTGTCGGGAAGCACTTCACATCCATTTGCGTGGCCGCAAGCTCGCACCGACAATAAATTTTCGGGGAAGCTAGAGCTCACACGACACATGACACCAACTGGCAGCCATTTTTTAAGGAGGGGTAGAGCAGGAAGGGGTGAAGGAGGATGATGTGGTGAAAAGGAGGAGAGAGAGTTTCTAATACTTCCATTAGGACAAACGTAGTATTCACAGCTAGATACTGAGTTTTACTGGGAGCTACCACCGTGGTAAATGCGCCTATTACGACGGCTCGTGGGCCGCGCTGTAAACTAGCAGTTTTTCCACCGACATACTACCACACGCGAGAGCAGGCCGCCTGCCGTGAGGAGTTTAAAAGACGTATTGCAGCCAAATAACTTCCATTAAGGCTAACTTGTATTTTGTTTGTACGTCAACAATGCCACACAAAACAACGCCAATAACATGCGAGAAACGTCTCGGCCATCATGTTTTCGCGCCATGTTTTCTCCAGTAACGCCATAGGCGCCCGCTTTGAGTGGCGATGTTTCATCGTAAGCTCCATCCTGTACGAAGTAATAAAATGTAAACACTAGCCATTCTGTGATACAGCCTCGCGGAACATTTTCACCCATCGAGAAAGGGTGCGTTCAACACCTTCTCCTGGCATTGTCATCACACATGATATTTGTAGAAGCCAGCTTAAGATTCGCAAATAGGGTATTTTTAGCGGCACTGGATCAGTCACAGAGCGAGCCCAGAGATTGTAATAAACTGTGCTTGATGAACTGAAAAGCCTTTTTAGAATTTGTTGCCATTGACAGTAGCTACTGCGTGAAAAGTGGTACCAATGGTGGTGGCATTGCGAAAGAATAAATGCGCGGGAGAAAGTCCGCGTTGTGTATCAGCCTTTCTGCCAACCGTTTCGAGATGAGGTCGCCTGGTGTGTTTGCAGCACAAACCAAATTATTGCAGGCCGGCTGGTTATCACGCGCCTCTCAAAGATTCCTGGAAGCCGCCCCAAAACTGAGTTAGCTGCCGCAGGATAAGACCGGAAAACAAAAGAAAGCTGTGCGAGAGCTATCGAACAAAGAAACACCTCATGCAACTCGAGAAACAGCTTCCATTTAAGTACGTTTACTTAGCTTATCGATGTCATTCTGATTGCGTTACGGGCAGAACTTTTGCACAGCTAGCTGGAAAGCTTGGTTCGATTTTCCCCTGATGCGTGCTTCTCTGCGACTCCCCTGAATTTATTCCTCTTTGTTCTTGTTTTTAACGAAGGAGGTTTTGTTTCCCGCTCCTGCTGTTTGGTTTCGACTGAGTGCTTTGCGTCTTGTGCAAGCGCTGACTCAGGAAGCGCCTATCTCAGCATGACCGAGCGGTCCCAGAAATAACCAAACAAAAGTGTATAAATCTCCTTTAACGTACTGACGTACCGCGGACTTCTGGTGCGAGGATTTCTCGCATTTGGAAAAACATGGCCTAAAGATGATCTCACATTAGCGCATATGTTGTAATTTACAATATGAATGGAGTGAAATATAAAATTAGTCTTGGCAGTAAAAGTAGTCAGTCACAGTGAAAACTTTATTACACACCAGTCAAAGAGGGAGCGTTATGTGCCCCTCCCCCCATCAGTCAGCCGGTATCCCTTGGGACTTGGCGGCTTCTACGAGGAGACCGGCGATCTTGCGCTGGGCTTCGGAGGTTTGGCTGAGGAGTAGTGCCTCCCAGGATGCTACGTTTCGGTGCGGTTTCTTGTACTAACGACAAGTCCACACCATGTGAGGACGAGGTCCGCTCAACTGTGTACATTTCTTACAACTTGGATCGAAGACTTTGGGATGCCAATTCTATATAGGACTGGGTTTTGGAAAACTCCCGTCTGCAAACGTTTCCAGTAAATCTCATCTTTTCTACTTAGCTGCGGATCCGCAGGAGGTGGTGTCTTCCTCTCCAGTGAATAATATTGAGTGATTTTACTGTAGTCACTCGGCCCTTCGTTCGCCGTCATTTGGGAAGGAGGTTCGGCATGCAAGGCTGAGGTCAATGACTGGACATGAGCAGCGGCAGCGTTGGCGGCGATCGCCAGGGCTATAAGACCTCGGGCGGTCGCATGTGCTTCCTCATTCCCAATGAGTCCCCGATGAGCCGGTGTCCACACTAACGTTACCTCTTCAGTTGTAAAGTTTTTTTTATGTTTGCGAGGATACTCCAAGCAGCGCTGGAGATCCTCCCTCGGTCGAAATTTCAGATGGCCGATTTAGATTCGCTCAGCATCGTTCTAGTTTCCGGCTGGGTCATTGCTAAGGCAATGGCTACCTCCTCGACCTCCGTCGCGTCCCTACTCGGTGACGTGGAAGATGAGACTAGGACCACGCTTTCAGTAACCGCTCCTGCTGCGTAAGCTCTTTTACTCTGGTATGCCGCTGCGTCGGTGTAAATGACGTCCGTCTGTCCGCTGTATCTGGCCTGCTGGGCTTTGGCTCTGCTCTTTCGTCTAGCTTCGTGATACCGAACAACACACCGAACTTGTACAGTGCCAGTGTTGGTGCCCGTGAGCACAGCACAGAAAGGTAGGCTGGGGAAGTGGGGTCACCCAGCATGCAAACGCAGTAATCTCAAACGAGCTACAGGAGCAGAAGAGATCGCAGAAAGAGCTGGTTAGACAATTAGTGAGCAAAATAAATTTCTAACGGAGCAACTAAAGGCCATGAAGAGACAAGTAGAAGAAATTAAGTCCGCCAAAGAATCGGGGGCAGTACACGGAGAGTCGATGCAGGTGGTAAACACATATTCTTCTGAGCGACCAGAACTCAAGCAAATCCTTTGTAAGCTGGAAGAATGCGAATGCTAGGTTCACCATGCTAGAACTGTAAAAGCAAAAAAAATCTGTGAGCTGTGATTTACCTATACAAAAGTTTAGGCATTTGTGCTACACTTTTCAGGTTAGAAGTTCCGTGTACGGAATTAGTGCGGACGTTTTGCCGGAACGATATCGTGGGTTACACACGTAATTTTACAATGTACAATAACCTTTATGGCTGGACCAAATTCACGTTCAGCTGTCATCCGTGATAACATGCACTGGGATTGCCTCGTTTACGTATTCAAATTAGTTTCTTTAGCCGCCCCTTTGCACGACGTTCGCTGCACGAACATTGCGCAACGACGTACAGTCTCTGTCCTCGCGTTCTGTTTACTTCTTTTTTCAAGTTTGCTTACATACTGAATTAGTTAGAAAAACTAAATGCATTTTGTGCATGTTTGTGTTCCATTATTTTACGCACTTGCCTCACGAAAACGCAAAGCCACTACAGGGTATGTAATTAAAATCTGCCTTCATTTGTAACAACTTTCTTGAAGCCTAAATGCATTTTGTTTTCCATTTTTTTACAGGAGGCGGCATTTGGAACCCCATAATTCTCAGCCTTGTGCGCAAGTTACCACCACGCCAGTTGCACTTTCGCTCTCCCAACATTGTATGGTTCAACTTCTGCTCTCAAGTTTGCTCCTTCTCCCTCTGCATTTTGTCCCCTTCTTCTGCATACTTTTTTTTTCTTTTTCACTGTTTCTGTTTTGCATCATTAGGTTTTTTCCGAGTAGCGTGTGTATTCACGGCTAAGCCTGTTGTGCATTTTTGTTTGTTTATTTCTCTCAAGTGGGCAGACACATGCACATGTATGCTCATGTAAGTGCGTCCTACGCTTCGGGTGGTATCAACTGCGGTGATTCAGCTCGGCTGATGAGGAAAAACCGTTTTTTAAGCCTGAGGTTGACGCTCGCATTAACTGCGACACACACTCAAAAACGATGACGACGTTCTTGTTTGTACATGAGGAATAATATTTGTTGATCACACTACTTCCTACTTGCACCCATTATCGCAGCGCAAAGATCCCGATATAATTCATACTGCCCTTCAAACACCCCTTATCAGAGGGTAATTGCCCTGTAAACAGCTGAGTTGCAACCCTGCCTGGGTTCATTATTTTGTGTATTAGCTCCAGGTGACAAGTTCGGTGAATGGTCGTAACAAGAACAGAAGCTTCTCTGGAGCTCAACAAGACCGAAAACGTTTAGTACAGATGACCTAGTTCTCTGTCGAAAAAAAAATAGTCAACGTTTTGAAAAAAATGAACAACAAAAACAAAAGATGCTTTCTGTACACACTTACGCAACAGCTCAGAAGGGAAACCATATTGCTTAATGTGAGAAAAATAAATGGCAGGCATCGAGAAATATTATGAATACTATTATGTCAATATAATTCAAATAAATGTTTCCGGTATAATTTTAGTTTCTATTCTACTCCTAGAGCATGTCGAGACATCACCAGAAAATTTTCTCGGGCAAAAATATCTCCCCCTGCATCTCTTTTTTTTTCGTGTTTGGGAATGATTGCGCGTTCGGTTGGGATCTTTCCGCACGTGTGCTTTACGTCCTCGATTGGCAGTTCGCCTTTATCAATTATGACTACACCATTACTCTTCACTCAAAACACGAAGAAGAAGACGGATCGGAATAGGCGAGCCCTACCCTAGTAAAGTTAATTTCGTCCTTCTTGCAGGTTTTTGAATGAAATGCCATGGCTTCGTTACTTAAATGAGAGCATCTGGAACCTCATGTTCTTGTCAGGAGGGAACTTCGACTCCCACCTCCTCAGGCCTCTCTGGTGGGAGTCTGGTGGGCCGCAGCGACAGTCTTTGAGCCAATATCGGGACCTATAGCAGCCACTGCAGCATCGAAAAAAAAACAGCTTCCATATCAGCAAATGGTACGTCAACTGCAGTGCCTCTATGCGTGACCTGTCCGCTACCCTAAAACCGTTTGGGAAACACTATGGCGAAGCCCTCCGAACAGCCGCTAGCCTCGTCATCTGAGGTCATGACTGTGCCGCCTACTGAACATTGTCCGATGCACGTAACAAAATAATCACCACAGGCACCATCAGCACCTAGGACGTCAACCTCTTCCAAAAGGTCACCGAACTTACCTTCTCAGAATGGCAAAACCATCTCGGTCTCAACAAAGGGGGGGGGGGGGGAGGAGATGGGTACGACCTTTATTTCCTTTATTTATTCCGTGTTCACCGGAAGAAAAAATAAAAAAGGGCGGCAGTAACAAACACTCCCTCGGACGGGTCCGGTGAAGGACACGATTTTGTATCAACCGTCGGACGGCTGAATTCATGTCGTCCCACTGATCGTATAGGATAATAATGAAGCCCAAGTGTAACGTCTCCATGGCCAAGTTCCCGAATCAGTTAGTTCTGAGTACCTTGGAGTGGTGCCTCAATGTAAGTGAATACAAGGGTTTTGCCTTACAAAGCCCCATGAACTTCGTGTCTGTCTGGGTGCATTGTATGGAGGATGTTAGCACTCCACAATCCCTCCAATCAATTGAGTTTCCTAAAGAACTGACTGTACCGTGCAGGCTTATCTCTCTTCAGGCACAGCACGCCGACGGTACGTTGTTTCTGGAGTGCATGCTTGAGGAAACCCGGCCACCCTTCTACAAGACCTAAAGTTCTACTTCCCGCCTGGTTGCCGCACGTTACCTCGAATACGGACATAGTTGCCTGGTTACACTAAGTGGGCCGTCCGGTTCACCCATTCGCATGTACAATGGACGCCTCCTACGCGTTTGAACGTGCATACAATCTGCTGTGTACTGATCAAAATGCTTCCGCCCCCGGTCATATGAAGGCTTCGTGCCCGAGTACGAGTGGCAGAAGCGGCGGAGAAAATGACATCAGCGTACACCTGTGCACTTTTCAAGGCGAACGATCATGACATAACTTTCCCTCTAGGCCCCACCAGGCAGAAGGCTACGAAGCATATGCGACGACGCCAGGCTCTCCCACTCGCTACTTCATGCCACCAACAAAACGTCACCTCAATTGCGGTATCAAATCGCTATGTAGTGCTCTCGAACGACATCTGAGATTGCGAAAATTGCGCGATATTGACGAACTTGAGCCACAGCTTACACCGACTTACAGTGAAGTTACTGGTCGTAAGCGCCGCTCTTCTCGACCCCACATGGATGCTACCGTGAACGAAGTGACTGAAAAAAATAGATGCTTTGGATCAACGATTGGCGACATTGAAGGCAGCGCATCCGAAGAAGAGGCACACAACCAACAGCGCTCACCATCGTATTAAACTGTTACACCAATTTCCTTCCCTGTACACAAACGGGAGACGCCGGTGAACGCCCAGGAGCTCCCGATGTTCCTGTCAAAGTAGCTACAGCATATGGCCTTGCTGCTCGCTTCTTCTTTCGTGAGGACTAGCCCCACCCTGCGTACACAACCGCCTTGTGTTCTCCAGTGGAACTGCAGGTGCTTAGTGGATAAGCTCGGCGAACTCAAACACCGCATGAGCATTAGCCCATTATCTAAATGGGCCCTTCTGCTATAAGAAACGAACTACGGTGGCCTGGGTTCCCTACACTTCTGGAGTGCTTTATCGAGTCTTAAGTGACGCGCAGGATATTTTCAGTCAGAATCTTTAGACAGGCGGCAAGCTCCTTTTCTACATGCCGCGCGGTACCGCAATAGCCCGGTCCTGGCCCCCATATTACTCGACGTGGCACTACTCCCACTTGCTTGGACTGTAGGTGCTTTAAAAGTTGTGAAATTCCTAATCTATGCGAACGACGCCCCCATCGCCTCGGCACTACTAACCATGGAATACCAAGAACAAGCTCTTTATAGCAGCTTTGACCATTGTTGACACGTGGTGCTAACGCGTGGGTCTTGCCCTTTCCCGAGATAAGACCGTGTTACTCGTGGTTGGTAACCCCTATTGTTTGACAAAGGTTGCGAAACCGTCCAATTTTTCTAATGGTTGACTAGAGCCTGCAACAAAAGCTACTTGCCCAGCATTCTTGGCCTGAACGTTGCGGCCTCCAGCTCAGCGACGTCATGGCTCCGGAAGCATGCCGTCGCGACATTTAGCTGTGGAACCACATCCACTCCATTTCGACGAACGTGAGAGGGGCTCACATAAAGATGGCTCGGCTTCTGTTTGGAGGAATCCTGCAGTCACTTCTCACGTACCAGGCCCAGTTCTAGTATTTGACAATGGTGGTGTTTGCTCGCCTAGAGACCTTCAATAGAGAACTATATAGGACCATGACCTGCCTCCATTGTTTTACAGCGATCTCCAGGAAGAAGCTGGTCTTACCACAATAGATGAGTTGGTCAATCAGCGGAGACAGGCAATATCTCTTAAAGCGAAGGTGTACTCGTCTGTGGCTGCCTTAAGGTGGTATATAGGCCTCCAAGATCACACTTCGCGAGCCCCTTCTCCAGAGCCCCCTTCTTGGACCTTAATACTACTTACTAACCGCAAGCCTCTCGACTGATCTGACCATGTTGCACCACTACTTGCATCCAGTGTTCTTTTTAGGTGATGTCCCATGATTTCTAATACGCGCACCTTCCAGTTTCTCAACAGCGTGAAATTTTTACACCACATCTCTTATCATGCACATTGATCACCTGGCCCTTTACACCAGCCATCTCCATAGTCGTTTATTTCATTTGACGCATATTTTAACTGCAGTTCTTTAGTATTTGCTTTTACACCAATCTCTTCAAAGTCCTTGTTTTCGGGGCTCTTTGACCCTAATCAGGCTTGAGCCATGAAACTAATCATCATCACACTTGCACCCAGTGCTAATCAGTATATGTCTACGGTGACGGAAGTGTTTCAGACATCCTCGTCACCACAGTAATCAAGAACCCTGATATGCAGTTTTGTCAAACCTGCCACTACTGCAACACTCTGAGGCCCCCGTCTACACTCGCTGAGCTCAAAACAATTTTCAATATCTGAACTGCTATACAACTGCTTAAGCAAAAGCAATCACAACGTGTCGTGATTTTCACGGCTTTAATGCAAATAGTTTAAGGCCTTCAGAACATACTTCATTAGTTACCTATAGCACACGCTGTGCTCGTGAAGGGCGCAACACTTGTCTTCAGATGGAAGATTACCTGGGCACCAAGGACGTCCACTTCTGCACAGCAACAGACGGACGAGGCGATTTGTACATCTCCCACCACTGATCCTCTGCCTTTATTTCCACTGGACTCAATTTAAAAGTTGGTCACCTGCAAAGAAGACATTGGGCGCTCCACAGCGCTCTTATCCCACCGTGTGGATCAAACTTCCCTGGTGGGTTCACCTGCGGCGAGGCAGTGGTGCTACGGAGGATGCGCTTCGGTGCGGCGCTCACACCTACCGTCACCTACACTTGGCCACCCGATCGACGTGCCCCAACGGACAGGACAGCGCTCGTCCTGTCCGTTTCCTTCATCCACGTCTTTTTTCGCGCTGTTGTCCAGAATGCCCCATCTTCCCCTACTTGCCCATATTCTTCCACATCGGCATAGACTGCAGATATCTTCTCTCTTCTGTGGGCTTGCCGTGGTATGCAGTGCTCCCAACGTCAGCAGTTAAATTGTGAGTGGCTCTATCCAGGCCGACCTCCCGACTACAAACGCTGGCTCTTTGGGCCATATCACCGCTGCGTCTGAGACTTCATTGCTGAGAACGCCTTGTTTCAGTTCATTTAGACGTACCCGCCTCCACCGTAGTATGGTGCAGAGGAAACTTCTGAATTAAAGTACCTTGTTGTCCTCAAATACCTACAAAAGCCTAGTGCTAGAAAATTAAAAGCAATGCTAGCAACGTTGGAAATTTTTTTGGCTCACCAGCCCTATAACTACCTCAAGCTTCGATAAGACGTTTCTGACGGGGGCAAAAGGCTAAAACGCCCATGTGTTCGAGATTTCGGCGCGCGTTAAAGATTCTCTGGTGGTCAATATCAATCCGGAGTCCTCCAGTACGGCGCGCATCATCGACTGCGTAGCGTCCGCACGTTGAACCTGATAATCAATTAATTAGATAAAACGTCGTGAGCGATAAAGTGATCGTGAGGTTGCGGTATTATCAGTGAGTCAATACGGCCAACAAACGAACGCACCATATGCCTGCACGCACGCACCTACAAAAACTATAATGCAGAGTTACAGAGAGGGGGGAAGACGTCGAGGCAGCCGTTAAGGACAGCCTGTCCCGTCATTCTGCGGTATTTTATGCTGGAGGTGTTTTACTCACTGGATGGCCTTTTTCACAGCGCTACATTAACTCGTCGACATGACATACCAACTACTCCATGAACGTGTACCATTATATCCAATACCAAATAGCAGAACTTTTCTAAATTCTTGTTTTGAACGGTGTTGATGTACTGGCAGTAGGTTCACGTAGCCTTCCCCTGTGCGGCTAGTTATTAATTCCTGGACTGTGCTTGTTTGCGTGAATTTCTTAACGGGGAGGTAAAATCCGATGAAGCTTGCATTGAACCAGCGCAAAAATTCTTAGGCATTTTGAGCTCCACTGAGCGAACAGAGAATTTTCTTCCGAATAAATTCCTGCCCCGAATTCAAATCAATGTCGGTCTGTTTACAGACCACGTTCTCCACTGTTAGGCCTTTTTAGCATTTATCCCAGCACAGGAAAAGTAAAACAAATTTCACTGTACACAATACCAGACTGCGCGGGAAAGCCTAGCGACGTAGTTTTCTTTATGGAATAGTCACGTTGTTCTCAGTTAATTCTATTTAGCATCTAATATATTTAAACAGGTTAGTTTCATACACAGAACTTCCGACGCAACAGGGGAGAGAAACTTAAATAAAATATTGCGTACCTGTCACAGTGTGTTTCAGCGTGTTACCCTGTGTTCAGTCACAATGGCAATTGTTTGCTTGAACCTCAAATGATGACTTTTGCTGGTTTCTTCAAACACGCACGTTAGGGGTGTCTCCGGAAACACGGGTTCGGGCATCCGTTTAAGGAAAATAGAAAAGCTCAAAAGTGTACATCAATGTGAACATAGCTTCACATGTCAAAGGCCTTCTGTATATTATGTGTTCCTGAATACTTTTGAGCATGTGAACTAATTTGATGTTCACCCAGCTATACGAGCCACCACAAGATAGAACAACGAAAAACAGTGAAATGAATGTTTAGAGTTTTCACATAAAATGTATCTTCACTACCGGAATCGAAGTGACCTAACAAAAGAAATGATAAGCCTCACTGCCTTAGAGGGAAGGAGACATTTAATTGCACAGGTCGGACCCTCAGCGCGGGCCAAGAGAACGTGCTTTTGACCCAACAAAGCTAATACAAGAAATCTTACGTACATCTTCAAAAGTCCACGGCAGTTTCAGGCAACAGCTCTTTTACAAGGCTTCAAACGTATTGCTTCGACAGCACAAAATATATTCCTTCTCATCAGAAGCGACGAGAGATCTAAGTGAAACAATAATAGCGGCGACATTTCGTTTTGTTTTCAAGGAAGGTTTCACGCAAAGTTTTGTTTCAAGAAAAAAAAAGGATTACGTTGAACACTGTCGGCCTGAAACATTTCGATCCTTAGAAGCACCTGACCCCGATAGCGGTTTTCTGCTTTACAGCGACACCCACGCGCAGACAGAAAAAAGACCTAGCTCTAGATATTAAACAAGCAGCATCAAAACTCAAAACCAAGGCAAGGTTGTGGGATCATTACTTGTGTTTCCGGAAGAGCCTGGGGACGTGGAAAATTGCCTGCCGCGGCTCGGTACACCACAGAATCCAAAAAAGCAGAGCGGCATTCGGCCGCCGCTAAGCAGGCAACAAAGAAGGGGAAAGTTTTAACGAGAAGATAAGATACAAACAAAGCACCGCTTAGGAGGATCCGATTCTTTTATTGGCCTATAAGGGCGCTCTCTTCTTTCTCTCACTTGCCGAAGCCGTAATTCGCGACGTTTGCCGTAGCAGACAAGTGACCTTGGATTTTCCTCTGCGTACACATAGTGTCCCTCGAGTGTCTCGAACTAAGTCCGTACTCGTTGGTCGTATGAGAGGGTCTTTTGCCCTTGATGGAGTCCCATCGTATAATACTCCCTGGTAAGAAAGTTGGTCGGGCTGTTTGTTGTGTCGGGGTAAAGAATGTAGTTGCTCCGAAAGGTTGCTCACTTAAGACGCTGCAATTGGCTCCCGTTTTATTGGCAGCTCCTACGGTCGTCGTAAAACGGTCGTATAGGAAGCACCAGTGAATACTCGCATTACACTCGGAAGAGGTTCGATCTGCGAAGCGTCGTGGAGAGATGTTATACTCTTCCGGTTTCGTGCAATTTCAGCTCGGCTGGAAACGCACCGAATGAAAGGAGTTAATATTTAAAGGAAGCACCAGCCCGGAACCATCTGACAGCCGCAACGCCTCTGGGAACCGCCTTGTCAGAGCCGTGAACGGTCGGCCCTCGTTTTCAGTTGTGGAGATGGAGAATGTAAATGAACCGTGAAAGTGTTTTTTCGCCTGGCGCTATCGCCGAGTCGAAGTCGTACACCGAATTGGATGCATATGATGCGCATGCGAAGGTACACAAGAAGTCTGGTCTCTGTTTTGTTCGGCATCCTATTCTTGCTCTAAGTTCTTCTTTCTGGAACGATGATAGCTTTAGTCCCGACAGAAAATGGGCCAGAACTTTCGCCTCAACGGACGCTGGAGGTTGCCGTTTCCCGCCATTACCTTGGGTATCAAAATTCAAATGGATTTCAGCGAGAACGCCGGAGTTCTTGGCGATAGGTCGAGGGAGCAGACATCACTGGAATGCCTTTTTTTCTTTTTGGAAGGGGGGGGTGGACCTCCCATGTAGTCTTGGGTTAGAATAACGCTACGGAACGAAAACAAAGAGAATTCGCGCTGTAGTGAAATACGCCGGAGAGGGGCGAGCGACGGTATTGCAATGCGGCTCAGCACCGAGAACTCTTGAACGCATCAGCTAACGTGGTGTAGTCAACAACTGTGAGGCGAAGCTACTGTATTTCCCACTCTTACAGGAAACGTTTTTATTGGCAGGCTTTCAGGAGTCGTTTTTTCTATTTTCAGCGGACTTGACTTACAAGAAAAAAATGAAAAATAGAAAATCCGCAAGAGCTTAAGGAAGCCACAGAGTTGTCACTCAATTCGATTACCAAATGTTCACGGCAAGCCTACAGATGTGTAAGTTATGAATGTTTGACGCTGCCACTATAGCCATCAGGTCGGGATGATCAAAATTGGCCCAAAGCTGACTACCCTGTCACTGGAATACGTTTCCCTAATTGGCAGACCAAGATTTGCTTGGTCGTTACTTTCACCATATTGGACTGCACAATAGTAAATATAGAAATATAGTGGGGCAGGTTTGACATTTACCAACATTTTACTTTGTATATTATTGTAGATGCTCTTGACGGTATGAAACAAACTTCCTTCTACTAGCAAGCGCGTAGTTTGAGAACATGTCGTTGTGACAAAAATGACGTGACCGAGACTCTGTGCGCTCAACGAGGTTTTCTGGGTTGAAACCGTAGGTGAGGACTTCACGGGAATATTGTGGTGTGCTATGGGGGGGGGGGGGGGGGGGGGAGGGGCAGAGAATTACTGAATCTATGACGATGGTGATATCAGTCTAGATAATAATGATAATAATATAATATGACATTGGTATTATAAATATTATTGTTTTTAATATATACCAATAATAACCAAAAGTGCTTACTTACGCGCTCAGGAACAGCCAATAGGCTTTTATGGGCGCCCGAAAAACACCAACTTAAGATACAGTATTACAATTTTTGTGGTCATTTTAACGGTGCAACAGCAAAAAGAAGGCCAAAAACAAAGTGACAATGCGTGTAGCTGCTTCTCTCAATCAAACTGAGAGGAACCAGACAGCGTTTACTCAAGCAATACACAAATTCACGCTCACGAGTGTACTAAGTAATTACCGAAGGGATAATCAAATGGCTGACATTCAAACTCTCTTAGCCTGAGAAGTAACTTGTCTATTGAAACTAAATTTCTAATGCTGCTTCTAATCCCGGGACTCAATTGGTCGTTATAATACTTACGGCTGACAGAGCTTTTTTACTCCTTTATTGGTTGAACTGTCGCAAAACATTCGTCGCACAAGCCTAATTGACTCCAAGGTCAGCACGAAAATACCCGTGTATGTGCGACAACAGTATCGCTTGTTACACTGTCCAAGTGGCGCTTTTTTCTGGGGAACCCTGCGGGGAACTCTTGAAAAGAGATTTGTGCTTAGTGCCGTTTTCATATGACACTTGGTTGCGTATTCCCGTGAAAATGCGCCCTACGACGTTTTTATTTTGTTTGGCATGTAGTGTCTGGGGATCTCGGTTAGAAGGTCGTAATGCTGACGTCTTGTCCCACCGTGGAGTCTATATGCGAGGTTGGGGTAGGAACTCAGAGTGCACTTTCGGAGATCTGTGAAACCCCTTGAATGGGTTACGACACTCGAAAAACTCCTCGCCATCCGTGATTCCTGGGTTGCATTATAAATATATGTAAATAAACATCGGTTTCATGAGAATCTCAAGTGTGTACACTAGTGCTGTATGTAGAGGGCACATTATAGCGTTGTGTTAGCCTGCTGACTGGGTTAAACTTTAGATTGGCTACTTCTTATTCGGCTGACGTTTCGAAGAAAAATTATCATACATTTTCGCATCGTGCCTATTATGTCGTATGTAAAAAGATCATGTTGCTTCTTATGTATATAGGAGATACATGTTTGTGATACAAAGGCGAGCGGTTTTACCCCAGCTGAGAAAATTCATTTTTTTATGGAGATGCTGTTGGCATCTCTTCAAAGCATCTCCCTCAAGTCGTGGTGGCTCAGTGGCGAAAAGGTTGCTCAGACCAAGGACGCGGATTCGATTCCGGGCCCTGGCGGCCGCGTTTCATTCCAATGGTAGCGAAAAGAAACAACGTCCGTATGTAGAAAGTTCGGAGTACTTCAAAGACCTCTACGTGGTGCAAATTTTACCTCAGCCCTCCAGTACGGCACGCCTCATGGCTCAGGCGTAGTTACGGGATGTAAAACCCCCAAATTTGAAAATTAAATATGCATTATTATGTTTTGCCTCATATATTCTTCGTCTGCATTACGTTTTCTGTTTACTGAACATTGCTGACACTTATCAGTCAATTCACAAGTTGTCTTATTTTGGAGAGATCGCGCCTATTCATGCTAATCTTCCAAACATTCTTCCAAAAATTTGGTCTAGTTGTTCAATTATGTGGAAAACACACGAACATTCCCGCATTGATGTAGCCCAAGCAAGACCATCGTCTTTTAAAAATAGGCATATGATAGAAAATTAAGGGCATGTTAACGAACCACGTTATTTAAAAAAATTAAAGCCGTTACACTCATTGTGAAAGCTGCCGGTAGTGCAGAGCAGTGATTCACCCGAATGGGCTGCCGCGCCGTTATCTCAGTGCAGCTTTCCCGCTCATGGCTCCTTTCAACAGTGATTACTCTGCAATTTGTTAGCGAAATGAAAACTTATTTTGCACAAGTAATATTGGGGGTAAATGCTTGCTTTTGCACAGTTTCGAGTCGCGCACGTTGCGCGGCTAGGTTCCCGAGCCATGGGAACTATCCCATAGAAATGCATGGGGAGTAAGATTTGACAGCGAATTACACAAAAAATATTTAGAAACCTGGAAAGTTCCTTTAGTGTTTGCCTCATCACGTTGACTTCTGACTTTATGCCAAATATCACTTTCCTAAAGTGCTTTTGCAATGTTCCTGAGAGGTTGGAATTTTGAGCGAGAATGCTCCTGCCACCGAATGCATTTCAAATTTCACACTTTCGCAGTGCTCAATCCCCTTTCGCGCCGCCCCCCCCCCCCCCTTCGCCTAAAACTGTGCAAGCGGGAGTTCGGTTGTTTTTGTGCTTGCTTTATTTCGTATGCCGGGCAGTTTTGCGTCATTTCGAACGCGTAATTTGTTTCTTGCGCGGCGGGAGCCTCTGCATCATTGCGAACGCGCCATTTTTTTTTCTTGCTAGGATGGAGCCTTTCGGCGGAATTTTGAACACGCCATTTTTTTCTTGCACTGTCACTTTTTTTGCGTACTCCCGTAAAAACGAACCTAACGAACGTTCCTGACTAAATGAACGCGGGGGCTTCCGGTTCTATACACAGATTCTGCCTGAAATGTACCTGCAGTTTTCTTTGCGCTAAACAGCGGGGAGATGTATGACATGCGCCATCGGTTCACGAGGTTCGAACGGTTATGACTATTTAAACCGCGTGGTTTTCGAAACCTCAACGTGAGCCCCTGACGACCGGTAGGAGGCTCTACTTGGGTCCGTTATCTCGCTGCGCCACCTGTCTCCGGCAGTGGCATCATCCGTTAGCGAGCTACGACGACAAGGTGGGCCCATAAGCTCTTCTGCAGTTACTAACACGAGGAATCTGATACCGCACCCCTCATCGCGTTGATGTAGCTTCGGTAGGTACAATTGACAAATCCTACGCTTTTGTGTTGAAAATGTTTATACCGAAAGCTTTACTACGCTACTTCTTTCAAGGTCATTTATCGCTTCGCAATGACCGTCAGCCAAAGGCAGCCTAAGCTGCCTTTTTTTATGCTTCTCTTGCTCGGAACTTCGCCGCCGCGGTACTACGCGGGAAAGGGAGGGGGGCACGGCTGCCCCGCCTGTGCTTTGTCGCCTACAGGCTGCTGGACCATCTGTGCGTGAGTTTCAGCGAAAGTGAACCATATATCAAGGCGACAGTTTAACGAATTCAATATGAAAATACTGCGCTGGCTGGGTTTGGAGGAACGAACACGATAGAAACCGACTATGCACGCCCGCGAACGCGCAGCCGAGGCAGCGCTTAGATCCTTAGTTTCGCGATACATTGTGCGCTGCTGATTTGTACGTGCGTGCACTTCAACGCAAGCTAAAGGGTGATTCCAATACACTTATTTGATATAGCAAGACGGGGCAGACTGCTAAGTATCAAGCATAACAAACTTGGCGCAGCTGGCACTAGTGGTGCAAAGCTGGAGAAACGGCAGAGGTGGTGGCCCCTCTAACTTTCTAGCTTCGTCGGTGACCGGGCTGTTACACCTCGCATGGATGTGCGAACTTGCCGCTGTAGCGCCATGACTGGCAGGAACGGATCGTTTTGCCCGCAAGCTTTCACATCTCTCCCAAAGTGGACAGCGTTGACATGCTCTGGAACCCGCAGAAACAGGCATCGCGCAATCGGCGTCTGTAGTGCGAACTCAGGGTCGGGCACCCCAATTCAGGGGCGAACGCACATGAACTGGCGAGGAGAACAACACGCGAGAGATCACGCCAGGAACGCTGGACAGAGTCTCCTCGAAGGTCGAGCCGGCCGATGCCGGGCGCTCCTCCCGAGGTGCCCGCTCACGTACGCTGAGTATTTTAGAAGCGTTAAACCATAGTGATTTTTTACATTCATTAAGCCTTGCTTGAAATCTATTAGGCCACGTGCTGGTCCCCAGTACAAACTTTTTTGCATTCATTAAGCCTTGCTTGAAATCTATCAGGCCCCGTGCTGGTCCCCAGTACAAACTGTTAAAGATCGCTATCCATGGCACTCTACAATAAAAACACAATTTTGTATTCTTTTCCGGCTCGGTTGCGTTCTGAATATAATGAAACTCTGCCTAATCTCTCGCTGAAAGAATGGTGTTGCATTCATGTTGTATTTGATATAGCCCCAAACACCTGATGGCCAAGAAATACAGCCAAAGCTCGCTGTTGCCAATTTCGCAAAGCTACAATTACTAGAATCGTGAACTGTTTTGTTTTAATCAAACATTACGCTCAAATAGGTCCACTGGTGACAATTAGCAGGAAATAAAGGCCTATCCGTGGACGAATTCTTTATTCAAACCTTCTGTAGATAGTTCGCCGATTGCCCAGAATAAAAAAAAGTGGCCGCGCATATGATTGATTGATTGATTGATTGATTGATGATATTGATTGATTGATTGATTGATTGATTGATTGATTGATTGATTGATTGATTGATTGATTGATTGATTGTAGGGTATAACGCGCTGACGCAACGCAGGCGATGAGGCGCGCCGTAGGGCTCCGGATTAATTTTGTCCTCCTGGGGATCTTTAACGTGCGCTGAAATCTCGTACACACGGGCGTTTTTGCTTTTCGCCTTCATCAGAAAAGCGGCCGCCACGGCCGGGAACCGAGCCCGCCTTAGCCACTGAGCCACTGCGGCGGGTTGGGCGGCGCATGTGCCCGTGTCACTGCAAACATCTTCGAAAGACGGTAGTCTTCTGTCGTCGCTCCCACGCCAGGGCCTCTCCTGTCTCCTCTGCCTACCTCTCACGCTGTTCTTCTTGTCTTGGTTCACCCCTTGGAGGTTTGCGCAGGTCTATCTTGCTGCTTTGGCGCAATTGGTGCACCACCTGTTGGGTCTGTGGGGACTTATACCTCACGGAACGAGTGCGAAGCTCGGAAGCCAGACTCGTATTGTGTGGTTAAATATTTTATTTAGCCACTTATCAATTTACTTCACCGGAAATCAAGCACAGATCTGCTTAAGATTAAAAGAACACTGCGAAGGCGACTCATGTATAGACGTTCTTCCTCGAATAACCGTAATGTATTACCTGTTTTCTGAGCAATGTTGACAAATATGGAGCATATTTCGAGATTAATGACACTAAAAACATTATACCTATATGCACGTCCGGTTCAGTACTTCTCTAAGCTTAGGCCGGGAGGTGAATCGATGGACATGCAGACATATTCAACAAATTGGCCAAACTGATCCGGTTTCAGTATCTCTAAAAACACTATCGGCTTTACAATCCATTACGAATACTCACAGCTAGGACCTACAGTGTTCATGAGGAAGCTATCTTCTTCGCATTTTGGGGGGGGGGGCACAACGGTGGGGAATGGTTATACGTTCTCTCAAAATATTTTTCCAGTCGAGCTACACTTCCGTTTTGTGCGTTTTCCATGTTGTAGGTTTGAACGTAATCAGCGGTTCAATAAATACTTCAATTACAACAAAAACATTTACTCGGTGGTGTCGTCTTCCGCAACTTTTTTCGTCACAGTCATTTCTGCGTGTTTGATTTCACCCAAAGAGACTGTCTTTTTCCTAAGCCTACTTTTTTGATTCGGACTTCCCTTGACAAGGTAATTCGGGCTTCATAGTATCCCCGAAACTCCTTACCGTGGATTCGAAAAAGAGCCATTTATCTGCATTAGCCTTGTCAATCCGTCCTGTCTGGCTCCCCGTCGCTCCATTGGGACGAAAAAAAAATAACCTAGTCACCGCGAAAGGGATTGCAGGCAGAAAGGCTGCAAGTATTCTTTGAAGGCCAAAACATATGTGTGCCGCCCGACAATCTGTTGCCGCACTATGTAGACGGGGCCCCCGATCTAATTAGACGAATAGATCATTAGCGCGGCTTGCGTCGTTTATAATGATAATCCAAGGCGACAAGAAAGCGTTGCTCCTGCTTTCTCTTGAAGAAATATGCGTGAGAAATGGGTGGGCAGGTGTTCTTTCGCTCTAATGCTCGAGAGTTATTACGAAGCCGAAAGGTTCCCCCTGTGCAGGCAATAATCACGCGTAACGCGTCGAACGCGCTACGGGTCATTTATTTTGATTCCAAGCCAGAAATTGCCTTTCACTAGTATCCGTTTCCACTCTGACGAAGCTCCTTATTTTTCCGTTCTTTTTTTATTCACCCCTTTTTTTTTCTTTGTGACTCTAGAGCCATGATGTGTACTTTTGGCATTGTTGCAAGAATAATTTTTTTCTACACAAACCGCTTTAGGATATGTATTTGCAAGCCTTCGTTGGCTCGCGTGGTGTATCTGAGGTATTTTTATTAAATTTATATTTAAACAAAAGCGCCTGTTACATTTATGCTATTCATTTCGACCCGTAGATATGAAGGTGCGGAGTAGGAGTGTTCGCGGAGTGCGGAACAGATTTTAAAGGTTTCTGTTGCTGCGAAGTTGAACTAACGGCGATAAAGTTTTCTAGGCACGTGAATAGCATGAGTTGCTGAATGCCTTAGGGGTTCGCTTTGGCAGCAAACAAAAGTGTCACATGCATTGCAAGTCACTTTTTTTCCTGCTCCCACTTGAAAGTAAATTGAGACACGTCGACAAACTGAATCTCCCGACAAGGCTGAAAGCATGAGAGGCGAGGCAAACATGTCATGTTTACTTTTGAGACTTTCCACCAACCCAGTATGCAATGGCAAGTAAACAATCTTGACAATAGCCGCGGGCCACCATCGCTTCATTGCACGAGTAAAATTTGAAGTGTAAACCTCATTGCCACGTTGAACGCCCGTCTAATGGGGTCATCATCGTCATTTTGCTTTGGCTTCTTACAGAGCGTCTCTTTGCCGAAAGAAAATCAATCCCTTCCAAAGCGTGAATTTCTTCGAGAAAAAGTATAGCCTTTAATGTGGTAGCCTTAATACTTGCAAGGCTAAGTTAAATCGCAGCATCGTTCGCACGCTACTGCCCAGTAGTTCTCTGTCGAAACCTCTCAAAAGGTTAACTTGTGTAGCATTTATGCAACGCTGAATAGCATTTGTTCGTTAAAGTCGACATTGAACCTCTTAACCAAAACAAATGCCTATAGGCCTCCTGCGCTGCCCAGGGGGCGCTGCGCAAGCAGCTTTCTGGAAGTGCAGGGGAAACCTGGAAGTGCAGGGGAAACGACCAAGGCAATAAAAAAAGGAAGTGAAAGAAACAGACAACAACTTGTAAAAAAAGAATGACGCGAGGAAGTCACTAGATATCTACAGGATCGGGGAGCAGGAGATCACAAGGGAAAAATTATTCGATAATACCAAAGGGAGTGCATTGCTCTTTGAAGCCCGGGTGGGTTGCTTGCTGACAAAAACGCTTATCCGCGAGCCGGTACAAAAATAACTATGCGCAGGCTGCGGAAATGAGCCAGAAACCATCCGACATATTGTAACGGAGTGCAAAAGTATCCGTCCAGCCCTCAGTGATGGAGCCATCCAGCCTCCGGAAGCCCTAGGCTTTCAGGTTAGCGGAAACGTGAATTGGACAGCAGTACAGGTTAGTAAAAGAAGGTTAGAATGTTGGTGGGAAAAGAGCAGAGAACAATCTGGGAAGACATGCGAACAAAGAAGTCAGACTAGCACAAAAATTTCGTAAAAGTATTTTCTTTTTATTGTGACATTTTTTTATTTATTTTGTTTGTATTTTGTTTGGCGAGGTGATTGTACAGTGGCGTTGTGACTAAAGCCGCTGTGCAACGCCACCCCGTTACAAAGGGGAAGCCACTAAGCATCATCATCATCATCATCACCGGGCAGTACTTCCGGGTAGTACAAAGCTACGGGGGTCCCATAGGATTTCGTGTTGACAAGAGCAAAATGAGCTCGATGCTCCGGATTGTTTTGCTACATGGTCACCAGCCCATCTCCGACGAGCCTGGTGGTCTCTTCCAGCGATCAACTTGGCATCAGGGGAAAAAGCTTTGCAGCGCTAAATACGGGAGTGTAAATTGGGTTTGTTGGTGATGCATTCTTGTAGGCAAAGCGCGAGGCAGACAGAGGGCGAGAGAAGAAGCGCTCGTCCTCGTCCCATCTCTTCTCTCGTCCTGCGTCTGCCTCGCGCTTTGCCTACAAGCGCTAAATACGTTTACAGCGCTCACGAAAGTGCCGGGCCGGTGACATCGCTCTCCCACTCGCAGGTTCACTGACCATTTGAAGTGAAACTTCTAGTTTAAACTAATACTCTACGTAACAAGGGCTTTTCAACAACAGCCGATCAAAAAATAAGAAGGACGCAATCGGCGATGATCGCGCTTTACAAAGCCAGCGAGTCCGGCGGACCGCTGGCTCGCCTGCGGCGGTGCGCCGCTCTTTTGCGTACCTGCGCACTATGCGTGCACTTTCATTAAACAGTGCTCATTTGCGGCGCCGTTACGAATACATGGTGCAGCGTTACCTTGCCGTTTTGTTGCGTGTCTCAGTGACAAAATGCAGCGAGCGTCCGAAGCGTGAAATCTGTTTTACGATTCTGAAATTAGTGGCGGTAAAACAAGGTGGTCGGGCGAACTGAGAGGCCGCTCGCTGTCCTTGTTTGCTCTCACTTACTTAATTACGCTCCTGCATTATATATTCCCAGTTGGCACTTAATAGACTGGAATGAGGGTCAGCAACGTTTTGAATTGTAGGGCCGAGTTGCATGCAGCCAACACGGCGGCAAATCGGGCAAATCGGGTGGGACGCTAAGGGGGGGGGGGGGATTTTGAACGCAAAACAAATATATCGAATTGAAAATAATATTTGACAATAATCTGGTGAAGTATGAAGATGGAGGACAATGCAACTTGAAGCGACAAATTCTCTGTTCTTGTCTCGCTGCCTAACTCCATTTGGGGACAAAACTGGCCTGTCGCGTTGAAATTGTTAGGGACGACCCTTGGACTAGAAGATAACCAGCAAAGTCAGTGATGATCGTATGTAAATTTTCGGGCCGCGCGCCGTGTATGCGGCTGTTATGTTATGCAACTATAGAAGCTTCTTTGTAGGCAGCGGGCGTGCGATTTGGTGCTCGTTTTACGTCCTTTAATAGCGCTTAATTTGTTTATTTGACGCTATTGCCTCACCAACTCGCTAGTATACATGTAACCTGCCATTCGTAAATCGTGCGACGTAAAACGTTACGCAAGAATCATTTAGTTTGCGAAAATACAAAACGAAATTTCCACTCGTTTTCAAGGCGGTGCCAGGCCAGCTGTGTCAGCTGAGTCGGCTGCGCAATTCTTGCGTTCGCGTGCATGCTCCTGCTGAAGCAACCTTTTGCAGTTACCAGCAGCGTTCCGTGTTTCTGCTACTCGTGGACTTTCCTTTGTCGACCGCAAGCAAGAAGAAAGAACGGTAATGGTCGTCGGGAAGTTAGACCCCCCGACCTGGCGATACTGTCCCATGCCGCGACGACCAGGAAAGCTCGCTCGAAAGAAAGCCAATAAATCGGCTTGTTTTAGCGGATATTATTTTGTTTAGCCTCTGCAACTACTTTAAGAGCTATTTCATACAGTATGCAGTTATTTAAACGCGTGACAAAGCGATTAAACTAAGCACAAGCAACTTTCACTGTGGCTTGTAATTGAAACAACATGGAGGGGGGCGAGGGTCGTCTGCTTTTGTACTACCCAGAGGCGTCGGCCACTAGGGGTGCTTCATGTCGCCAAAACTCCCGCGCAGGAGGCCTATATCAAAAATTATCATTTTATTTTGCGGCATGCTGCTCGTGCGGCCTACCATATTCGCATCGCGCATGCAGAAAGGAAGAAAATTCCTAGATAGTCCGTATTATGATTTCAACGTGTGAGTCGAAAGTTGCGAAACAGAAATCACATTGCCTGTCCGGTAAGGCAATGTCGATTCCACAACATCTGGCGAAAGTATTGTATATACGCATATAACACGACCGGGAAGACGCTTGGCGGCGGTGAAGTTTAAAAAAAATCATTGTTTGCATTCACTCCGCTTTTTATTTACTTTTTATTTACGTTTGGGGTAACGCCCCTTTTCTGTTTACGAAAGAAACGGAAAACACAGTAGCACTCTCCACTCGATATTAGATGTTTTAGCATAGCGGTAGCGTACGCTACGCCAGCGACAGCGGATAGCGGGGCACGACCGCACACGCGTGCGCGAGCAAGGCGCGAGGGGCCGTCCGTCACTCGAATGGGCTGAACGTCCCCGGAAGGAATTCGCGGATGCGCAGTCGGATCCGGCACCCGCCGCCGCTAGCGAAGGGTATACGCTACGCGCTATGCTAAAACTGTATTTTCCCGCTGCCTCGACGACGCCTTGATATAGACATGTCATGAGTGTAATAGACGCGAGATAGCGTCTGCGGTAGCTACAGCGTGGTTACCGATGTGTTACTTGTCAATAAATAACCACCCGACCAAAGTGAAACAACTTGCCCACAGTCAAATTTAAACGTGTAATTCTGGTTCACTGTTTATACTTGCCATTATTGTTTATACTTGCCAACATTACGCAAATATGACGCAGAAAATCAATACACGACTTATATTTGCAGGGCTCTTTGAGAACAAATTCATGGATGCTTCATTTTTGCGATAGCAAATGAAATACTGCCTCCATTGTCAAAAAAAATTCACTCTGCCGCCTGCTGTCGACCGCGGCACTACAGCTTCTAGCGGCATTTTAAGAAATGAAACGGAAACAGTTACGAAGGTTTTATTCCATAGGTTCCAGGTTCCGCTGGGAAGGCATGTGGAGTAGGGCAACGTGGTTCTATAAACATTGGAGTCGGGCGCCTCCATTCACACGCGTCTCCGCCGTACGGCTGCGCTGTCATCGAGGCACCCGGCCTGGAGTAGTGGAACGCGGTAACTATAAACAGACTTGAGCAAACCTCTAGCCTGTTTACCCTGGGAGGAGCACGACAGGAGAGGAACAGCATTACAGGTTAGAGGGAAAGCGAAGGTAGGCATGTATTTGGCAAATGTTGAAGAAAGGCTATCGTCTTTTGTTGACATTTGAAACTTAAGGAGCAGATGGGCGGCCAATTTTTTTAACACGATGACCTCACGCAAAGCTTTAATTTACGTTAATTTAGAGTTATGAACCACTTAGGAATTTTGAAATATTTATTTTATTTATTTATTTATTTATTTATTTATTTACTCATTTATTTATTTATTTATTTATTAGTGGTAGTACCCGGCTGTGCCCGGGTGGGCCATTATAATAAGGACAGCGATTGGTATTTGTTAGTCGCCATATTAGGCTACTTCATTGGGAAGTGGTACACACTAGGGAGCGCCTGCCTGCTGTCAGTACATAGGCTCCAAGTGCAGGCGCGTCTGGGTAATGGGGAACGACTGGTACTCGTGTTTCACTCCAACTCTCGCTAAACAAATTGCACCAAGATGGCACGTTTGAGCGAATGAGTCAGTGAGTGAAAAAGCTTTTATTGAGCCGGCGAAGTGGGAGTGGTTCCCAATTTCAGAAAGCCATGTGATGAGTGGGCAACATCCGCTTTGGAGGAAGTATTGTCTGGACATCAAGATCGCTGTTAGTCACCAGGTTCTCCCACAGCTGGAAGGTGGAAGAAAAAGGAGCTTGGTTTGCATGCACTCCTAATATGATATAAGGAAGAGTGCCAGGTTGCAAACACAACTTGAATTGGGCAGGAGATTGCGCTGGGAACACATGATAGAGGCAGGCTGGGTAAGGGGTATTCTTCCTCGTAGGAAGTGCTTCTCAGAAGATATGAACGATGCTCATCGGGCAGTTTAATCATAAGTAACATGGGCTCCCTACGGGAGGCGCGAGGTTGCAGGAAGTCCCAGCAGATGCCGAGGGCTAACCTTTGCGCTTCTTACTGGTACATCTTCTCTTTTACATTTATGATATATGACACCTCCTCCTGCGGGAGACGCGCAGTTGCCGAAGGTGTCAACAGATGGCGACGCTAAGCGAACGCGGAAAAACTCAACTGAATTTTACGTCCAAAAGGATGCAGATTAAAAAATCTCGCTGGACGTCTTATCCGCATGTTAGGACAAAATCCTGAAAGTGAATTTTGGGCAATTAAATGGGTCAGCATTTTCAATAAAAAACGAATGGGAGATATCAACTGGCTGGGTGGTTATTTACGAAAGTGTAAAAATACAGTGGTTTCCCGAAATTCCGCTTGCCTCTATTGGGAGGGTGTCATTGAAAAATGTTGTATAACAGTGTTGAGATACGTAAGTTGCCTATCTCAACAAAAACCAGTTCGATATCTCAGATGCGGGCGGTAAAAAAAATAATATCTGAAAAACTATTTTACCGCTTTTCACTCTCTCCATGGTGGAATGTTTAAAATTTTAAGAAATATTGTGCAGAATGTGCACTTGCAATCTGTAGCCGTTTGAAAGAGCAGTTTGGCTAGACGTGTACATAACCTGTCAGGCCTTTTTGGTTCATTAGCCGTGGTATTTGTGAAAAACAATTCGACCCTTTTAGCGGCGTCGCAGAGCGAAATCCTTAAAAACGGTTCTGTGCATTTGTATGAGTAACACATTCTAGCAAAAAATCAGTTGGATTACTGAATCGGTGAAAGATTTATTTGACAGTCTTTAGGAACACCGTTTTAGTTCCAGAATGCGGAATCACCTCGCTGGTGTAGGTTAGGGTGACATCCAAAAACTACTTTTATTGTATTCTTAAGGGCTACTTATATCAGCAAAGAGCGCTTCGATATGTGAATGTGTGTCCGAGAAAATCACGAATTCGCGAAACCAAAATTTTGCCCTTTTCTTAGATTAGGAGGGCAATCTCTGAAAAAAGCACCTACTCAATGATGCAAATAAACTCGTGAAATTTCATGTCTCTAGGTCTAACAGTTTTCGCTGGGCGTTGATGAGTCAGTCACTCAGTCAGTCAGTTAGTCGGGCACTTCTTTTTATAGGTATAGATTATTTGTTTGTTTGCTTGTTTGTTTATTTAAGGGCATTACATAGGTGGGAACAGAAAAGCAAAACTTGAAAGCGGATAATTTACATTGGAAAAGTATACAAACAAAAACATTGAAGATTTGCCAATACAAGGCAAGCAATAAATGTTTTATATTACAGAGTTGCCATCAGACTAACAATGGACAAAATATGTGTTTTAACAAAGGGAAGATAGCACTCGAGCATTTTACACTTGTTTTGACAATTTTCAAAGTCATAACACAGACGCAGCAATAAGGAATATATAACACTGGTCTTGAAATTGACAAAGTCAAGTTCCATCTATTTGCGCAAGGACTCATTTTGTGGATATGATATCAGCGCTGTTTGAAAATACGGTAAGTTTGTTGAAGATACTATGTGTCCGGGCAACAGGTTCCATTTTTGTAATGCTCAGGACAAGAGGTAATTTCTGGTATTTATTTGTTCTTGCAAAAATTGGTTCGATTTTACGGGAGTGGTCCAGTCTGGAGGAAACATAACTCGCAGTTTGAAGGTTGAGCTGGGAAAAGGAAGAAGCGCGGCAAAATACGGAGTAGAAAAAAATAAGTCCATTATATTTTCTGCGCATGGCGAATGGCGTGAGGTTTAAGAAATGCTTTAGGGCAGATAGGCTCTGATGACGTGGTAAGATGGCGAGATAAACCTTCAGCCCGGCTTTTTACAGATTGAAGTACATTTTGAGGTAATGGTATTGCGGGTTACAGATAACTGACGCATTTTCTAACGATGGTCTAATAAGCGAAGTATATGCGAGGGGCTTAGTGGTAAAGTTCAGCGGGTGTAAGGGGAGTTTTAAGATTTGATTGATTGTAGGGTTTAACGCGCCGACGCAACGCAGGCGATGAGGCGCGCCGTAGTGGAGGGCTCCGGATTAATTTTGACCACCAGGGGATCTTTACCGTGCGCCGAAATCTCGTACACACGGGCGTTTTTGCTTTTCGCCTCCATCAGAAAAGCGGCCGCCGCGGCCGGGAATCGAACTCGCTACCTCGTGCTCAGCAGCGCAACGCCTTAGCCACTGAGCCACCGCGGCGGGTAGGGGAGTTTTAAGAGACCCAGTTTCTTTTTAAATTTATTGGTTACGTATTCTATGTGTGATGTCTAGCTCAGATCAGAGGTTATATGAATTCCAAGATATTTACACGATGAAGCAGATTGCACGTCAATGCCATTTATTGTGTAGCGGTTTAAGGGTCGGTCAAGCTCACAAGAAAACCTTACGTGTTTTTTTTAAGTTTATGCCCAGTTGCGTTGTGTCGCACCATTTAGATAGTTGCGTTAGGTCAGATTGAAGAGTAGATACGTCAATGGAATTAGTTATTTGCCGGTATATTACGCAATCATCTGCGAAAAGGCGAATGGAAGAGGTTATGCCGATTTCGATGTCATTGCTATAAATCAAAAGCAGAAGGGGCCTGAGGACAGAGCCCCGCTGGACACCTGATGTGGCTGGAATAAGACGTGAAATGTAGTTCTTTTGTTTAACAGACTACGTACGGTTCGTTATCGATCTTGTTGTATGGTAATCAAGGTTTAGGCTATTAGGGTTTAGAAGCAAGCGTTTGTGAGCACACGGTTGAAGGGCTTAGTAAAATCTATAAAAACAGCGCCGGTGTCAAGGGACATGTGAAGGGATTTGTGAAGGTCAGTCAATAGTTCATACAGCTGTGCTTCACATGACAGGTTTGGTCGGAAGTCGTGTTGGTTTTGGAGCAGAACATTGTTTTGGTTAGATAGGTAATGATATGGCTATACAATACGTGCTCGAATAATTTGCTGCAAATAGACGTCAGAGAAATAGGTCGATAGTTCGTATGGTGCGTTTTGTCCCCACATTTAAACAATGCCTTTATGTGTGCAGCTTTGCTGTCTTTTAGCACGCACCAAGTTTCTAGTGATTGCTGGAATATGAGGGTTAGTATGTAAGCTGATGTAGGGCAAGTAATATTATGAATCTTTTTACGTATGCCGTCACGGCCGGGGCTTGTAGTCGTTGAAAGACTCTCAATAGCACGGGTGGCTCCATTTATTGCGATTGTAATAGCCTGAACCTGGTGTGTTATGGGGCTGTGCGGTGACGTCAGGGAGTGTAGAGGGAGCTCGCGCGTGAAATTATTTTGGAAATGTTTGCTGAAAGGTTCTGCGCATTGACCGGAAGGAAGTGCGATACCGTTATTATCTTTTAGCTGTGAAACTGCTTGAATATTGTTAGGGTTCATCACACGCCAAAATGTTTGTGGGTCGCTTCTTAAGGTATCAGAAGGGTTTTGTTAAAATATTTATCTTTAGCTTTCTGAATTTCAATTTTTGCCCCACTACTGACTTTTTTGTAGCTTAAACAATCATCCGCGGCCTTCGTCCTTGCTGCCTTCCTGTACCCTCTTTTCTTTCTTTTTAAACATGTTTTTACTTCTCGCTTAAATTATGGGTCGTTTTTCCCTGTCTTGATTGTCGTTAGAGGTACGCATGCGCTTTTAATTTCTTTGAGTTTATCGCGAAACGCCATCTAGTTTTTGTCCGCATTTTGATTATTGAAGTTAACGTCAAAGTATCTCGCAAAACTCGAAATCATACTGCTTATTTTTTCTGTACCTGCGCATGCGAAATTCCGCGTTTGTTTTTCAAGTTCTCCTCTAGTTGTGGGTGGCAAAAAGAATGTTCCCTGAATCAGCCTATGGCCTCTGGTTTCTCATAAAACTAGAGTGATGGCCTGATTGCGGTGGTTGGTAAAGATTAGGTCTAAAATATGATTGCTACGTGCCGGTTCTACCAAAAGTTGGGTTGACTGCAAATAACTAGACACGTTGGCGAAACGAACGCTATCTATTCTATTTTGGGCAGGCTTTACTGATAAGGTCAGCCAATCTATTGCGGGATAGTTGAAGTCCCCGCTAAAATATTAGGGAATTCGGGAATTTAAGTGTAAATAATTCAAAGGGACTCGCTTAGAAATTCAATGATGTCAAGCCTGCAGTCGGGCGGTCTATAAACAGACACCAATTCAGCACGTTACACTACCGAGACGAGCTACCCAGACGACCCAGCTAGACTACCCAGACGAGTTCAAGGGGTGAATCGATTGTAATGGCAGAAAGTTGGAATTCATGCTTTTATTGCAACAAGTAGGCCTCCCCCTCCTGTGTTGATCCTATCTTTACGAAAAAGTGCGAACGAAGTAGAGAGCGCGAGTTCGCTGTCAGCTTTTTGACGGGGGAAACCCAGGTTTCAGTAACAATTATTAGGTTCTGCCGAGCATGTGTGCATGAATGTTTTAAGTGCAGACCACTTTAGGCGCTCGCCTTGTCACCTTAGCTCACTCGCTCAATCCAAGTACATAGATCACCAAGGCGGCGTCCCGGGGTAACGCTGTTCGCGGCGTACCCGGGAGGCTTGGAAAGCCAAGCGGTTTATATAGCCATAAGCGTTCGAAACTCGTGAAACGCTGGCGCTTGTCATACATATTCCCGTTGTTTAGCGCAAAGAAAACTATAGGTACATTTGAGGAAAAAGATGCGTAATTAACCGGCAGCGCCCGCGTTCCTTTAGTTAAGGACGCCCGTTGTGTTGGTATTTACGATAATAAACGCAAAATGTGGCAGTGCAAGGTAGGCACGTGCGGGGATAAAAGCACATAGAGAACAGAACTCCCGCGCAGTTTCAGGCAGCGGGCGAAGAGCAATGCGAAGGCTGGAACTTTGAATTGCATTGGATGGTAGCAGTAAGCGGATAACGGCAGTACAGCCGATTACGGCGAATCACTGCTCTGCACTTCCGACAGCTTTCACATTAAGTGGAACAGCTTTAATTTTAGTGCATCAATTTTGCCTAGCATAGTGCGAAAGTTCGCAGTTATTATTCAAATAGTTTCTAGTCGTGTCGGTTTGCAGCCATTATTTTCAAGGAGTCGTTTCGCTGGTTCTGGCCTTTCTGCTATTGCTTGTGGTTTACTTACGGATACCTGAACTATACTGTCTGTGTGGGAATCAGCGGTAAATACATCTCTTGAGTTCAAGGGTTCCAACACGAATCTTGTAGCGCTCGCTTACTTCATGGATATTAATGGCAAACTCACGCAGCTTGCGGCGTGCCAACCGTATTTTGGGGGGAAGGGGGGCGGTGAGGAGGAATTTTCCTCCAACCACACTTTTAGATGCGAAGCATCTCATGCTCGAGGCTGTATCCCTCCCTACCTCGTTTACGTTGTCTGCCGTCCACACTCTACTCCGCATGCGCGTCTCTTCAGCCCCGTCCAGCGTTTGGGCTGACGTCAGCGCTTTCCACGATAAAAAGAAATAGTTAAGCGGCGCCCGGTTTCGATCCCACGACTCTCTGGCCGCAACGGACGGTACGTGGCGCTGTTCCCGCTGCGCTACAAACCGAGACGGGAGCATGTGCTACGAACGCGCCTTATGTCCTTCACTGATTCAAACGAATGTGTAAAAGACCTGAAAATGAGTAGTTCCAAAACCACCGAGGACCTTGCAGACGTCAGTGACGACATGAATAATCACATGCGTAGAAATAACTTGAAGCTTCTTGAATGTCAAGAAGCTACTGATACAACGAAGGCACGCGAAGCTGACCGTCAACGGAAACGACGAACTGAAAACTAATGGGAACTTCAGTCGACTCCATGGTTGCTTCGAATACTACTCGGGGTTCCCCTACGGGAAGATGGTGTAATTTTTCGGTGTCTCAAGATCTTATAACTTGTAAGCGTTTCATAAGGCTTCGTTCTTGGATTTGAAGTCTTGATACTTCACGATTATCGGTCGTTCGAAGATAGGCCGTTATTTCCTTAGGTGATGGGCTCGCTCTATGTTCGCTACTTCGTTCTTGAGGTGGTAGGACAAGAATTCCTTTACAATTTTGTCTGATTCGGGATAGTCCTCGCTCGACTTTTCGGCGAGGACTTTTACAATGAAGTTATTTCTTCGCATATGATTATTCATGTCATCAACGACGTCTGCAAGGTCATCGGTGGTTTTGGCACTACTCCTTTTCACGTCTTTTACACATCGTGGACAGTGTAAAATTTGTCTTTGATAAGGGGTACACCAGCGATGCTCAGATCAATAGAATTCAGTTGTTCTTTTAAGTTCGCAATGTCCTGTTTTATCTCGTCGGGCGAATTAGTTGTTTCCTAGTGAAAATCTTTCACCAGTGTAAGGACGTCGCCAATCTTCCGTCTGGGATTTAGCTCAACATCGCACGCGCAAACAAGGAGCAACGCAAGACATGTTGATAGTACCAAAACTGAGGGCCTGGGGCAAATCGCACTTATGAGCGCTGATGCTGCGCTAAATATCTCTTTATGGCGGCTCTGAGGTTTACGACAGGCTGCAAATCTACCTATACGCGCACGCTACAAGCACACGCCCATACCCATGACAAATAGACTAAAACCCTAAAGACAAACGTGTGTACTTGCCGGCCAATGACAATAAAAAGCCCAATATAACAAGACAGACTCGTCCACCTACGAATTACGAAAATTACGCTAAATGTACAAACAGAGGAAGGAAGACAGAATCTCCGCAACTCACAACTATTAGTTGTGAGCTTGGCATTGTCTGCTTCCTTCCTCTGTTTGTCCATTTAGCGTAATTTTCGTAATTCCTGATGCACCAACTAGCCCAACAGCACATTTTACTGTAGTATCGTCTACCTACCTACAACAGAAAGTTGCGGAATTGAGCATGTGCAACTCGTCGCGGCAAATCCTTTCCAAAGGAAAAGTTCTATAGATGCTTCTTCAATGAGCCATCGACTCTCAGCCCTTTTATTACGCCACAAACCGTAGTACCCAATTGCGTACGGGGCTTCGTCTCCTGTTTTCAGGTTTGTGGCGCTTTCTCCCTCATTAAACAAGTGCTATGGTTCCGAGAATGGTTTATTTAGATTCTCGGCACTGTAATCCATTGACACAGGGCGGCTGGTTTCCGACCTTTATTGTCCCTTTTAAACCTTGCCCCCGCTCCAAATTTCCTCGAGTTGAAATGAGCACGGATATCACGAAAGGAACAATGAGAGCAAAAAAAAAGGGTAAAAATGCTTGGATGAGCGAAAACGCGTGCCACACCTGGCGCCCGGCGTTCAGCCTAGCCGCGGGCCGGTCATGTCGACGTGGCCCATGGTTGAAACCCTAGAAACTTTTGAGCGGAGTCGGGCTTCGCGGGGCGACCGATGGACGGGAGGGGCATGCGACCACCTTGGCATCGATAACGGCCCCCATGAAAAATCCTGTAAGAAGACTTAGCACTGCAGTGGGCCTTCGAGCACACTGCCATCTTCATGGGGACGATCTTGCTTTAAAGCTCTTATTGTGGGTTGGAAGACTCGGCACCTTCGCGTAACCGTCAAACGAAGACGCCAAATACGAAGAAAGAACAAAATAAACACTTGGTTTTTTTTTTAGCAGTTTGAAAGAAAACGCAACCCAATGACCTGTGATAGGTTCAGCACACGCAGGCACAAGGACACAATCACCGTCCTTAATCCGCTTCGTACTGAAGTAAGGAGAGGACTTGTCCGTTTTCAGAGGAGCGACCATTACCTCCAGTATCAAACGCGAGGTTGATCATTCTATATCTCTCCCTATACAACTGCTACAGTCCTTGATTAGAGCGGGATTAAAAGGTTGTACTCCCTCCTGTACTGCAGATGTCGGTGAGGACCATTAAATCCTGTAGTTAGCGGACGGCCAGAACGACGATGCAGCTTCGGCCCTTCGATTATAAGCCCAGGACTTACCGCGACTAGCACTCGGGTAATCCGGGGAATTTCGCCGCAACAGGAATACGCGTATACGAGAATACAGGACTCCGACTCGGACAGCCCTGGGCCGCTCCGCGTCTGGTAATGGAACCGCCCTTCCAGAGTCTCGTATGTACAGTCTTTGTTAAAGTTTTCTAGGCCATCGCTAATGTGCATAGGCAGCAAAAAATTTAAAGTGAAAGCTTGCCTCTCGAATGGGGTTGAAATATTTTATTCCTGAATGCTAAAAAAACGCATTTCGTTCTCACTGCCATAAAATATTTTGGTCACAGTTAAACCTAGGCCATTCTATGATTTCTTTGTTACACAGAACCCTATGGAGTTGCCTAGAAAATTTTTATAAAGGTTGCACATGCAAGTTAAGAGTTGGGCGTACGTACATACATGCGCACAGGCTGACATTTCCACTTTGGTCCAGACACACACGTCTGTCAATGATAAAATAAATTGTTTCCCTGTCAGTTCATGCGGTAGCGTTGGACTCCAGAGCAGTTATTGTATACGTGCTTGAGAATAGCGTTGCTGCTTGTGGCAGTTTAAGCATCTTCAGGCACCGCTGATTGTCTTAAACCCGTGATACATGATATCTTTATAAACGATCTCCTTTATGTACGTCGCCGCTGCTCCTTTCTCCTTCTCGATTGGTCGAATTTGTTGCCTAATCTTCGTGGTACCAGCGAAGTCTCGATGTGGCCGAACTTGCTCGCCACAATTGAAAAGCGTTTAGGCAAAGCACCGGTAAGCTGACAAACAAGCATGACCGACAACACGCCTTGTCTGTCGCGCTTGCTTCTTCTGCCTTCCGTGTGTTTTTCGCCTCTAAATAATATTCAAATCTGGGTGCCACGTCCCGTTCATATGTTGGGCGGTGCATGTTTTACCAAGGTTCTCAGGGACGCCAACGATCGCGAATACAAAATATCGCAACGCCACCGCATGATTTATAATCGGTATATTTACTTCCCAGTAAAAAATGGGCGCAGCTTGCCCTACTGGTGCAAGGCTGAAGAAACGCCTCAGCTAAGGGTTAGTCTAGCTTCTTCAGGTGTTGGTAGGTTTCTATTGAGGCTGTAGATGTTGAGCGCTGTAGCTACGAACAATTAGCACCACTGGGGAGGCTCAAATTCATACGAAATCCGGACACCCCGTTTTCTTTTCGCCGCTTTTAGGCACGGCCTGAGTGGGCAGAGTTGAACCAGCCATTTAATTCATCTTTTGGATGCTTCGATGTAAACGTACAACCGACTTGGGTTCCAGGACTGAGGAATCATATGCCCTTCGGTTGGACTTAAATCTTCTACTATTAACTACTACTACTACCCCTACTTACAAACTTCTATGCACCCACAAATGACTCCATGAGCAAGTGTCAGATCTAGAACCCTTTCCCGTCCAAACCCTATCTACCTTGCACAGTGATTTCCCGGTATAAATAACAACCCTCTCAAAAAATTCCTCGGCAGTAAGATGACGATAATAATTATCACGACCATTATGACAGTGCCGGCCTTTCCTTGATTCGCATCTCCATATCGATGGTTATTGGGATGTACGGGTTGATATGCATATGCGTGTGCGCAGTTTTGCAAAAAACCCATTTTGAGTGCGCCTCTTTCAGTATGGCCTCTGACGCCGAGCTAAAAATCAAAATTTTGAGTCAGCCAAAAAAATGTGAACAATCAGATAAATCAAACCTACGTCTCCCGCGTGCAAAGCGGAAGGGTTACGAGTGAGCCAGTGTCGGTAGATGACTGGTAGGTGTTCAGATTCTAGCGACACCCTACACGGAGCTGGATAATGTAACGCGCGGACACTGGTGAACCGGCCGCGCGATGTATGTAAATATATTTTTTCATGCCATTAGTACCCTCGGCATACATCATCCACTTTGCGATGCTTCTCCCTGGCTATGCCTCTTACGCCAGGTCATCCATGTGCCAAGCCCAGTGATATGGCCAGCAGGGCATAGTTACGGTGAGGTTGGATGAAGATTAGGCAAAGTGGGCGGGAAGAAGATGGCAAACGGCAAAGAAGATGTAGGCAAGGGAGAGAGAGAGCGAGTTGTGGCATGAAGGTAAGGGTTGAAAGATCGGTGATATGGGTGGCTTCAGGAAAGAGTAGGAGACAACAAAGAGAGGAGGGGGGGAAAAGGAATATATTTGGTCAGTACAATTTGGTCACACAATAGGCATCTCATTCTTTTGCGAGATCCATTGCATCAATAGGAATGACCCCTTAAATCAACCGCTCATCGGGATGCCACCATGTGGCACCTCCGCACACGCATTATGAAGGACTCCGCATAATGAAGAACTCCGCATGCGCACTTCTTCATTACCTGTAATAAAGATGTGAAGGTAGAGCGGTGGCACCTCAAGTAAGTTGGCCGACTAAACGCATTTTACATACCCACCACTATCAATACAACAAGAATCACATGTACGTAAAATGTAAGCCCTAAAGGCTGCGTTCTGCTAAATAACTGGAAAGCACACTTAGGTCGGCTCAACGCGCCACGGCACGAACAATGATATATCTAACCCTTGGGTACAGGAGAAGCGCTTCCTGGATCAGGGAACAACTTCGAGTGGATGATGTCATAGCTGAAATAAAGAAAGAGAAATGGGCTTGGGCTGGTCATGTAGGTAGGTGAAGCGACCACTGCTGTACCACCAGGGTAGCAGACGGGTCTAGAAGAAGGCGAAGGCCGATTACGCGATGGAATGAAGAAATAAAAAAAGGCAAAGAATGGAAATTGGAGTCAAAGAATGGATTCGTGCTCAGCAGGAAAAGAGCGGTTGGAGTTTAATTGCAGAGGTAATCTCTAGCAGTGCCCATGATCAGGCTTTCGATGATGGTGATGATCTTATACAGTTCCTCCTTTATTACAACTGCGCATCAAATTTTATGGTAAATGAAGGGGAAGGAAGTGAATTACGAGGGGGAGAAGCGCCAGCGTGCTTATTTAGAAAGAGCTGTCAGCACTGCTTCCCCGTTTTAAATGGACTAAATATCGTGATATGTATGACTATTTTACTTCGTAACGGGCATTTCAGATGAAATAAGTATCGGTGCAGGTTAGTTGGCATGACTTTTTTTAGCTGCCTTTAAGCGTTAGAAAATTTTTATTTTTCACAAACGATCAAAATTTAGGGCAATATGAACATATTCTACTTTTTAAACACAAGGGCTTCTACCTAGCAGGAACTATTTCTGGACAGTGCATGCAATTTCAGATTTACTTTGTTAAATTGTTAAATTTTTAACATTATTAGCAGATATGTAAACAGATATGTGTATGTGTAAACTGCTAAAAGATATGTATGGTTCATACCTGTCCAGAAGGAGCGAAGCACCGAAAAAAAAGAGTTTACTGCCTGCCCTACAGTATTTCCTAACTGTCGTAATTCTGCACCTGTCTACTGTGACTGCAAGATTTTTAACGACGTGGACAAAAGCATAATCCAGTCGTTCAACCCGTCATTACCACCGTGGCATGACGGGCCACCAGGTAACATTAGCTGGCGTTTCCTGTACGAACTACTTTATTGCTCATTAGTTGAGCTGGAATATTAAAACAGAAAAGGAAATGTATTTATATCGACCTTCGAAATGAGCAGCTTTATACTAAAGGCAAAACAATCGTCCTAGAGACGAGTTGTTAATTTGGCTTATAAAGTTGCCTTGTGAGGTTCAACATAAAATTGCTAGTTGGGTTTCTGGCGTAATGGTTGTTTTTTGATGGAGGCTAGAACGAACGATATCAACCTTGCGATATTTCTCGCGTGAGTGAGCGTATCCGGATCCATCTTTTGTTTTTTATACATCTCATGGCAGCTCGTCTTACATGCCCACATTTTTTCCTAAGTAAAACAGGAAACAATGACAAATGGAGCTGTTTCGTACGATTCGTGGCATGACGAGCGGGTGTCGCTTTTTTGGATACACTAGCCGAGCGCCTACTAAGAAGGTTTTGACATTTTTTAGGTGTCGTGAAACTTGGAGTGCCTGTCTTTTTTTTGTGTTTCTCTTCATCCACGTGATTGGTAGCACTCCTTACACTACAGAGAAACACTGAAGTGAACCGGCCGTAACCTTAATTTTGCGCGGACAAGAGATGCTTCACGTTGTAAAAAAAAATCCGCTGTCGACACGCCCACACAGCGACCAAACAAAGGACAAATGAGAGCGTTGCTGAGGTTGGGCTGCCTCCGCTTGGGGGTGAACATTGCCAGGGAGACGAATTCGAAGCCTGTTTTGCCGATGCGCCTGTGTTGCCTGTATCCAAAGGTGTCGTGATTCCCTCGTTGCTTTTGCTGATTGCAAACTGATGTGCAGACCCAGTCGAGGCTGGGAAAAAAAGAAGGAAGGAATAGAAAAGTATTTGGATGACGATTCCGATACTCCATGACGCAAAATTTGTGCGGAGGGCGAACTGCAGTCTTCTAGGTAACGGCGCATAGCTGCTCAATCTCATGAAGGAATCGTTGCATCAGCGAACTAACGAATTCTCGCGATGTACTGTGGCATTGCCTAGTAGCGCGTAAACACGGGGGAGGAATGTCTGGAACCTTTCACTAGACTTTCATCCTTCGCTTTTCTGCTCGCTCTATCTTCGGTGGCCCCTTCGTTCTCTCAGTTATGTCGTAGCTCCTCACCGCCAGAGGGAATATCTCGCGCTGTCTCGGCGTTCCTCTTCGGCGTCCCCTTGTTTCGCTCGGTTACAACGAGGGACGCTAGTGCCGTGAAACTACATGAGCGGGCGTTTAAGTGCTGCGCCATAAAAGGAGAGGCAGGCAACAAATGCCCTGGTTAGGCGAGCGAACATGACCACTAACATGTTTAGTGTGCAAAGTACGACAGAATTTAGTAAGAGCGGGCTAGAAACGCCGTGCCGCGGACTTCTGAAGCCGGAGAGAGGTGGGCGGATCGGGCTGAGCCTCGTGATCGCAAAGGATAGGGAAAAGATTGCGTTACACATTTCTAAAGATGTATCAATATATTTCTAATTGTTTTTATGGATGCATACTGCTGTTTAATCAGTATGATCCCCAATGGCAGTCTTTACAGGGTTGGAAAGGCTTGGCTTCTCTGATTGGCCGAGGCGGCAGTTTTGGGATTTCTGGCACTATTTTACAGACTCATTACATCAATCGGTGGATCGGTAAGCTCTGTTTAATTAAATTGGAAGGCGGGCAGCCCCGTAAGCACCGTCTAGAACTTTTTAAACGATACGAGGGATTACATCTTCAGGCGAGATTCCTACTCTCCCCATTTTTTAAAGAACGCAGGCCTTCGTGAAACTTTGTGATGCTCTGCTGTACCTCGCAAAGTTCTTAAGGTCTTGTTAGACAAATTACTGTATTGCAGGCCTTTGCAAGTGTACAGACGTCTATGTTTGCACAACACTTGTTCTCTGTGTTTTGGAACAATATGAAAACAGGCCCTACAAATACCGCATGTGAAACATATGTATCTATTTTTTTTTCTGCCTCAAGGGCTCTTTTGGTGGCATTAGATGTGTGGTTGGAAGAAAAATATTCAGGCAAAATACAGTGGAAAGGCGTAAAACAAAAGAGTTACAGATCAGGACACTACTCTTCTATCGCACACCTAAAAGGGCTGTTATCGGTAATAACTGCCATGTTGGCGGGAAGGTTGATCCTGTCGTTTGCTGTATGAACAAAAAATGACGCTGAAAACTTGTACTATGAGCGTGTGGCGGGTAAACAGCGTAACGATGACTGTGGGGTGAGACTCTAGGAGCGGGTACGATTAACTGATTGTTTGGGGGCAAGGAATAAAAGCGCCGGTGATAAAGAGACAGGCGTGCTATCAGTCGACGGAAGGTGAGAGGGGGGAGGCAAAGTTGCGATTTTAGCGCCCGAACGCTTCAGTGATACGAATAGTCTGCCAGGAACAACCTTACTGCCACGTTTTGAACGGATTCGAGGGCGTTACAAAGGTTGGTTTGGTGCAGGTCGTAGATGGTGTTGCCGTAACCAAGTCTCGAAAGGACAACTGTTTTGTATGCAAGTAGCGTAACAGAGTCTGGTGCCACGGAAAGGTTACGACGCAAATAGCCTAAGACATGACTTGATTTGATTGTAGGGTTTAACGCGCCGCCGCAACGCAGGCGATGAAGCACGCCGTAGTGGAGGGCTCCGGATTAATTTTGACCACCTGGGGATCTTTAACGTGCACCGAAATCTCGTACACACGGGTGTTTTTGCTTTTCGCCTCCACCAGAAAAGCAGCCGCCGCGGCCGGGAATCGAACCCGTGACTTCGTGCTCAGCACCAAGACATGATTTTCTGCATTAGTAACATGGCCTGGAGGCGGATACAGCGGAATTGTTTAGGTAATACGTGCGGGGGGGGATCATTTAAATGGCGGTGAAAAGCGATGAAAGATGTTTTGGTGGCGTTAAGTGACATGGGCCATTTCTTGCACCACTCTTGAAAAGCACGGAGCTCCTTTTAGATGGCACTTCTGTCTGATGAATCGATTATTGGCCGGTAAACAACACAATCATCCGCAAATAGACAGATACTGGATGAAACAATATCGCGAGGGTCATTATATACACTAAGAAAAGAAGGGGGCCCAAAACGGTGCCTTGGGGCACACCCGAAAGAACTGGGGACTGGGAGGACGCGTGGGAGTTGGCATAAACAAACTGTTGACGATGTGCAAGAAAACTTTGAATTTATATTAATATAGGCAGATCTAGCTTGAGGCGAAATAGCTTAAGTATTATCCGAGAATGGGGAACTTAATTGAAGGCTTTCTCGAAATCTAAAAAACGAAGGCATCGATTGGGATGTTGCGGTCAAGATGCGAATGCAGGTCGTGAAGGAATAGAGCCAGTTGGGTGTTACCAGAGGGGCCTTTGCGGAAACCATGATGGTTTGGATTAAAAAAAGTTTGCCGACGACAAAAAATAATAACATGGGTGTAAACGTCATGTTCCATTATTTAGTACAAACGCGGGGGATAGAGATTGTATGGTAATTTAAGAGGGGCTGATTGGTTTCTTTTTTGAAGACTGGGTGATTTTGCCGATTAGCCAGTCTATTGGAAGAATTCCTGTGTACAGGAATTTTTCAAATATGAGAGAGAAGATTATTGGCGATGCATATTTGCTGTTTTTGAGCGCTTGGCATTAATTCTATCGATTCCCGCGGAGGAAGAGTTACGAAGTAAGTCAAATACCTTAGCAATACCACAAGGACTTAAAGTATTGCTAGGATCAGGAGCATGTCGAAAATCTGGCATATATTGAAGATCGCTAGTAGGCTCTTTAGTGAATACTGAACAGAAATCTGCATTTAAAATGGCTACCTCTGCATCGGGAACAGGGCACCCGGAGCTATCCAATAATAATAAGATATATCCGGCAATAAAGAATACGATTAATACGAAGTTAACAATACTAAACAATAATAAGATTTAACCAGGAGCTATCCAGCAATAAGACACAAGCTTATAAATCTTTTGAGCCTGTGGCGGGCCTGACAGCGTTTCACAAATCTATCAAATTTCTTTTCGCTGTCAAAAGTGTACCTAACAAAATCCCCATCCGTCCATAGAGAGTCAAAGTTAATTCTTTGTACTTGTTCTGGACGCGCTGCTTTATTTGCGAACATCTGCTGGCGTCAGTGCGTCTCAATGAGCGCCACAATGTCTTTCCTCATTTGTATAATCGCGAAGCTCAGGAAAATTGGACGCAATCATTCCGGCACACAGTTCTTCTTCCGCGCACAGTTGAGAGCCCCCAGCGCGGAGATAACTGCGCTTGCCAGCTTGGTACGCGATGCTTTATTTGATGAGCCAGACCTAGTTTACCGCAGCAGTGAACCGAAGACAGTTGAAAGCTTCCAACATTCCTTCGGGAGAGCGTGTTCGAGCAGTTATGCTGTCATTACAATTTAAAAACGGTTGCAGCCGCTCTGTTAAGTTTAGCGGCGAGCTTATTCTGGATGGCTAATGGTGCTAGAAGCACTGGAAATGTTAGTTATTACAAGGGAGTTAGTTGTAGCGAACTCCCCCGTGCACTTGCCGCTGTACGGCGAGAAAAGCCTTCCCCCTCACTTCGGCACACCCTCTTTCTTCGCCTACAGCGCTTGGTATTTTGATACAAGATGGCATATATTGCCCCCACAAAATTGACTTCACACCAGTGGACGTGTGTATAGGAGTGAAGGTGACTTTAGAAAGATGGTGAGTGCGTGCTTGCGTGCCTGCGTGGGGGAGCTTGCTATTTGTATGCTGGCTTTCGCACATTGCGTGTTGGACAGTGACGCCTACTAATTAAAAAAAATATGCAGCGATGGGCGCAGATGGGGCGGAGGGAGACGACCGATGACGATCAGGCGGCGCGGTTGCCAAACTTACGCAATATGCCCTTCAAGACCCCAAAAACCGTGGGAGGAAAATACGTCTTCCGCGTGTCTACGATCCCGCTAAACGCTTCCCACGCAAGACGGCGCAAACTGAGCTGCAGTTTGTGGCCAACCAAGAACCCAGCAACAGTTCCGCCAGTGATTCGCCTTTACAGAGGAGTGTGGCACTCAATTTCCTTTACATTGGTTGCAGAGCGCTCTTGAAAACCGTTTCAGTCGTATCCTCCTGCTCAACAGATTAACCTTGTGTTGTGTGAGTCTGACGATTTTTGTAGCTTAGATGACGGACTAAATGTAAGATTGATTCTTGCAATCTTATGCTTTTGTGATTACATGCTTTATATAATACAGTACGCTGCTTGAAGATAGTTAAAAACAGAAACACTAAGCGTACTACGTGAGCATCCTGAAGCATCACGTGTTACCCTAATAGCTGGTGCATAACAAAAGCTCTTCACACTTTGCTTGCCAACTATCTTGTATTGCTCTAGCTGTTTATCTTATATGCATAGGCGCCCTAGGATCGGATATGCTGATGAAGGGCGAGGGCGGAATCGAATTACACCGTCACCTAATTTTGCAGAGATTGGAATTCATGAGCAATGAGGGGAAAAAACGAAACTAAATGGCGGCAAGGCAAAGAAACGCGCCGAGCGTAAAATTATATAAAAAAATCTAAAAAAATCTATATAAAAAAAATCTCTGGCGCACAGCCGACGCACTGTGCCTGTACGTTCGATTTAGTTGTTTTTTTCTTGCTGTTTTACATAGTGTGCATATAACCTGGCGTTAAGAGGTGGTTAGCAGTAAATTGCGATCCGTACTTTTGGCGCTCGAAAACCATAAGTGACTTCTATGTGTTTTGTGCAATACACAACCTGCGGACAATGTATGTGTAGGCCACGTTTTCCAGCTTTCTACAGTACGTACCGTCGCAGCAATATTCAGGAGAACAAATACAATACCCAGCTAAAATATTAGGGAGATGCTTAGAAATTTCTAAGAATATCAAAGCTACAGCATAATTGGACCATGTGTTCATCTGCTTTCGAACGTTCTTCTTAACTTTGCGGGCGGGACCGTCACCACTTTACTCTTCATGCAGAGCCCGTTCAACAGGCTCGGCATTGGCGGGTGCCAGTCGCTCCCCCCGTCAGTGCCTTCACCTCTCGCGGTGTCTTGTACAGCAGATGGGGTAGCTGCCTACCCTGCTCTGGCACTGCCTTTTCGGCGCGCTCTGATATCTTTTGAGGGAATATATATCTACAACAATCATTCGTGCCTCACGAGTTCCATGAAATATCAAGATTTGAGGCTTTAGCCTTAGTGCAGTGCTAAATATATAGATGATAAAGAAGATAAAAAGCGCAAAAACAGAAAAGAACACAAGGTCCCGTTGTAATAAAGCTGTCTAGGGCCTGTAATAAACGCCATGTTGTTCGTTATGCATTATGGACGCATCGTGTGTCGTCTTACAGACGGATGGTCGGAGAGATTTAATTGGCGCACCGAAGAATGCTGACGTGCTCACACGCAAGGAAGCGCCGTTTCAATAAAAATGATTAGTTAAACAGAGGTTAGGTAGATGCACAAAAAAGCAGAAGAGACAGCAAAACTATTTCTTGCATTCACCCAAGCGACGTAGAACAGAACAAAAACAAAACACAATCAAATGCGTTCGGCTGCTCTGTTGACGAAGGATTTACCAGCTTCTTTCGGACACTTAAAAAGAAACACGATGAAGGCGATCCAATTACTAGCTCACTGCGCTCCAAAGCGATTTCCAGAAGGGGAGTTCCGGCTTAAATTTTTATTGCCGCGACCCTAGTAACATAAGAGGTTGCATTTGTAATGTAATTTGGTCACTGTTTCATAAAAACTACGGATGAGTGTCCCTTTAGAATTACGCTAGGCATCACGCTACTATATGCAACTAGCCTTGACACGCAATATTTCCGGACATTAAACAGTACTGATGGCAAACTAGGATAATAAGTTAAATGTACTTACTAATTACGGCGGCAGGGAAACACCCATTAAAGATGCATGCTGCTTGCTGTATTTTTTCACTTATTAAATATTTTTTTTCACTATCACATATGTTGACATACTTACCGTTTATAATTGAGCATGGCGCACTTCATAGAACAAATGCCGGCGGAAGAGGAAACACGCGTGTTAACGCCACACAATACCTTGCCCTGCGTGCAAAAAAAAAAAATCGCGCGAAAAGTGTTTCTTTCGTGGTCGAGCACTTACCGTGCGAACAGACCTTAAACCATGTTTAACCATTTGGAGGGTTTTTCTCGCCCTATCTTCAACAGAAAATTAAAACTCCATCTAAAGGGCACTCTTAAGGCTATTCGTAAATGCAAGGCAGCATTCATGTTATGGAAACCAGCCTTTCTTAAGAGAGAAATTAAAACGACTTTTCTGCTTGCTCGACTGCCAGATATCACGAAGCATATGAATTGCAGCCAGTACTTTTTTAAGTGTTAAAAAGCGTTCCCGATGACAATGTTCCTCCAGACAAATATCGTGAGTGAAAACAGCCATACCGCGTTGCTTCACAATCGCTAACAAAGCACAAAGTGAACAAAACCGAAGCTTTGTTTCAATTATCCTGAAAAGTGTTACACGTTCTGGAAGTTAGTATACATAAAATTCCTAAAAAATAAATACTGCATGTTGAAAATTTTGATTGCCAAATGAACAACAAGGACAGAAGAGTCATGGAGGTGGGTGAACATCGTTGATAAAACGTATTTTAATAATTTTAACGACTCCGCTGTAGTACGCTGATATTGTAGCCTGCAATGTTTGCAATATACTGAACACATTCCGATACCTCATCAGTTGGTGCTCTATTTGCAGAAGTAGCATTGCATTTGAACCCCAAAGAATTACTTAACTCACCGAATAAATGCTTCGTCTTCTAAAAGTGATTACATTCGTACCAAAGTTTTAAAAACACCAAGGCATAGCCTGGTGTTTTTTCTAAGATGAAGGAAATCCCTGTGTCGGCTATGACCAAAGTATTGCCTGTCTTGGCTATGAGCTCATTTTGCCAGTACGTTTTCAACAGACGGTCTCGGTGCAGTCCGATCCGCGATACAGATGGGCTTTCAAACTTGCTCCACCCTCCAAAAACGTAAAAATTCGGTCCGCTCAAGCACTGTCGACTTTTTATTGCCTGTATCGGTAATTATATTAGAGAACATTTCATCTATTTACTTCTTGTAAGCTTTTGAATTCCAAATGTTCAAATGTTTGATACAAATAAGGATGTTTTTTTGCAAAGGTCAGTGTAAGCTAACCGGCCACGCACAGTGACTTTAAGAGGAGTTTCATGACAGATCAATATCCCTTCGTTTAATCTAACCATCGTTAATCTTCACTTACTTTTCCTGTGTGCGCTGAGATTTTGACCTGGGGTTGCTCCTTTTACTTATCCACATCAGAAATGTGCTCCTCATCGTAACTTTCAGCTTTCGCCCACTTAGGACGTGACAGTTATCTACCGCCCCAGAGCCAATTCATATAATGTCCCAAAAAAGTGAACAAGCGTTCGTGCCGTGTATTTCTTTCTGTGTCCTGGCTTGCAGCGCTAATGTCTTGCCACTAAATGTTGTCAATGCCAACAATTTTTCGCAAGAGTTTGAACCTTCTTTTGTCATCTGTAGAAACCGCAGTTTTGTCGGTGCTGGCTATTTTGTGGTTATTAAGGTCCTATTATATGTTATGCTGTTGTATTTTTATTATGTTTTCTTTTTGTTCTTGTTTATTAGTTTATGGTTTTTTGCGTTTTTTGTTCTGCATTTTATTAAGTTTACGGTCCTATGTTCTCAGTGTAAACGATGATTCTGTTACCTGTTTTTGTTTGGGCAATATGTCTGCCCAATGTACTAGCGTAGTCCACTGTGATCCTTTTTGAATTAATACTGTTTATAATTGTTTATGTAATGCCCCTCCTGCCAGGACCAAAGAATTGGCCTGCAGTATTCCCAAATAAGTAAATAAATAAATAAAAAAATGAGATGTCCAAACATCTGCAAGATGTTCTTTTTCCGCGTTGTAGAATGGTTCAGTACCTCAGTGGTGTCCAAAACTATTAAAATATTTTTTGTAATATTTCCTGCACCATGAAATCTCTTCCACCGACAATATAGAAAAGATATTGTTCGAATTTCTTGTGTTACATCTATCAAGTATTTGGGTATTTTTCCATTTCACCCGTTCCAAGTAGGCCCCGACACAATTTTATAACGAGTTGTGCTAATCGAGTTCTTCGACGTCTCAGTCATAATTCGAGGCATGTACCACGTTCGTTAAAGGTACTGGTAAACATTACCTTTGCACGTGTGAAGCTTATAATTCCGGCCCCGTCTTTTATCCTCACCCCAATAACTTGGCTAACAGTCTTGAATACAGAAATAATCATGCCGCCAGATCCATGTTCTGACGTTTATTCGCGCACCAGGGTTCAAGCACCTATATTCCTGTCTTCGCATCGCCTCTCCTCCATCTCATCACAGGACAACCCGACTGGATTTCAAAAGTTGATTTACTCTATGCCTCACGGTGTCCAAGTATAAAACGCGTCTACCGCTGATTTCATACCACTCCCACTAATTCCGTCTACGCTGAGAGAGCATGTATTTACAGATTGCAGCAATGACTTTAGAGGCACTTATAGACAAAATAACATTTAATGTTGCGACCTCTCTAAACATGGCCAAATATATGACAGGTTAACATGCTGTTGCATCACTATTCGCAGAGTTTATGGCCAGCCCTCTTCAAATTTTGTTCTGGCGGACAATAGAAAAATGCACAAAATTCAAAAATAAAAAAAATTCCGTTGCAGCCACCCTGATTGATTGAGTTTTGGGTTGAACGCGCCGACGCAACGCAGGTGATGAGGCGCACCGTAGTGGAGGGCTCCGGAATAATTTTGACCACCTGGGGATTTTTAACGTGCGCCAAAATGTTGTCTACACGGGCGCTTTTGCTTTTCGCCTCGATCAGAAAACCGGCCGCCGCGGAGGGGAATCGAACCAGCGACCTCGTACTGAGCAGCACAACGCCTTAGTCACTGAGCCACCGCGGCGGGTGCAGCCGCCCTTGTAAAAACACTTCTGTAAAGGCTTGAATTCTTCTCTCAGTGGATAAAAAAATTTAGCGCAGAGGATATGTATGGGGGCGGGTTGGGGGATACAAAATAGTTTTTTGGAGCTTTGTGGGCTGCGTTGGCAAAAAAAACAACATAGAGAAGTTTCTGCCGAGAAATAAGCTGCGTGCCAAATCAGAATGGGCGTCGAACGGTTCACCTCATCTGCTGGTAAAAACTCGAGAACAATGACGTACCGAAACCTGTTCACTACAATCGAGTCCGAAAGAAGCATCAACTCGAAACGAAGGCTGGGTGCTGGATGGTAGAAGAGAACGTTTTGCACAGAGAAAACGACCGGACACCATAGAGCCAGCGGTTAACAAAAAAAGAAAGGCAGACATGACACTGCCTGAATGTGGCCGCGCGAGTCCCAGCGTTGAGGGCAGCCGGAATGGGACGGACCGAGCGGAACGAACCATTAAGGCCGGCAACGACGATCGCCTCCCATCCGCACCGGCGAGCCCAAACCGGCATTAAAACTGCCCGAAAAGGTGCGGAGAACTCCTGAGCACCGGCTTGGGAGTCAGTGGTTTCGAAATCACGCTTGCTTTCCTTTGCAGAGAAGGCGCAGGTTCAATTTCTCCCACGTACGGCCAGCACACACCTGACTCACGGACACTGTTAGCAGGAAGTAAGTAAATATGTAAATAAATAAATATGAACACTCCCACTGCAGTTGGCCGCACAAGCGATATGTTTTACTCTAGAGCACACTAGTAGCAGAAATAACTGTGTCTTGAAATTTTCGTTTTTGTTATGGGCAAAACCGGGCAATCAAAACGCAGTGGCCTTGCACCGAAACGCAACGGTGGTAGACGCGCGTCATCCGAAGTCCGGTGCAGCGGGAGTCCAGCGGCGAGCACGCCGACAGGGGGCGTCGTGTCGCGATGTCGTCCCGCACGTGGCCAGCAGGGCGTCGCTTCTGGAGATCGTGTTCCAACGTGCGGAAATTCGGAGGTGAATGGAAGTCAGAGGTGCCTGCGTGGGGTTGTTGCTTTCGCTCCGAGCCCAAGAGCAGCCCGAGCGCTCGTGAGGCGCGCTCGGAAACCCGCACGAGAACGCAACCTTGGCGATTTAGGACGGGTGGCAAAGAGTGCACCGTGTCATTCGAGCTTCGGTGATGCTCTGGCTCCGGAGCTGGCACGCCAGACTTCGGGAAGATTCAGGGAAGCGAAGGTGGGAACAAGGAGCGAGGAGTGAGCTGAGGAAGTTTTGTTTCTCCTGCTCTGGTTTTGTTATGTTTGCTTCTTCCTTATGTAATTGCTGCTAACGTTACATTTTGTGCAGATTTCTAGCATTTGTTACAGAACTTGCTATGAAACGATCACTTTGAAGTCAGCGCCCGGGTTGTACATATCTTCCGCGTTCTTGTGAAAAACTTGCGCTGTAACTTGGAAGTATCTACTCTACAACTAGCCCAGCCAGGTGCTTTAAAGGAATATCGTGTCTTGGTAAGGCGTATTTCTGATGGAGGCGAAAAGCAAAAACGCCCGTGTGTTCGAGATTTCGGCGCACGTTAAAGATCCCCAGGTGGTCAAAATTAATCCGGAGCCCTCCACTACGGCGCGCCTCATCGCCTGCGTTGCGTCGGCGCGTTAAACCCCACTATCAATCAATCAATGGTAAGGCGTATTTTGAAATCCCTAATTATGTTATAGAATACAAGTGCAACGACTCATGTTTTCGACTATGCAAAAGCAGGAAACCGCAGCCTCTCCGAATTATGGCAGAGTTCCAAATTTTCGGGGGGTGGTGTCCCTTATGAACTTTTGCAATCGTACCTTAGGCCAAAGAAAACAAACCTGTTGAGCACTTTACGGGCCCATTTAACATCGTTCGCTTTCGGTTGCATCTTTCGCGTTTTATATTTGCTTTTACCTGCAAAGATATTACTTTTAAACGAAGTTGGTCTCTGTTTTTCAGCGCACTGGATGTAGTGGTGTCATTTTCTAACAAACCAGGCAGCATCGACGTTGTTGCGTATCCGCTTCTTCGGCGAATGTCGGCAGTGGAGTAGTTGTAAGAGGGAGAGAGGGAGGGTTAAATGAACTTGGCCCGTCAACACAAATCTGTTACGTTCCGAAACTACAATGCTAGCGCAGACCCGGCCACATACTTAAGTATGTGGCCGGGTCTTAATAGTATAATAATTAGTATAATTATACTATTAACTTCACTACCGACAATAGCCCAATACAAGTGGCGAATCGCCTGGTTGCGAAAGGCACTATATTAGTCTCTAGCGAATGAGACGCAGGCAGGAATAAAGCCCAGTCGGGATGCAGTGTAGTGTGTATTCTTTCAAAATGATGTTGCTGACTTTTCCGGACATGCATAATTTTGTCACCAATCCGCACAAACGCTTTGCATTATGTGTCTTGCCTGACGTACTGTAAGCAAACATGTGTTCAAGGAGAAACTTGTACCCTATCTCGAGTGCCCAAACACATAAAAATACATATCAACAGGCATTGTTGTCAAGCGTCGTGTGAAAACACATTTCCTTGGCTCAGGTTCAGTAATTACAGCAAATCTCATTTCGAAAGGTTGCGACGTACGGAACCATGCAGCTGATTCGTAACCCCGAATGAGTCCAAGCATGGAAGGGCTCGCATTTGACCCACATGCAATCCATTATACGCTGTCAGAGTAACCGCGTGACCGCTCAGCTTCGGTCATTAGCGAGCGCCACCCATCTTCTAGCAGATCATCAAAACGAAGACAGTTCGCTTACGTGGACATGCCGCTGCAAATATACCCATACAGCCAGAACAGCTGGGACGCTGCGTGCCTGCACTTGGAAGATAATGTGATGCCTGACGAAGATGAAATTAGAGAGAGCGAATGTACACTTGGATATTTTTTCATTCGAGCAATTTGAAAGAAAACAAAACTACATGACCCATGATACGTGCAGAACAAGCAGGCAAAAGCACACAATCACCCTTATTAATTTTTTTGTTTGTGAATACCACCCGTGCGAATACATTGAAGACGGGAGTGGGGTAGGAAATACAACAAAAAGTAGCAGCTTAAACGAATATATACAGCAATATACATTTTACAGTGGCTCTACTTACACGCACATACCATAATAATATCAAAGTTGTTTATCAAAGGCACGTCACTTTGTTAAAAATGAGGCTACACAACGCTATTGTAAACTGCAGCATTAAAGAACTCGGACTGAACGATTGCACCAATATGATGGGAAAGGTGGTTACACTCTTTTGATGATGATGGCATATTATATTTAGAAAAATTCGTTGTATGCCATGAAATATGGCCTACCCTGTGGGAGTAGTCAAGACGTGAAGATACATATGACGGCGGGGTGATAAGAATGTCCTGAAGGCTATCATGGTAAAAAAATTTTTGGAACAGCTCAATGGGCTTCATACTGTACCAAGGAGCGGATTTCTCTGTTTTGATAAGAGCGACCAATACCTCCAGTAAAAAGAGCGAGGTCAGACATTCTATAACTCTGCCAATGCAACTGCTACAGTCCTTGATTAAAGCGAAATTGAAGGGTTGTACTCTCTGCTTTACTGAATATCATGATGAGGAGTTGGCGGGGAGCCAGAACGACGATGCAGCTTGGGCCCTTTGATTATAAACCCCGGACGTCGACTGGTAGCGCACGGGTAATGCAGGGAATTTCACCGCCACACGACTACACGTAGAAAGAGAATACCGGACTCCGACTCGGACAGCCTGCGGCTGCGCCACATCTGGTAATCGAACCGCCTTTAAGGTCCACTTATGAGATTAGCAGCCGGGCGCCCGGGCTGCGCGTGAGAACCCGCCGCTCTGTCTAGCGATAGCACTTGAAGAAGGGCTTGCGCTCGGGCTAGTTGGTGTTCCATAACTACTTCTGAAGCGCCAAAAACTACAGGGACATAGAATGAGACAGGGACACGCGCTAACTGCACACTTTGGTCCGAGGTTGAGCACACGTTGAACGTGGTGGGGTAGGTCGATATCCTCTGAAGTGTGGATGGCACTACTCGACGCCTGTGTCTTCTTGGGGCGCTGCCTGCGGAGTACGGCAAGAGACGACATCCAAAGGCTTTCTGCAGTCTGGTCTACCTGTGTACAGTAATCACGCCACCGTTTCTTCTTTACAGGCGTGGGAACTTGCTGGCTGTGCACACTATTGTACAGGCAATCCCTGTAGTGGCGTTCTGTTCTAGCAATTTTCGGAGGGTTTCAACCATCATATGGTCATGGCAACAGGATGTGCAAAGTGCTGAGGTCGGAGTGGCAACGACAGGAACGCCAATACAGGGATTGCCTGTACAATAGTGTGCACAGCCAGCAAGTTCCCACGCCTGTAAAGAAGAAACGGTGGCGTGATTACTGTACACAGGTAGACCAGACTGCAGAAAGCCTTTGGATGTCGTCTCTTGCCGTACTCCGCAGGCAGCGCCCCAAGAAGACACAGGCGTCGAGTAGTGCCATCCACACTTCAGAGGATATCGACCTACCCCACCACGTTCAACGTGTGCTCAACCTCGGACCAAAGTGTGCAGTTAGCGCGTGTCCCTGTCTCATTCTATGTCCCTGTAGTTTTTGGCGCTTCAGAAGTAGTTATGGACGTAGCACTGCCGACACTGCGCTGCAACCGCCGCTAATTCGTCACGGCGCGCATGGGAGACGGATCGTCTGCCCACCGCATACCTCAAGGATAATCCCCCATTGAGAAAGCAAACAGCGCCGCCGGATTCCCGGAACGTGTACTCGACGCACGGAGGTGGTGGGATTACCGGCGTCTCCATTGTTGTCGCGCCCTGGTCAGCATGACGCACTGTCGCCGTCTTTCGCTTTCACCCCGCGGGGTCGCCCGAACTTGCTCGTCTGCGAGCGTGCTGTTGACCCGAAGATAGCGGCGCCTCATTGAATATTCCGTGGCGTGCTGAGTGACAGCTGTCTGCGTGAATTTAGGCACTCCCTTGCGCGTGCACGAACGTTGCAGGGGCGTTCCCGAGAGAGGGTGATCTCGAGGTTTTATAAGGCCGAACTTGGCCGCTGAAAATCGTTCTTGTCTGAGCGCTGAGCTGGCAGTTCCCGGCGGGACAAGGAGTCTCGACCGTTAAAGCTAGGTTGGTATTTATGAGCCCCCTAGTCGAGGTTAAGATCGCGTCGAAGGTTTAGGGTGCAGCGCCGCACCGGGCAACTAGACGGATCTTGCGGCAAAACAGAGTCTCGTCCGTTGTTTCTCGACCGGTTTGTGTACGCTCCGAGAATAGGAGAGTTAGACGAAGCTGAGGAGCTCGAGTGATTTGTGCGCACTCGGAGCTAGCGTCTAGTTGAAGTTTGCAGTTTTTCTTTTCGTTACTCATGTACCCAGTTTTCCTACTGTAAATAGCTGTATATAAACTCCTCGTTTCATTTAATCAACCTCAACGCCTCGAGTTCGTCAATTCGACCGCCGTCTCCAAGAACTTCAACACTATCGGCCTGCCAGCCTCCTGCCAAATCAACCGGAGCCGGGGCGATTGGGTTCCAAGATCGACACTGGACTTCGGGGAAACGATCTTTACTCCGCCCCTCCAGACACTCGTGTGTGCAGTCGTTGTCACAAATTTGTAGGCCATGACGAAAGTGCATAGGCCGCAAGAAGTTCAAAGTGCAGGCTTACCCCTCGAGCGAGGCTGAAACGTTTAAAACATGAAAGCTAGAAGAAAACACCTTCCTTTCTGTCTGACATAAAATGTTTTGGCCGAGGTTGAACGTTAAGGTCATTCTTTGATTTCTTTGTCACACCGAAGCCTATGGCGTGGCCTAGAAAATGTTTACTAAGATTGTACACGCCAATTAACATATGGACGTACGTACATTCGCACGGGCTGACATTTCCGCATTTGGTCCAGACATACACGGCTTTCCAGGATAAGATAATTTGTTGCCCTGTCCGTTCATGGTGTGGTGATGGAACTCGTGAGCAGATATTGTGCACGTTCTCTAGAAAACGGTTGCTGCTCGTAGCTGTTTAAGTATCCTCAGGCACCGCTGGCACTTTTAAGCACGTGGTGCATGCTATTGTTAAGAGCGATCTCCCTTGTGTATGTCGCCGCTGCTTCCTTCTGATTCTCGATTAGCCGAATTAGTAGCGTAACCTTCTTTGGTGCCAGAGAAGTCTCGATGTGGGGGAATTGGTTTGCCACAACTGAAAAGCGTTTAGATCAAAACACGGGGAAGTGAGAAACAAGCATGACAGACAACGCGCCTTGTCTGTCGTACTTGCGTCTTCTTTCGTTCCTCTTTTCTGCGCCTCTAAACCATTTTCAATTCTTGGGGCCACGTACACTGTATAGATTATTCAGAGCACGCTTTAGGAGTGTTCTGAGATTAGCTTACGATCGCGAATACAGAAAATTGCATTTCCACCCCATGATTGATAGTATAGGTACAATTACTTCCCAGTAAAAATGATTGCTCAGAACTCGTTTCTATTAGGGCTGAAGATGCTCAGCGCAGTAGCTACGGACAAATAGGCACCACTTGGGAAGCTCAAAATGCTCCGATACCCGGGCATTCCTTTTTCTCTTTGCCATGTTTTAGCCACGGCCTGCGTTGCCAGAGTTGAACCCTCCATTTAATTCTTCTGTAGGATGATTCGATGGGAACGTACACTGTAACTAGGCGCCTGCACTGAGGAATCGCATGTCCTTCTATTGTACCTAAAGCTTTTGCTACTACTACAACCACAAGATAGAAACCTTTATGCACGCAGGAATGACACCCACGAGCAAGTATTATATCTATAACCGTTTCCATTCAAAACCCAATCTGTCGTCCACAGTGCTTCTCCTGTATACGTAACCAGCCTTTCCAAAAAAATGCCTCTGCACTACGAAACCGACGATAATTCTCACGAACATTGTGACAGCGCCTGATTTACGTTGATGTGCATCTCCATATTCAATATTGCTGGGATGTACGAAGACATATGCATATGCGTGTGCGCAGTTTGGCAAGAAAACCCACTTTGAGTGCGGCTCTTTCAGTATAGCCTCAGACGCCGAGCTAAGAAAAAAATAAATTTTGAATCTGCAAAAAAATGTCAACAGCCACCAGGGGAAATCAAACCTACGTCTCCAGCGTGCAAAAGAGGCGGGTTACGAGTGCACAACTGTCGGTAGATGACTGGGAGGCGTTCAGAATCTACCGTCACCCCAGACGTGGCTGGATCACATAACGCGTGGACATTTCTGGACCGGTCGCGCGAAGTATGTAAATGTCTTTGCTCATGCGAGTAGTACCCTTGGCCTACATCATTCATTTTCCCATGCTTCTCCCTCTCTGGGAGACGGCAAAACAAGATGTAGGGAAGGGAGAGTGAGAAGTATAACGTAAGGGTTGAACGATCCGTGATAAGGGTAGTCCGAGGAAGCAGGCTAAAATTACAAGGGAGAGTGTGGAAATAAATCATTTGGTCAGCACAACGTGGTCACACCTAAGGAATCTCACTCTTTTCGCGGAATCTACTGCATCAGTAGATAAACCCTTTAAAGCCACCGTTCATGACTATACGACCATGATCCAACTGTGCACGCGCAATGCGAAGAACTGCGCACGCGGAATTCTTCATTTTTTTTATTTGAGCAGCTAAACGCCCCCAGATACATACCCACCATTATCAATACAACCAATATTCACGTGTTCGTAAAAATGAGGCGTGCAAGGCGGCATTGTACTAAATTCGAAATCACACTTAGGCCGACTCAACGCGCCATGGAACCTATAATGATATGAGTAACCCTCTGAGACAAGAAAAGCGCTTCCTGGGTCAAGGAACAAACTCGAGTGTATGATACCACAGTTCAAAGAAAGAAAAAGAAATGGACTTGGGTTGTTCATGTAGGTGGGGGATACGACAAGAGGTGAACCACCAGGGTAGCAGACTGACGGCCGATGGAAAGCTCTAGAAGAAGGGGAAGGCCAATTAGTCGATGGAAGGAATAGATAAGGACATTTGGAGGCGATGAACGGACTCGAGCAACGCAGAACAAGAATGGTTCGAGGTCAATTGAAGAGGCCTTCACACGGCAGGGCACCTAATTATGCTCTTGATGATGATGATGCTATGATACAATTCCTCCTTTAATACAACTGCAGACCAAATTTTCCGATAAATGAAGGGAAAAGGAAGTTAAGTACAATTGACGAGTCGGTCCAGCGGGATTATTGAGAAAGCGCTGCAGGCACTGCTCCCCAGTTGTAGGTAGACGCTCTAACAATAGGCAATGAGAAATCTTCCGTAAAAATTCAACCTTACGAAGATGGCCTCCAACTTTAAAATACTGAACGCGCAGCCAGCAACCACAGTAACAAAACGTCGCGGGAAATTGACCCTAGAATGTCACTAGATATGTAGAGCGGTGTTAAGACCTACTCACACTGACTAGCTAGGTTATTTGCAACTTTGAAGTTAAATGCAGGCACTTTGGCACTAATTAGAGCATTCGATTTGTGCGACGAATGTTATTTGAACGATCAAGACAAGCTTCTCCGCCCCCCGTTATATATCCTCGAGGTAAACGTAACCAGGAAACAAGAAAGCTGGCCGATACTACATTCTTGAGGACTTCGGGGCCACAAATATCACCCCATTGAAAAAACCACAGTAATCGAAACACGTGCCACACACACGTGTCGCATTTCGTACGTTTAGCATGGATGCATGTGCGCGCTGAGGACCTGTCGATATGATCGATTAAAATTTTGGGAAAGGCGTAAAGGCACTGCCTCAGACAAGGGGTGTTGCTGACGAGGCTGAAACATTTCAAGTTTTCTCAGTATGGGCGTATCTAGAAGGAATCCCACCGCTCCCTGCAGGCTCTTTCCAGAGAAGACTTTGGGCCTTGTCCTCGCAAAACTAGGTCATATACCAGAGCCCATTGACCCATAGTGTTCGTATCTCACCTGGCATAGCAATGAAGTCCTAAAAAGGAATGGGTAAGAGATGGCGCCGCCTGTAAATTGATTTTCAAGAAGGCGGTGCCTGTGCCACTTGATCGGTGCTTTGAAAGTCAAGCTCAGAACTTTTTTGAGCAGATAAAATGCTGGATTCTTCCGTTTGAGGGAAGAAACGCGCCGCCGCCACAATTACCCGACCGGACGACTTCGACTGTACCGGTGGGGCTACGATGTTAAAAGCGGCGTCCAAATATACTGGTCCACTGATTTGATGTGAGCTCTATCACCAAGTTGGCAGTAACGGATCAGTAAAATGGTGAAGGAACTTATAGAACGACACATCCAGTATGAACGCTTCGAAAGCTTACTCTTGAGTGAAGGCTCGCGAAGACTTACGGATGGTTTGCTCGTTGTGAATGATCCCTTGTTTGAAGGCAGGGTTTAATTTCCTCAATAACTGCACTGTCCTTTTCTTTATTTTTGTCAGTAATAGCTAGCCATAGATGTGTCCTTGTTGTTTTGCTGTATTTATATAATCTAAGATATGCACTGAAAAAAGCTAAGAAAACAAATAGACAAGAAAAACACATGGGTTTCCAAAAGGAGGCCGGATGCCAGTGGGAAGGAGGCAGTTTATCCTTGTTCTCTTCAATTATTTGCACTTTGAGCGCACTATATGTGATCAAACTTTTTTGACAAATCCCAATGCTCATTGTCCTATATTTACGCTAGGAGAGAAATTACAGAGGTACTCACCGCTATTGTAGATGTATAAATAGTTTGAGATGTGTGGGTATTTTATTGCGTAACGGGCATCTTAGGTAAAATAAGCATTGCTTCTTGTAGGTTGAAGATATTCAGGCCATCTATTGGTAACTGTCTTTGAATCATAAGAACATTTTCTTTTTTTTTCACGAAAGGTCTAAATCCAGGTTTCTATGAACATATTAACGAAATGCTTCTACCTAGCAGGAGCTTTTTCTCGACAGTGAATGTAGCTTAGGAGTTATTTTGTTAAATGGTTAACATTGTTAAGAAATACGTACACAGATATGTTTAAATTGTTAATAAATACGCCTGGTTTATAACTGTCCAGAAAGAGGGAAGCACCGAAACAAAGATTGTGCTCTCTGCCTTACAGTATTTGTTTGCTGCCGTACTTCTCCCCTGCCGCCTGTGACCGCAAGACTTTTAACGACGTGGAGAACAACAAATCGTAGTCGTTAAACGCGTGTTCGCCGACGCTGCATGGCGTGGCACCAGGTAACATTGGTGGGCGTGCTCTGTGCGAACTACTTTGTTTGTCGCTAGTGCAGTTGACACACTAAAACAGGCAAGAGAAATATATTTATTACCACCCTTCAAAAAAAAAAGACTTACATAAAAGCAAAATGATCGTCGTGGAAACGAGCTCTGAATTTTACTGACAACGTTGCCTTCTGCTGTCCAACATAGAATTCCTAGTTTGTAGTTTTGTTTCCAGCGGAGTTGCAGTTTTTTGATGGAGGCTAAAAGCGAACGACATATGACGGGCGGTATTTCTGCGGGAAAAAAAGCACATGGCGCTAACATTTTGGTTTCGCTACATCTCAAGGCAGCGCGTCTCACATGTCCGCGTTTTCATTGCTCAGTGAAACACGAAACAGTTACAAATTGAGTTGTTGCGTATGATTTCTGGCATCATGAGTGGGTGTCGATTTTGAGGATATACTAACCAAGAACGTACTATGATGGTTTTTATATGTCTGAGGTACTGTGAAACTGAGGGTGTCTGTCTTTCTTGGTGTTCTTCTTACTCCGCGTTACCAGTGCCTCTTCTCACAGTAAAAAAAAAAAACACTGAAGTCAGCCTCCCAAATCCTCATTCTTGCGTGAGCAAAAAAAATTTCGCTGTCGAGACGTCCACCGTGCGAAAAAACAGAGGTCGAATTAGAGTGTTGCGCTGATTGGGCAGCCTTTGCTAGGCGCCGGACGTTGCTAAGGAGAATGCATTACAAACCCTGCGTTGCCGACGTGCCAGATGCTCGCTGTATCGAAGAGTCTCGTGGCTCCTTTGACTGCTTTTGCGCACTGCAAACCAAAGTTCTGAGCCAGGGAAGGACAGCAAAGAGGAAGGAAGGAATAGCAAAATATTTGTCTTACGATTGCGATTGTTCCTAATGCAAAATTTGCGCGGAGGGTGAGCTGCAGTCTTCTAGATGATGGCTAATAGCTTCTGCATCTCATTACATGATCGACGCATAGGCGAACGCACGAAGGGACGCCATATACTCTGGCGTTGACTTCTTGGGCGTCGCCGAGTGGGGCCATGTCTGGCTCCTTTCCCCAGACTTTTATCTTTCGCTTTCCTGCTCACTCTCTCTTCGGTGTACTCTTCATTCTCTCAGTTATGTCTTAGCTCGTCGCTGCCGGAGAGAATGTCTGGCGCCATCGCAGAGTACCTCCCTCCCCCTTGCGCATTCGCCAGACTTTCTTTCTCCACTTTCCTGCTGGCTTATCTCGTTGTATTCGGTGTTCGTTTCGTTCGCTCGGTTACAACGAGGGACGATGATGCCGTGAAACTACAGAAGCGGGCCTTTAAGTGCTGCGCCATATTAGCAGTGGGCGGCAACAAATGCCGCTTTTCAGGCGAGTGAACATGACGAACATAACAAGCGAACATGTTTAGCGTGAAAAGCACGGCAGATGTTATAGTCGCGGGCTAGAAACGCCGCCTCGCAGACTTCTGAAGCCGCGGTGAGGCATGCGCCGCCCACCGAGCCTCAAGATCGCCAAAGAGAGGGAAGAGATTGTGTTGCACATTTCTAAAAATTCATCAATAGATCTCTAATTATTTTTGTGGCGTCATATCACTGTTAAACAATTGAATACTCAATCAGAGTATTTCCGGAATTATAATGGGTTTGTTTCTCTGGGCGGCCAAGGCGGCAGATTTGGGTACTATCCGGCACTTTTCCCAGACTCATTACATAAATCGGTGAGCGGTGAGTTCTGTTTAATAAAATTAGAAGGCGGGCTGCCCCGTAATTGTCGTCGGGGACTTTTAGATGCGAAGCATCCTATTGTCGGGGCTATGGCCCTCCCTTGTCATTGTCGTTGTTGCGCCGTCCACACCCCCATTGCGCATGCTCGGCTTGCTGAACGCCCGGTCTCTTCTATGGCTCCTGGAGCGACCGTGCCGCCGGTGTCTTCTTGCGCCGGCACGAGACGAGAACGCTTCCCCTTTAAGGGCTCCTGGAGTGACAGTGTTGCCGGTGTCTTCCTGCGCCGGCACGAGACGAGCACGCTTCACGCGCCCCTTCGACGTTGCAAATCGTCGTCGGCAGCGGCGTGCGTCGGCGAGTCTCGGCGGGCCGTGATTACAAGCAGCCCACAACCATCCGGGGAGACGTTGCATCGACCTCATCTTCAAGCAAACAATTGGGGTTCATCACGCAACAGCCTTTGTCCTTTACATTTCAACAGACCATAAGGTGGTCATAAGCAAAGCGGAACCGCAAAACAACAGCTCGACGTCACCATACGTGTGAACATGATAATAATAGTTGCTTAAATAAAGACAAACTCATACCACGTTACAACGTCTTCTCTCTCTCTCTCTCTTCATCATCTCTCATCCATACTCTCCTCATCTCCTCTCTCTCCCATCTTCTCCTCTCTCCGTCCTCAGATCTCTCTCTCCTCGCATCGTCTCAGTCCCTCTCTCTCTCTTTCTCCCTAATGCCTCTCCACTCTAACCCCCCCCCCCTGCCCTCCAATAAATTTACACCATCTTCCCGTAGGGGAACCCTGAGTAGTATGCGAAACAGCCATGGGGTTAACGCAATTTCCCATTTCGGTAGTTCCAGAAAGTGAAAAGTGTGGTAGTTACCAGGGAAACCAAAGGGTTATTATAACGGCAGCTACGTACCTCAACCTCACGGAAACGATGAACTGAAAACTAGTGGGCACTTGAATCGACCCGACCCCATTCCTGCTATACTTTATATCTCACAATAGCTTGTCTAATTTGCGTAGAGGCCCTTAGCAACTGGTATGCAGAAGGACGTGGCCGGCAGAATTGAATAACCCCGTCATTTCATTTTCCATCGTCTTTAACGCATGATCAATGAGTAAAGAGTAAAAAAATAAAACTAAATGGCGACAGAAACAAAAATAACAAGGTCTAAAATATAAAAAAACACTCAATAAAGATGTTGGGAGCACAACGGGTGCACTGTGCGTCTGCTTTCAGTGTTTTTTTCTTGTCTTGAAGTGTCACATACTTTACCTAGTAGCTGGGCGTTGGCTTGACGGGTCATTAGCCGCAAATTTCTATCCACATTTTTTGCGTCAAAAACTACAGGTGACTTCTATGTGTTTTGTGCGAGAGGAAACCTGCAGAGAAAGTAGGCGTCGGCCAAGGTTCCCAGCTTTTCGACAGAAAGGCTGGGAACCTTGGCCGACGCGTACATTTGTGTCAGCTTGCCGATTTGTGTCAGCCTGCTGCCGACGTTTGTGTCAGCCCTGACACAAACTGTGTCAGGGCTGAACTCTACCCCATCCGGGACCCCGGTGAGCAATCGGCCGGAGGTCTCCGTTCGGGGGAGTGTCACCCTAGACCAGTTGCTCGTCTGATATGACAGAGTTCGCGAGTGGTTTCTCGGCCCTGAACACTATGGATTGGTGGCATTCTGTATTGCACACTACGCCCCCGTGGACGCGTCAGGCTACTCGGGTACTGCACGCGCACTGGGAACTCTGCTGGAGGCCAGTCCTCTACTGATAGTCGCCCTTTGCGCAGCCGTACAGGGACCGCGTTCCATCTTGCGTGTCCCGAATAGGAGACGACGGGTTCGCCCTCTCCCTGCGATTCGGCAGGTGGGACTTCGGTGGGCAGTGCTGGCGCTTCGGGCAGCCCCAACCTCCACGATTTTGACCCCCGCACCCCAAACAATCAACAATGACGTTGTCTGAAGTTTCCACCCATTTTCATTCAGGTGAGCGTATCTTTTTTTTCCGGGAGTCTTGTGCTCCCGCCTTACCCATCCCAGATGACCGGTACACGGCATCTGGTTGGGCAGACCGGTCTCGTGGGTCCTCCTCGAACCGGAGTCTTTCTCACCGCGGGTGGCCTCCGCATTACAGCTCGTCGCTGCAAAGCGGCGGGCACATCAAGGTACTACCTACGCAGCAATATTCAGGAGAATGTGTACAAATCCAAGATAAAATATTAGGGGGATGCGTATAACTTTCTAAGATTATCAAGGTAGCAGAATAATTGTACCTTGTGTTGGTCTGCATGAGAACATTCTTCTGAACTTTGTGGACTGGCCCATCGCCATTTTACTAGCCATCATAAGCCTGTGAGCACAAACAATAATTCGAACCTCACGAATCCCTTGAATCATGAAAATATGATGCTTTAGACCTAAAGCAACGTTGAATAGCGCCGAAATAAAAAGCTCAACAGCAAACCTTGAAGAACACAAGACCTTTAGGAATAGAGCTTTGTAGGGCATGTCATAAGCCCCATATGGGCAATATTTCATGACGTGCGCATCTTGTGTCTTGTTTCTGACAGATGGGCTGAGAGGTTTCACGGGTGGCCCCAAAGAATGCTGACGAGCTCGCACGTAAAGAAACGCCGTTTGAATTAAAAGGATTACTTAAACAGAAGTTACGTAGAAGCCCATGATAAGCAGAAGAGGCAGACAAACTATCGCTGGCCATCACGCGAGAGACGGACAGAACAAAAACAAAGCACATTCAAATGGGTTCGGCTCTTCTAAACACCAAAGATTTACAGGCTACTACCTGTCGCCTAAAAAGAAAACACGACGAACGCGATCCAATTACATACGCTATGCGCTACAAAGCAATTCCCCTAAGAAGAGTTCTGGCTTAAATTTTTATTGCGGGGCTACAAGTAACGTAAGAGCTTGCATGTATAACCCCACTAGGCCACTCTTTTATGATGGTTATCAATCATACTCTTTTTTAAATTATGCTACGCATCACGCGATTATGTGCGAACCAGCGTCGGCACGTATTATGTCTGGACCTTATGCAGCAGAGAAGACAAACTACGGTCTTTCTAAGTAATTATAATTACTTTGGCAGAGAAGGAGTCCTAAAGGTGCAATGCTGGCTAATAAACTTTTCACACTGGTTTAATATTTGTTTTTACGATGGCATATGTTGCACATAATTAACCTTTCTAATCCACCGTTACCACAGAACATAAGACGAACGCGGGCGAAAGAGGAAACACGCGTATTAACGCCACACACTACCTTGCATTAGGTGCAAATAATGATCGCATGAAAAGCTTTTTTTTTCGTGGTCCAGCGCCCACCGTGCACATAGATCTTAAACTCTGCCTAATCATTTGGAGGTGGTTTCTCGTACTATGTTCAACAGAAATTTAAGACTCCCCCAAAAGGGCAATCTTCCACCTATTCGTAAAGGCAATACACCATTCATGTTCTGAAAGAAACCAGCCCTTCCTAAAAGAAATATTGAACCACAGTTTCTGCTTTTTCGGCTGAAAGGCATCACGGGGCATATGAATTGCAGCCAGTTTACTAGATTGATGCGTTAAAAACCGTTCGTGATCACAATGTTCTTCCAGACAAGTATTGTAAGTGCAAACAGTCATCCCGGGTTGCTTCACAATTGCTAACAAAGCACAAAGTGAACAAACTACCAAGAATTCTTTCAATTACCCTGAAAAGTGGGAGTAGCTCTTGAAGTTAGTGTATTCAAAATGAATTTCATGAGTGTTGAAACTTTTAATTGCCACATGAACAACACGGACCGAAGAGCCGTATAAGGAGGTGGGAATAGCTGGTAAAACGCATTATAATAACTTTAGCGACTCTGCTCTGGTACATTGATATTGTAGCCGCCAATCTTTGCAGCATACCAAACATCTTTCGGATGCCTCATCAGTTTCTTCCTTTCTCGTAGAAGTAGTGTTACTTTTGAGTTGTGATAAATTACTGAATTCGCTGCTTGATTAAGAATGCTTCGCCTGTCAAAAGGGATGTCATTTGTACCAGTTTTCAAATCAAACACCAAGGTATTGCTCGGTGTTTTCTCTTTCAAACAACACGCTATAACGGTATTGCCTGTATCGCCTATGAGCTCTGTTAAATCTCCAGCTGCGTATGCGCCATTCATCATAACCACCATTAACACACCCCTGTCATTAAAGTGATCGTCCCCGCTATGAGCGGCCATGGCCCAGGTCTGCCTCGCGTCGTTGTTCCGTAATATTTTTTTGGTGCCGTTAAACCCGGGAGGATGACCGCACGCGACGAATGAGACCAGAGACGTCCCCTTCGGCTTGAAGTTCCTAGAATCCCGCGACTTTTGACTGTTTCCGCTCATGAGCCCCGCCCTCAGCTGGAGGTCCTCATGGCTGGCACTGACCGTCCAGTGACGACCGACAGTAAGTTTCGAATGTATGAGCTGCGCCGGCAGCAACGCATCCTCTGCGTCGCTACTGCGAGACTGTTCAAGGCAGCCAATAAGCTTCTGGAAGCCGCCTCGCCGTCTCCGCATGAGCTGCAAGAGACCAAAGGCCAGCTGGCAAGTAAAGAACGCTCACTTAAAGAACGTGATGACAAGATCGGTGAAGCACTCGAAAGCGATGAGTTCGACCAGGATATTGCCGACGTGGTAGAATATCAAGAAAAAATTAGGCCATGCAATCAGTAAGCTGCGTTTGGCCTTGAATAGCTGCGTGCGCATTGAGCTTCCGGTGGAGGAACTGCAGGGGAACCACAACCAGTTCAACCACAGAGGATGGTGCTCGAAGGCGTTCGCCCTGCAGCCCAACCGAACCCACCGTCGCACGTCGGCTCTCGTCCATTGACATCGCGGGTGGTCCTGCCGACGCTGCAAGTCCCCCAGATTTCTGGTGAGCCACGCGAATGGCAGAGCTATTGGGACTATTTTGAGGCAACCATTCATAACCACCCAGATCTACCCGAAATAGGGAAATTTACGTATTTAAGGTCTTACCTAAGCGGAGACGCCAAACGTGCCGTTGAATGAACTCGCCTAAATGACGCCAGTTACCATTGCTGTGAAGATCCTCGCCGACCAGTTTGAACGCACAGAACCTCTGGATGGTCTACTCGCGTAGATATTCTACCACGTAGATAGTCTACTCGCAATCGTACCGATTCAATCGTCGATGCAAGTGGCACGC